>JAHLJY010000008.1:0-597596 GCA_025526955.1 Gorgonomyces haynaldii
GCTGCTCTGTGTAGTGGTGTTTCTTCTTCATCGACATGATTGACATCTCCACCAGCATTCACGAGTATCTCCAAGATCTCTGGTGTTCCACACTGTGCAGCAAAATGCATAGCAGACTTTGAATCTCCAGCAAGGTCCATTGTGGCTCCTCTTTCAAGCAACAGTCGGCAAGTATCTTCAAGCTGCTCCACTATAGCACAGCCAAGTGGTGTCATTCCAAGTCGGCCCTCATGATCAATGTAATGTCCATGGTCCAGCAGTCTTTCAATGAGTTCGTTGTGTCCATACATGGCACAAATGATCAGCAGTGTCTCTTCAGAGTCGTTGTAACTGTAGTTTAGACCATTGATGCAGTATGGGATATCAGTATAGTAGATATAGTACTCCTTCTCTGAGATTTGGCCGCTTTCGATCAACTTTTGACAAACTGGCAGTCCTCTCACAAATGCAGTCACAATTGCACTGTCTGTCCACTCTGTGATCTCCATACTCTCTATGACATCCAGTGGTGCTCGTCTTAGGAGTCTCTCCAAGTTTTGAGTTGGTGCTTGAAAGTTATATGGTCTGACTTTGCTGTAGAGTAGTTTAGAGGTGCGGTGGAGGGTCATGTAGTCACTGTGTTCCAGAAACTGTGTCATTTGCTTCAGTAGCTCGTTTGGCAGTGCTGTTAGGTGCATGGGAAGAATCTCACACACTCCATCTGACTGACTACAGACCTCATATTGGCAGCGAGAAAGGACACTTGGATCTTGTTCAGTTTCTTGTGGAACTTGGTGCTGATCCGCAGGCCACTGATAATGATGGACAGACACCACTTCGCCTGGCTGCCAAGTATGAGCGTCAAGAGGTTGTCCAGTATCTCGCTCAGTTCCAGTAAATCGATTGTAGTCTAAGATCTGCGCATGGAATCTGAGGAGAACCATTTTATTTGAGGGCTTTTTGAACCAGCTGCGCGGTTCTGAAGATTCTACTAGCAGTCTTAGACTTTGTCAACGTTTTCATCACACCATTGATATTTTCAAGCCCTGCCTTGACTTCTGGATCGTTTTCATCCGTAATGCGATAATCCTTGCTCTGGAGTCGCGCTGGAGTCATCAGGCGAAGTAAATCGACTTCAGTACTACCATCTTCGTTGTAAGTCACAACATAAGTCTTGTTGTCCATGGATTTGTGGGCTTTCCAGCTTTTTTCAATGTAGTCCTTGAAATCTTGGAGGAAAGCCTTCTTGTCTGCCAGGAGATGGTCTTCTTCGAGCATCAACAAGCCAACACCACTCATGGACAGCACTTGCTCTCTGGTGAGTTGATGCGTCACATTCACCAGATTCACCTTGCAATCCATGGTCGTGGTTCCAGATCTACGACACAAAATGGGCTTGCCAGTTTCTTCAGCTTTCTGTCGCAAGTACTCTAATAGCTTCAGATTGTTGCTATAGGTCATTTCCTCGAGGAGCTGGGATTGCATACGGGCTTGTTGGTAAGACATCGCAGAATTTGCAGCGAGCATCAGAAAAAGTAGAGACTATGACACAGACTGTGTTTTGTATCTGTGCGCCAACCAATCAGATTCGCCGGGCTGTACGTGCCAGAGAATAAGCCACAGATGTTGGACCCATTTCCGGGTCGTTCGGAAGGTTGTGCATCACACAAGAACTGATAAATGTGGCTTGGTTGCACCGCCCCGCGTCTGAATGGAACGACGTTCTTGTCCCGAAATGCAAGTCACCACGTTTTTTGTCGACAAGGAGGGAGATTTCGGAAAGGACCAGTTTGGTGCTCTCACGAAGCAACTAGTGGGTGGTGATATGCGTGTTGTCCAATGGCCTGCAACGTCTCTCAAGGTGCCAGTTGCTATGAAAGCAGCTCAAAAGATTGCAGGACTTGTCCAAGATCATCTTGGGCAGTTTGTCGGTTTAGCACTGTCGGATAATGGCGTTGGGTTTGCCTTTGAGATCTTGCCGGTGAACCTCCATGACCACTTGCAATGCAAGTTGTTGTCCTATGATCTCAAAAAGAAGATTTCTTTTCAGATCTCCCGTTCCATCCAGTTCTTGCATGCTCAAGACATTGTGCATGGAAATCTGTCTACTAGAAGCATCTGGCTGTCTCAAGACCTCCAGTTTGTGAAGGTCTCTGGATATGGTCTGTCTTTTGTGACACCTCAACCCACAATGGAATCTGATGTCCATGCCTTGGGACAGGTTTTGCAATCCATTTGGTCTGACGCCGTTCCAGAGATTGCCAAGCAATGTCTCTCTGATCAAAAGAAACCAACTATCAACCAAGTGATCCAAGCATTGGAGCAAGATGTCACACGCGCTGTCTCCGGATTGTCTCTTGGGACGGATTCTGGATACAACTCTCCAAAACTGTCAATGAGTCTCCATGAAGCATGCAGGTTTGGCAACATGGATATTTGTCGTGAGTTGTTGAAATCTGGGGCAAATATCAATGCAAAAGACAAGTTGGGTGATACGCCACTGCATATTGCTGCCAAAGCTGGTAACATTGAGTTAGTGACTCTTTTTTTGCATAGTCATTGCAATGCGAGACAAAAGAACAAGCAAAACAAGAGTTCAATCGATGTTGCAAAAACCCCAGAGATCAAGCAGCTGATCAAAAGTCTGACGCCCACACAAGATGAACTCAATATGGCACTGATTACTGCCGCTGCTGAAGGTCAGGTTGACCTTGTCCGTCAGTTGTTGAAAAAAGGAGGCAAGCAAGGTGCTACCAACAGAAACGGAGACACGGCCATTTTCTTGGCAGTCAAGAACGGACACTTGGATATCTGCAAAGTGCTCTATGAAAACGGAGCAGATCTTGAACAACGACACACCAACGGGTCGCTGCTCATCCATGTGGCTGCATTGTTGGAGTGTCAAGGCATTTGCCAGTTTCTGATCGAGAATGGTGCTGATGTCAAAGGCAAGACATCCGATAACTTCACTGCGTTGCATGTGGTTGCTAGCAAGGGCAATATACCCTTTTGCCAGTTCCTACTCGACAGTGGTGCACAAATCAACTCCAAGAACTCACAAGGTTTGACACCACTCCACTCTGCTATTCAAACTGGTCAGATACCAACAGCTCAGTTTTTGATTGAAAAAGGAGCAGATATCAAAGCCAAGACAGACGGTGGATGGACTGTACTCCACCTTGCTGCAGAAACTGGAAATCTAGCTGCTTGCAAGCTCTTGATCCAACTGGGAGCAGATCCAAACTGGAGAGACGGCAAGAAGAAGACACCTATGGACCATTCCAAAAGCCATCCAGAGGTCTTTCAGCACTTGAAGACACTGACCAAAAAGACGTCCTTGCTCAGCATACTCCGTAATTAAACCAAAGCTGATTTTCAAGGGTCGGCACCCAAAACTTTCCAATGAAGGAAGCAATCCAAAAGAAAAAGCAGCGCCAATGGTGGATTCTCCTGCTGTTGATTCCACTGCTGGTCTGGCGTTACTCTAAACCAACTTCAGTCTGGAGAGACTGTGGTGAACGCTTGCAGTGCCATGACCTACTAGTGCCACTGAACTACTCTGACCCACAGTCCAAGAGGATCAAGATTGCTGTTAATCGGTACAAGGCAAAGAAACCAACCAAACAAACCATTCTTGTCAATCCAGGTGGCCCAGGTGCCAGTGGCATTGATATGGTCAATAGCCAAGGAGCGTCACTGTCCAAGATGCTTGGTGATGAAGTGGATATCGTTGGGTTTGATCCACGTGGAGTGCAAGATTCAATTCCACTCAGATGTCTTCCAACGTTGGCACATGAGCAGTTGTTCCAGAGTCAGTTTTCTCTCATGGGCAATCCATTTAGATCCATCCAACTGTCACAGGATGAATTCACAGATTTGGAAGCATTGACAGATCTGTTGGGTCAAAGCTGTCTCAAGCAGTCTGGAGAGCACTTGCCATTTGTGTCTACTGCCAACGTTGCCAGAGACATGGAATCCATCCGCTTGTTTCTAAAAATGGACAAGATGCACTACTGGGGATTCTCTTATGGCACGTTTCTTGGTGCCACGTATGCCAACCTCTTTCCAGACAATGTAGGCAATATGATCATCGATGGTGTTGTCAATCCGACCAAGTTTTCTGGAGACATTTTTGATTTGCAGTTTGACAGCCTTGTCGATCACGACAAGATGATTCAAGCCTTTTTCAATGCCTGTGATCAGTCTGAATCTTGTGCATTTAGATCAGAAAACAAGTCGAGTGTCAAGTTTCAAGAGTTGGTCGAGAGAACAAAGAGAAAGCCGTTGAAGCTGTTTGATCTTGCAGTGCCTGCTATTCTCACTGGAGATCTGATTGAACAGTCAGTGTTTGTGGCCATGTACGGACCTGCCAAGTGGCCAGCCTATGCTGAAGCATTGCAACAAGCGTATGAAGGAAATGCGACACTTTTGTACAATCGTGTCGGTACCAACAAGCAACCAAAAGACACTTGCTCAACTGATTCAAAAGACACTCCTTATTCTGGTCTTGGCACGTTTTGTGCAGATACCGCTGATTCCACATCACAAAAGTCACTCAAAGACATTCAAAAGATCATGAGTGAACAAAAGCAAGTGAATCAAGTGGCTTTAGAATCCATTATGGCTGGATTGAGCAGATGTGCTGGATTTCCAAGGTTCAAGGAACAGGAACGCTATGCTGGACCATGGAACAAGACTTTTGCAAATCCAGTGTTGGTCATTGGCAACACATTGGACCCTGTAACACCTTATCAAGCTGCTTTTGACACCACAAAGATCATGAACCAAGGACATGACAGAAATGCAGTGTTTTTGCACCACAATGGACACGGGCACTGCTCCAATGCACAGCCAAGCAAGTGCACCATCGAAATCATCCGCAACTATCTCGTGGATGGTGTGTTGCCAAAGGAAGGCACAGTGTGTGAGCCGGATGTGCCATTGTTTGGACAGCAAAAGATGGATGTTGAACTTGCGGCAGCACAGTCGCTTGCTGACATAATCCACCACATGAATACTCCACATTATTACGGTTTTCAAAATAAATGACCGCCTTCCTTGTAAGAAGTGGGCACACAAATTTCAAATGCAACGCAATATACCCACTATAAGGGCAACAGAGCCCCAGCCCTTTCGGGTAAAGCTCTGCATTGTCTGTGTGCATGCTCAGTCACTGGTGTGCCCCTTCTGAAGCAGATGTGTCTTTCGTGTTCGTAACACTGGTCCAGCAGCAACTGGAGCATGTTTCGCGGAGCATTCGTGTCTGTTCACTGTCATGCCATGGCATTCACTGTTGGGGCAGTGCAGCACGGAGTGTACCTTGACTTTGCGCTCTCTTGGTTCTGTGTCGCCCTTCCACCTGGCCATCTTCCAGGAGATCATGTTCTGCATTCTGAAGTGACAGTCCAAGTGCAGCTTGCTTGTCCGATGCTCGTCCACGTCGACGACGGTGCATACCAGATAAGAAACGACACCAGATCTTGACACTGCCAGTGTAAGCCTTTGTAGCTTTCTCCTGAGCCAGATGGAATAGAAGTCGGTGATGCTGCTCAGTCAACACTCGTCGTCTGCCTCGTTCTGAATTGGGTTTGTTGCATCCGCTTCCACCTTCTCAGTGTTCTCTCATGAACCATCCGCATTCGTGAGCAATCCCTCATGCTGCTACCGAAAGCCAGCGTGTTGTTGAAGACTAGATGTCTGTCCGCGGAATACATGGTGAAGATAGAGTCGTGCCATTCTCTCGAAAAGGCGGACATTACTTTTGCAACTCGTGATAAACTTACCGCAATCGATCACAACGTGGTGACACAAAAAGGAACATGGTGCCACCACAATATCAAAACGCCCGCCGTTCCCTGTCACGTAATGCTTTTCTACACTGTTGCTGCATTGGTCCAAACGGATTTGGTCAACCAATACTACACCCAAATCAAACCATTCTACGAATCAGGCACATTTGGCACCTTCCAAGGCAAAGACAAAGTCCCAATCGCTTACCGTTTAGCGGATACCATGCATCCCACTGCCATTGTGATTGCGCCAGGCAAGAGTTTGCAAATGCAACTCTATTCTGAATTCATCTTTGATCTCAAGGATCAACCAGTTTCTGTGTACGTTTTGGATCACAGAGGACAAGGAAACTCTGGTAGAATTACAAAGAACCCTAATGTGACACATGTCAAAGAGTTTCAGGATTATGTTGATGATTTCGCGTTCTTTTTGGATGTGTTTGTGTTGCCAAAGCACAAGTCAGTGATTGGGTTTGGTGAATCTATGGGTGGATTGATCACATCTGCGTATTCGGTGCAGCGTCCTGGGGTGTTGAGTGCAATGGTGTTGTCGTCTCCGATGATGGGGATTAACACAGATCCGTATCCTCAGGTGATTGCATGCAGTATTAGCAATGGTGCTGTGCTCTTGGGACAGGGTCAGAATTATGCCATTGGTCAAAAGACGTTCCAGAACGCGACGATTGAAAAGTCAGTGTCTTCGCAGTCTCCAGAGCGCATTGAGGTCTTTAATATCATCAACACTGAAAATGCCAAAGGTGCTGGCGGTGGTGTGTCGTTTAACTGGATTGCCAAGTCGATCAAGTACAGTGAAGAATTCGTGGAAAAGAAGGCACTTAATGTTCCAGTTCTGATGTTCACAGGTGGCAAAGATACTGTCGTAGATGTGCCAGCTGAAAAGAAGGCTTGTAACAAAGCTGTCAAATGCACACAGCAATTTGTTCAGGACAGCAAGCATCTCTTTACAATGGAAAAGGATGAGATTAGACAACCGTTTATGGATCAGATGCTTGCCTTTATCCAACCATACATCGTATAAATCACAGATTTGCCTTGAACCATTCTTCAAACACACAGCAATCCGTGTTGATGCCTTCATTTTTGAGCTTTGTTGGATTGAGACGGATTTCTTTAGGTCGTTGAGCACCAGGTGGACTGGATGTATCTGGAATCAAGTGCTTGGTTGGTTTGTTCAAGATCTTGCCAAACAAGAGACACATTTCATACTTGGTCATTCTCTCGGCTGCAGAAAAGTGATACAATCCAACCAGTTTCTGTTTGCGTTCGACCAGTTGCTTCAAGACTTGAGCAACATCTTGTACGTTTGTAGGATAGCGTTGCGAATGATGATCCATCTTTTGTTCTTTCTGAGACAGGACTGCATCCACAAGTGTGTTGACTGCCGATTCACCGTTAAATGTCACTTGGCCATACAAGACTGGCACACGCAAGATGAGAGAGTGATCTGTCTCTTCCAAAACTGCTTTTTCTCCTTCCAGCTTTGAGTTGCCATAGAATTGCAGCGGATTGGTGGGAGTTGCTTCAGTGCAGTCCAAGATGCTGCCATCAAACACATAGTCAGTCGAGATGTAGATCAGATAGATGCCAAGCTGCTTGCACAATCTAGCCAATTGACGAGAGCTGCCAACGTTCAACTCAAGAGTCTCCTGTTCGTTCTTGAGAGCAACATCTGGTCTTCTCTCTGCAGCACAGTGGATGACAATCTCTGGTTTGTGTGTCAAGAGAAATTGTTCAAGTGAAGGAGTGTCCAAGAGATTGAGAAACAAGAGAGGTTCCTTTGCTCTGGAATAAGCAGTTCCAATGCCACCGCATGTCTTCAAGACTTGTCTTCCAAGCAATCCACTTGCACCCGTGACAAGAATCATTGGAAAGAGAAAATGTTTAGATTTCGTCAATGTCAAATTCAATGTCAACATCCTCTCCTTGCTCAACACCTTCTTGGGCAGCAACTTCTGTCTCGTTGATCTTCATCGATTCTGGAATCTCTCCATTAGCTTTCAAGAGACGAGCCTCTTCTGGTGAATACTTGAGAATGACATCTGCCTTGGAATCCTGGTAGTCACGCAACCCAAGCAGCACAACATCACCAACACTAATCCAAACTTTTTTTCTAAATGCACCACGAATGTGTCCCAAACGCTTGGTTCCATCCGCACAACTGCATTCCAGCCATCCGTTGCCGAGCATTTTTGTCACTGACGCATAGTCTTGGCCTTCTTCTTTCAGGACTAGTTCTCTCTTGTCACCGACATTGTCGTTCTTTCCTCTGTCATCAATATATGCACCTCTTTTTGTTCTTTCCTCCCTTTTTCTTGCCAGACATCTTTTGAGGGAAAGAAAATTGACAACTCACCTACAATTTCACATCCAGTCATCACTATCTCATCTGTGATCTCTGGTCTAATAGGATCATGCATCAATGTTACTTGGCACTTCAAGGTCACTCAATTTACTCTTTAGCTGAATGGCATCACAATCTTGTACTGTGGAATGGTCAAAGTGTCTTGCCAATCAATGGCATCTTGAAATCTTTCAAAGAATTTGTTGAGAAACTTGACATGGCTGTGCAAAGCTCTGGCCTTGTTGAGAAGTCGACCAAGGATGTTTCGCGCAGCATTCGTGTCTCTGTTCACAGTCATGCCATGGCATTCACTGTTGGGGCAGTGCAGCACGCAGTGTACCTTGACTTTGCGCTCTCTTGGTTCTGTGTCGCCCTTCCACTTGGCCATCTTCCAGGAGATCATGTTCTGCATTCTGAAGTGACAGTCCAAGTGCAGCTTGCTCGTTCTTAACTTTGCCCGTACTCTTGACAGTCTTAATGCAGATGAACATCATGAAATGCTTATTTTCAAGGGACGACTATTTCCAATCAATCGCCACTCTTTCCATGGCTGCGTTTCTGCTGCCACCAGAGCTAATAGCGTACATTGGAGGGTTCCTATCAGTCAGAGACTTTCTGAGACTCAGGAGGACTTGCAGGCTGGTGAACAGAGTAGCAAGTACAAAGCAGGTGACGGGAGAGGAGTTGCAACTGATACTGGACAGGATACTGGAGTATGATCGAAAAAGACCCTTTGATCCATATGAAGTTTATGGAAAATATCACAGGTTCATCTTGAAGCAGTTTGCAATCACACGTTCAGAGCTCCTGAAAGTACGGTTTGCCAGTCTCCTCATGACTAGTGCGTATGAATGGTTGAATGTCTATCTTGATCAACGAGTTCCAACAGCAAAAGAAGTGGACCGAGACATTTTTCACTACTATTCATGCAAACCGTATGGCTGTTTGATCTATGGAGTGATGGATGATATAGTGGGAGCTTTTGAATTGTTGGAGAGATTATTGAAGCTGTGGGGCATTCCAAATGATCCTGAAGGGGCTAATTTCGTATGGATTGATTACGACACCATGGATGGTCAACTCCTGTCGGTTTGCTGGGATGCAGAACATCCAAAACTGTGTCGCTTGTTCCTGCAGTACGACAATGATGTATGGCATCTTCCACATTATGATGAGATCAAGATATGGGCATATTCTCACTGAACTCCTGTCAGCGAGTAATTCAAGTGGAACACACCATTTTGTTCCAAGACGACTTCAGATTGGGGAGACCATCATAGAGGTGGATCCGGCCCTCTGTTCTTGGAATCCTGTCCAGTACTGCTCCATGTTCAGATCCAGGCTTAAACACCTTACACAATTTCATGATGCCATTGTTGTAGAACGCTGCTGTCACAATTGTCTCGTTTGGACGTTCTTGTCTGTAACGCTAGAAAAAGTAAATGTAGAACACAGACTTGCCAATTCCTCTCGTTAGAGTGCATACCTGTTGTCCCACTGACAGAAATGCAGTCCTCTTGGGATTGGACAAGATTTCAGAATGTAGTCATAGTACACCAGATAGCACTCTCTGAGCAGGAAACTGTCCTCTGTGAACTTGAAAGGCATGGCAGTTCTTACTGGATTGCTAGCTTGTCCTCCATTGCTGCAACTGTGGGAAAGATTTGTGGGATAGTGGTCTGCTGCCATCTCTCAAAGATCCTGCCATGCAAAAGACATGTCACTCAAACTTTACTCTTCTCTCTGCCTTTTCATCGACAAAACTCTCAATCCACATGGCGTATCCCCAATCAAGGAATCGATCACTCAAAAACGTCTTCAGGAGCCACGTGAATTTGGCATCGTATCCAACATAATATCTGGCCATGGGATATTGACTAAAGAGTGCGTGTTTGATGGCTCGAGTGGTGTACTGTGTAGATAAGAGGTGGCCACTCGTTTCCTTTAGGACGCCTTGAACGCCTTTCAAGAGGGGGCTGTACAGCTGCTTGTACTCTTGTCCAAGTGGTGCCAGTGGTGGCTTTTGCTGCATGGACCAGAATCGCGTGTCCAAAGATCCAGGCACGACCAATGACACTGGAATCCGCCAACGGAAGAGCTCGACTCGCAAGGTATCAGATGCTGCTTCAAGAGCCTATCATCAATCAATCTACTGCTTTGGAGGCAGAAAAGAGTCCACCCATTGGAGATGCTGTCATTGCACTTGCACTTGACACATTCACGACACGTCCGCCTGCATTGCGCAACAGTGGCAAGAAAGCACTCGTCACAAGCATTGGTCCTGCCGTGTTCACATCCAACACATTCATCCAGTCTTGTTTTGAAACAGTTTCAATCGGAGCCATAAAAGGCATCGTCGCTGCGTTGACAATGCCAATGAGGTTGCGTTCATTGGGATCTAACTGGAACAGCAATCGTTCCACTTGCTTTGCTGCTTGTGCAACAGAAGAGGGTGAAGTCACATCCAATTGGAGTGGAATCAAGTGATGCTGGTTCTTGTTTGACAAATGCACTTTGAGACCATGAGCATCAGGAAGAGAGCGCACTCCAGCAAAGACAGTGATCCCTTCCTCTGCCAGTGCAATGGCAACAGCAGCGCCAATTCCAGAAGACGCTCCAGTGACTAGGACAGCTCCTTTGCTGTACTGCTTGTACTGTAGTGGATAACCAAGCTTTGTAAGGACAAAATAAAGACTAGCGACAGAGAAATAAGCGATTTGGTCCCACCATCCAAGAATATCGAGTTTTGACAAGATCCACACTAGAAAAGTCCACAAGAGGATAAAGGGTTGCAAGATGATTTGTTTGACTTGGTGTCCGACCAGCTGTCCAAACGATTTCGTTTCTTCTTCGTTCATGAGGTTTAGGAAAAGAATTTATGAGGATTTGAAGATCGAGTGGGGCTTCCATCCTGGGACACATCGTTGGACTTCTTTCAAGCTCCAGTCCCAGGCCTTGGTCATGTTCTCTTCCGTGACGAGTTTTGAGATGTAGTTGCTTTGGGTCTGGCTTGGATAGTACCAGCCAATGGTTGGAAGCGATGGTCCAACAAGCAATCCACGCAGTTCCAGTCTTTCGACATCTGGATGGGCTGCCAAGTAGATCTGCGACAATGCACCGACTCTAGAAGGTGCAAAGAAGGGCCAAGTGAGATACGAGACCAAGTATTTGCTCCAAGACTCTCCGACTGCCTTTCCTTCCGACAGTGCTTCAGTATAAGTGGCTCCAGGCTGAGATGCGTTGGAATAGACTTGCTTGCCTTCGAGTTTCTGAGCCAATCTAGTAGAAAAGAGAATGTTGAACAACTTGGATCGAGCATAGCCAGACATGCCAGAGACACAATTCGTGTCAATCGTGTTCCAATCGATCGAAAACACAGACAGAGAAGCAAGAGAAGAAACATGCACAATTCTGGATCCCTTTTGTTCCAAGAGTTTGTCCAGCAAGAGATCGACAAGCAAAAAGTGAGCAAGATGGTTGGTGCAGAGCATGAGATCAGTGTGCTGTGCAGTCCAGCATGAGCCAGGAGGAGCAAGAGCACCTGCGTTGAGCACTAGAATGTGCAGTGGCAAGCCAAGTGCAAGAAACTGCTTGCCTAAATCATGCACTTGTCTCAAATCCGCTTGATCAGCCAAGAGATACTTGATCGTTGCTGTCTGGTTGGTTTTCAAAGCATACAATTGATCAATCGCTTCCTTGAGTTTCTGTTCTCGTCGCCCAGTGATGATGACAGTGCAGTTCTTCAAATATAGTGCTTTGGCAGTCTCAAATCCCACTCCAGAGTTACCGCCAGTAATCAGAGCAACTTTGCCTGTCAAATCAGGCAGTTGATCAAAATTGGTGAACGACATCAGGAAAGTGTATCTGGAGAATGCTTCGGATAGAGATCGAGCCATAGACACACAGATTGCGTTTAACAATCTATCTGAAAGTGCAGTGAGAGTATTAGAAATGGATTCACAAGATTTACAGTTAACTCGGACGTCAATGCGATTCTTGAACAGTACTGGTCTTGTGAGTGAATCCTTGTGAAAGCATCTTACTATGCTCCTATGCCTTGGCATACATTGTAAAGGCTATTGAATCTGACAAAGACATCTTCAGAGACCACTTCGTTGGGCATCTTGTTTGATTGCACAAAGCACTTGCTTGGACGTCCGCAAGTTTCATGAGGACGTGTGTTTGGGTCATTTGGAGATCCTCTGACACGGCTTTCGAATTCTTCATCTGACATGTCCTTGCAGCGTGCATAAGTGATAGGACAGGTAATGAAACCAACGATGCTTGGCATGCATCCAAACAGGATGAGGCAGGCAGGGATGTTCACGTCAGAGACGGCAAGTGCAGAGAATGCAAGAAGGACAGCAGCGATCACTTTCATATGTGTGATCTTGGAGTAGAGTGCATTTTATACTTGTTGGCACAGGGTCGCTGCCCCTTTGTAATACTCTGGACGCCAGTGAAAAGCCGGGCACGGCAAATGGCCAAGGTAGGACAAAAGGATCGTGTAAGGTCCCGAGCTAGTGTTTTGGAGCAGCAAAGTCATACTAGCACTTTCCTCTTAATGAAAGTTCTTCAAGAAAAGCAATCAATTGAAGCATCTGCCGATCATCCACCATCTTACAAGCCATTCAATTGTCCCAACTGCAAACAAGAGTGGAAGTATGATCCGCAAGCCAAGGAAACAAACATTGCTGTTGGTTTTGTCACGAAGCTGGTCAACTTTATGGTGTTTCCTGGTGTCGCCAACCCCAAGAATAGGCATCCTCCCGCTGTCGATGCAGAGTGCTCAGTGTGTGGATTCAGATTACGTCCACAAGATGTGCAATGAAAGTCATTTCTCCAATGTCAGTCTTTCCAGTCCAGACTGATCTACGCAAAAGTTGGTCTACAGCATTCTAGCATCTTGACATTTGCAGTCTGTGTTTTCTGTACAATTGTGGCAGAGTCTCGATCTCAGTTGCATCAACAATGGATGACAAAGAGCCATTTTTTGAGGCCAAGAGGCAGACCCTCTAAATTCGTAGACCAACACTTGGACGAGGTGCCACTCCCGAGTACATCGAAAGAACGAGTGAATTTCAGCACGAGGCATCCTTTGGCTTTCGATCAATTCAATATTTTGATAAAGTATGGTGGCATTATCTCCCTTATTGGGCAACAAGAATTCAGGGATTGCATTGCCTTATTGAGCAGCAAGAATTCCGGTCATGCATTCTCATTCACGTGCCACTCACAATGCTGTCACCAAAATATGAAACAAATATGCCTTGGCATTCTCAGCATCTGACGTTATCTCGGCCCATCAGGGGCTCACCGAGTGCCACTCATGACTCGGCCAAACAAAAATCGCGCGTCGATTCGAATTTTCATTCTGCCGCACTTTCCGTAAAATGTCGAAACGCTTGACACTGGCTGTTGCACGCGGTGATGGCATTGGCCCAGAAATTATGGGTGCAGTTCTCAAAATCTTTGATGCTGCTCGAGTACCACTCGATTACAAGTTCGTTGATATGGGCAAGGATATTTATCTGTCTGGCCGTAGCAACGGCATGACACCCGAGGCTCAGAACACCGTCGAAAGTGTGGGTATTCTCTTCAAAGGACCTATGGAGACACCCAAAGGAACCGGAGTGAAATCCATCAACGTGACTGCCAGAAAAGTCTGGAACACTTTTGCGAACAAACGAGTCTTCAAGACCTATCCTGGTGTGGAGACTGTCTTTTCTAAAGCCAAGATTCCGATCGATATCACCATGGTGCGTGAAAACATCGAGGACACGTACGGCGGCATCGAACATATGCAGTCCCATGACGTCGCACAGTGCAGAAGACTCATTACTCGTCCAGGTACTCACGATAAGAAAAGGCAGTCTGCAGGTCCATCGTTATGCATTTGATATGGCTGCTAAAAAGAACGCAAGACGCATCACTTGTGCTCACAAAGCCAACATCATGAAACTCACCGATGGTCTTTTCCTCGAGACTTTTTATCAAGTTGCAAAGGAGTATCCTCAAATCAAGGCAGACGATGTCATTGTCGACGACATGGCCATGAAGCTTGTTGCTACTCCAGACAAATTTGATGTCGTTGTCATTCCAAACTTGCAGGGCGATATTCTCTCTGATTTGTGTGCTGGTTTGGTCGGTGGTCTTGGTATGGCTCCTTCTGCCAATATCGGTGAAAACATCTCCATCTTCGAAGCTGTCCACGGTATTCTGTTTTATCTTAGGCACTGCACCAGATCTCGTGGGCAAGAACCTCGCTAATCCAAATGCGCTCCTGCTCTCTGGCTTGATGCTCTTGCGCCATCTCGATCTTGATGAGCACTCTGAGTGGATCCACAAAGCATTGGTCAAGACTCTTGAAGCCGGAGAAACCACTCGTGATCTCACTCCAGCTGGACGCAAGCACTTGACCACGGACGAGTACACGCAAGCCATTATTTCCAAGTTGCCAGCCAATGCCACTGCCAAGCCAGTGTTCTTTAGCCATACGCCACCTGTCAAGCCTACCAAGCACATCCTGAACGTGACCAAGCGTCCAGAAACAAAGAATGTTGGTGTTGACATTTTCATGGACACTGAACTCAGAGCCAACGAACTTGCCGAGACCATCCAGAAGCAGTTGCCAAAGGGATACAAGCTCACCATGCTCTCCAACAGAGGTACTCAGGTCTGGCCAACATCTTCCATGTTCACCGAATGCGTCAACCACTACCGTGGCCGCATTGAATCAGAGACCGGACCAAAGGAAGTCTCTGAACTTTTGCAAGTCGCTGCCAAGGTCTCTGAAAAGCTTAGAGTCTGCTCTCTTGAAATGCTCTTGACTTTGGATGGCAAAAAGGGCTTTAGTCTCGCTCAGGGCCAGTAAAGAAAGCTTTCAAACGCTTCCCACCTGCTTGAATCGTTGCAGAGTCTTTGCAGTAAGCAAATCTCACAAGATGCTTCACCAGATGGCTGTCCTTTGGATCGTAAAAGGCACCGACTGGAATGGGTGTCACTCCAGCTCTTTCTGTCAGGAATTTAGAGTAATCCTGTCCTTGTGCATCGACGTGAGCCATGTCAGCAATGATAAAGTAGCCACCGTTTGGCTTCATTGGACTGAATCCGACTTGATCCAGTGTCTCAAAGAGTTCATCACGCAGTTGCTGGTACTCCTTCCTCGTCTGCTCGAAAAAGTCATTGTTCATGGCTTGTTCAATGACATCTGCAGCTGCTTCCTGCATAGGTGTTGCCACAGAGAATGGCACAAACTGGTGCACCATCCAGACAGCACGCACGAGCTCTGGGGGTGCCATTACCCATCCGACTTTCCATCCAGTCACGCCTGTTGTCAAATCAAGAACCAAACATCTTGCCAATGCTGCCAACGGTAATCGTTCTCTTGAACATGCCTGGAAGCGATGCAAACTTGATCATCTTGGTAGGTGCATCGTCAAAGACAAGTGTCTCGTAAACTTCATCAGCCATCACAATCAAGTCGTGCTTTTCAGCAAACTGTGCAATTTGTTCCAGTTCTTGTCTCGTAAAGACCTTGCCGATAGGATTGTGTGGGTTGTTGATGATGAGCATTTTGGTGCGTGACGTTACTGCTTGTTCCAGCTTGTTCATGTCCAAGAACCAGTCACTGGTGCCATTTGGCTCCAGACTGACGACGACTGGCTTGCCTCCAGCGAGATGGATCGATGCTGGGTAGGAATCGTAAAATGGCTGCATCAGAATCACTTCGTCGTCTCTGTCAATGAATGCCTGGATGGTAGAGTAAATGGCTTCAGTTGCACCCACAGTCGTCACAATCTCCTTCAGTGGATCATATTCGTGCCCAACCAAAGGCGAATACAACTTGGCCAGTGCATGAACTAGTCTAGGATGTCCTTCTGATCGAGTGTACTGGTGTGATCCATTGATGGCGTTGACACAGGCTTCCTTCACAAATGGTTTCAATGGCAGCGTTGGGAATCCCTGTCCCAAGTTCACTGCTTTGTGCTTGTTGGCCAGTGCAGTGTATTCAGCAAAGACTGTGCCTCCTGGGTTCAACTTGTCCAGTCTCAATGCTCTTTTCATCGGAAAATTGCGATTGCGCCATTTACTCACAATTTGGGAGGATGCGGCGTTGAAGCAGACACAAGTGGACTAAGCGCATGCCCATGCTTACTCACAGCAAAACTCGTCTCGCCTCCCCATCCTGATCTGGCAGTTGTTGTCTTTTCGTTCACGCGTTTCATGGAATCTCCCAACAAGATACAGCCACAGACGTGGAGCGTGATCAAGAGTGCCTTGCTGCCAACAAGTGCAGTGGCGTTCAAATCGCCGCCTGGGATCAGTGTGTAATCTCGAATACACACCAAGATCAAGTAACCAAAGCTGAACGAGAGTTGCATCAGCATGTAAGCAACAGTCCAACTGTCTGTGCTTGCCAAAAGTCGCATATTAGTCAACACGGACTCTTTCTTGCCATTTTGGATCAACTTGTAGCACACCAACAACGGCGGCACAGAGTTGAAAAAGTAGGCAAAGAGCTCATTGTAAGGATTGGCCAGTTTCCATCTATTGTACGTGATGATCGTATTTGCGACGTTGCGACCAAACTCTGGATCTGGGTAGGGATTCAAGATACGTGGATCGAGGGTGTATCTGAGTGCGTAGAGGTTAAAGTAGTTAGCACCACCCAGTCCAATGTTGATCAGAATCAGACACAGAAACGTGAACGCTTTGGTCAGTTTGCTGTTGAATGGGAGTAGGATGTTGACTACCAATACGCTGTTTGTGATAATGGTCGTTTGTAGAAAGACGAGAGACAAGACAGCACTCCCAATGGATCCCAAGAGCCTGTTCTTGTAGATATCTGGCCAGTTGGTTAGATCTAGTGGAATGTACCACAAATACAACGACACGCATACATACACACAGATGGTGGATACCATAAAACCTTGCATAAACACAAAACGCGATCGCACATGTTCAACGACAATCTTGTACACTGTCTTGACAATAAACACAACGCAGAGCAATAGACTGATGCCAAACGCAGTGATACTCCAGGCATTGGCTGGTTTGGTGAAATCTGGAGTGCCATCGTGCGCATACTCTGCAATCCAAGCTGGTTTCCTGGATCCTTGGTTGATAGTGTATAGGCTGCCTCTAAATTTGCCTAAAACGCTCGATTGAAAAGTGCCTGGATTGGCAAGGTTGAATTGTTCAATGGGTGTGCCAGGACAGATTGGATTCACAGCATAGAAGCCAGTGTAGTTATATACAGACAGCAAGCCAGTCGAAGAACATCTAAATGTGCTTTCGAGACATTGGTTGTTGTTTTGGTAGAATCCTTGCAGATATCCAAAGACACTCGTCCCATCTAGTGCCTCGAGTCTACAGAACGTCTTGCCATTGGCATTCGCTGGCGCATTCACTAGTGGGTCGCTGTCATCAGCCAAATGTGACATCGCACTCTTATAACCAGTGCTGTAGTATGGATTGTCTGGAAAGTTGTAGCAGCAGTCTTCTACTGGAAAGCTCCTATCCCCACAAAGACTGTGTGGGTAGATGAAGAGAAAGGGCCAGTAGTCAGTGGCTCCTTGAGATGTCGCGTCTGGATTGTCAATGTAGAACGTATACATGACATCTGGTGAGACTTTGCATTCGTTTTGGCTCAGGTACTGCGAAGTCAGCATCACATGTGCCTGGACAGATGAGAAGAGCATCGCAAAGTGACGTCACGTCAAATCAATCCAAAAGCTTAGATTTATGAGTGTTCCATCGAAAGAGCAGATGTGTGTGACTTGCCTACATGTCCACTCTCTTGTTTCTTAGAATGCGAAGATCCAGTCCGCTGTTTTTGTATCCTCGTGAGCTTCTCCATCTTGAAAGACTTTCTGTTGCGCATCTGATACACACACGTTGCCCAGAACAAAACTACTGGGAACAGGAGATAGATCGTGTTCATGTATGATACAAAAGAGCCTGGAATGGTGGAAAAGAGGATCAGATAGACTATTTCACAGACCATGAAGCCCACAAATGACAGTGCTTCAAAGTCCAGGACTGTCGTAAGCATGTCCCAAAAATGCAGTGTTTCGGAAGTAAATGAGTAAGCGTGTCTGAATATCAAATAGACCACATAGAGCTCATACACACACACTACAGCATGCTCCTGGTACACTACCCATGGTTCGACAGCAGACCTGCAGGGACCGACCATCAGGCCATCCACACTCTTTTTCAATGCCAAATCTCCTTTGATGTCAACAAAGGACAAAATGATGGATCCAACGCGTACAAAAAACAACACCACTAACAACCAGTCTCTCTTTTTGATTCTCTCTTCCAGATTAACCAATTGGTAGTAATCATACACCAGAAAGCCAAAAAAGAAGAATGCATATGAAAGCTGCCGTGACAAGTTGCAATCTTCACTTACCGTGAGGAGAAAGAGCAAGACTATGAGAAATCCGATAAGGATTGATGTAGTGATGACAGTGCCGTAGATGAGAAAACGTTTGGTGAGTTTCTGTTGTGCGATCCAAAAGCAAACCAACGATGACACAATAATTGCTACAGCCACCAGATAGAAGCCAAGCAAGACATAGAGCCACATGTCAAGCTCAGCAAAACCAATGCAGTAAGCAGCCATCGCAAAGTTGACGTCACAGTTTAGTCAAGATGAGACGATCCACCATGAGTCTCTCTCGTTGCAGTATCCTTTGCCATTGATTTAAAGTTGGTCTGCTGCATGGTGTTGGACCATTCATCAGTCGATCGCTTTGAGACGCGTTGCATGGATTCAGCAATCAAGATACTCACTGACACATGCAGTGTGAGAATCAGTGTGTTGGTGCCACTGAGTGCAGCGAGACTCAAGTCACCACCAGGTGTGTCTGTGTAGTCTCTGAGACAGACAAAGATCAGATAGGAAATGCCACAGCAGATTTGGACTATCAAGAGTCTAAAGGACCAAGGGTCAATCTTGTGCAAGTCTTTGGCACGCTGAGACAGACTTTGCCGCATTCTGTGGCGTGTCAATTCGAGGCTCACCCACACTGGCGGAATCGAGTTGAAAATAAATACAAACAGGAGATAGTAGGGTGCAGCGAGTGCCCATTGCTTGTAAATGACTCTGGTACTGAGATAGGCTTTGCTAAACACTGGATCTGGAAAAGGCTTGTTTCTCTCCGGATTGAGAAGAAAAACAGTGTAATAAGCACTGTAATACACTGATCCATCGAGTCCAATGTGGATAAGAACGAGGAAAATGTTGGACACGTAATGAATCCAGTGCTTGGAACTTTTGAGGATCAGTGGCATGATCAGCATATTGTTGGTCACAAGAGAGGTTTGCAAGAGCACAAGACCCAAGAACAACTGAGATGCAAACGACATCCAAACAGACTGTGCGACTTCAGCTTGTGTAGAAAGCACGCTGCTGGGAAATAGCCAGACCAAAAGTGAACAAATGATGAATCCGGTAGCAACCAGGATGACCATCAGCTGTGTGAGGACATATTTGCCATAATGGCTCTTCTTCAGAATGCGCGTGATGATTCTGCCAGAGAAACCAACAGACAAAACCAACGATAGGCCATAAGCACATGCTCCCCAGATGTCAGACTGATTGTCCATTCTCGGACGCGAGATTCCGGCAATTTGTCCAATCCAAGAGCGTGACTGAGTAGCACTTTCGATCTTGTAGACCGAGCCGGTAAAGCTACCAAGGTTTCCAGAAACAATCTGGCTTGGTGTAGCAGCGAGTTGGTATTGCTCGATCGGAAGACCTTGACAGCCTCGGTCCACGCCTAGAGTGCCGTTGAAAAAGTACACACTCAACACACCCGTACTAGAGCAGATGTAGGAGCCTTCTTGGCACTCGTTGTTGGCCAGAAAGAGCGCTTGTTGGTACCCGAACACCGAGCTCTCGTCACCAGCGACTAATCTGCAGTAAGTGTTGCCATTGGCGACTTTGGGTGCATTGACAAGTGGGTCTGGAATGTCTGCAACCTTGGACATGGAACCAGCGTACGTGTGCGAGAAATCTGGAATATGCAGTGGAAGTGAATAGCAGCACTGCGCCGTTGGAACAGTTCTTTGGCCACAAAGACTGTAAGGAAAGACAAAGAGGTAAGGCCAGTAGTCAGTCGCTCTTTGCTCACTTGCATCCAGATTGTCAATGTAGAACGTATAAATGACATCTGGAGCAGTCTTGGAACAAGTTGAGTCTGAGTGCCATTGGGAAGTGACCATCACATGTGCCATGGCTGTGCTGCTGAGCAGCGAGCTGATCATTTGAAGGAAACTGACGTCGCACCACGTTTACTCGACAATCGTCGCTGTCTTTTCTAATCTAATTGACTGCGACTGTCCCTTGAGCACAGTATTTGAATCAAAGTTCGTCGACCATTCGCTTTGACGGTTGGAAGACACGCTGTTGATGTGGACCATGGTCTTGGCAATCTGAATTGAAAAGATCATGAAATTTGAGATACAGAGCTGCATGATAGATCCAGACGCAGACACGTTTCTGTCGTTTTTGAGAAGGTCAGTGTAGATTTGCACTCCCAGGATAGTAAAGTAGACTGAAATGTTGATCACTTGCATGGCAATGCGGTAGAAAAAGTACTTGTCTGCCCTGAGCAAGATTTCCATCTGTTTCTTGGTCTGTTTTGTGGTGTAGCGCAGGAGCTGCCAAGAGACGATCAATGGTGGTACGACATTGTAAGCCATGAAAAATATGGTCCAATAGGGATCTGCATAACTCCATTTTCCTTGGACACGGCTGATTTGTCTCACACTGTCAATCATCGCGTTGATTTCTGGCGTGATTTCAACGTAGTTTCCCTTTGTGTGCTTCAGGACTTCATCATACATTCTCTGGGCAGCCATCAACTTTGGAATTGCGACGAACATCCATCCCTCCAATCCAAGGAAAACTAACAAAAGCGCAATATAGGACAAGATGCTGTAGATCTTTCTCGTAAATCTGGCAATCAGCGGTAGAACAAGCGTATTGTGGATCAAAAAGATCAAAACTAGCATCGACACGCTCAAAAAAAAGTTGAGTAATGCTCCCAAAACATCCCACTTCAAGCCTTCCAAGAACCCAGTTGTGGTCTCTTGAAGCTTGACAATGGCATTCTTTTGACGGTACATGACATACATGAGTGTAAAAGTGACTGCCAAGATGATCATCGTAAACAGGTTTGTCAGATTCCAAAAGTTGCGCTTGTTGTGTCCTTTGTAGATCTTGTACAGCAAGTAGCCAGCATAGAAGTAGGCAATGACAAAAGAGAGAATGAAGCAGATTTCACAAAAGCTCTCGAATGGCGTTGAAAAGTACAAGAGATAGACGGGCTCGTAGATAGTCCATTGGATGTAGCTCTTCGCTTCCTTGAGTGTTCTCATCTGACCAGTAAAGTAGCCCAGATACATACTCTCAAACACTTGTAGCTCAGATGTGAGCTCAAACACTTCCAACAGCTGCCCTTCACATGGTTTGTCGACTTCTAGATCCTCTGGTGGCATGTACAGCTCTAATATGCCATCAGCAGAGCATTTGAAGAGCATTTCAACGCAATGGTTGGATGGCTTGATCATCATGCGATTGAAACCTAGCAGACTCTCTGGATCTAAGGCAATAGTGTCACAGTATGTGGCTCCATTGTATTGGCTTGGCACAGAAGTGAGGGAAAGGGGACCAGGAGAGAGTACAGATATAGAAGCAGTCAGGTTGCCAGTGAGCGTCAAGTTCTCATAAGTAATGGATTGACAGCACGCTCCTTTCAGTGGCACCCCCATCGAGCCACAGCCGTAGAGGTTGAGAAATGTGTATGTGGACGGGAAGGCTTCATTTTCTCCGGGATACGTCGTCGTGTTGGTCACGTTGAAGCCAAAGATGCTGTAGGGTGCCGTCTGACACTCTCTGTCCTCTATCCAATCCATGGTTAATACATGCGCTGCCGATACGAGGTGGAAGAACATGACAAAGATGACGTCGCGTCACGAAATGGTGTATGCGCTGAGAGTATATGCCGTTGATGCATGTTTAATGCTCACACAAAGAGAACTCTTGCTCAAAGTACTCGTCATTCACGTTTGTGCGCTTGTCCATGAGCTCGAGTCTGGTCTTTTTGGCTTCCTTCAAGGACATGAGCCAATCAGCACTGGAAACGACTTTGGAAACCAATTCAACTGGAAGGACTGGCAAAAGAGCGCTCTGGACATCAAACTCAACCCATTCCTTTTGCTGTGGTGGCACTTCTTTGGTAGAAGGAATTCTGATCGTTGGATCCACAACAAAGAAACACATGATCTTGCGATGGCCAGGACGCGTTTTGTCCAAGAGCTCAAATGGCTCGACTTTGTGCTGGAGCGTGTTTGGGAAGACAATGCACTTGCCTTCAGAACAGGTCACAGATCCAAGATACTGGTTCAACGCTTCACCATCCTCGAGTCCGATTTTTTCACTGACGCCAGTGTTGTCCCCTTGTTCGTAGTAAAAGTACTCGTTCACGGCTTGACGGAAGCTGAGCTTGCTCTCGGTGATGTTTTCAGTATCATAGTAGTAGATACCAGTGGAAACAATGTTCTCGCTGTCTAATCTCAACCAAATCACCTGTTCCCTCAATGTGCCACGATCCGCCTTCATAGACTGGATTCTCTGGTGTCAAAATAATGGATGCAATCTTGACAATCACTTGGACAGTCGTGCCTTTGAGTTTCTTGATTGGAAACTTGCTGCCTTTGTACTCTTCGGGGATTGGCGTCGGCTTCAACTGTCTGTTGTCGTGCCACTCGTCGTATTGATCATCCGTCATCTCATCAATGTCACTAGGCTGATCCTCCCACCAATCGAACATGGGAATGCGTGGTGGCAGCTTTTCTTCAATCTGACCAAGACAGAGCTCAAACATGTCCACAAACTTGGAAAAGACATCAGCAATAGACTTGTACAAGTCAGCATGCACGATAGGATGCAAGTTGTTGATGTAAGACTGGATCTGAGTTTGGCCATTTTCAGCAATTTCAAATTCACTTGGCAGCCACTGGAACTCATCCTGGCCCTTGACTACAGTCACTTTGCGTACGGGCACCAGTTGGATTCCATCCTCGGTCTTCATGATCGTCTTGCCAAATCTGATTGGGTACAATGACGGATGGACAAGATCCAAGACTTGGGTAGTGTTTGGATGCCAATCCAACTCTGATGGATCCACTTGCTCCAGCTTAATGACCTGACTCTTGAATCTGTCTCTCAAACTTGAGTCGATCAGATCATACTGCACAAATGTGCCCTGAATGGCAGGACTGCACCTGAACCCAAGTGAAGAGATGTAATCAAGTTCCTTGCGGCAGTAGTTGAGCAGTTCTTGTGACAGTCCTTGAGTTGCGGCTTCATCAGACCATTTGTCCCAGAGTGTTTTGAGCTTGGTTTGCCAGTCTTTCTTGTCACATACACTCCCAATGAACTGAATCAGGCGCTGTTCTTCCTTGAGCAACGGGTCATGGCAGATTGACTCTTCAGACAACATAGGAAAGTTGCCGCGTGAAGATGCAAGATGAGGGTGAAGAGGTTGACACTAGAAAAAGACTTTGAACAGGAAGCCAAGCAGAAGCTCAAGAGAATAGATAACCTGAAGCCATCTGGAAAGGCTCAGCATGTGCCAAAGCAAATCAGAACGCTGTCACTTGGCATTGATGACAATGTGGAGCAACTGAGCCCAGAGACTGAGCAAAAGCTGGAAAAGCTGAAAAGGATTGAACCAAGACGTGGCAGCACTGGTGCGGCAATTTCAAAACCACAACGTGGTATTGTCAAAGCATCGCTTGGTATCGACTCTGCACCTACTTTGGGTGACGATGGGAGCAACGAACAGCTAGATAGAGCAGAGCGCGTCTTGGGACAATCCAACCGCACTGGTTCGTTTGGTAAACGCACACACCACGGACATGGCATTCTACAGGAGGTTTTGGGTGTTGAAGAGGTTCCAAAACAAGACACTGAGATGGAAAGCCGTTTGGATGAGACTTGGCGCAAGACACTCAAGATGTCTCCAGTGTCTCCGACTGAAAAGCATGCGGAATCCAGAGTGGGTATCTTGCGTTCTGCCATGGGTATCACAAACCAAGAGCCTACAGAAGACGATAGCACAAAAGAGAGACTAAATCGCGTCGACAGAGTCACTGGAGGCTTCCAACTGGTTGCCACTGGTGTAGAGAAGCACCAGCATCACAAAGTCATGACAGCCGCACTAGGAACAGAGAGAACCAAACCAAACACCCAAAATAACCGTGCAGATCGAGTGTTGGCAGCGAGCACCTCAAAACCAGCCAAACACACACCCAGAGCGATTGTAAAGAAAGGATTTTCAGAGAAACCGCAGGACAAGAAAGCAATTACAGACATTGCAGATCTAGAGATAGACACCACTAAGCAGTCTCAGCAAAGGCAGATTAGGCCAGTGGCTGGTAACGTACTTGGTCCAGTAAAATGATGTCATTTCTTTTCATGTTCCATCTGATGCTAGTGTCAGAGTTTGTGACTGATTACTACTGCCGTGGCCCACCAGATGTGATTAGAAGCTTTGAGGTGTCTCGATTGGATGCTGTTGACCCAAATCCAAACGAGACGTGGCCCATAACTTACATCGCCCCATACAATCTGTGTGGCCTCATGGTAGTGCCACCAACAGAAGGATGTTGTACGTCAATGGATCTTGGTCCTTCCAACACGTTTGAGATTTATGGGGTCAACAGTGCCTTTGCCATTCCAACAGAGTACAACAACCCACTGGGAAAATCCCTGAAAGTAGCTAATGGGGAGACATTCTGCAGACTAGCTCACCAGCAAGTGACGTGGATTCGATCGAGTGACACGTGCGTAGCACATTTGAGATGTCTGAAGAACGGCACACTCTTGGTCTATGATCCATCTGTTGATGGATGTACACATCTGGTGGAAACATGGAATTTGCAGCAACCGATTGTTTTTGAGAGTCAGATCTTGGGAAGACAGAGTGGATCCATGGAGACCATTCGAGATGGAACAAGTCATGTTGGATACACTCAGGTCTACTTTTACTACATGTCATTCAAGTACCCAATTGAAATTACGAGTCTGCTCTGCTATGTCGTTGGATATTTGCTGTGTGTGTTGATGCTTGGACTGGTGATACGCAAGACACTTTCCAGTAGGAGGCTTTTCTATTCCGTGGTCCAGATCGTCATTGTCGTGGGGTTGATCTTGCTCTTGACATTCAAACTCGTGTACTACATGCTGCCCTATCCAGACATCAATGATTTCGATGGATTCAAGTTCTTTGCAACCATGGGAGGATTGTCGTATGCGATGGAAGGCCTGATTCCGCTGGCAGCGACTGAAATCACACTGAATTACATGGTTGTGCCTCTGCTGCATCGAAATCCAAGATTCAAGACAATGCTGTTCAATGGGTTGCTGCTGATGGTACACTTTGGGCTCTGTCTGTATCCGTATCTGAGAATGTATGGATTGTACTGGCTCACATCACCAGATCCCACAGCAGACGAGCGAGTAGCACAAGTGAACTATATCTCAAACGTTGTCGGTCCACTAGCCAATTATTGGCGACTGTTTATGGTCTTTTGGGTTTCTGGACTGAAACTAGGACTGTGGAGTGCCTGTATGGGTGGCATTCAAACTGGTGGATCCCTTGAGACAGATGAGTCTTTTGAAGAAGATGGCAGCACTATGGAAGGAAGATATCATCATGGTCTGTCTCATAGTGGCTCAGACAGTATCATTCAGCTTCTATTACTCTCTCAAGATGATTGGTGACTACACATCTTGGTTTGGGAGTGATACAAACTACTACTCGATCCATGGATACTTTTATTTGATTCTGGTGCAGCACATTTGTCTGAACTTTGTGCTGGTGGACAGATTACAGAGACTGAGCATGGGATCTCAAAAGAGTGATCCAATCTCACTCTCACAGCCAAGGACCATGGACGATTCCCACAAAACCAGTCATAAACAGTAATCAGTAGTCCAGTGACAGAGTATGACAGCAATCCAAGACACTCTGAAACCACCAATTGGACGCTTTAACTTTCCATGACTTGGACACTTCCACCAGAACTCTTGCAACATGTTGCCCAGTACACTGATCTCAAGACCTACTCTCATCTCATGTGCTGCTCTAGAGTCTTGCTGGGATTGCTGTGTCCCATCATTTGTCAATTCAAGCCAGAAGAGATGATTGAACTCATCAGACAGGACAGAAACAAGATCGTGGAGCATCTAGTTACTTCGCAAGGCTTCCAATCCCCTGTCCTTTTACAACTCTTCACAACAATGAGTGGAAGGATGTGCAGTTGGATCTCAATGGTCTTGCAGGAAGCTAGCAAGAAATCCATGGTGCAAGTGGTTCAGAAGCTGCTGCTGGACAAGCGGTACAACGAGCATTACACAGCACTGTCTTGGTCACGATTTCACACGCAAGATCAGGATCCACAAAAGGCATTTGAGATCTTCAAGTTGCTATGGCCCAGCATGCTCAATTACGATGTAGCTAACGTTCTGGCAGATGCAGTGCAAGCTGGGCATCAGGAAATCTTTGATTTTGTCTATGATGACGGAATGGTTCTGTTTAATGCACGTGTGCAGGAAGAGTATGAATCAGAATCAGAATTGGTATTGAGTGCACTTGGAGCAGCAATCAACACTGGCAACTTTGAAGTCTGCAAGCATTTCTACTATCACACTCAGTTTGATCTTGACCAGATCTTGGAGGCATTCGAAGAGTTTTCTGAAAAGACAACACTAGACATTGTCAAATTTCTCGTCGCCCAGCACATGTTGGCGAGAGACAATGAGTTCTTTAACGTGTTCTGCAGAGCCATTAGATTTGGCAAGAAGGACATTGTCACATTCTTACTGGATTATGTCAAACCACAGCACTGCAACTTTTATGCACTCTATTATGGCTGTCTGTTTGGACAGTTTGAAATTGTGCGAATGCTCTTGAGACTCCCGAAAGTCAATTATCCTGGAAAGAAGAAACTGCTGCAGGTTGGAAACGTGAAACTGTTCAGGACGCTGTTTGAAAACCCACAGATTCCAAAAGATCACGACGATGACATTTGTTTCGAGCTTGGAGAGCGATGTGTCACAAACAAATCACTGTTCAAGTACTTGTTGAACAAGGAAGAAGACCTGTGTGAACTCTTGATGGTGTGCTGCGAATATGGCACACCAGAGCAAATGCTCGAGATCTTGACGGTTGGCATTGAATCAGACATGATTGAGTTTGCGACAAGCTATGCAGCAGAGTATAGTAAGCCAGAGAACATCAAGCTACTAGCGAACGGTGGCGAGTATGACTTTGAAGAGAACCATTGCAAAGCCATTCGATGTGCATTCTTGAACAAGCATCCAGAAACAGCCAGACACATTGTGAGAAAGCACATTCCAGAGATCCCAGTCGACACACTCAGTGATTGGATGCTGTACGTTGAAACAGCGAGATGGCTTGCCAAACACTATCCACGAGACGCTGATGAAGATGAAGAGACTGATTATGACAGTTATGAAGACGAGTACACTGATGATTCAGATTACATGTGGCGAGAACACCATGACATGTATTGGATGGACCACGGACATTATGACTATGACTCTTGGGACGAGAATTCAGAATGGGAAGATGAAGATTCCGAAGATGACTATTATTAAACGATCCTTGAGTCCAGTCTTCTGTAGCTAGATCAAAGTCAAAAGCGCACTTGAAACTCTTTGCGCAATGCTTGTGTTGGAAACCCTTGCAAAGACACTGTATCTCATCAGACATGCTGAAAAGCCACCAACAGGCAACACACTCTCAGTCATGGGTATGGACAGGTCCTATTGTCTCAGAGACCTTGTTTTCCACCCGAATTACCCACAATTCCCCATTCCACAGCGAATCATTGCACAACAGTCAAAAAAGAGCACCAGAGCTTATGATACAGTCGCACCACTCTCTTCTAGTATCGGAATACCAGTCGAAACAGACTGTCTCAGAGATGATTTGGACTGTTTGACGGCACTGTTGGACAAGAATGACAAATCGCCTGTCTTGATTGTATGGGAGCACAAAGTACTAGGTGAGATACTGGATTTGTTTGTGGAGATTGAGAAACCGAGACAAAAGTATCCATCTGACAGATTTGACTTGATTTGGATTGTGGAGAATGGGACGTATGTGGAGAAGAAGCAGTATTGTTATGGGTATGTAGATGAGATCCAGTCGCGTTCAAAGTGTCCGCCAAGAGACGTTTACTGACACAAGATGTCCACCAAGAGATGCTTACCAGTGACACAGGATGCATGTCCAGAAAGATCTTTAGTGCTGGAGTGCTGAAAAGGCATCAACAAACTCAACAAACCAACTCCGCCTGATCCAGACTTTGTAGTGCATACAAGTCTCCATCAGCTGTGGCTCTGTAGATGGCTTGCGAAACATGGGTGTCAATGTGTCAAAAATAGATGATCTGCGTCTGTGTGGTACATGTTGCACAATAACGACCTCCAATGGAATAAACTGCCACCAACAGGACTTGAAAGGCTTGCAGTGCAAAATGTGGTTCTGAATCGCTTGCTTGGTGTTGGCTGAATCCATGTCTCTCTTTGCAGACGTCACTGGTGAGCCATCAAAGTCCTCCTGGTCTTCTTGATCCATGTCTTCATAAAGAATATCGTCAGAAAGTGTGAAAAGCTTGTAAGATAGCAATGTTTGCTTTCCTGTCAAGTGTGTCTTGATATCCCAGTTTGGATTCGGTGTCTGTGGTTGCAAGCAAGAGACGATGACTTGTGTTTGATCGCTCTTGCCTTTGACAATCTTTTCTTCATCCAAAATCGAGACAGTGTTCTTCAATTGCTGTACGACCATCTGTTTGACGTGCTTGTGCAACAAATCTGGTTCTGTGGGTGGATTATCAATCACTAGTTTCATACCGCTGTCTTCCAATGGCTCCTCAACTGCAATCAAATACACATCCAACTCTTCTTTCAGAATTGCAATCGACTGAAACACTTGCTCACTTACACCAATTGCATTGTTGTCTAAAGATGTCATACTCTCTTCTTTGATTGTGTCCTTGTCTTAGTTTAAATACTTCAGTAATCGTCAGAGTTGAAGATCTCTGTGGTTCCTGTCCAAGAACAAGTCTCTGAAAAGACCTTCCAACGAATCTTAGTAGTAATGGAACAGCAACCAGTTTGACTTGTTTGCGTTCGACAATCTCCATTTGGTCTGGAAATCCATCCGTTTCATGAAAGACGCCGCCATAGGCAGTGCTTGGTCGATCCTGAGAGGCTGGTTCTTGCTTCAACAGCTGCTCTAGTTCTTGTCCAGTGAGTGCACTGTAAGAAGGAATGCCAAATGGAAACAAATTAGGGAGAAGGGAGTTGGGAAAGAGACGGAGGATGGTGAGTGAGACTACAAAGAAGCCATACAGTGTCTCTGGTGTTTCTGGCTGTGAGACTGCCAAAAGCAAGCAGTCGGAAGACATGCAAAGTGTGGCGTCGAAAAGTTTCAAACTCACAGATTTCATTTGTTGTTGGGATTGAAAGGGTTGATGGGTTCAAAGACACCAGTCTTGTTGAGTCTGTCAAACAACACAAACAGACGTTCTGCCTCTCGCTCCTTTTCCTCATCTGTCATTCCTTCCCATGGGTTGGGAGTCTCTTTCTTGATGGTACCAGTGATGGGGTCAATGTTGTCTCCAAATTGGGACGCTTCCTTGGAGCCTTCTTGTGGCAGCCCCGTGAACAAGCCACGGTTCATGAGGAATCCAGCACAGGTGCCATAGCCAAGGTAACCAACAAACGGTTCCACTACCATAAGTCACGATACCTTGGTTGCCACACATCGCAAACACAAACTCTGATGTGCAGTCACGAATGTTGTCACAGGTCAAACTCGTCATGAATCTGACTAGATAGTTGATCATTCTCTTTCCCTTGTCCAATGGATTGTTTCTGTCACTAGATTAAGAAATAGTACAGGTCGAGTGGCATGTAGCGCTTGCGCAAGTGGTTTCTTGCATTTTGATGCTCATTTGCCAGATTTTTGAGCAGAATCAGGATAGGTGCCAGTGCTTGATCACATCCAATCCCATGCAACTGCACATCTTCACTTGGCTGTCCCTCTTTTGACATTGGAAACAGAAACTGGATCGTGTCGTCAAAAGTGTTGGCAATCTGATCTAAAATCGCAAGATCCTTCTCAGGAAACCAAATGTTTTCAAACGGCTTGACGGGAAAGTTCATGAGTGCGTTGATGTACGATTCCATCACTTGGGACAACAAAGGCTTCTCTTTTGGCAAGGTCTTGATAGTCTTGAGGATAGACTCCAGCAGATTCTTGAAAAACGGAATGTTTTCTGAATTGTCCTTGCTTGTCATCTGGCCAAACAAACCACCTTGTCCATCATGTGAGGGCAGTTGGAGAGAGAGGTTGAAGGAAGCCTTGAGAATCTCATGCTGCAGCAGCAAAGGAGTGACGTTTTCCTGTTGCTGGATCTTTTCATCCACAATCGCGTTCAAAATCTACCATCAACTTCAACACCTGACTAAACAGATCAGGAATGTTTTGGGAAATGTAGTAAGGGATCAGTTGCTGATTCGTGGCACTAGCCAGAAACAACAATCTCGTGAGCATATACAGGGCAACAGTGTTGTTTCCACTTGACTTGAATCCAAGTGGAATGTTCTTGGCAAACGCAGATTTTGAAAACACGTCGCGTAGTTGCAAATCGTGAATCTGCAGATTGGAGATGCATTTGAGCGCTTCCAGAACAAGCTCGTTCGTGTAGCTGTCTGGAACAGCATCTCCTAGTCCAGCAAACTGACACAGAGAAGCAAGTGTTTGTGGATTCAACGAAGCTTCAAAACCAAGCTTTTCACGAGACAGCAATCGCAACACTTTGATGGCTTTCCCAGTAGTCTCAGACGACCATTCCTGATGCCAACCATTGTCATAATCCAGTGCTTGTACCAAATCCTGTACCAAAGTGGTTTTTGATTCCAGACTCAAGGCTTGCTCTTCTACAAGCTTCATCTTCGTTGCGTTTTGAGTGATGAAAGCATCCAATTCTTGACTCAATTTGGGTTCGTTTCTCTCGAGACGCATCATCGTCTGCAAACTTTCAGCGTTCTGTCAGTGCTTTGTGACAAATCGGTGCCTATCCGAATGATGATTGCTCCATAAGGAGATGGTCCATCTGAATCCTGTCCTCGACAATTGCAGTCATCTAAAGCGCTTAGTAATCACTTTTCGCTTGAAAGCGATGTAGAAGCGCTGAATGTTCAATTTTTTGTGTGAAAGCGTTCTGAGAGCGCTGCAATCTTTCCAGTGATGTTTGAACGACAGCTGTTTGTCTTATTGTACGCCATCACACCAGAAGCCATTCTAGAGGCTGTACTGATACCGCTGTTTCCATTCCTAGTCAAACAACTGCTTCCCAACGAAAAGGAAGAGGATATTGGACATTATGTTGGATTACTTGGTTCTGCGTTCTATTTACCCTTGTTTCTGATGAATGTTGTTTGGGGATCACTGTCTGACCATCATGGACGCAAACCTATTCTGTTGAGTGGACTGGTGGTCTTTTTAGCAACGAGTCTCGTGATTGGGATCGCACAAGAGTACCAGACAGTATGGTTGTGTCGGTTTGTTGCAGGAGTGTTTGGAAGCAACTCAACGGTGGCTAAAGGCACTCAGATTGATCACAGGCATGCTTGGAGATATGGCTAAAACAGACAGTCAGCGAGCATGGGGATATGCCATGTATGGGAGTGTGTATGGATTGGCTGGGATCGTTGGACCGCTGTTGGGTGGATTGCTCTCGAATCCAGCTGAACTCTATCCGTCGCTCTTTCCAAAGACTAGCATCTTTGCCAGACATCCGTATCTCTTGACATGCTCTTTTGGCATCATTCTTGCCATTGGAGCCATTCCATCTACCTATTTGTTGCTGAGAGAACTCCCAAAACACACTTACAAAGCAGTCAACTCTGAAGAAACATTGGATAACGTGGAATTAGATCTATTGGATGACAATCCGTTCGAGATCAGAAACTCTCGTCAGGAACGGCCGTTTTCGTTTCTGTCGCCGAATGTTTTGGGTCCGATCACCATGTATTGCATTATTGCTTATACCAACATGGCTTACTTTACATCTGTACCTCTGTATTTCTCTACATCTAGAAAGAATGGTGGTTTGGAAATGAACTCCAGAGACACTTCCTTTCTCCTTTTGACCATATCATTGGCAAAGCTATGCGTCCAGTTGCTGTTCTTTCAACGCATCTTGTTCCATTTGGGTGGATCCAGACAAACCTATCGCCTTGCCATGGCCTTGTACGTTCCTGGACATTTGTTGATCTCTTGCTTGTACTTGTTACCGACTTCTGTCTTGCCATTTGCTAATTTCTTTCTCATGTGTTGCTTTGGGATTGCAGAATCTCTTGCTTACTTGTCTGTGATGCTCCGGATCACTGAATCTGTTGCTCCTAGGCATTTAGGAGTGGCACATGGATTTGCATCTACCATGGCTGCATTGGTACGCACGATTGCACCAGCATTGACCGGCAGTATCTGGGAATGGGGACACAGACTCGGATGGACATCTTTAGTGTTCTTCATCGGAGCATTGACATCACTGGGTGGTGTAGTGGCTTCTTTTCTCGTATCCTGAAGTCATCCCACTCGAATGCTTCCGACTGAGTCTCTTGAGTCTCTCGACCATCTCAAACACGACCGTCAACTGCACCACAAGCAACAAAATGTAGATCCCACACATGGACAACTGATTCAGGTCGTTTTTGAGCAAAAGTGTGTACAATCCAGCCACTCTGATTCCAAAATACAACCAAGCAGCAATAAACTCGACCAGAAACAGCACCAACAGTGACTTTTGTGTCTTGTACAACTTTTGAATCCCAAGAATCAAGTGATCGTCTAGTAATCGAATGGCTACATAAATGGGAATGCCACAGTCCTAGGATCAACGGATCTACCATAAAAACCAAAAAGAGTCTCCAATAGATGTCCCATGGATACACTAGATTCTGAAATCCAATCAACTGGTAGTATCTCGGGTCTTCAAAGACACTCAGGTAGTTTTCTACCCAGACAGTGTAACTTCCAGCACACAGAATGAGATGTAATACAATCAGGCATAGATTCAAGACTAGTTTCCTCTTGAATGACCAACCGCTGCCTACCAATGGCACGAGAATGTAGTTCAATGTGGCAATGGCAGACAAGAGAGTGGCAATCTTGTCTAATGAGAGTTCTGCTGCTGCAATGAGTGCGAATCTGAGATACTCTTGAGGATTGTCTGTTTGGAAGGATTCGACATGTGTGTAGAGTTTCATGATACCACACATGAATGCTATCAGATAACTAGACAGCTGGAGTGCTCTAAAGCCGTTTCGAGCGTGTCGCATTGTAAAAATGACTTGGTAGATGAAATACAGCAACAGGAGGTAAGAAATGGCAAAACAAACAAGTGAAAAGACTTCAAGTGGAGTGTTGAAATGCATGACTTTGTATGGCATCTCTGTGTAAGTGATGAGTGCTTTAGATTCCTTTGGTTGATAGATTTCAAATGCACCATAGACACTCGTCACGGGTGAATGCAAGTCATGTGTCTCCAACAGATTGTGACAGCCATCTTGATCGTACAAAGAGAGTGTCTGATTGGGAAAACAACGCACGGATTGGTCAAGACACGCTCCGTTTGCTAGATACAAGACACTGTTGTCATTCATGCAGTAATGAAAAGAGTTGGAAAGGGTACTGGCGGATTCCCATTGTGTTCCGGATGCCTGGACTTGCATCCAACTGAGAGCATATGAATCAGAGATTGGATAGTCTTCCAATGAAGTACAGCATCCATTGTCATAAATGAGTGTCATCCCACACGTTACACTGCCAGGAACATACAAATGCGGCCAATACTCGCCATCTGGCTGTTCCAGTGTATCAGAGACAGTAAAACTTCTGATAATATCTGGTGGGCCAGCACAGCCAAATTGTGTCTGCCATTCATTGAGGACAATTCGCGTCATTGTCAAAGTAGATGACATCCACTCTTTGATCTCACAAGACTGTCATTTATATGAGATCGAAATCTCCGACCTCGAAAACTTTTACACGACCTGCGACAATGTTGAGAAAAGGAGTGTTCCCAAAAGCAGCAGAGAGTGATCAAGCAGAAAAAGTGGTTGCTAGACCCAAAGTCATTGAACGCAAGAAGCAAGTGATTGTGAAAAAAGAAATCAAAGAGAAACAAGTGAGGAAGCCTAGGGAGAAGCAGCAAAAGAGAACGACTGCATCTTCAACGTTTTCGATGGGTCCTGGTGCACAGCCAAAGAAGAAACAAGCACAAGTGGGACCGACTGTACAGAGACGCAAGATGGTTGTCGATTCAGAAGATGACGTGGAAGAGGATGAGTTTGAGCTGCAAGAAAATGGAGATTTGCCTGTTGCTTTACATCAGTTGGATGCTGAGCCAGGGGATTCCACACTGGTGAAAGACGAGTTCATGTACTTTCAACTTCCACCCTTGGAATTCAACAGTGGTACCCTACGTGTTGAGGATGATGGCAAGATGTCCATGATCATCAACGGCATCGAGTTTAGTGTACTTTGATTGACAAAAGGTTGCTTCGATTCCCACATCTCGCATCCAGCAACAAGTCGTGTCTATTGACAGGCAGGATGGCAAACTTGTGGTGCTTGGAAATTTGTTTAATCGCTTTGTTGTGTCACCAGAGCTGTCTGCTTTGAATGAACTACAGTAATCTGCCTAGTTGCTTGAGATGAATGTGTGTCTTCAAGACAGACAGTGCTTGCTCCAACTCCAGATGGGTTCTCGTGCGTTTGAGCCAATCTTGTGCCAGACGGCCAGACCATCCCTTGAGCTGATTGATTTCTCTGCAGGCTTGGTCAACATCGTTTTGAGAAAGATAGTACTCTGCACGGGCAACGATCGATTCAACGTCAGATCCAGCCACCAATCCGTGTCTAGGAACCATCAAAAAGGACAAGAACTGAGACACGAGGTAAGAAATTGGACCTGCTTGGTCTGGCAGTAACTGGAAACGACGCAAGAGTGGCTGCAAGTGCGTGAACTCATTCACGAGTTCTTGTTGAGACACAAACTGCTGCACAAGATCAAACGGCAACGAATTCACGATCGTTCGAACGAATTCGTCATCTTGCGCACAACGCCTCAACACTTGGAGTTCAGATGAAAAGTCACCAACATGCTTTTGCTTGATCTGTCTCTCGATGGATTCAACAGACAGAGACAAGAGATTGAGCTTGTACATGCGATCGTGTGCACCAGAAGCATCCAGAGTGATCTTTTCAAGATACTTGAGCAAGAGCTGCAAGTGATCCAAGCGAGCAAGTCTTCCCTGTCTCTCTTCATCGAGCTGTGTCTTGATCTTGTCTTTCCACTCCTTTTCAATCTCTTGCTTTTGACTGGCAAGATCAAACTGCAGTTTCTCTTGGAATTCTTGTGTTTGCTTGTCAATAGAATCTCTCAACTTTGTCTCATACTCTTGCAACAGATCCACTTTGAGTTGCGTCTGTTGTTGCAAGTAATCTGTTCCCAGCTGCGACATTTGATCAGCCAGTTCTCTGTAATGGTCTTGCTTCATGTCCTCCAATGTCTTTTGGAACTTGGCACTCTGTTCCTGCAATCGAGACTGGAGCTGGGTGATTTCATCTGCATCCAAGACTTGAACAAACGTTGCCAGGTTCTTGATCTTTTCCTTGACTTCCAAGAGTTGCTTTTTGCTCTTGGTTTGTTCACTGGAAGCAATGGATTCCAATCCTTTGGCGATTTCATCCAGCACAAACAGCAACGATGGTTCTTGTGCTTGTTCCTGGACAGCAATGCTGTTGAGATCTTGATCTTCGAGAGACACTTGGACCTAGTTTCAGATCGTTTGCCTGTGGTTGCAACACAACAACTGGTGCAGCAATGCTGATGCCGTCTTCAGATTTTGTTTCACTCACGATCGTCACCACTGGTTCCTTTTCAGTCTTTTTGTCTGTCTTCACTGCCTTATCTGCTGGCTTGTCTTTTGGTTTATCTGCTGGCTTGTCCTTTGGCTTCTCAACTGCCTTTTCAGCAGTCTTCTCAGTGGTCTTTGGCACAGGTTCAGCCACATTCTCCACTGCCTTTTCAACAGACTTTGGCACGGATTCAACAGCCTTGGCAACCTTCTCAACAGTCTTCTCTGCAGACTTCTCCACAGACTCTACCGCTTTGGGAGCAGATGCGACTGCCTTCTCTGCTGCTTTAGCCACAACCTTTGGTGCAGATTCAGCAACCTTTTCCACAATCTCAGATGATCTAGCAACCGTCTGAGACACTGCATCACCAATAGATGTTGTAGATTTAGGATACACTGGCTTGCCATTCACCACACCCACAAAATTCTCAAACGTCTCTTGGACTTGCTTTGTGACTTGATCAGCACTCTCAACGGTAGCATCAATGCCATCTTTCACAGTCTTGTACACATGCTCTGTCGTTTTCAACACAGACTCTAACCCAGACTTGGCATTATTTTGAGTCTCTTTGATCGTTGACTGCATCTTTTGTGTTGCATCGTGCACAGTCTCAAACGTCTTGTTCAGAGTCTCTTGGCCATTCTTGAGTGGATCACCTAGTTCATTTTCAGTCTTTTCAATCCACTCCAAGACTTCTGGCCCGTATTGGATCTTTTTGACCAGAAGACCAAGTTGCTCATTCTTTGTAGCTGCATAAAGAGTTCCTGCAAACACTACTGGGATGGCAAGAAATCCAATCTTTGAACTTGAACGGCGTTGTGTTGAAAATCCGCGACGTAGCATCAGGCAAAGAGCAAATGACTGATTGCGTCAGTTGAAATCTGTCCAGAGTTGCAATATTTTGACATGTGCAGACTCTACATTCCAGCGACAGATGATGCACTCATTTCTACAGGAGTGACACTGTGGATGATCCTGTATTCGAATGACACTGTGGATGAGGCTGAGTCTGGACACTCGAAAGATCAGCGGCGCGTCTCAACTCCGATCTGGGCTTTGTGCTTTCCATGCATTTCCTCCTTGTTGCCATTCCATCCCTCTGTCAATCAGTGACTGCTGGTGCTTATGCTGATGGTACTTTTCCATCAGATGGTGGCTATCCCACAATCACGACAGAACCTGCGCCAATTGTCAATGGTGCATCCAAGCCAATTCCATTCTTGATGTGGTTCATAAACTGACGTTGCTTTTATTACAACTGACCAGACTTGGCGACCACAATCTTCTTGGAGGTCTTGCCAGACTGAGAGCCGTAACCCTCGATCTTCTTGACGACATCCAAGCCTTCAACAACGCTGCCAAAGACAACGTGCTTGCCGTCCAACCATGGAGTCTTGACGGTGCAGATGAAGAACTGGGAACCGTTGGTGTTGGCACCAGCGTTGGCCATGGACAAGACACCTGGACCAGTGTGGGTGAGCTTGAAGTTCTCATCCTCGAACTTGTTGCCGTAGATGGACTTGCCTCCAGTGCCGTTGTGGTTGGTGAAGTCACCACCCTGGCACATGAAGTTAGGGATCACTCTGTGGAAAGAGGATCCAGCGTAGCCAAAGCCCTTCTCACCAGTGCACTAGGATCAAGATCAGTACCAAAGCACGGAAGTTCTCGGCAGTCTTTGGAACAACATCAGCACGAAGCTCCATAACAATACGACCAATATCTTGGCCATCAGCGGTCATATCAAAGTAAACTCTTGGCTTGGACATTCTCAGGATCTGTGATGCACGAAACAGTGTGAACCGAGGGAAGAAAAAAGGGACGAGAATTCTTTGAGATTCCGAGTGCATTTTTCCAAATCTGCTATATCCACTCACTCGCAATACTTGATCGTACACTCTCATGCATGAATCTGCGCTGATTGGGTGGATTGGGTGAAATGAAAGATTCACGTGCACTTGCCGCCGTTGATGACCTCAATCTCTGACCGCATTGTGCGTTTGTTGCAAATCCACGAAATCGTCGACTTTGAATCTGAACAGTTGAAAGATGGCAAGTCATTTGAAGATTTCGAAGTCAAACTCGAATCTTTGGATGATGCCCGTGACTGGGTGAGCAAAGAATGGCAGTATCTGTATCAGAACAAGCCTCAGACACTGGAGGCATTGCAAGATTTTAAGTCCAGTGCGTATGAACGTCACTGTGGCTACATTCAAGAATTGCTTGAATCTGAAGAATAAACCTCATATTTCACTCAACTGACCAATTAACTTCATGTGTGTGACTCATCTGAAACTCTTCTCTCATGTCACGCATCTTGCATCTCTCAATCGACGCCATTTTGGTTTCCGCCATTCTCGCTGGAGCAAAACGATCAGCACACTTGACATACAACACTCAATCCATCGAAAACACTACCCTTCGCTCAGTAGTGGACAATTATCTCTGGGCTGGTGAACAAGTGCTTGATTTCTCAATTACGCAACTCTTGAAGTTTGATTTTGTCAAAAAGAACTAGAGTTTACTCTCCTTTTTCTGTTTCTTTGTCTCTCCCCAGTTGACTGCATGTCTCGCTAATCGAAGCACTCGAGTGGCGACTGTGGATGTGTCTCTTCTGTTCTTGCCTTCTCTTCTGAAGCGTCCAATGTGCTCACAAAAGTCCCACAGGCGTCCTTTTGGTCGCAGTTTGTACCAGTTCTCGAATCCAAAGTCTTCAGTCTCTTCCTCAACAGATTCATGCACTGTGTTCACTGTCCTTCTCGCCAAAGGCAAACGTCTACGCGTCTTGAGAAAATCAACGACATCTGTCAACGCTGCTTCCGGGAGACGCTCTGCTGGAACCCATTCTCTCGAGAGTCCTACCCATGCATTGGATGTGCCATTATAAGCACCAGGAGGCTTGGATCCCTTGAAGACCTTGATGAGTCCCATCTGTTGCAATCTCGTGATCGCATTGCCGAGTGTTTCTTTGTTGACAGCTTCAAAGTACGACAAATCACCTTCTATCACAGAAAGTACCCTCATAGTACAATGTCTTGCCAAAGATCTGACATCGCTTCATGTACAACTGCTCTGGCACCCAATACATCTCATTCACGTTCTTTGGAGGCACAAGTGTGTACAACGAAACAGCTGCAAGCCAATAAGTCTCAATGAATGGCCAGAGCAGGAAACAGTAAAAGTCAAACGTTTCTCTGCCAATTCTGCGTTCATCGTCAGAGAGTGTGATCCATCTGCCTTGTTCGTCTTCACCAAGTGTAATGACATTGGATTTGACAAGTGTTTGGATCGTTTGTTCTACGTTGCCTTCCAAGCCTTGTCCTTGGTACACAAACTCAAACTTTAGGAGTTGAGAGATGAACGAGACATCATCCATCAGATTTGGGACGACATGGATCCTCTGCTGCTGTGGTGATCCACCAGCTTTGATTTTGGTATACATTCCAACTGACATGATGGCTTCATGCACAAACAAGTGAATGACTTGGTTGCGGTAATAAGAGAGCGCAAATCGCTTCATGGGGTAATACACTGGCTCCAGAATGTCAAATCTGCGTCCAATGAGTTCGCCCAAGACTTTGATCGCTCGTTCGACAACTTCACCGTAAGATTCAGTGTCGAATTCTGCTACTGAACCACCACGCTGTCTGATTTCCTTTCTGAGTTTGATCACTTTGCGAATGAGTTCGTTTCTGCCAACACCTCTGCCACGCAACGTCAACAAAATCGTTCCAACCAATGCTGTCGGCATGATCACACTGATGTTGTTGATGCTGGACATGGTTTGGTATCCCAATGCTTGTAGAATGGCTGTATCAGATTTTGGTTTCTTCAAAGACCTGGATTCATCAATAAAGTCTTTGAGTGAGAGATGTTTGCCAAATCTGACATCAATGCGACCCCATTTGAGCTAGGATTAACTATTGGACTTGCAAGAGGTTGAAACCACCCGTCAACAGTTGACCAAGAGATTCTTTGACTTTTGGTGTTCCCATGAGTTCATCTTGATACGTGGGTGTCTCAATGACTTTGTCGTATCCAATAGACACTGGTACTACATACGCATCTGAACAAGAGCCACTCAAGACCGCATCCAGAATGATCTTGAGAATGCCAAACTTTGGTGGCAGTAGTTTGCCAGTTCTGGATCTGGTGCCTTCAATAAACGCTTCCAGATTGTATCCTTTCTTCAACAAGTGCTTGATGTACTCTTGCATAATGGCAGCATACAATTTGTCATCACCCCACTGTCTCCTGATGAAGAAAGCACCATTGCCTCTCAGAAGCATGCCAATCAGTGGCAGGTTCAAGTTGTCTCCAGCTGCAATGTGCGGCAAAGCAATGCCGCTGACATAGAGCACGTAGCTCACTACCAGATAATCAATGTGCGACTTGTGACAAGGCAGAAACACCAGTGAGATGCCTCTTTCTTGTGCTTCCAATGCAAGATCTCGCAGCTAACATCACCCAAGATACACGATGGATTTCATCTTCTCTGACATGGACACCAAGATGATACATCCTCTGAAGCATATTCTTGACCATAAACCCAAACAATCGAGTCACTCTTGTTGAAGACACATCTGCAATCATTCCGTTAATGATCTTGTCTGCTTGTTGTTTCAGTTCTTTGATGTGATACTCTACAGGTTTCTTTGTTTGTTGATGCTTTTTGGTTGCTAGATCCAAAATTAACAGATTCACTGTGATCAAGCGATGTACATTTTTGAGAGAGTGAGACTGCTTGGACAATATCTGGTTTGTAGCCTGGGTGGAACAGCTTGGTTCCCAAGTAGTCTTCATAAGGGACCAGTTTTTGCATTTGAAGACAAGAACGCGAAGATCTCTCAAAGATGTGACAATGGGTATGTGCTCTCTTGGTGAGAAATGGCATCTCTGTTGATCCTATTGTAGATATCTGTGGCAAGCACTGACATATTCTCCAGATTTGCTCATAACATCAATTCACCAAATTCTCATCTTGACATGCATAGCTGCGACTTTATGGAATAAAGGGCAGATTGGTCACATCTGTGAATATCTCATAGATCTTCCTGTCAAAGTCTGAAGGGTCCATGTTCTTGACCAACGACTGAATCGGCTTTTGGCTCCATCCAGCACCACGGAACAGGGATGACTTTTCACCCAGAAAGATGTTTGAAAGGTCGAAATCAAGTGGTACTTCATCGGCACGTCTGCCATCGCAAGATCTAACGATAATGGAACCAACGTTGGATGTGAGACGAGCGAATCCTTGTTTGAGCGCTTCATCTAGGCAGTTTTCTGGATCCTGTCTGCGGTAAAAAGACACTGCTTTGCCATTGGGACTGCCGTTGAACAGTGGCAATCTAAAACGACCGTGTCTGGCATAACCATTGGACAGGAATGGATTGAAGATTGTCCATCCATTCTCAGAGATCTCTGGTTCTCCATTGTTGAGACTGATCGTAAACAGCTCAATGACAGCCACTGTTTCCATATCCAGTGGTCTTTTGCGGTACCAAACGAATCCATCGTTCCATTTTGGGTTTCTGATTTGTGACTGGTAGTCAATGGATTTGGTGTACATGAGATCGTTTGGGTATCTTTTGTCTGGCAGTTCTTGTTCCAACAGAAAGGGAATGGAAGACAATGAAGTGACTGCTATAGTGAATCCATCTGTTTCTAGGTTGAATGCACAGTCAATAGACAGTTTGAAGCCGTAGGATGGATCGTATTTGACAATATAAGACAGATCCAAGCCGTCGGCGATGGGTTTTGACAGTTGCATATTAATCCATGCAATGAGACTGTTTTCTGTCTGTTTGGCAGAGTTGGGTAGGTTCTCGAGTCCCAAGAGTCTGTCTCTGACTGTGAATGACTTGCGTTCTTTGAAGACAAAGTGATACAGATACTCTTCATAAGTGGATGGCTTTGAAAACTGTGTAGACTGATATAATCCTTGCTTGTACGGTGGCGGATCACCTGCCATCTCTGCAGTCGTTGGACCGTTGAAGATCCTCAACAGTATCGATGCACACGGTGTTCTGCTGTCATTCATTGTACCTTCGCAAGACATTCCATGCATCTGGAAACAATAGCTGCTTCCTAGACGGTGTTTTGGTAAAGATCGGAATCTGAAAGTTGCCAATCATGACTTTAGATCCACTAGTGTCCATCAAACTAAAGCAACCCACACCAATCTGTTTCAAAAGTAGCTTGTCCTTGTCATAAGTGTGCAATTCCAGCAAGAGTACAGTGTTTTTTGACAGATTGTTTGAATTGACCATTAATCTGGTTTCCAGCTTAGGAAAGTACACTGGTGCATCCAAAATCAACTCATTTGTGGATTCATGTTCTCTTGCAAATGTGTTGGTGCGTGGATTATAGATTTTAGCAATCAGTTTGGTAGCAGAAACGTTTTCTGGCAGGAATCTTGCTTGATCCACAAAGATCGTGATGGCTTGCTTTGGTTTCTGCAGTACATCACTTCCAGTCTCGACTGGTTGCCATGCCACAATAGGAACAGGAGGCGTGACGAGTTTTGGTGTGAATTTGAGTAGTTGTGGTGGTGGCAGATGAGGCTTGTAAATGCGCATTTGCAACTGCGCTCTGATGTCACTGCCAATCAGATCTACAGTGTGATGTCCATCATTCACATCAAATGGCTCTCCCTCGTGAAACTTGAACAGATCCAGTGATCCAGCACCAACAGTTTCGTTCTGATGTCAACCAAGATACTTTGAGAATGAGTTCTACTTTGCCTCTTCTGCCGCTTTGTGCTTGCAAGGTCTGCAAGACGCAGTAAGAGCCAAACTGCCATCCAAAGACACCATCTTTGATCGATGGTTCTGCTTCTTCTGACACAAACAACTCTGTTCCCATGTCACTATCCAAATCCACGAATGAGATCCTGATCCTTGGATACTCTGTCGTGAAGAGGTTGCCAATGGTGTTCAACTGCATTCCCAATGGATACACATTCTCTAGCTGCACTTGTTCTTCCTGTTTCTCTTCCACTGCTTGTTGTTGCTCTGGTTCTCCAGTAATGATGACCAGATCATCCACCAATTCTTGCTCTTCTTTGACTTCCTGGATCTCTTTCTTCTTGATCTTGACAGAAGATGTCTTTTTGCTACTCTTTTCTTGCTTGAAAGGCTCTGTGAATTCAATTTGGTTGGGTCCCATCTGGGCATGAAACACAAATTGGTCTGGAAAGACATCCAATCTCCTGCCTAGAATGTGTGGATGGCAGGTATCTACAATCGTCAAATACAGATGCATTCCATTCAATGGCTTCTCTTTCATCAGCACTTGGAGTGGTTTGTCAAAGATGATGGGATGAGAGAACAGTCTTGTCTTCCAATCACCAGATTGAAGTATGTTCTTGTTGTCAAAGGGTTCGATGATGGTCCAGCCAATGGGTGCACTGTGTCGTTGCTGTCCATTGGGATAGGAGCGAATGTCAATGTATAGTTTGACCTCCTGTGATGCATGGACACCATAGACCAGTTGCTGAGACTGGATGGAGCAGTTAAATGACCTGCTGCTTGATTCTACTTTGAGAGGTCCAATATGCTGTGCCTGCTGCAGAGACGTCTGTCCTTCAAACAGACAGTAGCAAATCTGAATGTGAGAGGCAAATTCAGTCATGCCTTGCAGATATTGGAGCACGAATGCAAACCCACGTGTTGGATTGTACTGCGTGGTTTTGAGTCCAGTCCAATCAATGCTCACTACTGTATGCTTTTTCTCTTCCTTTTCCTCCTTCTTTTCAAACTCTAGTTTGATTTGTTCCAGTTCATGCTGTGACAAGACTCTTTCTTTTTCAAACTGCAAGTAAGCCATATGCTTGGCATGATCCAATTTCAGTCTCTCTAGTTCATCTTTGGGATTCAAGACGCGTTCTTCTTTTGGCTGTCTATGTTCCAGCTTTTGCTCCATCCATGAGATTTCCTCGATGACTTTTGGATCGATGGTGTCTTGAGACAGATACTCTCTCTTGAAAGCATGAATTTCATCCAGCAACTGATGCTCTTGTGTCTTCTTTTTGGTTGGCTTTTCATGAAATGTTGGTTTTGGTGCTTGTAAGAGTTCTAGTTGTCTTTCTATCTCTTGTCGCTGTTGTAAGAGTCTGAGATGAGTCAATTTACTCCAAAGTGCGTTGACTTGGCATTTTCAAACTTTCCTCATGGGACTCGCAGACCACCCAAGACCACCAAAGCCAGAATCAACAGTCAAAAAGTTTTTCAGAAAGTTTCAAGAGAATCCGTTTGTGATTCCAGCGTTTGGAGTGACAGTGTATGCACTTGGATCGATGCTAAGAGCAATGATGAAACGAGATATCACAGAGTTCAACAAGGGACAGCAGTTTAGGATGAGAGCACAGATGGCAGCTATATTTGTCATTGCTGGTGGAGCTGCATGGCAGCAGTATCAAAAGAATCTCAGTTCAGCGACCGAATCGCCTTCAGAATGAGATAGGCTTGCACTCGGTCTGAATGGCCATCAGCAGAGTAAATCTGTGCAGTTCCTAGAAATGACAGTTGGTTGATCCAATCGAGAGACTGATCTTGTTGCACCTGAACGATCATGCCTCGCAGTTGCTGTCCCAGAAGCACCTGTCCAACCAAGAGATCCTCAAAGTGTGTGCCATCGATCGATAGTGTCTGTCTCAGTTGCCATTCGTTCTTCATCTTTTCAATCATCTCCAATAGCTGTGGTGATCCTTTGACAATGTCATCCGGTGATTCCATCGACACTGATGTCCAGCACTGATCCATTGTTAGTGTCAGCAATGGCTTTCCAGTCTTCTTTGGCAGAAACAGTTTGAGTTTCATGGTTTGCTTGCTGAGTTGCTTCTTGTTGATCTTGTTGAGGTATTTAAATAAGAGTGTGACTTTGTATGCATCCTGATCAGAGAGTGGGAAATACAACAGTTCCATCACGAATCGCAAAGAAGTTTCATTTTTGTGGGAATTCGATGGAGATCGTAGAGAGGTAGGGCCCCTTGGCAATCTCATTCGTTCCCTGAAGATCTACATGAGAATATCCCTGATTGGCAAATCCAAGTCTGTTTGACGTGCTGGGATCCTTCTTCTTGGCCTCAAGTGGCTTCTGGAGGTGGTCTTTGATGTAAGACTGTAGACGGTAGTTGTCTCTGGCCCATGGTTCCTGAGCAATGTGACGCATGTACTCTTCAAGCTCCTTTTCTTCCTTTTGGAGCTCTGCTTCCTTCTCCAGAGCTTCTTTCTTGATCTTGAGCTTTTCTTCTCGTTTACGCTGCTGGTTTTCTGCCTACGTTGAGCAAATGTACAATGTGCTTCAGATGCGCTTCTTGCAACAGTTTGCCTTGAGCAAGACGAGAGATCCTGGCTTGCTCCTTTTGTGTGATAGCATCTTCACGGATCCTCATGTATTCCTGCAAAATCTTTTGTCCTTCTTCCTGTTCTTGTTTTTTGATCGACTGTGCGCGTTGCAACTAATTTAAACTCAAATACATGATTGACAAAAAAGGTCCTGAGTTCTTCAGAGTTCTTCTTCTTTTTGAGTCTCTTGGCTTCATCTTCTGCCTTGTCCTTGGCATCTCTAACTACAACACGCTGCTTGATTTGCTCTTCGATCCTGGCATCGTGGTCGTGTGTTGCCCTTTGCTGGTTTTCACCCATTTGCTGTCTGACAGCAATGCCTTCACTACAATCAATCGAAATACAGGAACCACTTGCGTTCTAGTTCGTTCTTCATCTGTGTCTGTTGCTGCTTTCTGTTGACCCAGGCTTCAATACGTTCATCTTCTTCCTGGCTCTTTTGCTTTTGCTCCAATTTGCGCTGATGAATGTCCTGTTTGAGCTTTTCTAGATCAGCATTGATCTGCAGTGATGTCTTGCGTCTATTTTGCTCGTTCAAAGCTTGCTGCTGGTTGTAAAGCGTGTCTTGCTCCATGATTCGGTGTCCTTCTTCAATCAGGGCCTAAAATCAACTCAAGTACGTTTCTTTCGTGGCTTTCTTTCAAGAGCTTTTGCTTTTGCTGTGCGAGTTGTTCCATGGCTGTTTCTAGACTCTTTTGCTTCTTTTCATCAATCAGACGTTGTTCCTTTTGCAATGCCTCTTCGAGCATTCGCTTGGAAGTTTCAAAGAGCTGCTGTTCGGATGCCTGGCCAGCATTTCTTCGGCTATATTTCAATGCCATCTGCATGTCACGCTCCTCAATCGCTTGCAACTGGTTGACTTTGGAGTGGAAGGCCTTGACAAGATCAGTATCCAAGTACAGGACTTTTTTAGCTCGTTCGATGGCAATCTGGCGGCGTCTGTTTTCTTCTTCTGCAAACTCCTCGTCCAGCTTGACCCTGGCTTCTTCTTCAAGCTGTATCCTACGTTCTTTTTCAAGCAGTTTCTGCTTGGATTGGCCAGCGACAGTGTTCTTCCATCCAGCAGCGCGTTGCTTGGACAATTGGTAGCGAGCCAGTCTCTACCATCAATCGTAGTACATCAGTCTGAGCAAATTCTTGTAACGAATGTAGTCTATCCTTGCCTTCAATCATCTGCATGTATTGCTTCAGATCCAAGGCATTTATCACCGTTGGACGTTGCCCCTTTTGCTTGATGAGCATCTTGTTGTGGGCAATCTGTTTGGCATCACCTACTACAATCAGATTCAGTACAGTAGTAGTCTTGCTGCAGCATAGGAGAATTTCGAGATGACGTTCGGCGCTTTAGACAGCAAGCACTTGAAACAGATTGGAAGCTGATGGAAATTCTTCGCGCATGAAGCTTTTACTCTGGGTCTTCTTGAGTCTTCAGATCATCTGCCAAGTGCAGGAACTCCCCCCGGACTACAGTCCACTCTCAACCGATGATCTCAAAGCAGTTGAACAGGGAGAGACTGTTCAGTTTCAATCTGATGTCTCGCGAGTCATGTCGATCATCATCAACTCGATCTACAAGTCAAAAGAAGTGTTTCTGAGAGAGTTGTTGTCTGTACTACTGTTGACGATAGAATGCAGCCGATGCATTGGACAAGATCCGATTTCTGTCTCTCACTAACAAAAAGGAGCTAGAAAGTCAGTTGGATCTCAAGATTCAGATTCTCCCCAACAAGGAGCAAAAGACACTCACTATCAGAGACACTGGCATTGGAATGGACCAAAAGACACTCAAAAGCGTGTTGGGAACAGTTGCGAAATCTGGAACAGCAGAGTTCATGAAAGCTGTCCAGAACGAAACTGATCTGATTGGACAGTTTGGTGTTGGGTTTTACTCTGCTTTTCTGGTTGCTGACAAAGTGACTGTTGTTTCAAAGCACAATGAAGATGTGCAATGGATCTGGGAGTCTACGTCTGAAAATGACTTTAGAATGTTGCGTGATCCTAGAGGCAACACTCTTGGTCGTGGTACAGAGATTATCTTGCATCTCAAGCCAGATGCACTCGAGTACTTGGACGATACTCGGTTGAGACAGTTGGTCCAGACTTACTCTGAGTTTATCAACTTTCCCATCTACGTCTGGTCCACGAAAGAGATTGAGGAGCAAGTGGAAGACTCGAACGAGATTGAAGATGATGTCGAAGATGTGACTGAGCCAAAGACCACGACCATCAAGAGAATCGTGACTGAATGGGAACTCGTCAACGAAAACAAGCCAATCTGGACCAGGCCATTGAGCCAAGTGACTGTTGAAGAGTATCAAGGATTCTACAAGTCTCTGTTCAAAGATAACAGCGATCCATTGGCCTACAGCCATTTCAAGGCAGAGGGAGACGTTGATTTCAAGAGCATCGTCTATATTCCGAAGAATCCACCAAAAAATTTCATGGAGCCTGGTCAAAAGGTGGAAAAGAACATCAAAGTCTTTGTGAAGAAGGTCTTTGTGACTGAATTGTCTGATTTCATGCCAAAATGGCTCAGTTTTGTCAAAGTCTTGATCGATTCACCAGATTTGCCATTGTCTGTGTCTAGAGAGACACTTCAGAAGCACCCATCTCTCAAGAGAATCAGAAAGAAAGTGGTTGGCAAGACTTTGGATCTTTTGGTTGAATTGGCTCAGAATCCGGACAAATCAGTTTACAGCAGCGTATCTTTTTTCATCATAGTTTTACAAGCAGTATCGCAGTGCTATCAAGTATGGTGTCTTTGATGCTCGTGGTCCCTCTCAAAAGAAACTCGTCAAACTCTTGAGATACGAATCCACTGTCTCTCCAGACACGAGCTTCCAAGAATACGTGGACAGAATGAAGGACAAGCAGCCTCAGATCTATTACGTCACTGCTAGCAATATCCAAGAAGCCAAAAACTCACCTCTTGTGGAAACACTGGTTGCAAGAGGCTACGAAGTCCTGTTCTTTGTCGATCCAGTGGATGAGTATCTCACCGGTCAGGCACTGAATGAGTTTGAAGGCTTCCCACTCCAAAACGCAGGCAAAGATGGACTCAAGTTTGGAGATGAGGAAGAAAACGAAAAGAAAGCAGAGGCTTTGGAAGCAGAATTCAAGCCTTTGACCGAATGGCTCCAGAAGCAGTTGGAATCTGATGTCCAGCAAGTCCGTTTGTCCAAGCACTTGACTTCTTCGTTTGGTGCAGTCATTCCAGGTCCAATGGGTCTCTCTGCAGCACAGGAGCGTCTCTTGGGCATCCAGGCACAGAGCAAGGGCGAGATGGATCCCATGGGCATGTTCTACAAGTCCCAAAAGCGTGTCTTTGAGTTGAATCCAGTACATTTGTTAATCCTAGAACCATCCGTTGATCAAATCACTCTTGACGAATGTCAAAAACGAAAAGACCGATGCCTTGAAACACGTTCCAAAAGCCCTGTTTGAAGCATCTGCCTTGCATTCTGGATGGGAACCACGATCTCCATCTGAATTCGTGAATGCAGTTGAAAAGCTCTTGCGAGTACAAGTGGGTGTGGATGAAGAGGCTAAGGCAGAGACCAAGGTCGAAAAAGCCAAAGACAAGACTGAAAAGAAGGAGCGTGTTGAGGAAGATCTTGTGATTGAGCTTGACCTTGATGAGCACGATGAGCTCTAGTAAACCTGGCTTGACATGGATGGGCTCCAACTACAGTGATGTTCATCTGACACGCGTCACGAGATCAGGACAGCTGACACCAACAATAGAAATTTACAAAAATCAAGTCAGAGTGGTCTAATGGCTCTTGGAATCATTCGAATGACAAATGACTCTCTTGCCAAAAATCTCTCTGATATCACTTGAAGATGCTCTGGTATCAGTAACAGTACTTTAGGTTAGATATTTTTGCTTATCACATCTACCCCACACTTTCCACGCCAAAATGATTCCACTCGAAATCAGGATTGAAATCGCCCATTTCCTCGACATTGACACTCTCTTTGCCATTGTGCAGACCAACAGGACATGGAGACAGCTATTGAATCTCAAGAGAACTATCATCAAGCTTGTTTGCAGCAAATTGGATCATCCGTCACTCGCCAAGAGTCTCTGGTCTCAGCAATACAAAGCGAGTGTGCTGTTAGTCAAAAGTGGGTATGATTTGGGCGATGTGTATCTCGGTCAATCACCACTCATGTTCGCATGCAGACAGGGCAGTCAATCGTTTGCAGTCCAGCTGATGGAGTCAAGTGATATCCACATGGTAGATGCAAGTGGTCAGACAGCACTCTTCAAAGCCGTGCTTGGAAACAGGATGGAGCTTATCTCCCAATTACTCCACAGAGGAGCTGATATCAACGTATTGGACAAGTCAGGTGCGACTGCATTGTTTTTGAGTTGTGGATCACGCAACTTGTCATTGTGTCAGCTGCTCTTGGATAGCGGTGCAGATCCCAATCTAGGAAACAGCTGCCTCTCGAGAGCCGTGGATAACGGTGATGTGATACTGAGCCAGTTGCTGTTACAGTATGGATCGAAAGCAATTCATGATCCATCATTGTTTTCTGCTTGTTTGCAGGGAAATGCATCACTTGTGAAGTTATTGTTGGATGCTGGTGCTGAACAGACAACATCTGATCGTGGATGGACACCGCTGCACAATGCAGTCAGATCACGCAATCTTGATGTGTGCAAGATGCTGGTTGAAAAAGGAGCAGCAGTGGATGCACAAGACAGCTGTGGCATTGCTCCGTTGTCTCTGTGTCATGATACCCAAATTGCACAGTTTCTCGTTGAAAGTGGTGCAAGAATCAATTTAGTCACAAAATCAGGGGCAACTGCCTTGTATAGAGCATGTTCCTCCGGCAACTACACGTTGGCACACTATCTGCTTGAAAAAGGAGCAGATCCAAACATTGCAGCTAGGAACCAGACAACTGCCTTGATGATGGCACAAAAGAGATGTCCAAGACTCGCCAGGTTACTTGTGAGCTATGGTGCCAAATAAAATCAAAAATCAGAGGTTTACAGAAAACGATACAAAAGAGGATTACAGGGAGAGTTACAGATAAGTGGGTTTGATACAAGATCCAATCAACAAAAAGAACAGGATTAAGGTCAACCAGATCCCCAAGAGAGACTTGCGATAAGAGCCACGGGTTAAGAGATGGTGCAAGTTCTCTTTTGAGAGGTTTTCGGGTACAGCGTCTTCAAGAGCTGTGGATCCCATCTGGTTTTTAGTCTGGAGCATGGCACCAGCACGCAGCAAGAGCAAGCAAATGGCTTCGTTGCCATGGCGTGCTGCCAGATGCAATGGTGTGTCACCTAGTGCATCCTGAGCATTGACATCTGCACCAAGCTCAATCAGTGTCTCACAAATAGGAGCATTGCCTTGATCTACTGCCACATGCAAAGGCGTCTTGCCGTGAATGTCACCAATCTCCAAAGAGGCTCTGGCTTCCACCACAAGCATTCTGATCATGTGTCCTGCATTCAGAAATGGCACACAAACGTGCAATGGCGTCTGCAAGAGATGATCTTGACAATTGGCAACAGCACCGTGTGAGACAAGATAGTGAGCCATCTTGAGATTGCCTTGCTTGCAAGCTTCATGCAAAGCAGTCCATCCATCTCTATCTTGGTGGTTGATGTTGCAATCGTGTTTGATCAAGAGATCACAGAGTGGAATCATGGCGTGAGCACTTGCTTTAAGGAAAGCAGTCATTCCCATAGCATCTTGTAGATCTACGAGAGCACCAGCTTCCAAAAGCACGCGTGACAGTTGGAGCTGTGAGTTTTGGCTCGCAAGGATAAGAGGAGTACATTTTTGAGAGATGGATTGATAATTGCAGTCGTAGCCACCCTTGATGAAATACACAGCCGCTCGGACGTGTCCTAGACTCGCTGCCATGTACAGGAAGGGTACTGTCTTGGAGTTGTAGAGTTTAGAGTCGTAGTCGCCATTTTTTAGGCTTCCAAACATGAGCGCTAGTCCAGCACGCACCCACAACGATGGATGGTCTTCAATCAGACGTCGCCAGCTCCGACAGACCTGAGAGAGTGTCCAAAGCATCAAAGGACAGTCCCTGGTTGTATGGAGACTGACTTGATACAAGATATCCAAGTTCATGAATTGTCAAAGCGCGAGTCGGAGTTTCCCCTGATGCGTTCTGTCTTTCGATACGACAAACCCATTTTCTGGTACCCTACACACCAGGCAAAAGCACTGATGCAACTCAAAAAGGGAATCCATCACATTGACCTCGTCGTTGAAGTCAGAGACACTCGCATTCCATTCACAAGCATCAACACACAATTCGACCAAATATTTGGGAATCGAGAGCGATTGGTGGTTTACAACAAGGCAGACCTTGCCAATCCCAACTTTCAGAGGATCATTGCAGAGAGTTGCTTGAAATACAGAAACGAAAAGACATTGTTCACGACAGCATCAAAGGGAGTGAATATCAAGATGATTCTGGATACAGCAGTGCAAAAGTGCAGACTAGAGCCACATCGGTATCCATATCTGTCCATGGTTGTCGTTGGACCGCCAAATGTTGGCAAAAGCACTCTCATCAACCAATTGCGTCAATTGGGTGCTGGCAAAGCAAAAGTCACCCCAGTAGGCAAGTATGCTGGTGTGACTACTGCCATTCAGACACGCGTCAAGATTTATGACGATCCGCCCATCTATCTCGTAGACACACCAGGCATCTTTGATCCACACATTAGCACCCCCATCCAAGGACTCAAAATCTCACTCGTTGGCAGCACAAACGACAGGCTCACCGAATCCGTCAATGTTGCTGACTATCTGCTCTTTAGACTCAATCAATCACATCACAAACTCACTTGGCCATCTGTCATTGGCTTGAAGGAGCCAAGCGATGATATTTATTACGTTTTGAGTCACATTTGTGTTCAAAACAAGTTCTTCTTGCCTTTTGAATCCAGAATCAAACGCATGACGCCAAAGATCCACTTTGGACCAACTGAAGAGCATTCTTTCGACCAATATGACATTGATAGGGCAGCACAGCACATGATTGAACTCTATCGAGAAGGCAAGTTTGGTAGAATGACATTGGATGACTGTTCAAAAGAGGGCATTCACAAATGGCTCACCAATCAACAAGATCCACAACTGATTGAATAAAAAGTTTACTGTGGGCATAAATCTCTGCCAAATGTGTTCAATGGCATGACTGGATTTCTATCCCCGCCATTGACTTTGGCAAGGCAGTCTTTTAACTTGCCATCTGCGTTGACGCCTTTGGATCTAGCTCTAGCAGCGCACGAGTTGCACAGATTCACAATGTCTTGCTTGTTGCCTACTTTGCCAGCGCCAGATGTGGTGCAAAGAGTGCCATCTAGTTGTCCCTTGCAAGTAGGAAGAGATCCGCCATTGCCTTGGTTGTTCTGTTGATTGTTGTTCTTTTGGACAGCGGCTGGGGTTGGGCAAGAGTTCACAGTCACAGTTACGGTTGTCACTTTTTGTCCACCATTGTTCTGCTTGCCTTTGTTGTTGTTCTGATTGCCTTGGTTGTTGCCAGTTTGTGCAATGTTGCCTCCACCAATGGCAGCAAGGATGTCCTTGTCAGATGCAGCTGGAACGAGCTTGGACTTGTTGCCTTCCAAAGTAGCAACGATACCGCAGTCGACCTTTTGCCCCTTCTTGACAGCCAAGCCAAAGACAGTGCCATCCTTGGTAGCGACGATAGGAGACTGATTGACTGGATTTCCAGGATCAAAGTCACAGGTGTTGCCACGGCCAGATGGATCATTGCCAGCAGCTTGGAAGGTAGACGTACGCTGTGCAAAGTTGACTGCTTCCTGATCAGAGAATCCGAGTGACTTGGCGACTTTGGCTACTTGGATCTCGACATCCTTGTTGTTCTGTGCAGCACCGTTGCCAGCAGGGTCTTGGTGCTGCTTCAAGCCAGCAAGTTCTTTGCTCTTTGGCTGTTTGGTGCAAGTATCAGAAGCCTGTCCGATCTTGGCAGTGTTGCGCTCCAAAGCACGGAATTGGACACAAGCAATGATGCCATTCTTGTTGCCAGCAGCACCAGTAATGCAAGCATCAGCCAAGTTTTGTTGCAAGCAAGCAACATCTGCGTCATCACCTTTCAAGCCGTTAGAGTTGATGGCAGTAGTAGCAGCAGCATTGGCAAGAGTCCCAAAGACTGGGTCAATCTTGGCGAAAGCAGTACCAGACTTTTGAATCAATGGGCGGACTTGGTCGAGGATGAGGTCATGAGAGTGCTCTTGAGGCACTTCTCTCTTGTGTACAGATGTAGCAAAAACGGCAGCAGCATAGATGAGAAGCATGTTGGGGAGGACCGCAAACGCCACCTTTTGTAACAAAGGCGTTTCAAGTTGGACACCCACATGAGCCCCATTTGTACCGCAGGCTCAATGTCAGGGTTTACGGCTGGTGAGCCTATGGCCTCTTTGAGATCATTCGATGGAACTTGAGTTCAATAACCGCCCAACTGACTCTCGCACTCGGACATCGCCAAGTAGCACACGCACGGCTGTCTTATTGCCAGAATCATGCGCTAGTTTGATTGCAGCATGATTATCTGCACAAGGGTTCATTCTGCCATCGTCCAACAGCAATTGCATCATCTCTGCATCCATCTCAGATTCATGCATGCACAGTGTCAACAGTGGTCCGATCATGTCTGGGTCAATCTGAAGCGTTGGGTGCTGCAGCAAATGACGCAGAATCTGCAGGTGACCAAACTCGCATGCGATGCTCAGCACCTGATCACTGACGCTTTTGAAATCCACTCTTCTGTCTTCCAGCAGTCTGACAACGGTCTCAGTGTGGCCATTTCTGATGGCTCCCATGATGATGGTTTGTGACATGATGCTTGGATCTACCCTCTCATCCTTCAGAAGTCTGTCAACAACAGCAGTAAATCCATTGGCAGCACTCACTCGCAGGGCTTGCTGCATCTCAGCTGATGGATCAACACGCCAATCACTCAAAAGCGCTTCAACGACTTCCAAGTGTCCATTCACACAGGCAGATATGATGGCATCATTTCTATGTACTCTTGGATCGACACCTGGCTGTTTCAAAAGATACTGGACAACTGAAGCATGTCCCATCATGGCTGCTGCTCTCAGTCCCATGCAGTCGTTCTCTGTCACATCAGCTCTCCTCTCTCTCACCAAGAGTCTGATAATCTCCAAATGTCCATGAGAGCAAGCCATCACAAACGACAACCCAGTCGGACACGATGGATTCAAATGCCGCAACAAGACACACACCACATCATAGAATCCAAGCACACAGGCTGTTTTGAGTGAATCAGCACCAGGCAAACAGTATCCCATCAACATTTCCACAATCTCTGGTTGATTTGCCTCAATTCCAACTTGAATAAAGTATTTCTTGGCTCGAGTATGCAATAGAAACTGTCTGACTAGGTCTGTTTTGCCATGTTGGATCATTCGAGTCAGATCTCGATCTTTGGTGGATGAGTGTTTTCCAGTGAATCTGAGTCTTTGCAGTAATCGGCTTGTTCGTGTAAGTCTGCTGTAGTCTCTGAGTGAGAGGTACTCTTGAATCAGGTGCCAAATGTCGAGTGGCAGCGTCATGCAAAACGCGCACAGCCGAGTTTCCGCATGTCTTACCAACCGCTCGCTGGTCAACAGCCGCCAGAGCACATGTACTTTTGCTGATATCAGGCGTATGCGTGGTACTCTAGGTCGATCCAAGACCTTCAAGGCTCAGTCAGGCAGATTTGTCCTCCAAGTCGAAATCGCTAAACAACTGCTACAAAATGCTCAATACACCACTGATCAAGAGTTTACTCACACCAGTTACACCGCTGTTACTTGTGAACCTGAAGAGTTCAAGGAAAAGTATCAGCTCCGTCAGAGAATCTATGAGCGCAAGACCAAAATTGCACTGGTTGTGACCATGTACAACGAAGACGATCATCTGTTTGTCAAGTCATTGCTGGCAGTGCAAAAGAACATTGCGTATCTGTGCTCTGAGGAGTGTCCGTACTCGTGGGGGCCAAATGGCTGGCAGAACTTTGTGGTTGTGATTGTGTCCGATGGTGCAGCCAAGATCAACCCGCGTGTCAAGACTGTGCTTGGTGTGATGGGACTGTGGGTGAACGACCAGTTCATCAGAACATCAGTCAACGAGGAGCCCGTGACAGCACATCTGTTTGAGCTCACGACACAGGTGGCAGTAGACAGAGACTTCAACATCCGCACACGCAAGGAGGGCATCTGTCCAACGCAGATTGTGTTTCTGCTGAAGCAAAAGAACGCCAAGAAGATCAACTCGCACAAGTGGTTCTTTGACGCTGTGTGTGAGACACTGGATCCAGAAGTGGTGATGTTGCTGGATGTGGGAACGAAGCCGTCCGAGACATCGTTCTACGAACTGTACCGTGCGTTTGAGCGAGACCCAAACGTGGGTGGTGCCTGTGGTGAGATCATTGCTGAAGCAGGCAAGTTCTGGCAAAAGATTGTCGCCAATCCGCTTGTGGCATCGCAGAACTTTGAGTACAAGATGTCCAACATTCTCGACAAGCCGTTGGAGTCGATCTTTGGATACATTTCTGTGCTTCCTGGTGCGTTTTCGGCATACAGATACACTGCGCTCAAGGGCAGACCATTGCAGCAGTACTTCAAGGGCGAGAAGCCGGCAGAGAAGGATGGGCATGTGGATCTGTTCACGTCGAACCTGTATCTGGCAGAAGACAGAATCCTGTGCTTTGAGCTGGTGGCAAAGAAGAAAGAGTCTTGGATCCTAAAATATGTGAAATCAGCACGAGGCGAGACGGATGTGCCAGACAAGCTGCCAGAGCTGATCTCGCAGCGCAGACGCTGGCTGAATGGGTCGTTCTTTGCTGCGTTGCATGCACTGATCAACTATCCACAGATCTGGTCGTCTGGACACTCTTTCTACCAGAAAGTCTTGTTCTCGGTCGAGTTCTTTTACAATGCCATCAACCTGTTGTTTAGTTGGTTCTCCATGGCTAATTTCTATCTCTCTTTCTACGTATTCCGACTGACCATAGTTTTTGTTTGAAGGATTAGCCACAGCTGACAAGAACGGCAATTTTGCTGCTGATCCATTCAATGGCAAAGGCGATCTAGTGTTCCAAGTCATTCGTGAAGTGTACTTGCTTGGATTGGTGGTGATTTTCATTTCTGCTCTTGGTAACAGACCACAAGGATCGAAATGGTTGTATTACACTGTCTCTATCGTGTTTGCCTTGATCATGGGTCTGATGATCTTCCTCGGTGGCTGGAGTATCCGCTTGGCTGTGCTCTCGTACTTTAACAGAGACAAATCTGTGAAGCAAACATTCATCGAGTACTTTAGAGCCACACCCACATTTAGAGATCTCGTTGTCGCTACTGCCTCTACCTATGGCTTGTATCTGTTTTCGTCATTGATGCATTTGGATCCATGGCATGTGTTCAACTCCATGATCCAGTATCTATTCATGCTGCCTACTTACACCAATCTGTTCATGATCTACTCCTTCTGCAACCTGCATGTATTTGGGTTGATGATAGGATGTCAGTTGGGGAACCAAGGGAGACAATACCATGGCAAAGGACGCTGCTCCTGCCAAAGCGCAGAAGAACGACAAAGGCGAGCAAGTGTTTGAAGTCATTATCCCAGATGGAGAACAAGAAACATCTGAGGCCTGGAAGCAGTACATGAAAGAGTTGGCATTCAACAGAGACCATCCAGAAGACGAGAACGGCACTCCAAACTTTGCTGTCATCTCTGAAGACAACTGCAAGGAGTTCAGAACCAAAGTTGTCCTGTTCTGGATCTTCTCGAACGCCATTCTGGTCATTCTCATGACAAGTGATGGCTTCCTCAGCTCTGTTTTGCATCATGACATTGACAGAGAAGTGAATCCATACCTGACATTCTTGTTCTGGTCTGTTGCTTTCTTGTCTCTTGTCAGATTCATTGGATCACTTCTCTTCATCATCCAGTGGTGGAAAGAAAAAGTATCTGATGCAGTTGCTGCTCCAAAGAGATTTGTTGGACAAGCGTGATTAAAGTAGTTTTGAGATTGCGTTGCTTCTTTCTAATACTTGAGCTCCAGGTCTCTGTCGTTGTCTCCAAGATGCTCTTGCTACCCAGACTCTGATCTCTGACGAGGATGTGGATGGGAGATGGAAAAGCTGCGATTCCTGGAGAGTGTTTTTTATGCCTTTCACTCCTAAAACTGCCACTCACAACTCAGCTTGTAATACATGAGAGCATGGATGGAACCCTTAGAGGACAGCTCTCATCAAGATACTGGCCAAGTTGGCCAAAGACAAACTACCTCTCCAGATGAGTCGTTTACAAGCTTGGTCTTTACACTCTTTGTCCAGAACAATGGCCAGTCGAGACAATAGCACGTCAATCTATAATGACGTACCTGATTCTTTGCAATGTGCCTCTCTCCTCTCCTGCTCTTTATTGCTTGTGTTTTGAGTGTGAATGTGACCACTCTGGCTGGTGATGGTACATTTGCAGATCGTGATGGTCTTCGCACCTATGCACAATTCTCGTCCCCTAACAAGATTGCTACGAATGCATCCGGATTTCTGATTGTCTCCTCCTTTAGTGGTTGTAAGATCAGAGTTATTTCTCCATCTGGATACGTCAGCACTCTCGCTGGTGGCAACCAATGTGGCAGACAAGATGGCACAGGCACAGGCGCATTTTTTGACTCTCCTGCTGGTGTTTGCATAGATCAAGCTGGTAATGTGTTTGTGACTGATTTCAACAATAATAACGTTCGAAAAGTGACTCCAAATGGTGTCGTGACGACATTCGCTGGTGATGTTAATGGCGGGAGTGGGTACAGCAATGGCCTTGGAACTGCTGCTAGATTCTATTGGCCTAGAGATTGCACTTTTGACACGAATGGCACCATGTACGTGATAGATACTGGCAACAGTCCAAGAGTCAGAAAGATTGCTCCAGATGGCACTGTTACGACACTTGCTGGTTCTAGCCTTGGTTTTAACGACGGTGCTGGTTCTACTGCTCAGTTTAACTCACTCAAAGGCATCGCTGTTGCACCATCTGGAGATGTCTATGTCGCTGACTCTAACAATCACCGAATACGCAAAATTACTCAAGATGGATATGTGAGTACAGTTGCAGGCAATGGCAACCCTGGTTATACCGATGGCAATGCAACAACTGCCATGTTCTATTATCCATACGGCATCACTTTCAGTCCATCTGGCGATCTGTATGTTACAGATTTTGCAGGCAATTGCATTCGTAGAGTCACCATGAATGGAGACGTGACGACAGTGGTTGGATCTTCATCTGGTTTCCAAGATGGCGATGAAACGAATGCAATGTTCAAGAATCCAACTGGTTTGGTGTTCAACTCATCTGACACCATCTTTGTTGCTGATCAAAACAATGCCCGCATTCGTCAAGTCAGGATTTCGATTACCAATGCTATCCAAACGACTACGATCTCGACGACCGCTGTTTCAACGACTACTCGTCATCACGACCACTGTTACAACTGTTGCCACTACCGCTCCAACCACGAGTCTTGAAAGCACTGCAGACAGTACCACGACTGTTCCAAGCACATCAGACAGTACGACGCTTCAGACTACGGCAGAGAGCACGATCCCCACTTCATCTCGATCCTCTTCTTCTACCAGTCTTTCTGCCACCTCTTCTACTCTCTTTACATCTGCAACTACTATGATCACTGCATCTGCCACTTCTTCAACTCTTTCTACAATTTCCACCAGTCTCTCCGTAACCGCTCAATCTATTGCCGCTTCTAGCAGTCCTTCGGCAACCACTGGGACGACTGCAATCTCCACCAGTCTTTCTGCGACTACTACGAGACTAACAACAACTGTGACGACAACGCGTGTTACCACTGTGACAACAACTCTATCTGTCTTTTCTGTTTTCTCGGCAACAACCAAGGTCTCATCTACCCTTACGACAACACTCTCGAAGACGAGCTCTCTTCCTGCCTCCACCACAGTCATTCCATCTTCCACCAGTCTGCCAGTCGACTCTTTGCCACCAGCGCCAGTATCAGCTCTCTGGTGGATTGCACTCCCACTCGGTGCTGGCGTGGTTGGATCAGCTGCTTTCGTCTGTTACAGACAAAGCAGTGGATTGGCCAGGATGCCATCTTAGACATAGATTTACATAAAACCCTTGAGCAATGTTGCTGTGATTTCAAGATCTCGCGATTTGAATACGACTGCTCATCAACTAGACCCATCACTCATCCTAACAACACTTCTTCATTGTCAGATGAGATTACAGAGATCACACTGCCAAGTCTTGGCGTTCTTGGTGGTGCGGTGCAAGTGGCACATTTGCATTGTGTTTGCCACACATTGTTCTCCCCATGTCTCAAAAGAATGACGCAAACCCCATGTACTAACACTTATTGTAGTCCACTGCAGAGGCGTCCCACTCGTACGCAGACTGTGAAGGCGTTGCAAGGAAGGTTTGTGCTGCAAGTGCCAATTGCCACTGAGCTCTTGAAAGACGCACAGTACACCACTGATGCTGAATTCACTCATATGAGTTATACTGCTGTGACGACTGAGCCAGACGCTTTCACTGAGCGCTACACGCTCAGACAAAAGTCACTGAACAGAAAGACCAAAATTGCACTGGTTGTGACCATGTACAACGAAGACGATCATCTGTTTGTCAAGTCATTGCTGGCAGTGCAAAAGAACATTGCGTATCTGTGCTCTGAGGAGTGTCCGTACTCGTGGGGGCCAAATGGCTGGCAGAACTTTGTGGTTGTGATTGTGTCCGATGGTGCAGCCAAGATCAACCCGCGTGTCAAGACTGTGCTTGGTGTGATGGGACTGTGGGTGAACGACCAGTTCATCAGAACATCAGTCAACGAGGAGCCCGTGACAGCACATCTGTTTGAGCTCACGACACAGGTGGCAGTAGACAGAGACTTCAACATCCGCACACGCAAGGAGGGCATCTGTCCAACGCAGATTGTGTTTCTGCTGAAGCAAAAGAACGCCAAGAAGATCAACTCGCACAAGTGGTTCTTTGACGCTGTGTGTGAGACACTGGATCCAGAAGTGGTGATGTTGCTGGATGTGGGAACGAAGCCGTCCGAGACATCGTTCTACGAACTGTACCGTGCGTTTGAGCGAGACCCAAACGTGGGTGGTGCCTGTGGTGAGATCATTGCTGAAGCAGGCAAGTTCTGGCAAAAGATTGTCGCCAATCCGCTTGTGGCATCGCAGAACTTTGAGTACAAGATGTCCAACATTCTCGACAAGCCGTTGGAGTCGATCTTTGGATACATTTCTGTGCTTCCTGGTGCGTTTTCGGCATACAGATACACTGCGCTCAAGGGCAGACCATTGCAGCAGTACTTCAAGGGCGAGAAGCCGGCAGAGAAGGATGGGCATGTGGATCTGTTCACGTCGAACCTGTATCTGGCAGAAGACAGAATCCTGTGCTTTGAGCTGGTGGCAAAGAAGAAAGAGTCTTGGATCCTAAAATATGTGAAATCAGCACGAGGCGAGACGGATGTGCCAGACAAGCTGCCAGAGCTGATCTCGCAGCGCAGACGCTGGCTGAATGGGTCGTTCTTTGCTGCGTTGCATGCACTGATCAACTATCCACAGATCTGGTCGTCTGGACACTCTTTCTACCAGAAAGTCTTGTTCTCGGTCGAGTTCTTTTACAATGCCATCAACCTGTTGTTTAGTTGGTTCTCGATTGCCAACTTTTACCTTGCCTTCTTCTTCCTGTTCAAGGGCTTAGCAGATGCGGACACGATCGTTCGAAAGCCAGGAGAGTTCAGCCCTGATCCATTTGCTCCTTATGGACAAGCCATCTTTGATGTGACGCGTGAGATCTACATTTGTGGCATTGTGTTGATTGTGATTTCTGCGATGGGTAACAGACCACAAGGATCGAAATGGTTGTACTACAGTGTCTCTGTGTTGTTTGGTGTCTTGATGGCACTCATGGTCTTCCTTGGTGGATGGAGTATCTATCTGGCATCCAAGTCCTATGTCGAACGAGAGACAAAACAGTCGTTCTTTGAATACTTTAGAGCCACACCCACATTTAGAGATCTTGTTGTGGCAACAGCATCGACTTATGGTGTTTACTTGGTATCATCCATCATCCACCTGGATCCATGGCATGTGTTCAACTCCATGATCCAGTATCTATTCATGCTGCCCACTTACACCAATCTGTTCATGATCTACTCCTTCTGCAACCTGCATGTATTTGGGTTGATGATAGGATGTCAGTTGGGGAACCAAGGGAGACAATACCATGACAGTGGATGCCAAGCCAGCAAATGCACAAAAGAACGACAAAGGAGAGACCGTGTTCGCGGTTGAACTGCCAGATGGCGAAGAAGAGACATCTGAGGCCTGGAAATCGTTCAACAAGCAGCTTGCTTACAACAGAGACCATGAAGCGGTAGATGATTCCAAGCCAAACATGTCTGTGATTGTTGAAGATAATTGCAAAGAGTTCAGAACCAAAGTTGTCCTGTTCTGGATGTTCTGCAATGCTGCCTTGGTTGTGATTGCCACAAACAATGGCATGCAGAGCTATCTGGGCTTGTTGCCAAAAGAAGGCACGAACAACTCTGTCAGTCCATACCTCACGTTCCTGTTCTGGACTGTTGCTTTCTTTGCCTTGGTCAGATTCATTGGCAGCTGTCTCTTTATGGCCCAATGGTGGAAGGAGAAAGTCGCAGATGCAGCTAGTGCTCCAAGAAGACATCGTGGTGAAGTCTAAACAGTAAAGATCTCAAGTCGTAGCATTGCTTGATTTGGCTCAATTTGTCTGTGAGCGCGGTGGCGTCTCAAGAGCCTGCGGCTGACAACTTTGCCAAAATGAAACCAGAATTCAACAGTCTGGACAAGGATCTTGAGCTCAAGAAGCAAGCCAAGTATGACCCTGAGCGAGAGCGACAGGCACTTGATTGGGTGAAGCAAGTTTCAGGAATGCCACTTGACGGTGACTTTTACACTGCACTCAAGGACGGACAAGCGTTGTGTATGGCCATCAACAAGATTCTGCCAGAGAAGCCCATCAAAATTTCAAACAGCAAGATGGCCTTCAAGCAAATGGAGAACATTCATGCGTTCTTGGAGAAAATCAGAGTCTTGGGTGTGCCTTCGTTTGAGAGTTTCCAGACGATTGACTTGTTTGAAGCCAAGAACTTGATCCAAGTCACGGACTGTATCTTTTCAGTGTCGAGAAACGCCGAGAAACGAGGATGGCAAGGACCTCGATTGGGACCAAAGTTGGCAGATAAGAATGAGCGACAGTTTACAGAGGAGCAGTTGTTGCAGGCCAAGATGGCAGTGCCATTGTTGCAGAGTTACACCAAAGGCGCATCTCAAGCAGGCATGGGAGGTAGGTTTGTTGATTGTAGCGTTTGGCGGTCGCCGAGAGATTGGTGGAGTGTATGTTGAGAAGCCTGATGAAGCAGCTTCTGATCCCGTTGTCTCTGTCACGGCGTCTGTGAAAGTGGTTGATCCCGTTCCGGCCGTTGAACCCGTTCCAGTTGTCGAGCCAGTCGCTGAGAAGCCTGTGGAGCCAGTTGTCGAAAAGACTGTTGAAAAGACTGTGGAGCCAGCTATCGAAACGTCCGAACGCGTGGAACCAGTGACAGAGTTCAAGGTCCAAATGGCACCACTCAAATCTGACGAACTTGTCATCCCACAACGCAAGGAATCCATGTCTATTTTGGACGACTACATGGACGATATCGAAGAAGTTGTTGTGGTTGAGGAAGACAATGCTGTGCAGGATGAGCTCGACAAACTTGAGAATCTCATGAAACAGATCCAGTCAAAGGTCTTTGAAGAGTAAACTGCAGGAGGCTGACGACATAGCACTATAAAGTACTCGTTTGGCAGCCCTAAGAGCATAAGCAATACGCACGGAGCCATCAAATGATTGACCACACGTTGATGTGCAGACCTTTGGGTGTCTGGGCAGTTGGTTGTTGGCTCTTTGCTCGACACGATCTGATGAAGGCTGTGCTGACACTGCTTCCTGTTGGCATTCCAACCATCTCTGCATGTGTCGCACATTTCAGCCATTCTTGATCCTCAGACTGTCTTGATTCCCATCCACAATGCATCTCGCTCGACTCGTGTCCATCATCCACACTCAACACGCACCAACCAGCCATCTGGTCACCTGTTCAGGATGTGTGTCCTGGAGTTGCATCAGATGTCTCCTGAGTCTAGCACAGCTGCCATTCCACTCCTGCTTCTGTACCATCACTCTGCTGCAGCTACTGTTGTCTACCCACACTGCCATTGACTGTCAGAGAGTGCACTGGCAGTCACAAGGAGTGCTTGACCAAGAGTGTGTCAGAAGATGAGATGTTGGATCTGATCCGCAATGCGGTTTGTAGTGTCTGAAGCAGTAGCTGCTCATTTGTGCTCAATGGTCTGACATCTGTGATTGTGTAGACTCTATCTTGTGTGTGGAGAGAAAAGAATGCGACAAAATTGGTAGCACATTGCTCTGAAGTAGTGAGTGGTCGCTGTATAATGAGATTTAGACAGTTCAAGAAATACGCTATGTAGCGCTAGGCGGGGAGACTTGTCCTGATAACCCGAGACTTTCCGCTCAGAATGAAATCAAAGGTGCAAAAGAAGAGGAGGATCCCAAAGGACATTACGGTGACAATCAACAAGAACAACCAACCATCAGAACTGAGCACTGGGTTGTTGGAGAGAAATAATGCAGTCTATGTTGTGAATTTGGACCCGCAAGTGACCGAAAATGATGTCAGGATGGTCTTTGAGCAGTATGGGAAGATTGACTTTGTTCAGATCCAACCAGAGTACACAAAGATTGAGTATTATGACTACAGAGATGCCGAAAAGGCACTTGAACTGAATGGACAACTTGCGGATGGTTTCTAGACTAACGGTGGGGAGAAAGCTTGCAGTATTGTTGGAAGAGCCAGTGTCGATTGTTGGAAGAGCAAAAGAGCCACAACTTTACTCGGATGGACGACAGCAACGTGAACCGCTTGAAAAGAGACTACGGCTTTCTGGGCGCACTCGATTCTCACTCTTTACAACTGCACTGACACAAGCTGTCAAGCAGAGATCTTATCCTTGAAGATCAGATAGAGTTCTTGGCTGTTTTTCCTGCTTTGTGGGGGTTTGAAAATGAAATGTTCTTTGAAACTGGAATTGTAGTCTTGTCTTGGATTCAGACTCTTGACGACAAAGTGTCCACCTGGCTTGAGATACCTGCGTGTCATCTCAAAAGCCATATCTACCAGATGATCCACTCTGTCTCTGTCCAAAGAGCGGTTGCCAGTCGATGGATGATGCATGTCAGACAAGATGATGTCAAACTGATCAAATGTCATCTGATTCATGTCTCCCCGAAGAATCGTACAGCCTTCAATCGGCTCACACTCGACCAAGTCAATGCCAACACACTTGCCATTGGTCTTTTGTCTTGCCACTTGCAGCCAACCACCAGGACTGCATCCCAAGTCCAAAACTGACTGATTGTTTTTGAAAAGTTTGAATTTGGAGTCCATTTCCAAGAGTTTGAGACTTGCTCTGGATCGATAGCCTTGCTGTATTCTTTCCTTGACAAATCTGTCCTTTTGCTGTCTGAGAAGCCACTGTGCCTTTGAAGTGATTGAAATCTTTGTCAAAAAAAGGAAACGCTCAAATTGCACTTTTCTTTACTTTTGAAATGGATCTCGTATCAGAGGAAGGACTGAGAATGGATGGCAGAAGACCAAATGAACTCAAACGCTTCCACACCAGACTCTCACCCATCCAATCAGCTGATGGTTCTGCATTTCTATCACAAGGAAACACTCAAGTCTTGTGTTTGGTCTATGGTCCCAAACAACCCACAAAGAAACAGGGATTGCTGAATGTAGTATTCAACATTGCTCGTTTTTCACATGTGGGATCCAAAGAACGCCTTTTGGAGTTGAGTCAATTGATTGTTCAGACCTTTGAACCAGTCATACTGAAACACACTTTTCCAAAGTCACAGATTGATGTCTACATTCAAGTGTTGCAGACAGATGGAAGTATTTTGGCAGCTGCGATTAATGCAACGTCTTTGGCACTGGCTGATGCTGGTATTCCCATGTTAGATCTTGTGGTTGGTGTTTCTGGTGGGTTTGGATCTGGACAGGCACTCTTGGATCTCAATGCGTCTGAAGAAAACTTGGAAACACCACAGCTGACGATTGGATACCTTCCAAGAAGCCAAAAGATCTCATCTCTGCATGTACTAAGACTCATGCTAGTTGGAAAACAGATTGCCTCTAGAGCATCTTGAATCAGTCATGGATCTCTGCAAATTAGGTGGAGAACTGACATCAGAACTAGTGATCGAGTGTCTCAGGACAGAATGCATTCCTGTTTCCTAAACATTTACTTGTACTTTTGCTGAGATTGGTTCTTATCAAGACTGTTGGAGAGTCCAAACAATGCTTTTGACACTGCATCTGTGAATCCAATGACTGGTTGAAGCATGGCAACTGGAATGTCAGACAATCTCTTTTCCTATTCTCAACGCATGTACTTGATTGTTCATGACTTGTTTGGCTTTAGAGAGTCCATCTGACAGACTTTGATAGCCCATCTGCAACCCTTCTCCAAAGTCATGTGGTACTTGGTTGGATTTGATCTTCTTTTCGTCAGTCATCAACTCTTCTGCCTTTTCCAACAAATTTGTGGCTCCACGTGCGAGTTTGTTGGTGAGTTTGACGGTTGAGAGTGCTGTAGAGAACAGGAGTTTCTTGGATTTGATAGTGACTTGCTTCATGGGACGTTCTTGCATCGGAATCTGTACAAAATCACGAACGCCTTTTCCAACATCCACCAAGGCACCCACACCATAGATGCCACGAATGATGTTTGGAATCTGAGTGTCTTTGATGTGTGGCAGCCAACTGTTCATGAGTTGCTTGCCTAGATCTCTGCTTTGGACACCACTCAGTCCAATCGGCACTAGATCCAAGACCAAATTGTCCAATGGCACGAGATTGATGATTTCTTGCAATTTTCCTCTTTTGATCTTGTCCATATCCACTTTCTTTGCTTTGTAGTCAATCTTGATCTTGATGCTGTCAACATACACCTTTCCTATTGTCAAACTTGATACGGAAGAAGGCATTAGACTCACTCTTTTGGTCTTCTTTAAAGAACTGAGTGAGAAAGACAAGTGTGTCTTGGTCAACGTACATGCGGATTGGCAAGACTTTGATGTTCATCATGAGTTCTGTCTTGTCACTTTCCAAGATGGATGCCAAGTGAAAGTTCAAAAAGTCTTGATTGGTTTGTCTTGGCAGTTGATCCTTTTCTGGTGTCCAGTAGCACAGAAAGTTGCGCCATTCTGAAGTAGGGACATTGTCGAGAATGTCCAAGTCTCTGATCCTGATATCCAGATCATTCGTGGATTCAAAGACAGCGTAGTCAACATTCAGTCCAAACACTCGCAACTGTACACTGTGTTGATGCTGTCTTGGTGGTGATGCAAAATCATAGCCATCAAACAACTTGACGCAAATGTTGCTGTTCTTGATGCTCAATCGAGACTTGGCTGGTTTCTCTTCCTTTTTCTGCGTTTGTAGATACTCCTTGTCCCAGACAAAGGTCTTAGCATGCTCAAACACTGTCAGTTTCTCTTTGATTGTGGATTCATCAAAATCCAGTTGCCAGTCTTCCATCTTTCGTTCTGGTTTCACATACGCCTGCTCTTCCACTTGTTCCATCACATTTGTTTCTTGATTGGACACTTGTTTCTCTTTTTCAACCTTTGGCAGTTTGGTTTCCAGTAGAGAGAGTAATGGGAGTGTATCTCTGCTCAAATCAATGATGCATTGATCAAACATGACTTCCACTCTATCATTTTGTCCTTGGTTTGCAGAAATGACAAGATTCTCGAGTTTCAAGACATGTGCATACCCAAACTCTTCCAATGACAACTTTTCTTGGTGTGTGGTACACAAGTGATCGTGTCCCAAGTCTCCATCTTGCAAATACACTCTGATTTGACTGAATTTGAAATTCTTGTCGTTGCTGAGTTGTCCATCTACAAAACCTGCCAAGTGGACATTGTCTTTGACAAATGTGATGAGATTTGCATCTGAAATCAAGACTGCGTCCATGGTTGTAGTGAATGGACTGGTTGAAGGAAGGAGTTTGATGGGATTCTTCAACTCAAATGGCAAATGCAATGCTAGGTTGTGTAATCCAACACTCAACTGTGCATCTCTGGTCAAGGAAGGAAACTGGTCAGATTGAGAATACACGAGTTTCAACACTTGAGGTTGCAATCCATTCAAAAGAGTTCTGTCGTTCTCCAAAGTCATGTTGTCTGCAGACAGATCCAGATGCAGGAGATTAGATTGGTTCTTGGTGCTAGTTGCCAAGACAAGATCCAGATCATCAATCTTGAGATCCAATTGTTGTTCTTTGGTGTAGAAACTGCAATTCAGCTGGTTGAGGTTCATCAACACAAGCAATGGTTCTTGTTTAGAGACTTGAGGTGTGGTTTGTAGTTGCTGCGCATACTGAATCACAGATTCCAGTCTCTGCAGTTTGGATTCTGGCACAATCACTCTCAGAATCTGTGCTTGAACGGTGAAAAAGTATCTGCTTGACAAGAGTTCGGGTCCAAAGACAAGATGCTCCTCAACCTTTGGTGAAGAGGATTGAGATTGATCTTCTCCAACATCTGACCAATCCTTGTCTGATGTTTCCAAGTGTCTCATGAGTTCGTGCTGTTTCTTGATCAGATCGTCATCCAAACCACCAATCTCGTTTGGAACAATGCCAGCATAGTGAATGTGCAATTGATCCAATGAAACAAGTGGGGAAAAGCCATTGTCCATCGTTCCTAGTTGTACATTGCATTTGAGTGTCATTTCAGGATCATTCAATGGATCTGTTGGTCCAAGGAGATTCACGTTTAGATCAGAGAGATCCAAAGCAATGTCTTTGAAAAGCAGTCTCAGTTTCTGTACATTCAAGTCAAAGGGACTCTTGACAGGTGATTTCTTGGACTTTTGCTTTTCAAAGCCTTCAAGATATCTTGTCCAATTCAAGACATTTTGATCCAACACCAGTTGGACTTCAGGTACTTTGCATGTGATACTACCAAACAGTGGTCCTTCTTCTGCCTTTGGCACAATCGATCCAGTGTACTTGTGTTGCTTGAGACTGAAAAAGGTCTGAAAGATGGGTTCATGATTGAGCTTTTGGAGATGCTGTGTGTACAATTGCTGATCAGAATGCCACTCTTTCAGCTGCAAGTTTTGAATTTCCAACTTTGTCTGTTTTGGTTCTCGATTGTCTGGATTCTTTTTGAAAACAATCTTGAGATCTGTGACTCCAACTGACAGATGGTCTCTTGATACGAGTGTGGGTGGTACATTGTCAACAGAAGAACAGAAATCTTGAAATTGTCTTGGCAAATGTTCAGATTTCTTGCCTTGGAACAAGCAAAAGAGAAATTGCTCTAGTTCCAAGACAGATTCCAGTTTGTTGGTGTCTTTTTTGACTGGCTGCTCTTGGATTTCACTTTCATGTGTGAGCATCTTGATCAAGTATCCAAACTCATAGCTGTCTCCTAAACACACTACTTTTTCAACAATCGTTCTCACAAGCATCTGTTCTTCGTCTTCTGTCTTTGGATTCTCTGAACGCATCGTGATCCTGCTGCAGGATTGAGACAAGCGAAGTAACTGTGCCAATCGCTTGTTCTCCATCATGTGCAACTCCACGTTCTCGATAATCATGTACTTTGTCAATCTGTCTGGATTCTGAATGTACAATCGTTCTGGAACGAGATTCTCTTGTGTAGAGTCAATAATCTGCATGCGTTCCATGCGTGCTTCAAGAAACGAGTCAGTTTCAAAGATAATTCTGATCTTGGTGCGATTGAGAGTCAACATTGTTTTTGACAGGATGGAATTGATGATTTGAGAGACTGTTTTGATGCCCATCTGACTGGTTTCTTGTTCAATCTCTGGTTCCAACTCTTGTGTGCTGTTCTTGAGACTGTCTGCAAAGTGAATCGATTCCGACAGCGGATCTGGCATTTCTTTTGGCTTCACTGGCTCACACTTGTCTAAATACAACACCAGATCATCAATTTCCATCGATACAGCCTCTTTGAGGAATCCAGTCCATGGAACAGTAATGCACAACCGTCCAACTTGTCCCTGTCTCAGTTTGTAACCCAGGGGCAGCAGATAAGTATCCAATGACTAGTTTCAACCAGAGTACATGACTCAGTTCCAAATCCAAGAGTGTGAGTGTTCCGTTGACAAAGTGTAAATCCAACTGATCCCAATCAAGTTCCTTCTCAAGAAACGAACCAATGGTACCCTGTACAATGTATTTGATCACATTTTGTTTCCAGTTCTGCGGTGTCAGTGTTTCAATCCAACCATTGAGCGAGAACATGAGAAGTGTCTAGTCAAAAATCAACTGTCTCATGAGATCACTGAGCTTATTACGGTTTTCAAAATGAATGACAGCCTTCCTTTTAGGAAGGGGGCACACAATATCAAATGCAACGCAATATACCCACTATAAGGGCAACAGAGCCCCAGCCCTTTCGGGTAAAGCTCTGCATTGTCTGTATGCATGCTCAGTCACGGGTGTGCCTCTTCTGAAGCAGATGTGTTGCTCTAGTCCGCGGCACTGTTCCAGAAGTCGACCAAGGATGTTTCGCGCTGCATTCTTGTCTCTGTTCACTGTCATGCCATGACATTCACTGTTGGGACAGTGCAGCACGGAGTGTATTGGAACGTTGCAATGAAGAGTGTCTGTTCTTGATCACTGCAGCTTTATAGCGCAGCCATGTCTTGCGTTCAGCGTCATCTATACACCCGATGCATTCAGATGACCACACAGATTGGATGGTTGACAGAAATGCGCTGTCACTCGTAAAGGAAGGCTGTCATTCATTTTGAAAGCCGTTATCATCTTTGATCACGCGCCGCAAATGAACTTTACTCAAATGGACAAAGAAGGACTGCCGCCGTTCCTATCCAACGATGCTGTTATGTTTCTGCAACAGTCTCATTCCATCTTCAGTCTCATGACACTCGAATACGAAGACAGACTCTGGGAGTTGCTGATGGAAGCAGTCACAGATGACAATCTAGAAGCTGTTGAATACCTGGTGGACAGAGGTGCGCCATGGCTTGTCAGAGATTGGGAAGATCCGCCACTTGATATCCCTGGCTTAAAGCTTACTGGGCTCTCCTTCAGCTGCTACCATGGCTCTCCAAGAGTTGCTACCTATTTTATCTTTCATTTCCCTCAAGAGAACCTTGAGCCGTGTTTGTTGTTGGCGATTCACGGTTTTTCATTTGATAAGAGCACAGCACATCAAAATTGTAGAAATTCTCTTGGATTATGACATTGATTTTCAATCGGGTCTGAATCCGATCCTTTTATCACTATCAAACTACAAACTCTTGCAACTGTTGATCGAGTATGTCAAAGTGGACAAGTCATTGGTCAAGAGGATGCTATTGACAGCATTTGAGCACGTTATTGCAAATGGAAACGAGCAGCTTGTCCGATTTTTTGTTGGGACGGTCGATCGACAAGATCTTGGTTTGCCATTGATGCATGAAGACTCAAAGGATGTAAGACCAATTCAAGTTGCAGTAGAGAACAGACAATGGCATCTGGTCAGATTCTTTCTAGACAACTTCTACGACATGACAAAAACACGCAGGGATTCATGGACGTTTGCCTAGTTTACTGAAACTGGGCTTCTGCTTTTTGAAGCGCAACGACGTTGGACCGCAGTTTGTTCACGGTTTCGTTCCACTCTGCTTCTGGAACGGAATCATGGACAATCCCACCACCTGCTTGCAGATATGCCTTGCCATCTTTGAATACCATCGTTCTGATGGCAATACACGTGTCTAGATTGCCAGAGTATCCAAACCAGCCAACAGCACCGCCATAAACACCACGTTTTTCCTTTTCACAGTCATAAATCAACTCCATCGCTCTCACTTTGGGAGCACCAGAGAGTGTACCTGCTGGAAAGACAGATCTAAAGGCATCATAGCGTGTCTTGTCGCTTCTCAATTTGCCACTGACTTGAGACACAATGTGCATGACCTCTTGTGAGTATACATACATGAGCATACTTTTCAATGTGCATCAAAGAGTCTACGGCAACCGTTTGTGGCTCACAGATTCGATTGATATCGTTTCTACCAAGATCCACCAACTGTTGTCACATCAAGTACCATCACATGCTCAGATCGCTCTTTCAAATCACTCAACAAGTCTTTGGCCAACTCATTGTCTTCCTGTGGTGTCTTACCACGAGGACGTGTGCCTGCGATGGGTGCAGTTGTGACAATATTGTCTTCGACTTTGACCAAGACTTCGGGTGAAGCACCAACGAGTTGGAAATTGCCAAGATTGACATAGAACATGTAAGGTGACGGATTGACTGTTCTCAGGGTTCTGTATGCGTTAAAGGGATGAAGATCTGTCTTTTTGACAACACGCTGTGATGGCACTGCCTGGATAATGTCTCCCATGACAATATGCTTCTTCAAATGATGCACAAAAGACTCATAACCCTCTTGTCCAATATTAGACACACCTTCTTCGTTTTGAGTCGTAATGGGTTGCTGCTTTGGCATTTCAATCTCACCATGCTCCAAAATGTGTTTGATGGACTTGATCTTGTCAACTGCCATCTGATACTTGAGTTCAATTTGGTCTCCCTTTTCCAAAATGACATTGCTCACAATCTTGATGACAGAGTACAAATGATCAAAAATGACAATGCTGTCACAGAGAAACAGAATGCTCTCTGGAATTTCCAAAGTGTCTTTGAGCGGGCGGTTGGTTCTTGGTTCAAAATAACGAACACAGTCGTATCCAATGTAGCCAACAGCACCTCCTAGAGTGAATTTCAAGACCAGTAAAGTGTGGCAAGCCTTCCACTTGGACTGGCTGAATGTTCTTCAATTCTTGTTCCAAGCCAAGCAATGGGTCCTGCTGATTCTGTACCATGATCTTTCTAGGCTCTCCACCAAGGAATGAGTATCTTCCAATCTGCTCACCTGGCAACACACTCTCAAACAAGAACGTGTTTGGTTGGCATTTCAAGTATTTCAAATAAGCGGAGATGGGAGTCAGCAAATCAGCTGGAATGGTAGTGTAGAGTGGAATGGTGTTGCCCTTTTTGGACAATTCAATCACTTGTTCAAGAGAGAGTGAAATCATTTGGAAAGTTTTCCTGTCGAGTCAGATGGTGTTGTGTGGTCTTGTGTTGGATCAACAGCAGACAATGCATTTCGTCAAGATACTGTCGAATCTATCTAAATGTGGACAGTATGTGAGCCTATTTATCCATGATCGATTGGTGCTCACAACTGTGGATGATCAAAAGACACTGTACTGCAAGATAGAGTTGGAACCGTCGCTGATGATGCACATGGAACAGCATGCAGAGGGCATCAAAATACTGATCAAACCACTTTTAAATGCACTCAGAAACACAGATGTGATTGAGAAATGCACAATAGGTGTTCAGGAGGATCTGCTGATTGTTTCTCTGGAGTGTATTCATGGTATTGTGTGTGATACGAGATGTCCGAAAACAACACCAATTCACGTTTGAAGAAGCAGAGTACGTGGAAGCAAATTACCCTGAGCAACTCACCAACAAAGCAAGTGTGAACCCTAAATCCATCAGTGCTGTCTTGAGCCATGTGTCCAGTCGTCAGTGGGACATTGAGCTTGTTGCTTCACCACACTCTTGCCTGTGGTCTACACTCACGAGTGAAGATGCACTCTCAACCACTGTGAATATGGATGTGATGGAGTTTCAGTCCTGGGATGTCCAGTCGCGATCTCGTGTGGTCTTGAACCTCAAACACTTTAAATCCAGCCTGTTTCTAGGAGAGTCTAGGGAAATGATAGTGAATCTGAACTTTGACCATGGCAGTCCATTTGTCGTAGATTTTGTCAGTGACAAGACTCATGGCTTGTTTGTCCTTGCTAATATGGATGGCTCTGAACCACCACTACCAACACAGTCTCAAGAGATTCCTGGCTCACCCACACGTCCATCCAAATCTGTGTTTGATGAGCTCCTGCCAACGACACCCAAAGTCAAACGCACCAGAACAGACATGTATCTCTACTCTCAATGAACTCGATTCCTCATTAATCTCGCGTTCTTTCCACCAGATTCCAAAATGCACAAAGACTACTATCGCATTCTAGGGTCTATTGCTTGACGTTAGAGTACCAAAGGACTGCTCCATGGATGACATCAAGAAAGCTTATCGCAAACTGGCACTGCAATTCCATCCTGACAAGAACAAGTCACTGGAGGCACAACAAAAGTTTCAAGAAATCTCTGAAGCCTATGAAATCCTGTCTGATGGTACAATGATTCATCATAGACAAGAAGAGACAAGAATATGATCGTGGCAGTACTCCAACTGCTAGATTGAATCCAGAGGATGTCTTCAGATCCTTTTTTGGCCATGCATTCTTCGACGATGCCTTCAGAGATCCTTTCTTTTCAGATCCCTTCAGAGATTCATTCTTTACAGATCCGTTCCATTCCTCATTCAGACAGTCGATGAGAGATTCCTTTGGCAGCGCTTTCCGATCCTTTGACAGAGACTTTGAATCTTTGGACAAGGCATTTGACTCCATGGGAAAGGGATCTGTCTCCTACTCCAAGCAAACGATCACCAGAAATGGTCAGACAGAAACAATCGTGAAAATGACAGACGCCAACGGAAAAACGACTGTCGAACGCACGATCAACGGACAAAAAGTCCCCATGCAACTTGAAAATCACTTGGATCACTCTCCATCCCACAAAAAGTCACTTCCTGGTCCAAAAAGTCAAGAAAAGCCAAATCCAAAAAGTGTCCGAACTCGCCCCATTGGATCTCAAAAGCTGTAAACCATTCTTTCTCATCCTTACTTTATATTTTCACATCAGAAATTCTTTGCTGCATGTTCATCAAGCAAATCACGATCCAAGGATTCAAATCCTACAAGGAGCAAACACAGATGGATCCATTCAGCCCAAAACACAATGTGATTGTGGGTAGGAATGGATCAGGCAAGAGCAACTTCTTCTGGGCCATTCGGTTTCTGTTGGGAGATGCTTATACATCCATGGGAAGAGAAGAGCGACAGTCGCTGTTACATGTTGATCCATTAACACTAGGAGGGCAGTGGTCCAGCAACGATCAGTGCGTATGTCGAATGTGTGTTTGATAATGGCGACAACAGATTTCCAACAGGCAGAGATCAAGTGGTTCTGAGACGAACGATTGGATTGAAGAAGGATGAGTACTCGCTGGACAAGAAGAGTGTCACAAAGTCCGATGTCCTGAACTTGCTCGAATCTGCTGGGTTTTCTAGATCCAATCCTTACTACATTGTGCCACAAGGCAGAATCACTGCTTTGACAAATGCCAAAGACCAAGAGCGACTGCAGCTCTTGAAGGAAGTCGCTGGCACAAAAGTGTACGAACAAAGACGTGTTGAGAGTGTCAAGTTGATGCAAGAGACAGATCTCAAGCGAGAAAAGATTGCAGAGCTCCTAGAGTTTATCCATTCTCGTTTGACTGAGCTTGAACAGGAAAAGGAAGAACTCAGACAATTCCAAGACGCAGACAGAGAAAGGCGATGCATCGAGTATGAGATCTACTCCAGAGAACAAAACGAAGCTATCGAACACTTGGAAACACTCGAAGAACAGCGACAGATGGATGTGGAACAAGTCGGACAACAATTCCAGAAATTGAGTGATCAGGAGCACATCATCAAGGAAGTCGAGGCTTCCATTTCCAAGCTGCAACAGCAAGAGCAAGTCTATCAATTTGAGAAGCAACACTTGACTCAAGAAATGCAGCAAACGATTGCTCAAAAGGCAAGACTAGAATTGCAGTTGCAAGATCTCAATGATCAAGATCCAGTCCAGAGACAGCAAATGGAACAAGAGCTCTTGCAGTTGCGACAAGAAATCGAGCAAAAACAGAGACAACTCGACAGACTGGAACCAAGATTGACCAACGCACAGAGAGAAGAAATTGAAAGTAGAGAACTGTATCATGTGTAATGATAGTATTGCTGGCTTTGAAGCAGAAATCCACTCTCTTGTCTCAAAACAAGGCCGATTTGAAAAGTTCAAGACCCAAAAGGAACGCGATCTGTATCTGAACCAAACTTTGGACCAACTACGACAGAGTTTGACCCAAGAACAGCGTGAGATTCAGTTGTACGAACAGCAGCTGTTGGAACAGCAAGAGCAACTGAACCAAATCAACCAGGAAACAGATGCTGTGAGGCAAAAGATTGACAACCAACAAGAGCTGATCTCTCAGATGGACCAAGAGTTCAAACAAGCCAGAAGATCCAGAGAAGACAAGGAACAAGAGCGAAAAGGACTGTGGAGAGAAGAAGCCAAGATCCAAGCGTCTTTGGATGCACTCAAAGAAGACTTTGAAAAGGCACAGAGACAAGTCTTTAGTTCCATGGATCGCAACATGATGCGTGGTTTGCGTGCTGTGGAAGATATTGTCCAGCGTCACAAGATTGAGGGATACTACGGACCACTGTACGAACTCTTTGATGTCGATGACAGATTCCAAACCTGTGTTGAAGTCATTGCAGGTTCGTCTCTCTTCCACGTTGTCGTTGATACTGACGAAACAGCCTCCAGAATCCTTGCAGTCTTGAACCTTGAAAAGTCTGGCAGAGTCACGTTTATGCCTCTTAACAGACTCAAGCCAAGGGAATCTCAGTATCCAGAGGGCTCTAAAACAATTCCTATGATTTCCAAGCTCATGTATCAAGAAAAGTTCAAGCCAGCGATTGTCCAGGTCTTTGGCAAAGCCGTGATTGCTGCTTCTCTTGAAGTCGGTGCCTCAGTCGCAAGATCTCACCATCTGACATGTGTGACAATGGAAGGAGACAGGGCCGACAGAAAAGGAGCTCTTACAGGTGGTTACGTTGACAAACACACTCGCTTGGCTTCTATCAAACTGCAAAAGCAAAAGAAACTCGAGATGGCCGAGTCTGAAACCAGATTGCAGGATCTCAAGACGCAAATGAGTGTCTTGGATCATGATATTCTACAGTTGCGTGACACACTCACAAAGCTCGAGACTCAAAAGAGACACACTGGAAGAGAAACGTTTGAAGCCTACGATCGCTTAATGTCCAAGAAACAGCAGCAACAAGCATTGGTGCAAAAGGCAGAAAAGGCACTGGTGCATCTGAGAGCCAATGAAAAGGAGCAACAGCAGCAGATTGCACTCTTTGAAAACGAGCTGGGAACGCCATTGAGAAAGAAGCTCACTGCTCAGGATCAACAGCGCTTGGATCAATTAACAAACCAGTTGGAACAAGCCTCAGAAGCACTAGAGAATCTCATCGTTGACAGAACACAGACCGAGTCTGAAGCTGGTATTCTCAAGATCGAACTGCAATCCAACCTCCAAAGAAGAGAAAAGGAACTGGAAGCCAAGTTGAACGAACTCCTGCTCGTGAACACAGATGACTCTCAGCAACTGTTGGAGCAAGCACAGCAACTGTCGGACAAGATCACAAGAGATCAGCAAATGGTGCAAGATATCGAAAACGATCTACAAGAAACACTCTTGCTGCTCGAACAAGAAACATCTCGATTGGAAAGAGCCAAGAACGAGCATCAAAAGGCATCTAGGCTCGTGGATCAGCAACAACAAACGATGGACAAGTACATGACCAGAAAATCACTGTATCTGCAAAAGAAAGAGTCTGCAATCAGCAAGATCCGTGACTTGGGTGTCTTGCCAGAAGAAGCGTTTGAAAAGCACCAATCCACAGACAACGATGACCTCATCGAACAGTTGCATGCACTGAACGATGTGCTGAGAAAGTATTCGCATGTGAACAAGCGTGCCTTTGAGCAGTATTCCAACTTTACCAAGCAAAAGGATGAACTCGAAAAGCGCAGAAATGAGTTGGACCAATCTGCTGAATCCATCCGTGATCTGATCCGCACACTTGATCAGAGAAAGGAGGAAGCTATTGACACCACTTTCCAGCAAGTGGCAGGACACTTTGAAACAGTTTGGCAGAAACTGGTACCAGAAGGTGCAGGCAAATTGATCATGGTCGAACGTGTACTTTTCTTGAATCTAGGATCCCTCAGACTCACAAATGGATGAAAAGTACATTGGTGTCTCTCTCCAAGTGTCTTTCAACCAGCAATCTGGCAACTTGCGCATGTCTCAGTTGTCTGGTGGACAAAAATCTCTCGTTGCATTGGCATTGATCTTTGCCATCCAGAGATCTGACCCAGCACCGTTTTACTTGTTTGATGAGATTGATGCTGCACTCGATGCACAGTACAGATCCCAAGTTGCCATCATGATCGAATCCCTTTCTGAACATGCACAGTTTATCACCACCACTTTTAGACCAGAGTTGTTGGACCATGCAGACAAATTCTATGGTGTTACATTTGCTGGAAAAGTGAGCAAGATTACTTGCATTTCAAGAGAGGATGCACAAGAGTTTGTTCAAGGTCAAGAAGAAGAGTAAATCGAGCTTGTTTACTGCAACTTGATGTTGAAAGTCACTTGTCTTGAGCTAATGAGTGACTGTGTGTTGTCCCACTCGAGAGTGATTGTGCCCACCAATCCAGTGACATCAATGGATTCAAATCCAGATCCAATCAGATGACACATGCGCTTTTTCGGACACAAGACAGTGACGAGATTGGTGTTGATTGGTGAAAATGACATTGAGAATGGAATCTCGATGCCTTGTGACTCAAAGTCTGTGTCGAGTTTTGATTTGCCAGAGACGAGAATAGGGAGTTTGTAGTAAGATTTCCTGCTGATAGTGACTGAAATGGACCAGATGGATTTAGGAGTGTGTCTGATCATGGCTTTGTATGTAATTTGCTTTTCTCTGTTCTTGGACATGATTGATTGGTTGTCCCAGATCAAGTAGAATGTGCCATGTGGCAGATTGTCCAGTGGAAAGGTACAGTGTGCTGGTCTTGTGTAAGCTTGTACGGTTGCCATTGGAAACAGGACACAATGCCCTTCTTCCATTGGCAAGAGCGTTGTCTTTTGATCTGGATGAAAGTGGAGTCCAAACATGGGAAGATGCTCCATTCTTGACATGAATTCGAAGCTAAACTGTGTTCCTTGTCCATTGTAAGGAATCGCAACACTGCAGATCTCTCTGCTGCCAATGATGCGCTCAATGTAGGGTTCATCCACAAAGTAGGCATGATCCAGCGAGTGTAAGGAATCCATCATCTCTTTTTCCGACTTTTCCTGGTCTTTGTTTGGCTGAATGATCGTGAACTCTTGTGTTGTGTCACTCTCTGCCATCGATTGCGGTTCTTCTGCCTCGATCTCTACCTTGTCTACCAGTTCCTCGACTATCAGTGGTTTCTCTGCTGTCTTTTCCACAGCTCCAACTGCTGCTGTTTCCACGACACTCTCCGCAGTCTTTTCAACCAGTTTCTCCGCAGTCCTTTCAACCAGTGTCTCTGACACATGCTGTGACACCTTTTCAACCAATTTCTCTGACACACTCTGAGATACTTTTTCAAATGACTTTTCAGACACCTTCTCTGAAGACTTGTCAAGATCCTCTTGCTCAACCGACTCTGTAGACTTGAACTGCGTTTTTTGCTTGAAAAACTGCTGTGCCATACCCACATAATTCTTGAGCTTGTCCAGAGAATCCTGTTCGTTCTTCTTCTTGACTGAATTGTCGGTGATATTGGCAAGCTCTTCAATGAACGCTTTCAGCTTGCGCATGGGTTGAATGTCAGTTTCAAGTGGTTTGAGTTCGTGATTGAAACAAGAGATGCAAGTCACAAAGCATTGGTTTGGATCTTCCAAGTGTGGTTTGACGTGATAGCCATAAATGTACACTGGACACTCTTTGATCTGATTGGATTTGCCAAAAGAGTTTGGTGGTGAAGCTAATGACTTGCGTTTGATGTCGATGCCGTTTTCTTTTGGTTCTTCATGAACAGTTGCAACAGATCGCATGACAATGATCGTAGCGTTGTCAATGGTCTGTTTTGCTTCCATAAAAGTGATGGATTTCTGTTGCTTTTGGAGATTCATTTCTAAACGAACGACAAGTGGATCTACAATTGACAATTGTACCATCAGACAGGATCTTGTCACTCTCAATGGTATCATACATGTGATGCAAGTGCTTTGGATTCGACAAGACCTACCGTCAATGCAAGCACCCCAACAACGCGTGTGCTGTCACACTGGATCTGCGTTCTGGTTTGGTACAATTCTGCTGGTGACTGTCCAATCTGGATCTTTTTCTTGAAGGCTTGAATGCCATACTTGAGTTTGGTCTCCTTCCATTTGCCATACAGTGCATCTGGAATCTCATTTTCTTCTTGTCTGATGGGTTCGTTGTAGAAATCCATAAACGCTTCCACCAGTTGCAGCTTGTACTGTTTTAAGCTCTGATCTGCTGGATTCACAACAAGATTCAGATCAAACACTTGTGGAATTGGATCACCTAGCACCTCTTTGCTGGTTGTGAAGAATCTGTTGGCGCGATCAATGACATTCGTGATGGGTTTGGTCTCTTGCTTTTCAAACACGAGCTCCTTTTCAACATGCTTTGGCTCCAAGAATGGAAGATAGAACGTTCTCATGGATGGCAAGACCCAGAGATCCAAAAAGACACGCCGCGTGATTTGTGAGAGCACTCGGTTGACAATGGATCTCAAGGTCTCGTTGTTTTGGACAGTCAGTGGTGTTTCGACTTTAAAAGTGACTCCTGGATCTCTGACAAAGCAAACGCTAAATCTATCAGGAGATTTCTCAGATGGCAAACGGACACGCACCTAAAGTCAAACCATCTACAGTTCCAGAGAACTCACTCATGAATATCTGGATTGGGATCATTGTCTGGTTAGAGAGCACCACATTCACTTTGATGCTTGCGCCACCACGATAAATCAAGTCAGCTTCACCAGAAACAGCCAAATCCTGAGTCAACCCTTTGCTTAATCTGATTCCAGTGAGTCTGGGTGCATTCTCACCCAAATCCAAGTCTGTGATATCCACTCTGCTCAGAAACGAGTTTCCAACCAGCTTCTGGTTAAGCTTCTCTCCAACTTGCACAGCCCACTTTTTTCTAAACACAAGAGAGCATCTCAAGACCAAGAAGAATCTGTGCAATACAAGGTTCAACCATTCAGCTTCTGTTGTTGGTGACATGGATTCCATGTCTTGGTTTCCGACTCTGAGCCAGTCTTTGATTCTGTCAGCAATGGATGCTGGGAATTCAATTTCTGCTTTGGATTGCTGCTTTGGTTCTCCGTCTGAGACTGGCAAGAGTCTGGATTTGGTGAGGATCAGGATGAATTGGTACAACAGGAGTGCTTCAATGAGGATGATCAGGAGCACTCCAAAAATGACCCCTTGTACAAACATGTGGAAAGTCTGAGGCGCGCTTCAAAGCATGAGATCCAAGTGCAGAAATGATTTACTTTTGACGCTTTGGAACTGGCAAGAGATCATCAGATTCCCTCTTTTCCCGTGCGAGTCAGAAAGTCTAGAGTGAATCAGTGTACCTTGGCAAAGTAGGATTTGGACTCCTTAGGGTTGGCCTTCATGGCAGCATCACCCTTCTTCCAGCCGACTGGGCAGACATCGCCGTGTTCAGCGTTGAAGTGCAATGCTTCGAGCAAACGCAAGACTTCGTCAACAGAACGACCGATTGGAGTGTCGTTGTACATGGCAATGCGGAGCTTCTGGGTAGGATCGATGATAAAAGTACCGCGCAATGCAACACCAGCATCTTCACCCTCGTCGACCAAGACACCATAGTCAGCAGCAATCTGCTTGGTGATGTCGGCAAGCAATGGGATCTTCATCTCACCAAGACCACCCTCCTTTCTTGGCTGTTGGGTCCAAGCAAGGTGAGAGAACTTGCTGTCAACAGAGCAACCAATGACGGCAGCGTTCAACTTCTTGAACTCTTCGATGCGGTCAGAGAAGGCAATGATCTCAGTTGGGCACACAAACGTGAAATCAAGAGGATAGAAAAAGAGGACTAGCGTTACTTGGAATACCAACGTACTTGCCCTTGAAGTCATCCAAGGAGAGAACCTTGAACTGGCCATCGACCAATGCTTCGGCCTTGAATTGAGGTGCTTTCTTTTGAACCTGTGGTGCCATTTTGCGAAAAGAGTGCATGTTCCGATTGGTTCTCGTGCGGCAAAATCCAAAGTGACAGAAAGCAGTCACAGATGCTGTGTTGCGCTTAGTGGGCTGTGATGCTGATGATAAGAGCAAGCCGAGTTGCTGTGCATTGATTGCACTGAAATCTTGCATCTCAGGGTCGATAACCTCAAAAGAGTGTCCACTCACTCTTTGGATCCTCAAACATCTCCATGCACTCATTGGCATCTGTTCTGTTGAAATCTGTTGACATGTAATGGATTTATTGCGGAGGAGGTCTCTTCTTCTTGGACTGAACTAGCTCAAAGCCATCTTCATCAATGATCTTCTCTTGCTTTGGCCTTGGCTCGTGCACTTCCTCCATCTCTTCGAAATCCTCATCTTCCTCAACAGAAGACTGTGGCAGCTGCACATTGCTCATCAACTGCACATAGTTCAGTCCAGCTTGTGTATCTTGCTTCACTACCACAGTCGCATACAATTCCACCAATTGCTTGCCAACATGTTCAAACGATCCATCTTCGACTTCACAGTCCAACTGTTCAGCAAAGAAGTCTTCAAAGTTGCCAGCCAACTCATCTGCTTGCACTTGCTGCTGATGCTTGACAAAAAAGTCCAAAATGTGTCGTTCCAATTCTTGCTGTGGTGGTTCATAGGGCACATACGGACTGTTTTCAATTGCTAGTTGGAGTGCTTGCCACTTGGTGAGTGTCAGTCTCACTGTTTGGCAGAAAAGGTCCCAGTTTTGTGACATTCAATTCTTTGTGAAAAAAAATCATGACTTCAAAACCAAAGAAGCCAGAGCTGCCACTTTCGCTGCAGCAGGCATTGACAGAAGACAATGACAGCAGATTCAAATTCAGATTCAACAGCAACATCCTCAAGCGAAAGCAAGCCAGAAAAGACAAGAGACAGCAAAAGAAGCAGCGCAAGGAGAAGCCAAAGGAGGAAAAGAAGGTTGTAGAGAAGCCTGTAGCAAAGATTGTCAAGAAAGCAGCCAAGAAACCAGTCAAGGAAAGTCTAGAGTCAGAAAAGGAGCGTCAAAAGAGACAATTCAAGAAGATGGCTGAGACCAATCCTGCGCTATTTAACCATTTGCAAAAGCAAGGACTGGTGCCATTGACTGTGGATGCCAATGTGGAAAAGGACGACGATGACGCAGATATCTACGCCAAAAAGTTGAAGCTGAAAGAAGGCAAGATCAACCAGAGCTTCAAGAAGGATGGACTGGATTTCTTGTTGGATTTTGGTGAGGATGAAGATGCCAAGCAATGGCAGTCTCTCAAGCGAGATCATCCATCTGATCAATCAGACTCAGAAGATGCTGAGCTCGAAGATGATGATGAAGAGTTGGAAAATAACTCTGGGCTAGAGATGTCAGAAGATGATGAACTCGAGATGCCAGAAGAAGAATCTGACCAAGAGATGCCAGAGACAGATGAACCAGAGTTGACAGAGACAGATGAAAAAGAGAAGGAAACAGTGGAGAAACAGACAAAGGCATATGTCCCTCCACATCTGAGAGAAAAACCAAAGGACGAGTCCTACGCAAGACTCAAACGACAGATCCAAGGTCAACTCAACAGATTGACAGATGCCAACTTGGATTCGATTGTACAAGCACTGGAAGACTTGTATCGACAACATCCTCGACACGGTATATCGATTGACAACAGATGTCTCTGAAATCACCACAGATTTGCTCCTCACTTATGTCAGTGACCATCAAAACTTGCTAGATTCGTTTGTTGCTACCTATGCTGGGTTTGTTGCTGCCATGTATCACGTTGTTGGTGTCGAATTTGCTGCTAGTTTCATCCAAACAATGGTCACAAAGCTACTCGAACATCGCAGTGCGTCATTGAACGCAGAAAACGAATCTGGCAAGAAAGCCATCAATCTGTCATCGCTCTTGGCACATTTGTACGCCTTCAAAGCGATCTCACACATTTTGATGTATGACATGATCAGATTGGTCTGTCAAGACTTGAACGAAGTCAATGTCGAGATCCTGTTGAAGCTCTTGAGAATTGCTGGTCCACAACTCAGAAGCGATGATCCCACTTCCCTCAAGGACATTATTTTGCTCGTCCAATCCAATATGGATCAACAACCCACTTCTCTCAGACTCAAGTTCATGCTCGAGACCGTCATGGATCTCAAGAACAACAAATCCAAAAAGCAACCAAACTCACAGATGGATCTCTTGAAGAAAGCCATACAGGCAGTGACAAAAAGGCGATCGTTGTACGAAAAGGAAGCATTAGGTTGCTCTCTAGATGACATTCAATCAAGTGATACCAAAGGCAAATGGTGGCTTGTCGGTGCTGCCTGGGTAGGCCATGATCCAATCAAGTCTGAAAAGCAGGATTCTGGTCTTTTGGAACTCGCAAGAAAGCAAAAGATGAACACAGACATTCGCAAATCTATCTTTGTGATTGTCATGTCATCCGAAGACTGCATCGACTGCTACAACAGGCTCTTGAAGCTCAGTCTCAAGAACAAGCAAGAACGAGAGATCATCCGAGTGCTGGTGCACTGCTGTCAACAGGAAAAAGTCTACAATCCGTACTACAGACTCGTGCTGCAGCAATTCCTGGAGAGAGACTATGCTTACATGATTACCATGCAATACTGTCTCTGGGACTCCTTCAAACTGATGCAAGAACAGGAAAAGACACAAGACAACCTCTTGAGAACATCACATCTGGCCAAGATGGCAGGCGACCTTGTCAAGGCCAAGTGCTTACAGCTGTCGTTTTTGAAAGTAGATTGATTGACACTAGGCATTTCCATTCACACAGATGCAGCCATTGTCCAATCTCTTCCTGCACGTCTTTCTCACACAAACCCTGCAAGACAAACTAGTTCTTGCTCCATGGAAGCAACTCACCAATCCACAGCTCGATCATGTGAAACAGGGACTCTTGTTTTACTTCAAGCAGTTTGTTCGCGCGAGCAAAAAGTCAGACCATCTGGAAGCGATTGAGAGGAATGTTGAGGAAATCAAGATACTTGTGCAGTAAACATCGTATTCAACACTTGTTCTACAGATCCAAAGCTGCTGATCAGAGTCATTGTGCCTGAGCGTGTTTGCATGCATCTTGATCCAAGCCATCTCAGCAAATCCACAATGTCTCAAGAATTGCTTATCTCTAGAATAGCAAGCCAATCCAGGAGCCAGCTGTGACTCTCGAATCCGTGAGAGGCATGTTGATCAATCTGCTGCAACATGACAAACCACTCTTGGAGCGCTTTTTCACTGACTTTTCAGCGCTTTTTAGTCACATCGGAGAATAAAGAAATTATCAGCGAAACACCAAGCGCACTTTTCAAAAAAGCCATAAATGACCGCACCTGGTCAACAAAGCTACTCACAAGCAGCCAAGCAACCCCAATTTGGATCTGTTCCGCCGACAGAGACGTCTGTGGAAGTCACAAAGACCAAGGGATCCAAGCCCTCTACGAGACCAGTTCCAACGTCTGTCTCGTTTCCTACAATGCCAGGTGCAATAGTTGATCGTAGACATTAAGCCACAGGAATCACAGGCAGTTCCTCAATTTGGATCAGTCAGAGGTCCACCGACGCAATATCCACAACAGTTCACACCAGCAATGCAATACGCTCCTCAAATGTATCCACCCTACTATGCTGGTTACTATGGATATCCACAGGAGCCATCAAGGCCGCAGCAGCCTGCCACGCCTCTCGTCGTGATGCCAACACCAAAAAAAGTGATCAAAATCGTGAATCCAAAGACCAACGAGTCTGTCAACATTGAACCTGTCAAACCAAGCATTCCTAAACCACCAACACCAAGCAAGCCAACAACGACAACAACAACCGGGAAAAAGTTGGAATTCAAGAATCCACAAACTGGACAAGTCGTGAGTCTCAAAGAGACTGAAAAAGAAAATGCCGAGCAAGTCAATGGCAAGGAAGAGCGTAAGCCAGCTTGGAAGGCACCAGAGCCTTCCTTGGAGCCTTCTGGATGGAAACCACCAGTTGTGTCTGTTCCAACTGAATCCAAGCCTGTGGAAGTCAAGGCATCCAAACCAGTTGAGATCAAGGCACCTTCAAAGCCAATCGAAATCAAGCCAGCTCCTGCTGTATCTAAGCCAGTTGAGATCAAGGCACCTGCTTCTGTGTCCAAGCCAGTGGAGATCAAACCAGCTCCTGCCAAGCCAGTGGAAATCAAGGCACCTGCCAAGACGGTCGAGACCAAGCCAGTCGAAGTCAAGGCATCAGCTAAACCTGCCGAGACCAAGCCGGTTGAAACCAAACCACCAGCTAAACCAGTCGAGATCAAGCCAGTCGAAATCAAAAAGCCAGAAGAAGAGAAGCCGCCTTTGGCCAAGCCAGCAGAGTCCAAACCAGCGGAAGTCAAGAAAACAGATGCAAAGCCACCATTGGCAAAGCCAGTTGAAAAAGTCGAACCAGTTGAACCAGTGGAAGAGACTGAAACCATCACTGGCGATGTTGTCGCGGAACCACAGGATGGATTGGAAGAAGGCGAAATTCTGGAGGACATTTCTCTCTCAAGACAAGAGTCTGAAGAATACCAGTACTTGGCACCAAATGCAGTCAAAATTACAGACTATTCGGTCTTGGATTACCCAGACAACATCAAAGATATCCCTACTGGAGACATGCGCTACTCGCTTTCTTTCATGTTGCAAATGAGAGATCTGATCACTCAGAGACCACTTGGCATGCCAACGATGCTCGAGTTGATGGGTGAAGTCAAGAAATCCACACGATCTGCTTCCATGCAGCGCACAAACTCCAACACATCCTATGGCAAAAAGGACAGACAATACTCGAACGGACCTCAGCCACAGAGACAATACTCTAAGAAAGGAGGCAGAGGAGGCAGAGGAGTTGGCATGCGTCGTCAAACATCCCAAACAGCACCAGTGCACGCTGAACCATTGCACAAAGCCGAGAACGCTTGGGTGGCTCCTAAAAAGTCTGAATTGTCTGAAGTCGAGCGTATTTCTAAGGAAGTCAAGGGTGTCCTCAACAAAGTCACTGCCGAGACCTTTGACAAGTTGTCTGAAAAGATCGCTAATATTGGTGTCGAGACTGAAGAGATTCTGACTGCAGTCATTGAGATTATCTTCGACAAGGCATTGGAAGAGCCAGGATTTAATGCACTTTACGCCCGTCTCTGTCAGTTCTTGATGCTCAGATTGCCACAGATCCAAGATTGGATTGCAGCTGATTCCAAGAGCAACGTCTTTAGAAGATTGCTTCTCAAAAAGTGTCAAACAGAGTTTGAAAACTCTGCCAAGTGGGCTGCTGAAGACCAGCAATCTGCAGAGACACGCAGACAAGCAAGACTGTCGATTGATACACTGACAGACGAAGAAAAGTTGGCTTTGGCAGAGGAAGATTACCAGCGTCAGAAGCTCAAGAGACGCTCGCTGTCCAACACGCAATTTGTGGGTGAACTGTACAAGATTGGTATGATTTCAGACAATATCATCCACAGATGTATCCATTCGCTCCTGGCTTCTGTTGAAAACCCAGAAGAAGAGGAAGTCGAGTCTTTGTGCAAGCTCATGACCACTGTCGGCTCCATGGTCGATCAGAGATCTAAGCAGCATATGGATTCCTATATCGTGAGAATGGAAGAGTTGTCTGTGCACAAGCAACTGCCATCTCGTATCCGATTCATGGTCCTGGATGTCTTGGATCTCAGAAAGAACAACTGGAAGCAGCGTGTGATTGGACAGGCAGCACAACAGTTACAAAAGGAAGACATGAAGCGTCAAAAGTCTCAGAATCCAAAACCAAAGTCCAAGAAGAAAGAAGACGATGGCTGGACCAATGTCAAGCCAGAAAAGGATGTCCCAATGAAGCGTGCTTGGAGCAAATCCAGCCAAAAGGAGCAGGCACCAGTCGAAGTTGTCCAGAACAAGTATGCGTTCTTGCAAAAGTCACAGCAGGAATCCAACGAGTCTTTGGAACAGCCAGAAACAGTAGAACCAAAGGTAGATGTGGACCAAGTCTTGACAAAAGCATGGTCCAACTACAAGGACTCTCTGTCTGTGGATGAGCTCTTGGAGGATTTGGAGAATGTCTTGTCTGAAGACGTGTGTGCCCAAGTGTCAAGACTCATGATCCAGTATGTTTTGGATACCAATGCTAAGCAAATCAGTCCTTTGCTTGTGCTCTTTAGAAAGCTCTTCAGGTCTTACGATGCATCCATCTTTTACACAGCATTGACTGACTTTTTGGCCAAGTTTGAAGACGACAAGTCTGATTTCCCCAACTGGACCAACAACTTTGGACAGCTGCTCGTGCCATTGTATCGTGAAGACCGTTTGAGTGGGGAGACATTGTTGAGTGTCTCGAAAGCATTCCTGGGATACGAAGGCATGAAGCCATGTGGACCAGACTTTTTGGCTGGCTTTTTGAAGCAATTAGAAGCAAAAGAAGTGGTGCCATTCTTGAACAGTGTTAATGTCTCTGGATTCTGGCCAGAAGGCACGTTGACTGAGAAAGCATTCCAGCAGTGGACCAAATTCAAGAACTTGAACACAGTCGCAATTTTCAACCAACTCTCTCAGGAAATTAATGGCAAGGACACGTATTTATCCCCCATCGCAGTATTCAATCTGATGATAGGAAGGAAACCGAAAACAGTTAGGACTCGTGCTCGTTGAAAAGATTGCATCACAAACCATTGGATCCGAACCACCATCTCGTGAACTTTACCAGCAAATCGAACAAGAGGTCAAGAACCTCCTTCCGCTCTTTGAGCTTTTTAAATCCCAAGAAGAACAGCTTGACCTCTTGTCTGCTACAGAGGACTATCTTGCATCCAAAGAACAGACAGGTACGCAATCTCATCCTAGACCATCTTGAAATCATGTTTAGAATCTTCAATGCTGAATTTATTTCAGACGAAGTTTACTTGGAATTCAAAAACATCACCAAGCACGGCAAACTACTCAAAAAGTGGTTCCAGTCGCTTGAATCGCAATGAACAACTGTTTCACTTTTTCTGCGTCTTTGATTCTCTTTTGTTGCTCCAAGCCAGAGCACAGATCGATGCCACCGAATCTGAGATAGGAAGATGCGTTTTGAGGCTCCAAACCACCACCGACGACAAAAAAGAGGCCCTTTTGTTTGAGACCTTCCAAGATATCCATTGGCAGTGGGTCAGTCCATCCCTTGACACGATCGACCATAAACAGCTGCACGCTGTCCTTGACTTGGTTGATTTCAGTCAGCAAGGACTCGACTGTTGAGCTTGGGTCAATCAAGAGCACGTACCACACTGGCTTGTTGATTTGCTTCAGTTGCTCAGGCGGCATCTTGAAGTGAACTTGTGCAATGTCCAGTGGGGTGCTGTTGATAAAATCGACAGATTGGTTCATAAACACACCCACACTCTTTGATTGCACAGTTTTGGAGATGCGAAGGGCTTCTTCTTGAGTGATCTTGCGTGGTGATTCACACAGAATGTATCCCAAATGTGTTGCTTGGGAAGACAATTGTGCATCGTGTTCGCTTGTGATGCCGCAGATCTTGACAATTGGCTGCATCAGAGCTTGGATGAGACTGGGAGCGTGCAGTGATTCCATCAGTGATTGTCCAACGAGGACGCCTTTGCATCCAGCTTGCACATAAGGAACAACATCTTGTGGCTTTGAAATGCCAGAGAGTGCCAAGAGGACAAGATCTTTTGGAACACCTTGTGCCAAACGTGCTGTTCTGGTCATGTCCATCTCAAACGAATGCAAATCGCGGTTGTTGACACCAATCACCAATGCCTTGGCTTCTACGGCTCTGTGCATTTCTTCTGCTGTAGCAACCTCTACCAATGGCTCCATACCAAGAGATCTGCTGAATTGCATGAGATCCAATAGTTGTGGTTGAGACAGAATGGCAACAATCAAAAGCACAGTGTCTGCACCAGCCAAGCGTGCTTCCATGATTTGATACTTTGTCAGGATAAAGTCCTTGCACAGGACACATGGTCGTTCTGGACCATCAATCGTGCGACGCACATCTTGCAAATCCTGCATCGATCCCTTGAACCACTTGGGTTCTGTCAAGACAGAGATACAAGCAGCATTGCCTCTCTTGTAAATCAAGGCCTGAGAAGGTGCATGTGCAGCAAGATTAATGTCTCCTTTGGAAGGAGAAGCACGTTTGATCTCTGCCAAAACTGCTAATGGATACTGCAACAACTTTGCTCTAAAATCTTGGACTTGAGGTGCCAGTCCGAGTCTCAGAGAAGTTTCGAGATCTGCGAATGTTCTACCTGGAATTTTGATTTGCTGGTCGACATCCTGCAAACGCTGCAATTTGATACGCTGGAGGATAGATCCAGACTCTTTTGAAGTGGAGTTGAGTTTCTTGATTGATTCAATAGTGATTCCGCCTCCGACACGCTCGGTGTTGGTTCTGGTCTGGACAAGTGACACCAGTGATGGATTCTTGACATTGGTTTCCCAGAGACCAGTGGTCCATTGCAGAAAGTTGGCAAACAGTTTCTCTCCCTGTTCAGAGGCAATGGATTCTGGATGGAATTGGACACCTTCCATGACGAATTTCTTGTGTCTGACACCCATGATGATGCCAGAAGGAGTGGTGCAAGTGATCTCTAAGTCCTTTGGCAGTGTTTCTGGGAATCCAGCGAGAGAATGATATCTCGTGCATTCGATGCCTTGGTCTACACCTTCAAAGAGGCCTTGCTGGTCATGTGTAATGGCAGTTGTCTTGCCATGAATGAGCTCTCCACAGCCACCAACAGTGCCACCATACAGTTCATACATGCACTGCTGACCAAGACACACACCAAGGATTGGAATCTTGCCTTCGAAATGACGCAAGAGGACATTGGACATCATGGCATCTCTAGGATGGCCTGGTCCTGGAGAAATAACCAGATTTCTTGGGTTCAACCGAATGGCTTCTTCCAACGATATTTGGTCGTTTCTGTAAACAACTACTTGCGCACCTGACATTACCATTAGTACCAAGTCTACACAGCAATTGGTACACATTCCAAGTGAAAGAGTCGTAATTGTCGATCAGCAATGTGGACATTTGTTGGTGGAGAAACTTTTTGAGTCGAGTCAACAAATGATCAACGAATCCCTGGACTTTTTCAAGTACTTTCAATCCAAAAGGACAGACATCACCAAACAGATTGAATCCAAAGCCCCAGATTGCAGACAACAGCTGAGTCTGTTGGAAAAAGAACTGAACAATGCTTGCTTGTACTTGTCAGCCTATGATCAAGAGATGCTGTCCAAGCAGATCAGAGAGATGCAAGCATTACTGAACGCACAGACTGAGAAGAAGGGGTTCAAGTTCAAGCGATCTGTTAAACAGACTGAGAAACAAGCAGAAATCACAAAGGAAGCAGAGACTGTGGGTCCACAAATGACTGAATTGACTGGTGATGGATGTGTATTGACGTCTGATGCAGAAGATTTGCAAGTGAATGGATGCAAGAGATCCATCATCCGACTAGACAACCTCAAGACGCTGTTTATCAAGAATGTGGATCGATGCTATTTAGTGTGTCATGTGGATGGATCTGTGTTTGTAGAAAACTGTACGAATTCAACCATTGTTGTCCATTCGAGGCAATTGAGGATTCACAAGACACAATCGACGCACTTTTACTGTGGTCTCAAAAGCAATGCGATCATTGAAGACTGTTCAGATCTTGTGTTTACTGGGTTGCCATCAGTAGTCGTGGATGATTTCAACTGGCTGAGAAAGGAACAGTCTCCAAATTACAAGATTGTGGACAAGCAGCTGGTAGAGCCTCAGTTGGAGGATCTTTAGATGGATGCCTCCTTGCGCATCTTTTTGATAAATCGCTCGACAAGAATCTGAATGTCATTCACAACGAGTGGGTAAACGACATGGTCATAGAATGATACAATCTTCAACAATCGTGTCTTGATGTGGAGTGCCTGTCTGCTTGGATCGTGTGTGAGTTTGAGCCATCTGAGAAAGATGTCTGCACTCTGTCCCAAGAATGACGCCAGAGTGGTGCGATAGTGTGCCATGGGTTCCATATCCTTCTTCTTGAAGACATCCAGTGACTTTTGAATGCGCATCGACAGTGTCCTCAGTCTGTTGGAGTTTGTTGACGTCCTTGGTTCATCCTTTTCATCCTGATATTTGAATTTCTTGAAAATCTGTTGCTTGCACTGCTCCATCACTGGTTCAAACTCTTCAATCGCTTTGTCAAAAAACACCAAGTTCTGACAATCTGGATCAGATTCTTGATAAGCCTTCAGTCGCTGGAGAGGACCAAGCAAGAGTCCTAGTTCATGTGTTTTTGTTTCAATTCCCACCAATCGCACACCAGGTTGTGTCCATACAAGAGGTGTGAGATACACCATGCCAGTAATGTAATCACCACGCCAGATGGAATTTGAAACGCGTTGCAGAAACACAAACAGCTGTTCTCCTTCGTCTATAGGTGGCTGATTCCACTGCTGTTTGATGTCCATGTGCATGATTGACTGAAAAACGTCAGCATAAGTCATGGCAGAGAGTGAGTAGGAGGACTCTTCTGTTGGTGGTTGCATATTAGAACATGAGGCATAGTATCCAGGTGGAAGCACAGACAGCATAGCAGTTGTCCTGTCAGCATACATTTTACGCGTCTTGATAAGTTGCTCCTTGACCATTGTCAGGTCCATAGAAGTGGAAGACAGTGGTGCAAGTGTGGTACTCTGTCTCTGTTCCTGGTACTGGTGTCGGTCCTTTTTGTTCAATCTGTACAAAATATCAGATAACAAGTCATACACTTGCTTGTATAGACTCAGTGCATCTCTGTACATGTGCTGGTTGTCCATCAAAACTGCTTGCTGTGCAAGTTGCTTGCAATGTAGAATTTGTTCAGTCAGCCACTCTTTGGATTCATTGACTGGTGGTTTGGTTTGTGGTTGCTTTGTGTCAATTTGCAGTTTGTTGGTGTCTACTTTGATGTGTGTTGCAGACCTTGACCTGCGGTGTGTGACATTAAGCCGTTGCATGAGATGAGCAAACTTCTCGTGATGCCTGATCCACATGGTCTCAGCAAAAAGACCAGTCAACCCATGAGACACACTCTCAATCAGAGAAACAGTCTGAATCAGAGACTCAATCTGAACAGGAACAATCAGAGACCAAATCTCATGAATCAGAAACTGACTCTTGAACAAGCATTATACAATGTCAAAAACAACGCAATGTCCAAGAGTCCTAATGTCCAGGTGTTCGAACAAAAGAAGCAGGACAAGAAAAAAGAATTAGAAATTGACTTGAATGGACAGCAAAGAAGAGTGTTGCAGTGGGTGTTGGACAAAAAGTCAGTGTTTTTCACTGGCAAAGCAGGAACTGGCAAATCGCTGCTGTTGAAGACGATTGTGAAGGAATTGGGATCAAGAATGAACAGCAGTGAGTTCTGTGTGACTGCTCCCACTGGCATGGCTGCCTGTCTCATTGGTGGATCCACGCTGCACTCTTTCATTGGATGTGGACTGGCAAACGAACCAAGTGATGTCTTGGCTCGCAAGATCTCACAGAACGTACAAGCCATGTTCAGATGGCGCAACTGCAAAGTCTTAGTGATTGATGAAATCAGCTTGGTGGATGCTGCATTTTTTGACAAACTGGAACACATTGCACGCATTGTCAGATCATCGACATTGCCATTTGGTGGCATTCAGCTGGTCATGTGTGGTGATTTCTTGCAACTGCCGCCAGTCAAACCAAGATACTGCTTTGAATCTGAAGCATGGAAGAAACTCAAGCTCAAGCACTATGTCTTGGAGCAAGTCTATCGACAGGATGATCTAGAATTTATTAATATTTTGGATGAGATTCGTTACGGACGCATCTCAACGCAATCTCAACAGCGATTGTTGAGTCTCAAACCAGATACATCAGTGCCTTACACACAACTGGTGCCAACGAGACAGCAAGTAGATCAAATCAACAAAGAGATGATGGATCAACTACCGTCATCTCTGTTTGTGTATGAATCTCAGGACACTGGCAGAAATCCATCTGATGTCAAGCGTCTAGAAGATACGACACTGGCACCAAAAACCTTGCAGCTCAAGGAAGGGTGTCAAGTCATGCTCATCAAGAACATCCACAGAGGCATGTTCGTGATTCCTAATGGCACCATGGGACATGTCACACAGCTCACTCCATCAAATGTGAGTGTGCAGTTTTATGTTCAAGGCACGACAAAAAGTGATGGACTTCCAATCACACTCCAGCGAGAAATGTGGTCTCTGATCTCCAATGGCAAAGATGTCGCGCGTCGGTTGCAGTATCCAGTGGTCCCAAGCTATGCTCTAACCATTCACAAGGCACAAGGACAGACATTGCAACGCGTCAAGGTATCACACATGATTGTAGATTGATCTAGGCAAGATCTTTCAGTCTGGACAGGCCTATGTGGCATTGTCAAGAAGTGTGTCTTTAAATCACTTGTGGATTACAAACTACAAGCGAGAGTGTTTTAGAGCAGATCCCAGAGCCGTTGCTTTCCACGAGGGCATGTCCAATAAATAGTCACCAGAGTGTTGGAGGTCTCAAGATCTTGTCACTCGTACAGGCGGATATCTCACAGATACAGACCACAGGAGTGAAAGCAATCAACATATGAATGTGATCCCTTGAATCTGTGGTCACAAGAATGCCAAGTTCAGAGTGCCACTCACTTTCCACGCCAATGACATCCAGCCAATTTTACCCACGAGTGATCCAGGAAATGAAGGATGCCAAGACCCCTTTGGAACCTGATACACTGGACACTCGATTTGCAGCCATTCGACCATACTTGATCGAAAATGCAACCATTCCACACGGCATGAAGGAATATGCAACGTTTGTTGGAACAATCCACACAGAAACATCAGGAGACAAGAGTTTATACTCCAAGCTGGGGACGCTGAAGAGAAAGCAAAAGTTGGATTTAAGCGAATGGCGTTTGGCGTGCGACAGTGTCAAGAGTCTGCTGTCCACACTGAAGCCACTCATGGCTATGGATAATGTGACGTCTGCAAAGCGACCAGCAGTACTCTATCTCAAATTAGGAGAAGCTCAAAGAAGTCAAGATCAAGAAATTCAAACCAGAACCAAAACCAAAGGAAGAACCAGAGTTGGAAGTCAAGAAATTCAAATCAGAACCAAAACCACAGTTTGAAGTCAAGAAGGAAGAAGAGCGTAAAGTGCCAGATGACACCAAAAGGAAACGTTCTCGAGTGCCAAGCAACGACTCGATTGATGTTCATGATGGCATGACTCCCAAGAGCAAATCAGCCAAATCGAGTCCAAAATTCAAAAAGATTTCAGTCTGTGTGGATCAAACGACACACACTCCATCAGAATGGAGCAAATTAGCCAAAAAGTTTCAAGAAAAGGGCAAAAAGGATTCGAGTGTGCAAGGTGCCATCTACATGTCTGCTGCTGTTGTGTGCCTCATGAACCAAATCGCTCAATTGTATGAAGATGACAAGACACAGCAATCTGAACACAAGGACTATGAAAAAACGATTGCTTTGACAGGTGCCATTGATCAGATTGTGTATCAAATCAGAACACTGAGACCAGAAACAATCAAACACTTGCAGCAACAGAAGTTGCATCTACTCGTGCCACTCATGTCATATGGTTGATTCTAGCTACCAGTGCGATGGTGCCAGTATCATGTGGGGAATGACACTCAAAGTCAGATGTGTGACCCACATTCGTGAAGAAGTTGCGAAATACTCCAAAAAGATGGAGCAGCGCAACTTGACAGATGAACAGCAGAAAGAGACCAAACTCAAGTACGACAAGCGAGTGAAATTGGCAGACGAACGAGAACAGAAATACTTTAAGCAAGTCTTTGAATCGACTGGATCTGTTGAAAGACGCTACAAGGAATCAAGAACATCGCATTACAAGGAATACAGAGGTAGCAAGTTTGAAAACAGAACTCTTTGCAGACTATTTCAAGAACGCAGACATCTCATGCACACACTGTACGTTTACTGAAGCTGCCAAAGCTGCCAAAAACATGCTCGTTGGCTATGTCCAGTCGGAAACAAGCTGTGTGTTGTCGTTTGAGTAAATGTTCACAGATCATCTTCATCATCTCCAGATGAGCTGTCATCTGATGGGTTTTCTTCCTTTTCTTCCTTCTTGGATGGCTTCTTGTGCTTCGATCCAGATGAAGAGGAAGAAACACTCTCTCTCGACTTGATGGGTCGCTTCAACAAGTGTGCGTTTGCCTCACTGATAAACACGGCATGCTCTGTTGTCATGAACGTCACTAGAGACTCACAAAAGCTCTGTCCAGTCTTGTACAGATCTGACAGCTGAATCTGCAATCCCTACAATAAGATCAAGTACTTTCTTTTCTCCCACGTCAAAGCCACAATACGTGCTTTCTGTCGTAAAACTGTTCAAGACACCAAATTCATGGAACAGCACCACACGTGCTGTAGATTCCTTGGATCGCTCGATATTAAACCGACACGAATTAAAGTCAAAGAACGGTGATTGATGTGCCAGGATCTGTGGGAATGCCTTTTCAATGTTCTCTTCGCTGGAACCAGGTGGATTCTCGTTCCCAAACATGAAAATGTTCTTCTTTCTAGAGTGTCCGTGGAAATCGCATGCAATCTAAGCTTAATTAAAGTACCAATGGTTGTCCTTTGAGTTTGATCAAAAATCTGTACAAGAGTTTGGTCCAAAAGATGGTTGGTGTCAGTGTCCTGCTTGGTTTCTTCCATTGTCGGTTGAGATCCACACCAGCAAGTGAGCATCTGTGTGAGCCATTGACGACGCCATCCGGATTCAGCATTGGCATGATCTTGAAGATACATCGCTTTCTCAAATAAGCTGCGTTTTCATCGTCTGACAACAGGAATTGGATGATGCCTTGCATAATGTGCGATGAATTAGACTCTCCAGGATGCACACGGGCACTCAAAAACACATACTTTCGACTCTTGACTGGAAACAGGACATGGCTTTCTGGATCAAAGTCTGTGATCGTCAAGAGTGGACACTCGTTGCCACCCAATGTCTGACACAAGACAGTACGCTTGCAACGCATGGGATAGTCGGGTATCTTGTAGAGTTTGTACAGAAAACGTTGCAGATCTGAGTACGTGTATGGATAATGGTATGCAATAAAATAAGTGTCTCCTGGGTTCTTAAAAGTCAGACTAAACGAGAGTGTGGCATAGGTATTGGCGTCTGAGATGCCATCCTTGTCATTGCTGGAAATATCACTCTTTCTAAAGTGATTCTTGATGTAATAGACTCCCTCTCCCATGCGTTTCCACATGCAATCTTGCACAGAATAAACTACTGGCTGCATGCCATTGTTAAACTGGCTTCCTGGCTTGCTCAGATTCATAATACTAAACTTGTACTGCACATTCACTTGAGCATTTGTCACTGAAAAGAAGAACCACTGATTATGCTTTCCAAAGGCAGCATTGATGTCAGACTGAATCAAGAGTTCATACTCTGTCAGCGTGTTCTTGATTGCCAGTTGCAGATTGCCACTCTCAAATCTAGACTCGAACTTGAGACAGTTTTCAGTCTCCATTGCTTTTTCTGCTACTGTTGGATCCATGACATTGTACACGGGCACACCTGTGGCTTGGTTTTTGAAGATTTTCGTGGTTTGTTCAAAAATGACTTTTCTATCATCAACTATGGTACTTGAGTTGCAACGGAGATCGCTTCAACAATGGCTCTGGTACCAATGGCTCTAAATGCTTGCAAAAGATGTGTTTGCCTGAAAACATGGGTTGGACGTGTCTGACTCTGATGTTGCCATTTGGCTTATCCAATGCACCTGATTTGACATCATACATGAATTCCAGCTCGGGGCACAGTGATTTCAGTTGATCAATCACAGCTTCATCCAACTCAGACAGATTCTCAAACTCTTTTTTCAGTTCCAGATGATCAACGAGTGCATTCACTGGTTTTGTGTAAATGGTTTCGTACTTGATCAACTTGGCAGGTGACGATGGTGTTTGTTCAATGGCAGTTGGTGAATTTGGATCTTGTTGGATCGTGGATTCTTTTGGTTCAAATGGTTGTGTGGATGCTGCTCGTGGCAGTGGAAAGATACGCTCTGTGATGAGCTCAATCATGGGGAGATCTGCTTGTTTGACTGTCAATCTCAAGACAGAAACCAAAAGCGATGGCACAGAGTTTGGCGATGACATGGTACCGTTGATGTTGTCTGCCACCAGTGTGTTTTGGAGTATGTCTGTGAGTACTTTGGGACCATCTGCCAGTTGAAACTGTTTGGCACCGTAGTTGCTCTGGACAAGTGTTTTGATGAGCTTCAGACCCAGCTTTTGAATGACTTCGTTTGGTGAGCCACAGTAACTAAAGATCTGACGCATAGAAGTCGATTTGAGATAGTCTTGTGACCACGATGGTGACTTGGCAAGAATCACAACCAATTCAAGAAGATTCTCTGTTCTAATGGTTGAATACGATGCACTCAGTCCAAAAGTTGACTCTATCAATGATCCCAATTGACTCTTTTGCAACGCAATCAGATTGTTTTCGTTCTTGGACGCGCAGATCTTGAGGAGCGTACACCAAACCATCATGGATGAGAAATCACGCTTTTCAAAGAATCTGGTACCAATGTCAAGTAAGACGGGTATGGTGTTTGAAATACGTGCCATGAGTGCTAGTTTTGGATCTGCTTTGTTGAGTTTGACCAGCAATGTGACAATCGTCGTGTTAAACTCGTCTAATTTCTGCTGATACGTAGCAGCATTGCCTTGTGGCTGGTTGTTTTTGTATTCTGGATGGTAAAAGTGCATGGCAGTCATTATGGCTTGTGTCAATCCACGTTTTGCCAGAAACGATGCATTTGACTGCGCAGACTCACTGGTTGTCAAGATACGTAGCATCACACTTGCAATCGAGTGTGAGCATTCTAGATCCATCCATACCTAACATCAATCGACGGACCTTGAAAGCGCGTACCAAAACAGTGACATTTGGTCCAGACTTGGCAAACAAGCGCTTCTGAATGGCAGAATCACTGGAGATCACTCCTCCTTCCTTTTCAAGCAGTCTCTTCAAATCAAATATCTGACGCAGGACTTTACGCTTGCTGTCTTTGCTCACTGCCTTGTCATCCTTTTCAGTGCTTTGGAGTGTCAGATTGCTAATCTTTTCTTCTAAAGCGTCTTCCAGCGGTGGTGGAATGGACGTCTCGGTCAATAATCCGTCCTCTTCAAGCATCTCTGTCAACACAGTCAGGATACGCAAAACTGGTCCTTGTACCGAGTTGCTAGACTGTACTGGCTTGCTTGTATGACCCTCAATACCCTTTGCTTGGTGTCACGCTCTTTTTTGACTTGAGCTCTGGTGCCGACAATGTCTTTTTCGTCACTTTGGGCTTCTCTTTGCGCTCATCTAGTGCGGATGCTGACTTGGAGCCTCCTTTCTTGAGCATCTGTAATTCGGAGAATTTCAAAAAGTTTAATCATAGATGGCTGCCATTTTCACTGCAGCAGATCTTGTCTTTGTGTTGGAGGATGCTGTCCAGTTGGAACGGTTTGTGGATAGTATTGTCCTTGCATTTGAGGTTGGTACTGTGACTGCATGTTTTGAACTGGTTGTTGGTACTGTTGTGTTGGATACTGTCCTTGTGGATACTGCTGTTGCTGGTAGGGTTGTTGTGGAATCTGCTGTTGTTGAGAGATCTGCTGCTGTTGGTAGGATGGTTGTTGGATCTGCTGCAGTGGATACTGCTGTTGTTGGATGGGTAGCTGTTGGATCTGCTGTTGTGGATACTGCTGGTGTTGGATGGGTGGCTGTTGGATCTGCTGTTGTGGATACTGCTGGTGTTGGATGGGTGGCTGTTGAGATGGATACACAGGTTGTGCATACTGCGGACGGAATCCAGCTCCCATGGCAGGTCGAATATTCACAGGCACAGGTGGAGGCAGATTGCCAATTGGTTGATCTAGTCCTAGTGATTTCTTGATTGGGTTGACGCCAACATTCGGACGTGGACTGTATGGATCTGAGTAACCAGGATCGGCATACCCATGTTGACTCACATACGATGGTTGTTGGAATGTCATCGTTTGTGGTTGATTGAATCCTTGAACCGGTTGCTGCACAGATTGAGGATGCTGCTGGACAGAGACTGGCTGGCTGTATCCTTGTTGGACTGGTGGCTGTAAAGACGGTTGTTGGTTGAATTGCATGGATTGCTGCTGAACTGCTTGAGGCACAAAACCAGGTCTTGGCTGTGTCGATGGATAGACAAACGTCTGTCCATTAGCTGGTTGCTGCATGATGCTCTGTCCACCATTCTGATATCCTTGCTGTGGTTGATATCCCTGAGGCGAGATCTGTCCACCATTTTGATAGCCTTGCTGATATCCTTGTTGTGGAGACTGTTGAGGTTGATATCCCTGCTGTTGAGACTGCTGTGGCTGGTAATACGTTGGACTGGTTTGATTCTGAACTGGTTGTGATGATGGATACACTGGCTGATTGACGGTTGATGTTGGAAGTTGTTGCAGTATCCTGGGTTCTTGATACGTGTTCACTTGCTGCACAGTTTGTGGAACTGATTGTCTCAGTCCAGGTTGTTGCAAGATCTGTTGAGGGACAGTTGGCTGCAAGACTGGCTGAGGTGGAAGACTGGACAATTGAACACCTGGAGGAAGACTTAGCTGGGCAGAGACAATTGGCTGAGATGGAACAGATGTTGGAAGACTACTGACAGTGGAGCCAGTCTGTGGTGCCGTGGGAGAGAATGATGGTGCTGTTGCTGGCTGTGCCATCATCTGCTGTGGTGCAGACACAGTCAATGAGTGAAGAGGCACATTTTGCTGGATCTGAGGACTAGAAATCGGCAACTGTGGACTAGATACTTTTGCTGGCTGACTTTCAAACTGCATGCGCTGCATCTGCATCCTCAGTTGCTCCTGTTCTCGATGTGATTTTGTAATTTCCAATCTCTCTGCCAGCAACCTTGCCTCTCCACTACGCTGACCAACAAAATCACTGATTCTTGCTTCCAGCTTTGATAGCTGTTCTAAACAGCCGTTGTAGAAGCGATGTGCTTGTTCCAAGTCATTTGCACACTGAAAGCAGAAATCTACAGTTTCTGTCCATCTCTCCACCAAAACAGACTTTTTGGCATCCAACTCATCCAATTCGCTCTGTGTCTGTGATTTCTCTTTGAGATTGTTGAACTCGGTTGTCAAATCTCGCAAAAGATTGTTCTGGAGTTGAATATTGTCATTCACTCGTCCCTGGATGCCATTGTACTTGGCAATCTCGTTTGCAAACACTTGTCCTTCTCTTCCTCTGTTCAAGAGCAAGAGAGATGTGATTTCATCCTTTTCCATCTAGTGTCAAGCAAGATACAAATGCTTTCATCTCACCGAGCAAGGTCTTGCGTTCTTTTTTGAGATTCAAGAGTCTCTGCAGCATGCTATCTAGTTTCTCAACCATGATCTGCTCTCCAAGTAGACCCATTTCGTTCTTGTTCAGCGATTCATCGATCAAGCTTGGTCTCTTTTCCTTGACTTTTAACTGCGCAGAAAATGCATGGTGGATTTGATCAAGTGGCATCTGAAAGAGCGAAACCAGTTCTTGATGTTGGCTCAAGGCAGTAAAGACACGATTGTCTGTTTGCTCTGCCTGCTCCAAATTCTGTCTCATCTTTGACAGATCTTGATGCATAAACTGAGAAAGCTTGATGGACGGTTCTTGTGTCCATTCAGACAGATACAGACCCTTGAATCAACAGGCATACCCTGTAGCGTTCACATTCTTGCTGCTCTTGTTCCAAAGTCTGACTCAATTCCTGGATCTTGGCTTGGATCCTTGGTTTCAGTTGATCAACACCCTTGGAGTAGTTGTCAATCGAAACACAAGTTCTCTCTCCAACCAATCTCTCCAAACCATCCACCAGCAGCTGTGGCATCTTGATCTCGCTGGATTTCTGAGCATTCTTCATCACTTGCTTGAGTCTGGACAGATGCTGACTGACATTCAGAGATTGCAGAATGGCATCCATTTCCTGGTCAGCACTTGCTATTTTGTCCTTGTTGTTTCTCAAAAGCTTGTCCTTTTCATCAGAATACAGCGAGGAGGATTGATGGACAGCAATTGGGATCAGTCGATGAAAGAGATCTGGACCAATGATCTGTGGCAAATCAGCTTGACCATTTGGAAGCAAATCAGCAAATGAAATGCACTTGACTGCATTGAGTTTCTCCAGTGGTGGGAGTCCATCCACATTTGGAACAGATTCGTGGTAAATCATGTCATTGTCCTTTGTGACTTGTGTCTTGCGTTCAGTCATGACATTCAACAGACTCTTTGTGATTTCAGCCACCACTTGAACACCTGTTTGAGAGCCTTGCAAGCTAGAGACTGAAGTGAACGAACTGCCAAGCTTTGAGGCTTCCTTTGCAACAGACTCACCCAGAGTACAGTAAGCAACCAGTTCACCATACTTGTTCTCTTGCTCCAACTGAATAGCCTTGTGTTGCAGTGCCAGAGCGTGGAAATACTTTTGCTTGATCTGGTATCAAGTGTCATACCTTTGCTAATTCAATCCAAGACTTGTCAAACTGACCTTTGACTGTTCCTTGAATGGCATCCAAAATGTTCTGGTAAGTTTGAGAGACCTGCATGGCAAGCTTGGAAACAAGCAAGCCTCTCTTGCTCTCTAGCATGATTTTCTCCATGAAGCACTCTTGTGCCTGTCCAAGCATCCAATCCACTAGGATCTTGATCGAGTCGCGTGACAAGTCAACAGACGGTGGATGCAGGAAATTCTCACTTATAAAGAGAAACAAGCCAGCACTTGCTTGAAAGTAGTTGAAACTGGTCTTGAGTCCAATTGTGTCTGATCTCGGTTGCTGGCTCGCGATGGAGGACAAGACAGCAGCAGTGTTGTAGATAATGGATGCTTTTTCGAAAGCAAGAGAGTACTGGACAGTCTTTTTGCCAGAGAAGCTGTCCATCCACGGAAACTCAATCTGGATGTTGTCTTCGTCAATAGGGAAGCGCAGATCAAGCAACTCAAGCTGCCCATAGTATCTGTAGAGGATGTCTCTGCCAGTGGTGTCGCTACCAGCACCCCTGCAGTCTTGCCGCAAGCGGTTCAAGGTCTGTATCTCTTGAGCGTAGGCACTAGGGTCTTCTTGGTACACTCGCTCAATGTAATCTTTGAATCCTGGCTCAAAGTCGACTTCTTCAGTCTCTCGCACTGGGATGTGGAGCAACGGGAGTTCAGACATTCCTCGAGAGGGTAAAGAAAGTGGTCACCAGATTCAAGTCATACAACATATGTCGTGTGATGGATGTGATAGACCGTAGCATCTTTTGGTGCCATGGTCCAGATGTCCATACTGGATGGCAGTGTGAATTGCGAAATGAATTTAATGCCGTCTTACATGCTGTAGGTGACATCAACAATGCCACGGCCGGTATCAATGCCAAGTGCTTCCCAGATACCAACGGTGGCATCGATGGAGTTGTAAAGGCAACCATCGCCGCTGGCACACTCATCGACAACAGTCGCGGAGACAGATCTGCCGTTGGCATAGATGGTAACGGTCCTACCGCAAGAACCGGAGAAGAGGCTGGACTCGAGTGCAACGACGTAATCGTAGTCACTGTAGAACTTTCCAGTGCAAGAAGCACCGCCAGAGCTGCCACTGCCAGAACCTACTGTTAAATCAAGCACCAGTAAAGTTGTTCCAAGTCAATTTAGCAGAGCTGGAACCAGATTCGTTCGTGTTTCTAGATGGTTGAGATTCTGTTTCAACTGGCTTTTCAGTGGTCTGTTCCGTAGTTGGCTTCTCAGAGGTCTGCTCAGTTGGCTGTTCACTGGTTGGCTGCTGAGTGACTGGCTTCCAAGATTGCTCAGTTGGCTGCTCAGTGGTTTCTTCAGATGGCTTGGATGGAGTCCAAGATTCAGAGCCTGGGGTCTCACCATCAGTTGGAACATGGGATGGCTGAGTGCCTTCGCTCTCGGTTTGAGTAGGATCTTTGTTCCAAGAGTCGTGACCAGATTGATCGTCGGTATTGTCCTTGTAGAAGCAAGGACGCCAGTTCCACCACGAGCAAACAGACTTGTTGTTGCAAGGCTTCACTTCGTTGCTGTACTCGTACTGGTTGGAACCAAACTTGCCATCGTGTGGCACGGCAATGACTAAGGCAGCAAAAATCATATTGAGGGAAGATTGAATGCGGAACATTTTTTCTGTTCAGGGTTTGGGTCTTAATTTCACGAGTGGCACTTGAAATTAAGAGTCAGCCGACGATCGCCAGAAAAAAAGGACATTGAGATGGAACTCGGTTTTTAGGTCTTGGTGTATGATCTCTACTGAGTTGAGTTTGTCAGACACGTCTACGATGTTGAACGATGGCCTTGCGTCGAGAATCATGGATATGCGATGCTACCATGAAAATCAGATCGATCTCTCAAAGGACCATGCTATACAAGAGTCTGAACTTCATGGATTGTGCTGATTGTCTGATACCAAGTGAATCAATGTCTTGGACAAAGAGACCGTTTTTGTTGCCAAACGCACAGGATCACAGCAGTTGTGTGCTACAGAGATGATACTTGTTCAACTGCTGCCATTCTTACTGACCTACTTTGCCATTCTCAACTTGGCAGGTATGAACCAGAAACGAAGACAGATCTAGACGCTGTCCTAGAGGCTGTGATTGACTCAATGGCATCAAGAGATAACAAAACAGATTTAGAGAACAGTTACATGTTGTACGTCACATCAACGATGCCAAGATCTGGGTCGATGCCAAGTTTTGCCCAAACGCCAAGAGTAGCATCGATAGAGTTGGCAAGGCAGCCATCACTGCTTGCACACTCATCGACAACAGTCGCGGAGACAGATTTGCCCCTGTAAAAGATCGTAACGGTCTTGCCACAAGATCCAACGAACAGATTGGATATGAGTGCAACCACAGAAGCAGAATCAGGATAAAACTGGCCAGTGCAAGCTGCACCGCCAGAACTACCAGCGCCAGAACCTAAAATCAGACAGAGAACCAGAAAAGTTGTTCCAAGTTAGCTTGGCAGATTTGGCACCTTTGGTTGGAGCTGCTGTTACAGAAGCAGAGGTAGATGTTGCCTTGGTAGTCGTCGTTACCGCAACAGTCGTAGATTTGGATGTTGTCGCTGAAGCACTAGTAGCACTCGTAGATTTAGAAGTCGTCACTGAAGCACGGGTAGTAGTCGTGGCTTTGGAAGTCGTAGATGGAATCACGGAAGTAACTTTTGTCGTAGTTGGAACAGCAGTGGATTTAGAAGTGGTAGCTGCTCCGGCACACAACCCGTAGGCAAGCTGGCATCCAGTACCACAGTAAGGATCGTTTAGAGAGTTAACGAACCTGTTGCACCATCCCCATCGAGAGCAGCACTCGTTGGCGTTGCACTTGCCATAGGAAGAACCACACTCGCCATTGGCACCAACACCAAAGTTCTGGATAATAGGGCGATCAGGGAAACTGCCAAACACCGCTGCATTGGACCCAATCTCAGTTTTTTTGGTGCCTTGTGGAATCGCAGCAACGAGAGCAAAGTAGTGCATTGTTAAGAAAAGCTTGCAAGCGGGTTGTGCCTCAGGGTTCAATCCTATTTTGTGTCACATTGAAAATAAAACCCGCGGGTGTTACGATACCAAATACGGACACTGATCCGATTATGATGATCTTGATAATCCATTGAAGCCAGAGCTCGAGTAGTTTGCAATATCCGTACGATCGCAAAGATCGCTGCATGTTTGCTGATCGTGTCTCACACCAAAGTATACAATCTTTTGTCTAACGGCTGCTGGATGGTGTGTAGATGATGGATATGCGGTTGTAAGCCATGGGACTCACTTCTGTTGAGATCAACAGTTCGTTGTTGATCCTAGATCTTGCCAACAAGAGATGATCGGATGATTCGTAGCTGATCTATCTGTCTGATGCAAGAGTCTCTCAGTCTGTTTCCTGGATTCAATAGTCTTTTGATCTGCCACGTTGACAAAGAGCTATCCGATCTGCCTGGTAGATCCAGAGACAGATGGAACAGAACGTCGCTTGAACAGATGCAATATCATCTTGCAGGCCTCTCACTGATAGATTTCTGACTGTTGAGAGGAGCCAATTTGTGATCTCGCATGACTGCAGGTTAAAAACAATGCTGGATCTACATTTTATCAAACAGAGTAGGTGATGGATGTGACACCAATGTCAAGATTGATGCCGAGTGCCCACCACACAGCCTTAGATGCATCGACAGTGTCTGGAATGCAGCCATCACGTTCAGTATCACACATGTCAACCACCATGGCTTTGGTAGATCTGCCATTGGCATAGATGGTCACTTGTTTGCCACAGTTTTTGCCACCAGCGAATGCAGCAGTGGCAAGAGCAACCACTGGCACATTGTCAGGATAGAACTTGGCAAAGCATGCTCCAGCACCAGAGGTGCCAGCCCCCTGGTTAGAAAAGTTGTTCCAAGTGAGTCTGCCTTTGCGCACACCAGATGGTGCTGGTGTAGGCTCTGGACGTTTTGTCGTTGGCTTGTTCACTGGAGTCACAGTCGGTCTTGGTGGTTTTGTTGGTTCTGGCACTCTTGTGGGCTCAATGGTCGTTGAAGTTTTGTTCTTCTTGTAGCATTTCGAATCTCTAGGATCTCTAGCAGCAGCAACCAGGGAGGCAATCAACAGACTGTGCATGGGCAAATGGCGTCGTTGCCGTCCTTTTGTGTTTTTGTGGCGTTTTGTGTCACTTCAGATGCACCCTCTCGTACACTGCAAAAGACTCCCTACCTAGCGCTACATAGCGTATTTCTTGAACTGTCTAAATCTCATTATACAGCGACCACTCACTACTTCAGAGCAATGTGCTACCAATTTTGTTGCATTCTTGTCTCCACACAGAAGATAGAGTCTACACAATCTCAGATGTCAGACCATTGAGCACAACTGAACAGCTACTGCTTCACCCACTACAAACCGCATTGCGGATCAGATGCAACATCTCATTCTGACACACTCTTGTACACGCACTCCTTGTGACTGTCAGAGAGTGCACTGGCAGTCAATGGCAGTGTGGGCAGACAACAGTAGCTGCAGCAGAGTGATGGTACAGAAGCAGGAGTGGAATGGCAGCTGTGCTAGACTCAGGAGACATCTGATGCAACTCCAGGACACACATCCTGAACAAGTGACCAGATGGCTGGTTGGTGCGTGTTGAGTGTGGATGATGGACACGAGTCGAGCGAGATGCATTGTGGGTGGGAATCAAGACAGTCTGAGGATCAAGAATGGCTGAAATGTGCGACACATGCAGAGATGGTTGGAATGCCAACAGGAAGCAGTGTCAGCACAGCCTTCATCGGATCGTGTCGAGCAAAGAGCCAACAACCAACTGCCCAGACACCCAAAGGTCTGCACACCAACGTGTGGTCAATCATTTGATGGCTCCGTGCGTAAAGCTTATGCTCTTAGGGCTGCCAAACGAGTACTTTATAGTGCTATGTCGTCAGCCTCCTGCAGTGTAAGATGTCAAAGAGGGGCTTTCACAGTAGTCAGTCATGGTTTACTAGCTGTTGCTGAACTGTGACCACTCTTTACTCCTCTGCACTCCCTACATCTTGCAATCTCATCAAAGTCAGTGTATCAATCAAGTATCTGTAGAGCAGCCCTAATTCACCATTCTTCGGAAGCACAGTACTCTAAAGTTTTGAGATTTGGTGGAAACGAACACATCTGCATACCACACAGCATTTGTTCGCGTTGTCGATGCCTCACTAACAGTAACACTCTCAAACAACATTTGACCATCATTCTTGCTCAGAGAATCACTCCGATCACCCTTCAGTTCCGAGAAATCGCCTGCATCTAGAGAAGAACAAAATCTAGTAGACTAGAAGAATTCATTAACATTAAACGGTAGAAAGGCGATATTTTTTCTGGCTGGTGCGTGGCGGCGGCGTGAGAGACATGTGTCTGTTATATGTCGACTGAAGTGACTGCTGCAGTGGATTGAGCGGTATCTCTTGTGGGATGGGGAAATCCATCGATATCTGTTTGTGAATCGTTGGTGTCACGTCAAATGGGGTCGGGGACTGCACTTTTGGTGGTGTGATTTTGGGCCACTTGAAATGAAACCACTTTTTCGATTTGGTGTCTTCCATCTCTTCTGGCTCCTCTGTTGTGCGCATCATAGGTGACCAGAGCAACTGCGGAGTTTCGACCACTTCCAAATCAAAGTCCACTGAATCAAGAGTGTCGATCGATTTACGAGACCTGAGCATCGGGAGATACTCAAAGAACTTGTTGCCCAAGGGCAGTTGGTGGAGAGGATCGACTTCCATTGTCACCAAAGGCTCATGCCAGGAGACTTGTTTCTGTGGTTTTTCAAACATAAAACTGTCTATCAGTGTCGACTGGCGCTTTGAAAAGTGTGATAGCTCGCTGACCATGTTGGAAAGAAGGTGACACTCGTCGCGTGTTTCAACTTCCGAATTAGGGAAATTGGACCCAGCAATCGAACTTTATTCGACCGCATTCTTGAACTTCATCAACAGGACGCCTTGTTCTGATGGGTCAACATGTTCCTGGATGGCTTGACTGATTTTCTCCCAGAACGCATGCTTGTCCTTGATACGCTCCACATCCTGCATCTGCACATCCCTCTGTTGCTTTTGCTGTGTCTCCTCTTGCTTCTCTGTCTTTTTCCTTGAGAGCATGATCGTTGCTTTGGTGTCATAGTCACAAACGACAGTCGTCATGGCTTTTCCCTTTGCAAGCAGCCTGATTTCGTTGATAGGAATGTCTTTTTGTGTCGCAATTTGCTGCTTCACTGATTCAATCGTCGCTAGTTGATCCGTTTCAATTTCAAACGATTCACCACCCATGATCTTGATCGAAAGTACAACTGATCTCAAAGGTCTGCGCTTCAAGAGCCAAGGTCTGGATTGTGCTGGTAGCGACAAGCCCTCTTTTACTCCCACATTTGGTTGGTTGGCGAGTTGCTGCGCGAGAGATTGAAAATCAAGCATCGGAAAAGAGTTCAGATGTTGGCATCTGGAAATGGAAAGAATTCGTGCAGTGGAACATAGGTCTTTTTGAGTCGTGGATCCTGGTAAACATATCTGCTTCCAGGCCTGTCTACATGCACACTTACTTTGCCTCCACCTTGTATCCAGTGTTCGTTGATGGTTTGTTGCAGTTTCTGTTGTGAGTCAACGTGCTTGATTTCCGAGAGCATTCTGTCGAAATCGAGACTACTGGGCATAGAGTTTGCCTTTCTGATTGGCTTTGGACTCGGCATCGGTGTAGGGTTTCGTGATGGTCTCTGAATGACAATTTCTGGCACTCGTCTGGGTCGCTTAGAGTATGGAGAGGGTCTCTTCTTCTTTGAGATGGACATGGCGCTCATTTGCTGTGTGATTTCGACTGTTGGTTGCATTCTGTTTGCCGCACGCAAAGCTTGTTTCGTGCACTCGTCATCTGATCTCTGAGAATTTGCACAGTAGTTGCAACACAGGCTCTCTTTTCTGACTGGCTGTCTTGTCTAACACATGGCTTGTGGTCTCACAGACTTTTGATCTCACTCTCTGTCTGAGATCACAAACTCTCTGATCTCACTGTCTGCCTGACATCACAGACTCTCTGATATCACAACATTGACCTCACTCTCAAAGCCATGACAGACACAAGATTCTTTGCGCGCTTGGATGACTGGACCAACGGACGAAGAGGACTTGCAACTGGAACCGATTCAGGAACCAGAACCAAAGCTAGTCAAGTCACTCAGAATATCCATTCCACTCTCTGAAGGAGAAAACAATGTCTTCAACTTTTCCAAAGTACAAGCCCAGCATTTGGAGAAATTGGGACCAGAAACAACAACATCAGTGATAGATATTGTTGATTCTGACGAGGATCAGGAAGTCGTAGAGTCAGTGATCGGGAAACGAAAAGCAGCTGCACGTAAAGTAGATCCAGAGCTGGAATATGATCTCAATGACGACTTTATCGATGATTCAGAGTTTTATCTTGCTGAGAATGTTGTGGAGCCACCAGCTGTGTGGGATCTGGGATTCTTTGTCTACCAAGGACCACTCGAAAGTCTCTTGGTCAATCCGTACTTGATGTGATCCTAGTGCTGCTGCAAAGCCAAGACGCAAAAAGGAAGCCACTGTTTCAACTGCTGTTGCTGTAGTCGACAAGGAACCAAAACAACCCAAGAAACGCGGTCCAAAGCCAAAAGAAGTGGCTCCAGCAGTTGAGGAAATCAAGAAGAAGAAGCCTGGTAGAAAACCTTCCAACACACCACCGGTGGCAAAACCAACACAATCTCTGGTATCTGATCTCATCTTAGCCACAGCTACCAGGACCAGTCTTAGTGAAATTGGATCAGTTTAGGAAAAAGGCTGAAAAAGAGTCGTTTGAAGGTCCAGATGGCAAAAAGATGTTCCCACCACATCTGAAACCACTCTTGAACGAACTCGCGATCACTGCCATGGACTGCCAATCACTCGGAGGTCCATTTTTCCAGCATCTGACACAGATCTTGCCCTTCAACACGTTCACCCTGCGCAAGTTGATTTCAAGGACCACTTACCCAGACAGACTGAGAGATTTGAAACTCAAGATTCCAACCATGTATGCACAGTTTGAAAAAGACATTGATGAGCAAGTGCAGTTGATCAAACAGCAAGATCCAACAAACTCTCGCTTCAGGTGGAACATGAAACTCAAGTATCAGTTTTGGAATCTGCTGTGTATTGAGTGGGAGATGGCACAGATTGACAACGACATGAAGTTTTTGAACTGATGATAGAGAGTTGAACAAGGAAGAGCCGCAATATGCAGAAAACAATGTACGAAAGGCAGTCTACCAAAAAGTAATCCATTTCACACAAGATGTCGACCTTTTGGCCACAAGGATGGATGGAAACAACAGCGCTTTCAATGATCTATTCGCAAGTGAAAAAGTCACTGTCAGAAAAGCAAGGACAAGTGCCATTTGAAAAGGAAGGCCTGACAGTGAGAGTAGATCCGTTTTCACCAGCACAAGTGCGTCAGAGAAAGAACCAGGAAGAGGAAACTCCTAAGAAGGAAAAGAGAAGGGCTAGTGGCATGGGCAGTGAACCTAAAAAGACCAAAGTTGACTAAAAATTGCCAGATGCGCAGACTCTACATTCCAGCAACTGTCAGAGGCTACTTTCCAGGCAGTCTCAACACTCTAGTCGCTCAACAAATTCAAGTATTGAGTCTGATTCGAGAGAGAAACACTGGAGCAGGCGCTTTTAACACTCAAACGAGAGATTGAACGATTGCAGACTTCAGTCAGAGAACAGGAGCAACTGGGCAACTTTATCAAAGACTATGGAGACAGAACTGTCCTTGGAATGACAAACAGAGCCCTCATCATGAACTCTGGCTTGCTGAACGTGAAATGACTCAATCTAGAAAGCACTCCAATGTGAGCAAGCACTCGTCGATATTCAAACAGCACAAGCAAACAATGCACTACCCAAGGAAGAGTCTATTCAGGTGCTCAATCCCTATTTTGTCAATGGATCTTTTCAATGGGACTTTGAACCACCCTATTGGTTGGTGTTGAACTAAAAGACAAGTGTTTTGTGTGAGACTGATCGATGTCGTGGAGACGCGTTCGAACTCTCCACGCGAAATGGCACCGCTGAATGCTCCACCATCTCTTCAACTCAAGGACACTCACAGAAAGAGCGTGTTGCCAGCATTGCCAGCATCGCATCCTGACTTGACAGCTGTAACACAGCCAGTTTCTGTCCCAACATGCGTCAAACTCTTGCAGCTAGCAAGTGCGAATCTAGAAGTACACTCCAATGCAATCTCAGAGCTAAGAACTACTGTCGAGCAGGTGCAGGAAGTCGCACAAAGCTTGTTGGCACGACAACAAGAACTGGAAGAGTTGATGGATCAGCCTTTGCAGATGGCTACCATGCCTCCCAAGACAACGCTTGAAACCAAGTTTCCAGACGAGTCTCCCATTCTAGTGCATCCTTATCAACGACCGCAACAAGAATACGTGACTTTGGAGCACTGGCTATACCAACTGCAAAAGCATGCATGGATGTTGCATGAAAAGACTCAAAAGTACACCATCTCTCCCATCAATGTCCTCAACATGGTCTACAGACGCAGAAAACTCGTAGAGTTTACATTTCAAATCAGAAACGCTTGGGTTTACTTGATGCTCTATCTTGGCATGGCCATCGCAGACAAACACACTCGTCTCGCACAAGATGCCAACAAGAATCTCAACAAACTGGCTGTTGCCACTGGACAGACTGATTACCAGGATTTAGATCTTGATAATGCAAAACAGCTGTTTATGCAAGGTGAAAAGTACTTTTTGGGCTATGGTGTTCCCAGATCGTTTGAAAATGCTTACAAACGCTACGAAGCTGCGAGCAAGATGGGACTCCCAGAAGCATTGACCATGCTTGGAACCATGCATGAGTTTGGCATTGGCAGAAACAAGAATGTGAGTGCTGCGATTGGATTCTACGAAAAAGCAGCCCAAAAGAACCACGCAGAGGCATTGTGTCATCTTGGACGCATGTACGAGTCTGGCAAAGGACTGGAAAAGAGTTTCAAGACGGCATTTGACTGTTACCAAAAGGCAGCCAAAACAGGACATCTGGAAGGTCTCACACAGTTTGGACACATGCTAGAACATGGTCTGGGATGCGAAAAGGACGAGAAACAAGCATTTCAGTGTTTTAAGCAAGCAAGTGACCAGCAGTACTCGAGAGCACAAAATGCGCTTGGCAGCTGCTACTATGCAGGCAAAGGCGTCAAAAGAGACATGTTTGAAGCAGTGGCATTGTTCAAGAAAGCATCTGAACAAGGCCATGCACCAGCAGAGTACAATCTCGGTGTCTGTTATGAGCAAGGACATGGTGTCATCAGGGATCTCACACGCGCCAAAATTCACTACAGAAACGCCTCAGAACTCAAGCATCCAATGGCAACATGCTCCCTTGGATACATGCTCCTGCTCGAAGGACAGATTATCGATGCCATCAACACATTTCATCTTGCAGTCGCACTTGAGAACGTAGAAGCATTGTACTACCTTGGCACACTGTACGAGTCTGGCTGTGAAGACACACACGGTGTTGTCTTGAACCAGGACTTGGATATGGCACTGAGGTACTATCAACAAGCAGCACACAAAGTATTTCGAGTGATAGTAGGGACACATTGAATCACTCGTCAGACAAGCTAGCATCATGGTCTGTGGCCCAGAACGTATCCAGAACCTGCAACATGCCACAGTTTGCTTGAAAAAGGCTGCTTTACCCTCAAATGAATTCCCAAAAGGACATCCAGAAGCACAGAACATGCTTGGAGAACTCTATGAAACAGGAGAGGGTTCTGAACTGGAAGAAGGTCCAGATATCCCAAAAGCACTTGGATTCTATAGACAAGCTGTCTCACAGGGCAATGCACGCGCCATGTTCAACCTTGGATCACTGCATGAGCAAGGTGTTGGCTGTGTCAAGGATCTAGACAGAGCTCTGAAACTTTACAACGAAGTACAACTGTTAACGATAGTCTGCCAGATTAGGAAACACAGATGCCAGACAGAGGCTAGATGAACTAGAAGCAATCGGAATCTCTTTAAAATGAACTATTTTTTATCAGAAAAGATTTCATCTATGACCAAGCAGACCGTCACAATCAAAGCAGCATCAGCACCTGGCTGGAGTGTGAGAAAGTAAGTGTCCAGATGTGCCATACTTTTGAAAAAGGCTTCCATGGAAGCGAATTTGCTCTGTTTAGAAGATGTGGCGATCAATCGCTTCCCGCCTCTCAGATCAAAGAACTCGTAGTCTTTTTGCATCCAACTTCCTTTGATCTTGAAGTCTGCCTGACGGTCACCATCTCCCAAGAACACATTAACGTATGGCTTCAGTGACAGGATCTTTGGCTCGATCGAGAACAGCATCTGTCCGTTCATGCCGAAGCATTCCCACTTGTTTGCCATCGAAAACATGGCCCTCTTCATCTTGAGGACTGGCTGTCCGTTGGCATCCTGATGTCAAACACAATACCAGCAATGTTCTTTCGGCACTAAACGAAAATGTTTTCGCATCTAGCTTGAACCAAAGTCTTTGGTACTGATCGACTACTTTGAAGTCGTCTTTAGAGTAGGAATAGCGCTCTTTGAGGACAAGCGTGATCGGTTGTTGTACAACGAATTGCTGACCAACGACAGCCATACCCTGTCCTGGGTTGTAAGCTGGCTGTGGAGGATGGTACATCGGTTGTCCTTGCATTGGCTGTCCGGGCATAAGTTGGTATTGCCCTTGGATTGGCTGCTGAGGTGCATATTGTCCTTGCATGGGCTGCTGAGGTGCGTACTGCCCTTGGATTGGCTGCTGAGGTGCATAGTATCCTTGCTGTGGAGCTTGGTGAGAGTATGGCGGCGGGTTCATCGGATCGTGGAAAGCGAAAACCCCGTGTTTTGTAGCACCGCCAAGGCGTCCACTTGCCAAGGGATTGGCCCCAAGCTTGGCAGATTCTTGGTGTATGCCAAGGGATATGATGCCAAGTAGTCACAGCCATTGGATTCCGGTATACCTCAAGTCCAGCAGTCCAAAGTGAGGAAATGAAAGATCAGAGTGCACAACCGACTAAAGTTGACTATTTAGTGGGAATAGATTGCAACAGACGATCAAGGATACAAAGGGTGATCAGTCGTGGTAAAGCTCATCCAGGGTCAAACAAATGGCAACACACAATGAAATGTCTGCCCCTGGAAAGATGGAGAGATAGTACGAGTCATCGTTCTTGGTGCCATGGTTTTCATGATGGCAGGTGGCTGCCATGGTCTTGTCACTCTTGAAGATGTCAAAACTATGCTTGTCCCTTGATCCTTTGACATAATAATCCGGATGTCTGTCACCATCTTGCAAATACACGTTGACGGTTGGCTTGAAAGCCATTAACTTGGGTTCAATGGTAAAGAGCAGCTGTCCACCACTAGATTTGCATTGCCACTTCTGGGTCAAAGAGAGCAATCGCTTCTCCATCTTCATGATCGGTTGTCTGTTTCTGTCCTTGAGGATGCGTTGTCCCTTCATGCTGTAACTCTTGCAATCCAAGTGGAACCACACCTGGCCCATGGAATCAAAGACAGCAAAGTCGTCCTTGGATCTGCTGTCAACTTTTTCGACGAGCGTCAAGACCATTGGCTTTACACAAATGTACTGAGGACCAACAACTGAACCGAGCATGGGAAGATTTACTGCACCGCCTTGGGTGTCTTTTTCACCGTCAGCACGTGAACAGTCTGTGATACGGACTGCGGTGTGTAGTCGATTTGTTTGAGTGTTTGGCCAGGGATTGGCTCTCCCAAGTCATCCTGAAAGTCCACAAATGTACAAAATCCATCAGTGGAGGAGATCATGAGGCTGCGACCATCACAGTTCCATGACACATCTGTGAGGGTAGTATAGTGCACGTGTCCCACAAAAGCAATTGGATGCTCGTGCTGCGTGTCGTAAATGACAGCTGCTTCTTGATTGGCAACACAGTAAAAGTAGCGATGTGGGAGTTGAAAGACATTGTCTCCAGGCAAGAGTGGATACTTGAGTGGATTAAACGCCACTGCAATTGGAGACTTTTGGTGACCTGGAAGATGTGCCACTGGAGCACTAGCATGAGTTTGAGAACCCCAAGAGGTTGCCACGAGTGTAAATGTGACAAGTGAGATGATTGTCCAAGATCCCACTTGGACTAACAAGGATCTGTCCATCTGGTGAAAATGCAAGTCTTCTAAAGAATGTAGCCAAGTTCTCGTCTGAATACAGCCTCTGGGATTCGTTATCTCGTGTGATCTTGGAGTGTCGTGCTTGGATCTTGAATCCTTGTGGTTTCTTGTCTCCAGAGTGTTTGTAGACATGCATGGCTCTATCACTAGACAGAGAAGCAATAAACTGTCCCAATGGATCCCAACAAATGCCTTGCACGTAATGTGTGTGTTCTGATAGGACTTGAATGCACTTTTCTGACATTAAACAGTGTACGATCTTTGACATGAAAGATTCTGACAGTATTATCCACACAAGCAGAGGCAATTTGCTGTCCATCTGGTGACCAACACAAGTCGTAAATCTCACTCGTTGCTCCACTGAAATCAAACAGTCTACCGCAGCACTAGACTGACTCTCCAAAACTCTTTGCTGTCTTCGTCCTCCATCGTCTTTTGCTCAGTTGGCTCCCACACAAAAACGATGCCATCATCACCACCAGAAGCCAATTGGTTGCTAGTCGGTGACCAACGCACACAGTTGACTGCCTGCACATGTCTTGAGAGTGTCGATCGGAATTCTGGCCCGTTCTCGGACAATTCCCAGATCTTCGTTTAAAGTCAGTACCCTCACATGGGAGTCTCCTCCTGATGTAGCAAATCTGTTCTTTTGCTTTGGATCAAAATGGACAGAGAACACTGGCTGTTTTTCATGCCACATGATTTGAAGTGTTTTCACTCGCATCTCAAGGAAAGAGCATCAACTTATTTTCGTTTACTCTTTTGTACAGATCCAGATTGCACCATGGGTGTCTTGCTAATGTCATACAAGCTACCGAAACGTGAATGAAATGTGCTCATCCTTCTTCTTGATCTTCTTCTTGAGCTTTTCTTTGATCTTGTCATCCACTACAATCTCTTTTGTGACTTGTCCTTGCAATGCCAGACCCATGGCTTCCTGTTCCATGAGTTTGATCCTAGCAATTTCATCCACATCCACTTTCTTGTCCAACTCAGCCTTGTCTGTGTGATACCAGTCCAGTTTCTTGTTCTTTTGCCACCTTCCTTGTGCTGCTTTGACTGTAGAGCCCAAATAGTGGTCCTTTTCCTTGTGGTTGTCCTTGACTGCATCCCATTTGAACAGACCCAGTCCTCCTCTGTTTCCAGACCTCACAGGGCCACCATAAATGTCCTCTCGATATCCAGCAAAGTGTGCCATTGTCCTTTGGAAAGCGCGGGAAAGTTGGATTTGGAATTCAGAAGACAAATGACTGAAAAGGCAAACAACTGCAACTGCAGTTTATAGACAAAGTCTTCAGATGAGATTGCCATCAAACTGCGGAGCTTCTGGATACTCATGCAGCTCTCTCACAATCTTCTTCTGTTCAAGCTTTTCCACCTTTTCTTTTCTTGGCTTTTGCTTCTTGCCAAGTCGATCCTGCAAACGCACTCCCAATCGCTCTTCAATGCGCTTTCCCAGCCGGTCCTCAATAGATCCACCCAATCTGCTCTCGATAGACTTTGGCTTGCTCTCAGACTGCTTCTGCTTTCTCGGACGTGACAGAAACGGAGAGTCAATCTTCTCGACTTTCATGATCATCTCATCCAATGCTTCTCCATCAAAAGACTCGACTGCTTGGGTCTGTCCCTTTTCTGTACTGTAACCCAGCTGTGCTTCTCCATTAGAACGTCCACTCTCATCATACGCAATCTTGACATGCTTCAGGTCTCCATCACACCTATTCTCAATTCTAGTACGAAAACAGAGCCCTCAGATCCTCTTCGTTCACTTTCCAGTGTAAATTACGAATAGCAACAAAATACAGCTTTTGTTGAGGTTCCTTTCTTCCACCAGGTTCTTTCCAAGAGTCTACGTTGGATCTTCCTGGTCTGCGGTTGTTGAACTGCTTGTTGTTTTTCACCAAATCATCCAGTGTGACGTTCATCGGGAAAGAGCTGCAAACTTGTTGATTTATACGACTTTGAGGTTTTCTACCCATTCAATGTCATCCTGTTGCACTCGCTTGCGTCCTCTGAGCAAATGCCTGAATGTCAACGACACACGCACACAGGAATCGTCTCTCCTGATGAAATAGCCTTCTGGATGATGAATCCACTTGGCATTCATGGAGATCCCGTGTCTCCATCGAGATCTGACTTCACCTCGCATCGAAAACAGACTGCCTGGCTCCACAAAGCAATCTGTTTGCTTCAGATACTCTAGACACTGGTTGTTTGGTGCAACTGGCTTCCTGAGAGAGAGCCAAATCGGTTGTCCAAGAGAAAGTGTCAAAATCGTGTCTCCAAATGCCTGTTCGTCATCATAATGTGATGAAATGCCAGTCACACCCACATACTCATTCACCAACACTTGATCCGGTGGTGCATCTGGAAAGAATCCCAATTCACGTATCCTGTCAATATACGGCTGCAACAGACTCAAATCCAGTTGCTCAGAGTCCTCTTTTGGCTGAATAGATGCAATATTTGGAGTCGTGTGGTAATACACTGGTCCATAAAACTGCTGCCTTCGCTTAATAACCTTGACAAACGGTTGAGAATAAACAAGTTCCAACAAGTCTCTCTGTTCCTGTTCTGACAGGAAATTGGGAATGTAATCCAAGCCTTGTGGCATTTGCTCTGGATTGGTGCAGAATATTCTGTGTTTTGGGTCAAAGTGAGCTTTGATTCTTGGTGTGTTGATTGGGACATCCAAGTGCTTTTGAACATTCATGAGTCTGTCATAGTGCATTCGAGAATGTGTCAAATGTGGCAAAGTGCGTTGACAAAGAATGTGTCAGAGTGTGCAGATAGTGAGAAGACACTAGGAGCGTTTAATGGTCTGAATGACATCAAGGAACTCAATCTGAGACTTGTGAATGGTCCTGATAAAGTAATGCAGCGTGTAGACATTGATCGTCAGAACAAGGACGAGGAGAATCAAAAAAACATAGAGCAGATGCAATGGCATCTCCTTGAGCTTTGGCACTTGCTTGGCAATGGGTGTGGGTGGTCTGGGAGTGTCCGAAACCAGAGATTGCAGCCAGTTGCCAAAGACTTTCTTCATCTCATTCACAGCCATGGATTCACCCAGTTGCTGTGGTATCAGTTTGCCAGTGATAGTCACTTTGACTCTGACATCCACGTGTGTGTCAGTGCCATTTGGTGTCATCTCAATGTACATGTGGTTCTGGACCCCAAACATGGGGGTATCGCTGATTTCTTCCACAGTCAATCTGTCTGGGGTGTGTACAATGATCTTTTGCTTGTTGCAGACGCTGGATGTCTTTGGGACTCTTGTCAAACCAAATACCAAACGGAATCGAGTGTTGCAGTGGTGTCACATACTGTACAGTTCTTTGCCAGTCTCTTCCTACCGTATTGTAGCTTTGGAAGCACGTTTTGGCATCCATCTTGTCCAGTGGTTGGACAACACAGCTTCTCGGTTCTTCTGACCACTGCGAGATTTCAAAATCTACTGTTGGTATGAAAACCTTTGAACTTGGGTTCTGTCTTGAGATACTGGATAAACGGACTGCCTTCTGGTGGTGAAGTGTACCACATGTCCCAAAGAGCAGACACTGAAAATGGCACATCTTGTGCTGCAATCTGATGAAAGTCTTGCATCGAGATGGATTCTGCCGAAACAACTCTGCAAGGTGTGTTGATACCTTCGATCGTGAACGTTGGTGGATCCAAATTTGTGAGCTGCTCTCGAATAAAGTTTTCAAGATCTTCAAAGAACCTGACCATTCTCTCGTTCATGAATGTCAACAGACGATCTACCATCAACACATTGACCTTTTTGTGGCCCAGATGGTCCATCATCCACTATTTTTGACATACCATGAATGGCAAGTCTCGTGGTGTTTGGTGCAGTTCTAAAGAGCTGGAAACGCACGGTATCAGCAACACCCAATGCTGGCGTGGTCGTGATCATCTCCCAAGCAAGGAAATTGGGAGTCACACTGTGTACCATGTGTCTGCACATGCGGTAGACACTTTCTGGTAATCCAATGATGCCATGTGGAATCTCTTGCTCATACTCGTCCGTTCGCGAGTCTCCAACAACTGGTTCACGTCCAAACTTGAGTTGGTCAATGGTTGTCCACTCATCTGATCCAAGACTGGACCAGTACTTTGTTCTCACTTGCTTGACTTTCAACCGCTGTGTGAGATACGTCCCAAGGAAGCTTGTTGGGACCCAGTCCAAGTTCTGAAAGAGCGTCTCCATTGTCGTTGCAAAATCATTGTCCATGAGTACATTGAGACCAGCAGTGTCAAACTCTGGCACTGGAGTATCCAACTCTGACAGAGACACTGATGAACTGTTAAACTGCTGCATCGGGAGTGCGAGTGTCGATCCCTCTTGCCACTTGACCAGGAACTCAAACTTTTCATCTCTGTTGTATATCGATCCGATAAAGTACTTTGTCTCTGCTGTTGTAATCAGGATGGCGTTCGCAATAATCCCAGCCCAAGATGCCTTTGCAATGCTCACAATGTCTTTCTTGGCCAGTTTGAGAGTGTACTCTAGTTAGTTGCAGTACTTTGAGTGGAGATGCTTTGAACAGAATGTAGTTTTGTGTGAGAACAAGAGTGCCGTCTTTGAGAAAGGGTCTAGCGACTGCACATCGAAAGTATCTGATGATGGGTTCGTTGATACTGAACGTCTCTAGGAATTTGGAATCCATTGGCATTTGAGGCGGAGTTGCGCGACAATTTCTGCCAAGTCCTCGGCAATTGATGCTGTGCAAGTTTCAAGTCGTTTGCCAAGTGCCGTATTGAAGTGATGTGGGTCTCACCTCTTGAATTGCTCATTTCTGGACAGATAAGCTCACTCTTTGAAGAACACTTGCATTCAACCTCTCTGGAAGCTAGAAACAAAAGTTGTGGTCCAGTAAAGTTTATAAACGCATCAGAGTTCGTGTTGAGCCATGCAATTTATCACCGGTTGCCAGAGATTCAATAACACACTTGAAATACAGCATTTTGCTGCTTGAGTCAGGACCCTTCTGAAAAACACCGCAAAACTACGGCGGCGGCGTGCTTTTCTTCATGCATCTTGAACCAAAGAATATGGCCAGAAACCTGGCCCTTATTCCTTGGAAACCGCTCTTGCAACGTCTATTGGGTGTCTGGAATGTCTCTTTCGTTGTCCTGTGCTTTTTGGGCCCTTTCTACACTCCGACAGCGTACTCAATTTATTACGTCTTCCTACACATCATTTATGCTATCAACAACGTCCGAACCTTTTGGGGTGCTTATCAGGGCTACATTCAGAGCGTCAGGCATTCAAAGACAGATTGGGTCCAGCGTTATTGTGACAAGGCGTGTGTTTCATCCATTTACGACCCCAGACATGATTTGCCATACTCTTCTGTGCAGCACATCATCATCATTCCGAATTACAAAGAGTCGTTCGACACTCTGTGCGAGACCCTTGATGTCTTGGCGTCGCACGAAATGGCGTTGACGCAATACATGGTTTTCAAGCTCACACAAGGTCTGTCTTGCCATGGAACAAGCCGAACAAGGCGCTACGGAAAAGGCAAAGAACATTATCCAGATTTACCAAGATTCGTTCTATCACATCACGTTCACGTTGCATCCAGCCAATCAACCTGGTGAAACTAGAGGAAAGTCAAGCAATGTCAACTACGCCGCCAAGCAAATGGCCTACATCCACGGCGTCAAGCCTTCCACAGTCCTTACTGTCATGGACGCCGACACGTGTTTTGCTCAGGACTACTTCACCAGTGTCACTTTTCACTTCAGTACTTCCAAGCCAGAGGACAGAGACATTTCATTCTTTGTTGCACCAACGCTCTTTGACAGGTTTTCCATTTCAATTTAGAAATGCACACAATGTTCCAGCAGTCGTCCGAGTGGCTGACATGACTTGGTCTGCTGCTTGCATGTCTGTCAACTATGAAGAATCAAAAATCAAAATGGCCTGCTCTGCTTACTCGCTCTCGTTCAAGCTTGCCGAAGCCGTCGGGTTTTGGGACACTGACTCACACTCTGTTGCCGAGGACTACCACATGTCTCTCAAGTGCTACTTTGCCACACAGGGTCGTCTGAAATCCACAACCATTTACTCTCCCATTTCTTCGTGCAATGTCCAGGCAGACACCTATCTCAAAGGAATCACAGATCGCTATGGCCAGGCAAAGAGGCACATGTGGGCTGGTCTGGAAATGGGCTACACTGTTCGCAGACTCATCTTTGGTCTCCTTGCTCCAGGCTATGATGCTCCAAATGGTGTGGTGGAGAGATTCCCTTTGCTGGCCAAGAACGACATCTCCATTCTTCTGAGGCAAACACCATTGATGCTGCACAGAAACGTTGAAGCACATCTTGCGATGGGACAAGTCTTTTTGCTCATGGCCACTTCTGCCATTGTTCTCCAGTTCCCTGGTGTCTCTCCGTTTGTGTTGTACTTGGATCAGATCGGTGCCTGGGTCCGTCTACTGTTTGCGCCATTCTTTGTCATGATGCTCTACCAGCACCACCTGTACCACCAATGGAACGCAGACCAGAGGTGGCGACTCTCAATGCACGAACAGATGCAGGCCGGAAGTGGGCAAGGTGTGCAGCCCCTGGGTAGGCAACCGCGTCTGCAATCTGTTCGCAAGTGGTACAATGTCTTTGACTATGTCTTTTTGCCAATTGCTGGCTTCCTCTATCTCACATTGCCTCAGTTCCACGCACATGTCCTGCAACTGTTCATGGAGAAGCTCGACTACACAGTCGCTGGAAAGCCAACAATCGAAAAGGAACCTGTCCAAGACTTGTTCCCCACATCAAGATCAACACAGCTGCTGTCGAGCTACGTTGCAGAGGAAGGAGAGAGTGCGATCTCGATTTCTTCTCGGGGCGACTCTGGCTTCTATGATTTTGAGCCAAAGCAGGGTGCTCCCTACTCTCCATCCATGTGGAATGTACAGTCAGGTCAGGATGACAACATGAGTCAATTAGAAATGGCGTGAAGATGAGGTTAACATAAATGATCTATTTTATCTTTTTGTCAGAGTGCCCATTTCTGATGGCATTTGAAGTTTTGTCCAGATCAAGGACGCGAATTGTTTACAATGAACAACCTCCCTGCTCGAGAATTCAATACGATTGTTGTTGGTGGAGTCTTGCTGGCAGCGAATGCAGGATACATCAATGTCGTCTCGATGGCAGGTGTCTTTCCAGGTGCAAACACTCATCTGAGGTATTACCGTCTCCCACGTCACTGGCAGTGTCTCACGTATTGGCATGAGTGTCTTTAATGGAGATTTCGACACTTTTGCTCTCGTTGGCTCTGTAGTCATCTGTTTCATGTTTGGCTGTTTCATATCTGGATATCTCGTTGGTGACACCAAATTCCGTCTCTCGAGTACAAATACTGATCCTAGACATGTATGGCTACACACTTTTCCTAGAAGCCGGGTTTCTGTTCGCGTCTTACGTCTTTTTGAAACAGGAACTGATCCTTGGTGAATGGTGTGCTGCCTTTGCCATGGGCTTGCAAAACGCCATGTGTACGTCTTACTCTGGATTAGTTGTTCGTACGACGCACATGACGGGTATTGCCACAGACATTGGAAACATTCTCGGACAGTCCATGCGTAGAGACACAAAGGCAGAAGTCTGGCGTGTCCGTGTGCATGCCCCCCTTATGGCTGGATTCCTCGTTGGTGGTTTTGTTGGTCAGATTGGTAGATGGATTGATTCAAGGATACAATCTCCTAAAGACAGAATGCTTGCTCATTCCAGTAGCTTTCACTGGCGGCGTTGCAACACTCTATCTGTCACTGCCATGGGTCAAAGAAGCAGCAAAGCAAATCAAGATAGTGGAAGAGCTGATTGTTCCAGCACCAGAGCAAGATGGTGTAGTCAATCCACACATTCCAGAGTACAGCAAGAAGCTGGACACTGACATGCATCAGTTCCTTGCAGACATTGAATCTGACCAATCCAAGTACGAATAACACTGGATCCACACTTGTTGTCTCAGATCTGAAATTCTTGCCCAGAATGATCTCAAGCGTCGTGTCAATGTCTCTCTCAGAACGCTTTGGAATGATTACACAACAACGACTACAACAGCAACAACAAGTGACAATCACACCAGTTGCTCCAAAAGTTGTTGAGAAACCAGTTTTAAAGAAACCAAAGACTCCCAAACCAGTCAAGAAGGAAGTACCTAAAAAAGTGGAGAAAGTGACAAAGAAAGTGACTGACAGACTTGGAAAGAAGATAGAGGACAGACTTGGAAAGCGTCTTGAAGATCGTCTTGGGAAGCCCATGTCAGAGCGTTTAGGACCAAAGAAGCAAAAAAAGTAATTTTACGATGAACAGGAGCATTTGAGACCCAGTGCTGCTTTTGGAACCGGTGCTCCGTACGTTTGAGCGTGTTTTGGATGCGAGTCAAATGGCTTTGTAAGGACTTGGAAATAGTCTTCCAGGGGTTGATAGTTGCCCTTTTCAGCTTCCTCAATCACTTGTTGCACGAGGTGGTTGCGCAACACGAATCTGGGATTGTGTTGTTCCATCAATGTCTTGTCCTTTGGTTCGTTCTTATACGACTCCATCCATTTCAAGAGCTCTGGTTCTACTTGTGTCCACTCTTTTGCATTCAACTGAGACAAGCGTTTCCACTCTGAGATCTGAACATTGTCTGTTAAAGATCGCATCGTCAGGTGATAATCCAGTTGTGCCTTGTCCAAGAGAATCAAGAATGGCTGAATGATCTGTTCAAACTTGACATGATCACACTCTTTCAGTCCAAACTTGTACCCCATCAAGCGATGGTACTCATTTTGCAACCGAGGCACAAACTGATGCAATAAAGTCACAATCCTTTCTGTCGTTGCTTCATCTTCTCCCAAAAGTGGAACGAGAGCAGATGCAAATCTGGATAGATTCCAGAGTGCCATCTTTGGCTGTGTGTTGAATGCATAGCGACCAGTTTCATCAGAATGGTTGCAGACATATGTTGGATCATAGGTGTCCAAGAACTGATACGGTCCATAGTCAATCGTGATTCCAAGAATAGAAAAGTTGTCAGTGTTCATGACACCATGGCAAAAGCCAACGACTTGCCAACGTGCAATCATGTCTGCTGTTCTCAAAACCACTTGCTCCACCAATCCAAAGTAGTCTTGTCCTGGATAAAATTGCTCAATACAATAATCTGCCAACAGTTTCAAGTTTTCCTTGTCGTCTCTGGCGTAAAACAACTCGAAATTCCCCAATCTGATCCAAGAGGGTGCCAAACGACACACAATCGCTCCTTTCTCCATGGTTTCTCGTTGCACGTGCTTATTGGTCTCTACGAGTGCCAGAGAGCGTGAGGTTGGAACTCCCAAAGCGTGCATGTGTTCTGCTGCTAGATACTCACGAATAGAGCTGCGCAAGACAGCATAGCCATCAGCAAATCTCGAATACGGTGTCTTTCCTGCTCCTTTGAGTTGTAATTCCATCAGATTGCCCTGGTACTCGACTTGTGCCAAACTGATCGCTCTTCCATCTCCCAACTGTCCTGCCCAGTATCCAAACTGATGCCCACCATAGGCGAGTGACCATGGATGAGAATTATGGATGATATCACTGCCAAGCATCACTTTTTCAAACATTTGACGTTCCTCTGGATTCTGACCATCAATGTCCAGTCCAATCAGCTTTCCTGCTTCTTGAGAGTATGACAACAACTTGCCATCACTGGGTTCTGGATACGTGTACGAATAGTGTGCTTCTGTCACTGGTCTTGGAGATTGCATTGGCTGCAAGAGCACAAACTCTGCCAGGGTTTTGGGGTCTCTCTTGAGCTTTCTTGTCAAGTGGTTGCTTATCTTTAGTGATTGGACAGAAGTTGTGAGCATTCTGGAAAAGTTCAAACAAAGTATGGAGACATCAAGAGACGCTCAAGATCTTCTGGATCAAATGTGCCTTGGATGGCAGCCACTTGGTCTACATACTCTGGTTTGTGCATGCCAACCAAGACAGTGCCAAAGTTCATCGTAGCACATGCTTTGAGTGCATTCTGCTGCAATTTCAATGGCTGTGATCCCAGTGTCTGGAGCATTTGATTCAACTCTGCATTAGACTGATTCTGGTGTCTGTAAGCGATCTGAACCACTGCATGCATGAGTTCTCTCACTTGCTGCTCATACTCTTGCTTCCATTCCTGATGTCCTTCCAGAGATGCTAGATCTTGCAAGAGTGCAGGAATGACATCCCTCTCAAAGTACAACTGGCAAGCCATCGGATTCTCCACCAACCTGTTGAGATTGTCAGCAATCAGTTGACTAAACGCAAACTTGGCAAGAGATGCACTCTCTTCTACAGACACTATCGTTAATGCGAGTACCTCTAGCGACAATCTCTAGTTCCAGATCTGTCACGCGTTCAAACGACTCCAAGATCTTGGTATCAATCTCTGGATCCACCTGTGTTTCCACCAACTGCCTCACGCCTTGTGGAATAACACACGTCAGTGGTCGTTGTGTGAATGGATAGATCTGATTGTGTTGCAAGAGATCCATCAGACTCGGTGAGCCATCGAATCCCTGCTCAAAGCAATCCATTTCAAACACATTCAACGGAAACTCGACTGCTTTGAAATTGGGCGGAGCGTGTTCAAGAATCTTTGAGAGTGACAGATAATCTGGGCTTCTTGGTGCACCAATGGTATTGGAAGCAATACCATACGATCGCAAGACTCCATTTTGGACCATCTCTTCAAAAAACAGCAATCCCTCTTGGATCAAATCAAACGTCCTCGTGCCGTGGACTGGCATTAAGCGCTCTGGATGATTGAGCATGAAGCAATCAATGTAATCTGACTTGAGTTCCAAGAGTGATCGTTCGAGTTCCTGTTTGAGAAATCCAACTGAAATATCACTCTCAAACCCATGATCCTTTCTCTTGAATCCAGCCTTGGATATCAGAAAGACTGCCTCTCTGTCTCTGATTGCTTTTGGAATCAACTCTTGTCGAAAGTGACTGGCAGTATCAATGACGTTAAAGTGCTTCAGTCCATGTTGAATGCCATGATGGTCTTTGATCCGCATGGTGCCAATACCGAATTTTGTAAGTTGTGCTCCACTCACTGTCTTCATTTGCAGTCAAGAATCAATTGAAAAATTTGCGTTTTTTTAACGGTTTTCTAGCGCAGTGTGAGCACTTTATTACGAGTTGCAAAAGTAATGTCCGCCTTCCCTTTCGAGAGAATGGCACCACTCTACTTTCTTTACCATGTACTCTGCTGACAGGCATCTAGTCTTCAACAACACGCTGGCTTTCGGTAGCAGCATGAGGGATTGCTCACGAATGCGGATGGTTCATGAGAGAACACTGAGATGGTGGAAGCGGATGCAACAAACCCAATTCAGAAAGAGGCAGACACAACCCGGCAGCGCGCATTCTTGGATCATCTCGCCAGTGATTTCAACAGAAACAAGCTCGTCTTCGTTGGCGAGGCAGCGTTCTTCACCAACCACTGTCCAACTTATGCCTGGGCCTGAGGGGTGAACGCGCTGTTGTTGGCAGTGTCAAGCTCTGGTGTCGTTTCTTATCTGGTATGCACCGTCGTCGACGTGGATGAGCATCGGACGAGCAAGCTGCACTTGGACTGTCACTTCAGAATGCAGAACATGATCTCCTGGAAGATGGCCAAGTGGAATGGCGACACAGAACCTAGAGAGCGCAAAGTCAAGATCCACTCCGTGCTGCACTGCCCCAACAGTGAATGCCATGGCATGACAGCGAGCAGAGACACGAATGCAGCGCGAAACATCCTTGGTCGACATCTGGAACAGTGCCGCGGACTAGAGCGACAGATCTGCTTCAGAAGAGGCACACCAGTGACTGAGCATGCACACGAACAGTGCAGGGTTCTACCCGAAAGGGCTGGGGCTCTGTTACCCTTATAGTGGGTGCATTGCATTTGATATTGTGTGCCAACTCCCTAAAGGAAGGCGGTCATTTATTTTGAAAACTGTAATAAATTGTGGCAAAAACATGAAAAACACGCAGGACACTTTGCATGGTTTGTGAACATTGCTCGCATTGCACTTGCTTGGTATGCAACTGTCAGTATGTCCAAGAGCAGCAATCACTTGGATATTATGTGCTGTCAATGCAATGCCAGATTCAAGAGCTTGTTGTCAAGCGAAATCAAGTGGATGAGCATTTCAGAGCTCTTTTGTCACCACTTTTGTACATCAAGACAGTCTGCCTACATCCGAATGATGCTAGAAAGGGAAACAAGGCATTCATGCTTTTGGTTTTGGACCATGCGCCGTCAGTGTTGGAAATTGAAGACATTCAACAACGTTTGAAGCCATTTTACACTACAATCGATCACTCAGAGTTTCATTTCAAATCCAGCAAGACCCCGGTTGATGCGGATGAAAGCGACGAGTTTCAACTTGAAGGATTGACGTGTGGATCTTGTGTCAAGTCAATTGAACAGGCACTCTTGCAAAACCAACTGGTCTCCAAAGTGTCGATTGATTTGGAAAGCCAAAAGTGTGTTGTCCAGCATGCATCCAAATTGACACGTCAAGAAATTGTTGACAGGATCACGTCGCTAGGGTATATTGTACACGAACACTTGCAAGTCCTGGTACAGGAACCCTCTATGGAGCAGCAAAAGACTGTCTTGAATCTCAGTGGCATGTCTTGCTCATCTTGTGTCAAATCCATCGAGACAGTCTTGACAAGTGTACCAGGTGTTGACATCTCATCCATCAACGTGACACTGTTGCCACCTCGATTGACACTCGTGCACAATCCACAGATTCTGTCTGTTGCAGATTTGGAACAGAGAATTGAAGACATGGGCTTTGATGTGGTTTCAAAAGAAACAGATCGTCTCCAAGAGCAATCTACGACCGAAATCAGTCTTGGTGTCGATGGCATGACTTGTGCATCCTGTGTGAACGCGATTGAACAGTTCATGTCCAAACAGCCAGGTGTAGAGTCATGTCAGGTCAATCTCTTGGCAAAGAGAGCAACAATTGTCTATCATTCCCAAGTTGTGGGTGTCCGAGACTTAGTGGACAAAATAACTGATATTGGCTATCCAGCCTACCTGTTGAATGATCAACCACAGAACATGCAATCAGAGACACATGAATACCTCCAGCAGCTGTTTTGGGCACTTGTCTTTGTCATTCCCACCTTTTTCTTTTCAATGGTCCTCATGGTCATGGACAACTCACTCTCACACTTTTTCATGCGTCCCATTCTTCCTGGACTCCAACTGGACGAGTTGATTCTCTTTCTACTAGCTACACCAGTGCAATTTTGGCTTGGTGCGCGTTTCTACAGACAATCGTACAAATCCCTGTTCTATCTCAAGACAGCAAACATGGATGTCTTAGTTGCACTAGGAACCACTGTAGCGTATGTGTTTTCAGTCAGTGCGCTGTTGCAGAATGTAGCTTATGGCAGACAAGTCGCAAAGCAGTTTTTTGAGACTTCAGTCTTTTTGATCTTTTTTATTCTCCTTGGAAAGTACCTGGAAGAGTTTGCCAAAGGTAATTTTACTGATTGCAGGAAAGACAAGTGATGCTGTGAGAGCATTGATGCAACTGACGCCAGATGACGCTGTGATGGTCAAGTTGGATCAAGAAATGCAGATTCTTGAAGAAAAACTTTTGGATCTGAGATTGGTGCAAGTGGGTGATGTGCTCAAAGTCACGCCTGGATCCAGATTTCCATGTGATGGTATTGTCATCAAGGGACACTCGTTTGTGGATGAATCCATGCTCACGGGTGAAGCAGATCCAGTGGAAAAGACGAAAGCCAGCCGTGTGCTCTCTGGCACTGTCAATCGAACCAGTCTCTTGTTCTTCAAGGTTGAAAAAGTAGGTGCAGGTAATCAATTTCAATCTAGAAACGACTTTGGCAAGAATCATCAAACTGGTGGAAGACGCACAGCAAAACAAGGCACCTATCCAGGAATATGCAGATTACGTGAGTTCCATCTTTGTACCGATTGTTTTGTGCATCGCATTGTTCACATTTTTGGCTTGGATTGCTGTCTTGAACGCAGGCAATGTCAAGCCAGACAAGTCTTATCTCTTGTTTGCTGTTGAGCACTGTATTGCTGTCTTGGTGATTGCTTGTCCGTGTGCTCTTGGACTCGCAACACCAACAGCAGTCATGGTAGGCACAGGAGTGGCAGCCAAGTATGGTATCTTGGTCAAAGGCGGTGGATCAGCACTCGAAAAGACACATTTCATGAAACGCATCTGTTTTGACAAGACTGGTACCCTCACAGAAGGCAAACCCACAACAACAGACTGCTTGTTCTTTGATCAAATGCTACCAGGAAACTTGACAGCATCAGAGTTTTACAACATTGTCTATGAAATGGAGAACAGCAGTGACCATCCGATTGCAAGAGCCATCAGTCTCTACTGCAGAGACAAGAGAGTCAATTTGACTGTACAGTACAATTTGGGAGAAGTGAAAGAGATTCCTGGCAAAGGCATGCAATGTGACATTGTTTTAGCAGATGGAAAGACTTATCAGATGCTGATTGGCAATGTCAGATGGATGATTGAGCATGGTATTCCAACACTGGAACAAAAGCACACTGGAACACTCTGGCAGTCGTTGGGAAAAACCACGGTTTACATTGGATTGAAAGGGGAACGTGGCTATTTGCTTGGCATGATCGGTGTGGCAGATCAGATCAGACCAGAAGCAAGACAAGTGGTTAAGAAACTGGAAGAGCGAGGCATCAAAGTCTGGATGATCACTGGAGACAATGACATGACTGCACGTGCTGTTGCACAACAAGTGGGTATTCCACCCAACCAAATCAAATCACAAGTCTTGCCGCATGAAAAGGCAAGAGAGATTCAGAAGCTGCAGGAAGAGTGTCTGTCCACTGGTGGCACAGTGGCAATGGTAGGTGATGGTATCAATGATGCAGTTGCGTTGGCACAATCAGATGTGGGGATTGCTATTGGCGCTGGAACTGATGTGGCAATTGAATCTGCACAGATTGTCTTAGTGAAATCAGATCTGACAGACATTTTGCTGTTGCATCGCATTGCCACCAGTACCTTCCACAGGATCAGACTGAACTTTCTGTGGGCATTTGGTTACAACATCATTGGCATTCCACTGGCAGCTGGTCTCTTTTATCCCTATGATCTGGATCCATGGATGGCGGGATTGGCAATGGCATTATCATCTGTATCTGTGGTCCTGAGTTCCCTAGCACTCAAATTCTTTCGATAGTCAGTAAAGTCGTATAAAGTGTCATATGCATTTGAACTTCTCCTTTCAATGACCAGATCTAGCTGTCGATGAGTCAAGAACAGTCAGGATGAGAATGATGAGATATGAATCTGCCAGCGACCCAGAAGGCACAGCTAGCTGCAGCGTATAGCGATCTCTTTCTGCCAAACACTTGACACAAGGAGCAACAGCTGGTTGAACGCGAATGGTGTCCTGAATTCTTCATGAACTTGTCACACGTCGCAAAGCAAGTTTCTGGATTCCATGCTTCACTGGATATGATACCAGCACCCACAACACCCAAATCCATACGAGTGATGAATGACTGTGTGTACTACATTTCAAGAATCCATCAGAAATCAGCATTGATGTGTGCACATCTGTCTGGAAAGATTGAAATGGTAGCAGGAGAACAAGTACAGTCAGTGGAGGGATTGATAGACTACCAGTTGGAGGGAGCAACACTTTTGGTCCAACTCAAGAACGGTTTGGTTGGAGGTTCATTGAAACGGTTGATGGAGATTCCACCAAATGGACAGAGATCAGATCCCAAACTCTCTCCTAGACATCCACTCTTTAGTTTTGTGCGGCAAGGCAACTTGTTCATTTGTGACTTCAAAGGCAGAGAAACACAGCTGACTCACACTGCAATTGTTGGACTGAACAATGGCATCTCAGATTACATCATGCAAGAAGAGTTTAAGCGATACACTGGCTATTACTGGCAGGACTCTGAAGAGTGCAGATTGGTTTACATGCAGACAGATGAGACCTTCATCCCAGTGCATCAATTGGGCATGACTGGAACACGCTATCCTCGTGTCGGGACACAAAACGCATTGGTGCGTCTGTGCGTGGTGCAGTTTCAGTACAATCAGGTATTTGAGATAATATCAGAGGACAGAAGCAATCTTTGAGATCGAAAACATGTTTCTGCATCCTTATTTTGACCTCTACATCCTCTTTCCGTGGCTCGAGTACATTCCGCGTTTTGGCTTTCTCCCAGATGGCAGTGTTTGGGCACAACTGTTGGACAGAGAGCAAAAGAGGACAGCATTGATCCAGATCCCTCTGTCGTTGTTTTCTACAAAGCAGGCAAGTGAATCCATAAGGATTATTTTTGAGCAAGTCACCGATGGATGGATCAATGTCTCAAATGCCTTTCAGTTCATCTCGAGTTCTTTGGAACATGTGGAATTGATCTGGTCTCATGAACATACTGGCTATCGACATCTGTATCACATCATCTCACACCATCTGGATGGACCCAGTGTCTCGAGGATGAAATCAAAGCAAGAGCAACTCACGTTTGGAGAGTGGACGATGCGTGATGATCCCATCTATGTTGATTCCGAACACAAACTCGTGTATTTCATGGCACACAAGGACACTTGCCTAGAGTCACACTTGTACGTTGTAAGCTATGTCACAAAGGACATCAAGCGACTCACGCCTTTGGGACGCTCACACAAGATCACCATGAACAGCGACAGAACATTGTTTGTGTCGGTATGGTCCAATCTCACAACACCCTATCAAACACAGCTGTTCACCATCAAGTTTGACCAATCAACAGATCACAAACGACCAAGACTGGAAAGTTTACCTCGATCCATTCTCACTACCAAGATTGGATCTAATGTTGTTCAAAAGTATGCACATTTGCCCAAACCAGATCTGTTTTCGTTCTTTAACAGTCGTGGTATTGAATTTGACAACAGCTGTAGAGATTCATTGCATGCTCTTCAAACCACCTAATTTCAAAGAGGATTCTTGTTACCCAGTCTTGGTTAATATCTATGGAGGTCCTTCAGTGCAGATGGTCTGCAATGACTTTAAATATCCGAGGTTGTATCAAGTCTGGTTGGCTTGCTCACTTGGATTCATTGTCTTGATGGTGGATTCGACTGGATCTTATGGTAGAGGACAGCAATTTGAGCTTCCAATCCAGCAGAAGCTAGGTTCGGTGGAATTGCAGGATCAAGTGGAAGCATTGTTGCATCTGATTACTTTTGGACAAACACCAGCACAAGACAACATGGAAGCATTGTGGACGAGTGTGAGAGATGAGTGGCAGCAGGGATTTCATTGCAGATACATGGATATGGACAGAATCTGTCTTTTAGGATGGAGCTATGGTGGTTATCTGTCACTGTTGGGGATTGTGCATTATCCATATGTGTTCAAGATGGTTGTTGCAGGAGCACCAGTCACAAAGTGGGAATTGTACGACACTGCGTATACGGAGAGGTATTTGGGTGTGCTTCCAGGAAACAAATCTGTATATCAACGAGCCAACATTCTGGACAAGGCAAATCAGTTTCCAGATGCGTATTGATGCTCATCTTAGACCAAACAGAGTTTTGCTTGCACATGGACTCCTGGATGACAATGTACACTATGATCATACCCGTCTGTTGGTGAAAGAACTGGAAGACAAGAATAAGCCATTTCTGCTGCAAATGTACCCAGATGAAAAGCATGGCATTCGTGGAAGACACAACTGTGAGCACTTTGAGACAACAGTCTTTTCATGGTTACTTGAGCACTTGTATTCACCATCATCTTGAACATTCCAATGAACATGTCATTTTGAACATTTCTTGCATCAGGTCGTGGAAATCTTTGCGCATGACTTCATTTCTCTCTACTGCGAATATCCCCACTGTCGCAAACAGACCACAGATAGACATGAACCTGCGCCTCATGTGTCCAAGGTGCAAGAACCCTACACCCAACATTGTGGAGGATTTTAAGGCTGGAGACTTGATTTGCGGTGATTGTGGAGTGGTGCTTGGAAATAGAATCATTGACACCCGTTCAGAGTGGAGAACATTTGCTAATTCAGACGACAGCTCTGGTGACCCTTCTCGTGTTGGTGCTGCTCAAGACCCTTTACTGGATGCTAAGCTCATTGATTCTACCACCATTTCTGGGTTGGATGGAGGATCTGGAAAAGCAAGGGACCTGGCAAGAGCACACCAAAGAGTTGTTCACACCAGAGGAGACGAAAACATCATGGCTGCTTTTAGGTCGATCCAGCACATGGGTGAGCAGATATCACTCACTCGACCAGTCATTGACTCTGCCAAGCAGCTCTTTAAGCGGGTGGAAGACGACAAACTCTTGAAAGGCAAGTCACCGGAAGCAGTGCAAGCAGTCTGCATCTACATCGCCTGCAGAGAAAACGGAGTCACAAGAACATACAGAGAGATCTGCCAACTCACACGTGTGCCAAAGAAAGAGATTGGCAGATGCTTCAAACTGTTGCAGCCATTCTTTGAAGCCAACACTGCCATCAACTTTGATGCTTACATCACACGCTTTGGCTCACAGCTGGACATTCCAGGATATGTTCGCACTGCTACCCTAACGGTGCTTGAATTCATCCTAGGTGGTCAACCGCGTTTCGGAAAAGGGCATTCTTGATGGCAAATCTCCAATCTCGATTGTAGCAGCGAGTCTGTACATGGTCAGCTGTCTCTCTAATGATCCGCAGTCTGCTAAATCCATTGCTGAAGTCGCTGGTTGTACTGAAGCGACACTCAAGAATGCCTACCGCATCATGTTCCCTCACGCCAACGAGTTTCTCGATGATTTGGAGCTCCCCCTTCCAGTCGCTTCTCTCGTTCCATAAATCCAGATATTTTCAAATTTTGATTTTTGCTGGAGTGTACAACGCACGCATCACGTGACGAAATTCCCCGCAGCTCCGGTTTTTCTCGGCCGTTCTAAAACAAGCACAATGTTGGTTCCTAGAAGAACCTATTTGCACCACAGTCTTCAAAAATCACTTCTCTATGCAACCCAATGCAACTGAATCAACTCTGAGACAACATGTGTGGCGCAGCAACACCCAATTTTTTGTAGCAACTTGAAAATCCAGAATCTGGGTTTTCCATTGGTAATTCCGAGAGCCCTGTTGCTCAAGAGACATTCGACAGCATTTGACTCTCCTTCTCACTGTTTCTGACTCTTAGCCAAGATATCCAACAATCTCAAATTCAGATGGAACTGGTACTCTAAAAATTGGATGACTTAATATTCTGCATCCTTTAAATGTGATGCACATCTTTGAATGCTGTCCGATTGTAGATGTTGGATTCAACGTGACTGGGGGATGGCCGAGACCTTTGGGCTGGAATTACATTAGAAAATTGGCAGAGAAGTAGAGTGTGTTTGCACTAGGATTTAGATTTTCAGTTACCACACTGCGGATCCACAGCGGTTATTTGTCAGGCGCGATGTCATCGCCTCTTTGAGCGCACCGATCGCAGGAGTGAAAACGTTCAACTGGATTTACTGACTATAGAGCATCTGAGACATGGATGCCAGTGTGTTCTCATACTGTTCCTAAGATGAAATTCTAAACCTGATACAAGAATTCTTTGGAATTGGACAGGATCAATCCAAAAACGTGATTCCATCTGTCTAGTTCCTGGTTAATGTGCTTCATCTCACTTGGAGTGAGTTCTGTTTGTGTCAATGGCTCGTAGATCGAGTCATCGCTGACTTTGAGGACACGTGCAAGATCCTTTGGAGAAATGGGATCCAGTGTGCCTTCTTGCAAGATTCTGTCAGTCACTGAGCACAGAGATCTCAAAATCTGGAATTTGACTGGATGCAGAGACAATAATCCATAACAAGCAGCAATCACATTAGTTGGAATTGATTTTGCATCAATGTAGGGATGCAGCAAGTCAATCAGCAGCTGTCTGATCACACTTGGAATCAAGCCATTGTTGATGGATTGCAGAATGCCTTTGATATAGTAACTGGCAGAGACTGCATCCACTTTGTTCGCTTTTGAATAGTTTCCAAAGCCATTGGTCTGCATCTGTCTGCGAATCTGTGCAGATCCAGAAACGCGAAACCATTTTGAAGCACTTGATACATCTTGCTTGTCTCTGGAGACTAAAAAGCGACAGGCATGGTCAATCTCTGATGCTTCTCTCTTGGAGATCTTGATCAAGAGATTACGGTTGTTGAAGAGTTCTGGCAGGAGTTTTGTGCAGTGGTAGCTGAAATCACAAAAAGTGAGAGAGTAGCTGAGTTTGAGTCTGGTGTAAAGGTCTTGAAAGCTTGTGGTGTCGTGTGCTGGACCAAAAACAACAATGGTTGATGGCGCGTGTGACATTTTGAGATAAACAAGCTGTAGATTGTGCAAGAGCTGTTCATCTGTGTCCTGACTGTTGTAAATGTACCAATCAATCAGATCCATACTCTCAGACAACAGCTGCTGTGTCCAGGTCATGTGCTCAAATGCAGAACACAGCAAGACAACAGTCGTTTTGAGAAGCCACATTCCATCAAAGGTCTGCTCTTCCAACTGACGCAGAAGCAGCTCCACCACATGACCAAAGCTGTACTCGTTCAATGGAACCCCTGAACGCGTATCCAGAGTGTACTTGAGCTTGAGATGCTTGACTGACTTGTACTCTTTCAGACTCAAGAGTTGTGACAAGAGTCTGAGACAGATGAACGGACCTGTTTTCAGCAAATGTACCCACCGATGGATAGTCTGTCAGATACTCTTCTTTTCTAGGCACAATATCTTCTGCTGGCTCTGATTTTCGTTCAAAGGTCGAGTAATCGCGCATCACAAAGAAGTTTGCTACTTGATGTCGTTTTGGACAAATCAGATTTACATTCTCGACACACTGTGCAAGGATGCACTGGAAGAGTTTGACAGAGAGTTCCAACTACTTCAAGTACTGAGTTTGATCCAAGGACAAGAAGTCAAGTTTTGTAGAGAAACTGGACCAGTCGATAGATTCTATCTCATCGATTGCCAAATTTGATGGATCGTTTGCAACAGTGCATGAAACCAAGCGGTCGCCTTCAGTGACAGGTCCGATACTCCCCAAACTCTATAGAAAGGATTCAAAGATTGTGGAAAAGAAGATAGAGGATGAATCTAAACTCCCACAAGCATCATCCAAACTCTTGAGTTTCCTGAAATCCAAAGAGAAGCCAGCGTTGGGACCACAGCTTGCGTCCTCATTGGAAATGATTAGAAAGGGACTGCAGGCTCAAAAGGAAAAGCCCAAAGTCAAGACAAGTGTGGATCAAGCACCACCAGAGATTGTGTCACCTGTCGTAGAAAGTGTACAGCCATCTACCACTGTTGTAGCACCATCAGAACCAGTGAAACCAGTTGTAGTGGAAGAGCCAGTTTTGGTGTCTCAGGAACCAGAGATTCAGAAAGATACAAATGATGAGCAGATGGAAGTGGACATGTCACTAGTGGAGCAAGATGAAGTCAGCATCCAAAAAGAACAAGTGCCTATTGAGCCAGTTGTGGAGAAACCAAAGGAATCTGTGGAAAAGAAACTCAAACCGGCACTCAAACAGACAAAAGATGAGAAGACTGCCATTCCTAAACCCATCAAGGCACTTCAACAAGCACAGCAGGCACTGGAAAAAGTATCAGATTTGACAGCAGGAGCGACTGGAAAAGGAAAAGCGACAAAAACTCAAGGAACAAGTCAAGAAACCAGAAAAGAAAGTACCAGAGAAGAAAGAGGAGCCTAAAAAGGTACAAGTACTCATCGTAGAAGATCCCACTTGTGAATGAGATCTTGAAGCGAAAACTGATGGCAAAAACTGAGATTCAGAACCCTATTCTAGCATCTAATCAACCTACAACACAGCCAAATGCGAGTATTCTAGATGCACAAGGCAATCTGCCAGACATTGCCTCAGAGTACTTCAATTGACGCTAGTTCAGAAGATGAGCGTTCCACACCAAGAAAAGCACAAAAGGCATCTTGGGCCATGACACCAGTGTTGATGAAGCAGCTTCAGGATCAGACATCCAAAGATCCTGAGCAAATCTTTGGCTTTGTGCCAGATGTCGAGCTGTCAGGTACCAAGATTGATGATAGAGATCTTTCCAAAGAAGAAGTTGAAGATAAGACCATCTTGAATTTAATCAATTTCAATCTTCTTCTTTTCAGTCATTTTGTTGAAGTTCATTCGCAAGATCCCGTCTTCCAACACAGCACGAGATTCATCCTTGACCTGGCATGGCAACTGGATAGTGCGTTCAAATGAGATTTCTTTGCCATCTTTTTTGGTCTTTTGTCCACCAATGATGACTGTCTTGGCGTCGATCGTGATCTTGAGATCTTGCTTTTTGTAACCTGGCACCGGGAGTTCAACGATCACCTGGCTGTCTTCTTCAAAGACCTGGACATCAAACTCTTGGTAGTAGTCTGGAACGTAGTACATATGAGGATGTTCTCCTTGGTTCATCTGAGGCATCACTGGAACAGGAGGCATATGAGGTGCCATTGGGGGCATAGGAGGCATAGGAGGCATTGGTGGCATGGGTGGCATGGGAGACATTTTTGATGCTTTCGAAGCACGAGAAGACCTGAAAATCACGAACCCATCGGAATTATCTCGTTTGGAAGGCTTTCCAGGAGAGCCAGGGGTACCAGAAGAGAAAGGAAAGCCTGGTGGAAAGTGTGTAGTGCCAGATCTGGAGCTGCCTTGTTCACCAAATTCTCTCGAGATCTCTCTGGCTGCTTCAGTCATCTGACCCACAAATGCTTGCATATCTTGACCATGTATAACACCGATACGCATAGATTCCTGGTCCTTTGGCTCCTTCTCGAGACCAAACTCAATCACAGCCTTGCCGCCAAAGATTCTGTTTTCCCAACGCACAGTGTGGATCGGAGCATTCAAGATCTGACCAGCTTGCAAAGGAATCCACTCAGTGTCTGCTCTGGGTCTGTACATGCATCTCATTTCATACTGGCCAACAACCAAGCCTTCCTTTGGAACTGTAATTTCCTTTTCCTTGTGCTTCAACTCGCAAAACTTCCACAAATCCATCATACAACCAGAAGATCCACTCGCATTTTATACCACTGTCCTTGGCGTGGCATCGCACCCAAACAAAGCAAAACTCGAAGCATTGCTTTGAAAGTTCCAAGCATTCTGGGTGTATCACCGCACATACTCGTCAACCTTGTTCCTAGATATTCCATAGATCTTCATGTTCTAGAGTTGATGTGGCATCTCAATCAGTGATCTCGTTCGGTTGATGTAATCAGTCAGTGCAGTCTCACTTGAACATCCTGCTGCATTTGGCACATCTTTACATATGTGGTTGATTCCAATGACCAAAAGCCTATGTTGGAACTCTCTGTTGTAGATGATAGATCCTGCCAAAGTGCTGGAAGTCAGTAGAGAGCTCTGACATTGAACAAAATCTAGTGGATTTGCCATCGGAACTGCGGGTCGGATCGATTTGCAACGTGGCAGCCCCAAACATCATCCGATAACAAAATCATCAAATGGAATAGATCCATCATGTCTAGAGAAGGATGAACAAGTGTATCATAACTGTTTTCTGTCATTATGAGTCATAGTGACTCGTAAGACGATGGAGCAAGCACAGTAACGACCAATGTGCAGTATTTTCACCTGCTGATGATGCTGGATGGCTCAGTTTGTCAGCAGATGCACCATCAGTTGACAAGTCACGTGTGTGTGGGGTAAGGCGCAGTCATCACGCTCTCTCCACCTTCTCTATGCAGGACACCATCCCAAGAACCCTATCCGAGCTCACGGAAATCCTTCGTGAGGAACTAAACCAAGAGCTCCATGCAATGACTGACGCCAAAGTCGACAAAATCAAGGCCTTGCTCGGTGCGTATGTCTCAAACGAAGACGACTGGAAGCGCTACTGCCATTTTGATCCTCACCGTTACACCCGTAACTTGGTGGACACTGGAAACGGCAATTACAACCTGATTGTCCTCTGTTGGGACAAGAATCAAACGAGTCCAATTCATGACCATCCTAATTCACACTGTCTCGTCAAGATGCTCGATGGAGAGCTCACAGAATCCCTTTATGACTGGCCAAACGAGAACGGACCAATGCATCTGCGACAAGAGAGTGTCTTTTATCGAGACCAGGTGACTTATATGCATGATAAGATGGGTCTTCATCGCATGTCCAACCAGAGCAACAAGAACGTTGCCGTGTCCCTCCATCTTTATTCGCCTCCTTACCAAATGTGCAAGACCTTTTGTGAGACCAGTGGAGAAGCCAGGTGCTCTGGTAACATCACGTTTTACTCACGAAACGGTGTCAAGTGCAACTATGTGGATGAGATCATTCGCAAACTCGATACCGAAAAGGCACTCGCTCTCGAAGAAGCATTGCATCAGGAATACCAAAAGCTCCTCAAGCTGCCACCTGACACTGTGTCTCCCAAGATGGCACGTAAATGCGCGCCAAATGGTCAGCAGGTGTGATTTCAAGGTGTGAATGAAGTTCATTGTTCTTTTTGAAACAGCGTTGGAAAGGCAGCTTGTAATTGTTCACGAGCCTTTGCTTTGGATTGCTCCATCTTTTCTTGTGTTTCGTTCATCTCTTGCTGGAGTGTGTCACTTGGCTGGACAGATTGAAGATCATGCCCAATCGCAAGCACAAGCTGTGGAAGGTGCTTCTTGCGCGCCATGTCCAATCCAGCCAATCTGACTTTCAACGCTTGCTGTGGTTCAGTGTTTTGAAATAACTGACCCAAGATCGCAAGACACATTGTCTGGAGCTGTGTATCGCATGCGATCTGTGTAAACTCGATGGTTTTGAGCATTTGCTGTCTATTGTCAATCATGTTACTTTGTGGGTTGGTATTCTTGATGCTGGAGGTGTTTCATCCCTTGTAGATAGCTGGCAATCGACTTTGAGTAAAATGTTTTGGTTTCCATTTGAGAGAGGAGGTAACTCCAGTCTGGAGAATCCATGTTCAAGAGAAGTGCATTAGATTGGGCTACTGAGGAAACAGTCGGATTTGAACTGGTTTTGAGTTTGTTGAGCAAGATAGATGCCTTGTCCTGGTATCCCACTTGCTGCATGAGCAGTGTCCAGTCCATCATGATACTGTCTTGCCACTCTGTCCATCTGTCGTACTGCATAGCTTTGTGCGTGCATTCGATCATGACTTGTGCTGCTTCATCTAGATTGGACATCAACAGACACACTTGTCCCAGGTTCTTGAGCAAGAGCGTGTGTAAATCAGCTAGATACTGAGCATCTTCACAATTCAACGGTTCTTGAAGCAGTGCTACCATTAATGAAAGTACTCTTGACGCGGATGATGCCTTGGGATAGAAACATCTTGCTTGTCTTGCAATCTGAGTGCTTGTGAACCATGCCGGAGACGAGAAATCCCAACAGATAGCGTTTGGACTGTTTTCTGCTCTTGACATCTACATGATCTTCCAGCATCTGATGCAAAGATTTCAAGAGCGTTTGACATTGCTTGACTTTTCCGATCCCCAGATGGTAAAAGCATTCGAGAAACAATCCATCTAACACTTGGATTGGATCACGCTCCAGCGATTGCAGCTTGTCCAGAAGGGCTTTTGTGTCTTCATACAGATGCAGGCTCAGACTTGTCTTGCCAGCATAAATTATCTCATCTACAGTGTTTGCCTTTGTCAGGAGTGCATTCAGTTTGAGACCCTGACTCAAATGCAACTGGATCTGCATTTGGTAGCCCATGAACTGATCCTGTTCAGTCAGTAGCTGGATGGATCGCTGTGCATCCTGGTATCTGCAGTGGTCCAAGTAAATTCGACATTGTAGGGTCAAGAGATCCACAAGACAAGGAGATTCCAGCTTCCTTGCTACTGGAACATACTTGGACAACAGTTCTAGCGCTTTTTGATGCTCTTTGGTCCACCTGTGATACTCTTGCACGAGTTGGAGTGCAATTTGTGGTTGGTCCTGTGCAAGCGCTTGATCCAGTTGTTTTGATAGGTGTGTGATTGCCCTTGAGATTCTGTCCCCTGAACGGTTGAGAATTGTCGTTTGTGACATTTCGGACAAAGTTTGAAAACTTTATGCAAACAGCATTGGAAAACGACTGTGCTTCAAGACCATGAGACTGGTAGAGAGAAACTTGGTTGATTTGCCACAGATGATCCAGTCTGGCTGCATCCATTGAACAAAACCAAGGATTTGTGATCTTGGTCCAGCTATAGAGTGTGTCTGATGCTTTCTGTTGACCAGTCGCTCAGAGAGTCTCTTCAACAGCTCAATGGATTCATCGTCTTGTGGCAGATCATGGCCAAAACCAAGGACATGGTCTGCTGCTTCATCCAAAGAGGACTTCCATGGTCTGCAGTGCACCAAAACAATTGTATCACTGCTCTTTACAACTGCAAGTGCAATATCAACAAGAATTTCACTCTTTGGTGAGCCGTCGACCAATACCAAGACCTTTCTTGTTGGTTTTTGATCCAGATCCAAACCAATCATGCAAGTTCCCAATCCATCTCGTGTATTGTCAGGATGACTCAATCACGAACACAAAATCGGGCCATTGCCTCTTTTCTCATGCTCATGAAAGAATCAAGACTTGGCTCTGCAGACTTTGTTCCTGTGCGGAGGATTTATGTGCCAATGGATGGCTCAGAACAATCACAGTTTGCGTTGGACTGGACGCTTCAAACAATAGCAGACCCTTCCAAAGATGAGCTCATTATCATGTACTGCCGTCCCTTTCCTGACACCATGGCTTTGGATGCAGCAGTGTTTGCACTTGGGAACATCAGCTACACTGCAAACGACCGACAAGTTGTACAACATTGCAGATCGAATGGCCAAAGTGTACGTCCTTGCAGACACAGCCACCAGCGAACAGATGAGTCAGATATTTTAGAAAGAGATCTAATGTGAGTGAGTGTACCGACTACTCGACGAGCCTTTCATCTGGTGACCGCAGGTGTCTCTTCTACAATCCTGGTTCGCTTGTTGCGTCTCCCAGAGGAAGAGAATGAGCGTTGCCTACCCAGCCAAAGCAGGCTTGCCATGAAGACGAAAGCACCGGCAAGCTTCTTATAGGCCTTTTGACTGGATGGACCTGCTCAACCGAAGACGGAGGAGCTTCTTCTGTGCACAAAAGTCGATCACCGGAGCCCCTTCGTTGTGTGGTTCAAGATCTTGGAGTATTTTGTAAGTCGCGTGAATCTGTGCCCTGATTGGCTGCAGAATGGACTCGATCTCTCGGATTGAGATTGAGCCCTCGAACTGTTCAATCTCCAGTTCCACGTGTCTGCAGCATCTGCTCAGTGGACAAGCATTGTTCTATCCAATCCACGACAGCTGCTGGCATCCCACTCGATGCCAGATCTGTGACACTTTGGAACAGGAAGACAAGCTTCTCTGTCTCGTTAGTTTTCAGAGCTTTGTCATCTGCAACATTGCGCAATGTTGTGAAATTATAGTGTAATGCGGTACGCCTTTTGCAGTGTATCTGTTACATCACTGCTCTGTTCTAGTCCTTGTCATTCGACAATAAACTCTTTGAACTAGCCAATCTTGAACTCTCAAGAGGAACTCTTGCCAATTGTGATGAACGCGACGCAAGCTTCCAATGTCATCAAAAGCATCTGGAGACAGTACAAGACCAAAAAGGATCTGTCTTTGGTCAACAAAACGATAGAAAGACTACACGAGCGACAAAGAACACTGGAACAAGAACAAAAGCAAGTTGGACTCGTTCATGCCAGCAGGTTGGACGAGTTTTACTTTGTACAACGCTTACAGGCTGTACTGAGGATCCAGAGATGGTGGAGAAGACTTAAATCACAGCATCGCCATTTTGAAATTGAATCTGTTCCAGAACGCATAACAAAGAGAGACTACAGCACAGTCGGCCAACAGATTCTGCAATTTAGGTCACAAGAGAAAGTAGATCCACAGATTCTGAACCAAAAGCTCAAAAACTATTATGAACGCAAGCTCAATTCAAGAACTAGTATAGATGCCAGTGGATTGGAACAGCAACTCAAGAGGACACTAGATCTTCTGGAACAGTTTGGCAAGCCAGACCAAAAGTTGACATTTTTGACAGCACCAAAACTCAGTGATCATGTCCAAATGCTGCAATGGGCAGGTCTAGACTGGTGGGAAAGAGAAGAGACAGAACAATGGTTCAATGAAGTCCTAGAAATTTACATGTGTCCATTTGGGACCCATTGAGACGTGAATGGAGTTTGCAGCTGCATTTGCTGCGAGTAATCTACAACGTATGACTGGGAGTTGAAGCTAAAGGGTTCAGCACTAGGTGACATAAGATTAGGTGTCATGGGAGAGATGAGCGAGACATACTCTACTTGGGGTTGCTGTGTGCCTTGAGGAACTTCAAATTGGTAACCTGCGTTCTCTTTTGTGGGATAGGAAGCAGAATGAGAGCGTTCGTGCTTTCTCAGAGATCTTGCGTGGAAGTATGCTTTGCCGCATCCAGCATAGTCGCAAATGAAGGGCTTTACATTGGAGTGTGTCTAGATTGAGTCCAGTTACCTTGATATGTGTGTTGAGTCCGTCTTGTCTCGAGAACTTTTTGCCACAATCAGCAAAGTGACAAGCAAACGGACGCTCTCCAGTATGAATGCGCACATGGTTCTGAATCTTGTGTCTTTTTGAAAATGGTTTCATCGCTCTTGTGCAGCCTTCCCATCTGCAGGTGTAGGAATTTTGTCCGCTCTGATGTCAAACGAAATACCCCAATGTGAACATCTGAAATGTGCTTGACAAGTTCATCAATGTTGCCAAACTCAAGTGAGCAACTCTCCCAGCGACACTGCGTGGGCTCATCCTTTGTTTCAAGTTCACCCTCCGAAACGTCATCCTTGTCATCTTCAAGATGCATGGTCTGCAAGGGCCGTGATAGCTCTTCCGATGCCACTCTGCGGTGGTGATGGCCGTGGCGCATGGTCATATTAAATTCGCCTTCAAAGTTCAATGCAGCAGCTGGAGGGGCAAACTCTGTTGGCTGGATGAATGATGAGATGGATAGGTCTGGGTGTACGATGGCAGGGCTGAAGTCGTTGACGCCTTCGAGCGAGCCGTTCGTGTGAGGCGTCATCAACTGCGATGTCTGAGAATTGATCGAGAACGAGGAGGATCGTCTCTGCATCCGAGGGAGAGGGGTTTCAAACTCATGAGTCGGAAAGAGAGTGCTGAAATCAGGGGTTTCTGGCATCGAGTCGAAGCTGTTCAAGGAGTGGAACCTTCGGTGTTTGTTCTGTTCAGTGTGTCTGCTTCCTCTAGGCAGGCGGAATGCTGGTGGAGAATTCAGAACATTCAGCTGAGAAACTGAACCTGCTTTGCGATGTCCAGTATGGCGCTCTTTTCGCAAGACAAGTGGTTCAGATGGCAGACTACCAAAGAAGCTTGCAGAGTTGTCCACTTCTTGTAGCAGTGATTCCTGCAGTCTGTCTAATTCGTCAGCCATGGTCATTAGAGGGAAGAAAAGGGGCACGTCTGTAACACAAGCCCGTGGCGCCACAATGACATGAGCGGTTCAATTGAAAGCCACAACGATCGACCATTGTGGAGGATAGCATGAGGTGATCCTGAGCTGGGTATGAGATCATGCATTTTTCCACGGTTCTGTCTGTTTGGTCCAATGAACAGTGGCTAGGCATTGAAATCACTCGGATACAGTATTTCTAAGCAATCTGGTATGCAGTGGCGATGTCGGCGTATAGCCAAAAGGGGAATGAAAAAGTGGCTCGTCAAAAATCAAGTGGCAGCCCATGGTATCCTATTCAGTTGCATTGGTCAAGAGCAGAGACTCCATTCAAAACTCTGCCTCTCTTTTTTTCTTTTTTGATTTGATTCATGTCTGACTCTCGTTTCTCAAAAGCACAGACAGACCCAAAGTTCAAGAGGCCGAAGAAAGATGCGTCAAAGGTAGCCATTGACAGTCGTTTTGCCTCTGTCCTGCGCAGTGACTTTGACCAGTCAAAACAGCCAGCTGTTGACAAATATGGCAGACCCAGAAAGACAACCAACTCCAAAGAGCTGAAAAAGTTCTACAAGATGGAAGAAGAGGAGGAAGAGGACTTTGTGGACTTTGCCAGAGGTGAAGGCATGGTCGAGTCTTCAGACGAATCAGAAATCGAAGATGTTGTGGAAGAAGAGATTGGTCCTTATGCAGACGAACAGATTCCACTCGGAGATGAAACCCATCGTCTGGCGTGTGTGCATTTGGACTGGGACAATCTCAAGGCACGAGATTTGTACAAGGTCTTTGATGCTTTCAAGCCAAAGCATGGTATGATCAAATCAGTTGCTATTTATGTCTCTGACTTTGGCAAACAGAGACTGCAAGAGGAAGCTGTGCAAGGACCACCAAAAGAAATCTTCGATGACGAAGACGATCGCTTGGTGAAGGAAGACACTGGCACAGAGTTTAATGTTGACAAACTGCGCAAGTACCAATTAGAGCGACTGAGATACTATTATGCGGTTGTGGAGACAGACAGTGTCGCGACTGCAAAAGCCATTTTTGAGCAATGCGATGGCACAGAGTTTGAGTCTTCTGGCAACTTTTTTGATCTGCGCTACATTCCAATGGATATGGAGTTTACAGACGAACCTCATGATTTTGCAGATGCAGCACCAGTGGTTTATGAACCTTCAGACTTTGTCACAAATGCATTGCAACACTCCAAAGTGAAACTGACTTGGGATGACGATGATCCAGAGCGTACGAAGATCACAAAACGCAAGTTTACAAAAGATCAGTTGCAAGACATGGATTTCAAGGCTTATCTTGCCACAGACTCTGAGCAATCTGATGCAGATTTGGACACACTTAAGCTGCTCCTTGGAGAGGAAGAAGAGGACAAGAAGAATGAGTTGGAGATCACGTTTACACCTGGTCTGTCTGAAAAGGCATCCAAACTCCTGGAAGAGAGAAAAGAAAGAGAAAAGCAAAAGGATGAGACAGTGTTTGAGCAAATGCAGCGCAAGAGGAAAGAAAAGAAGAAGATGAAGAAGTTGGAGGAAGAAGAGTTCTCTGAAGGAGAGTTGCCAGATGATCCCTTCTTCCAGGAAGACTTTGGATCAGACTTTGAAGCACCTGAAAAACCAGAGAAGCCTAAAAACCACAAGAATGCCAAGAAACAGGACAAGAAAGTGTCCAAGAAGGAAAAGGCTGAATTGGAGCTCTTGATGCTGGATAACAATGAATCCAAGCACTTCAACATGAAGGACGTCATCAAATCTGAAAAGCCAAAGAGGAAGAAGCAGAAGCAACTTGTAGGAGAGACACAAGATGACTTTGAGATTGACTTGGTGGATCCACGTTTCAAATCAGTGACAGAAGACTACCAAATGGCCATTGATCCAACCAATCCACAGTACTTGAGTTGATCTTAGATTCAAGAAGACCAAAGCCATGTCCAAGATCCTGGAAAAGAGACGTAATGTGTCACAGTCCAAACAAGCTCCAGAAGAGAGAAAGGAAGGAATCAAGCAACTGGTAGATGCTGTCAAACGCAAGTCAAACGCTTTCCGTTCCAAATGACCTTGCCACAGCAAACGACACTCTGTGAGAAACCAGAGACTGCTTTGACATTAAAGATCAAGTATGCAACAAAAGACGGAACAGTGGAACAGCTGATTACTATCCAAAACGACACTTCATCACGACATCAAGTCAATGGATTGTGTACAAGTGGACAGGTTCCGCTGTATCTGGAAACACTGCTCTTGACTTCTGTAGATTACTTTGCAACAGACCTGGAACTCAAAGCACAAGATTGGAATTTGTTGCTTCAAGAACAAGTCCCAAAAACTGATGTATCTGTTGTAAGTCTAGCCATTTGTGAAATCATTTCAGCATATTGTCAACAAGGAACAGTCTTTGTTTGAGACACTCATGCAATTGGAGAACAATTATCAACAACAGCTCCAAGACAGACACGAACAGTACACCAAGGAAAAGGAAGAGCTGTACAGCAACTATCGATCGATATCTCACATGTATTCTGAGAGCGAGTCTAATCATCTCAAGAAACAAGCATCGGAGGGACACAAAGTCTTACAAGCCAAGTATCTGGAAGAAACAGAGCTTTTGAGACAGCAGCAGTCCACAGAGTACCATGAATTTGTGACAAAAGTCTACCAGGAACTCAAGGAACGCAAAGAAGACCGAGTTGTTGAGACTGTTATCAAAAAGATTGAACGACAGCCATCAGAAGAGCTTTTGGCACTTGCACCAGAGACTAAAGAGCCACCGGTGGATCCTGTACGACAATCCAAGATCCAAGAACTTGTTGGGATGGGATTTGAAGTTGAACAAGCAACCATAGCACTGGAAATCGTCAATGGAGACACAGAACGAGCAATAGCACTGATATTTGAAACACCAGAGATGATACAGGACTACAAAAAGGCAAAAACAGCTCCACAGACACGCAACACGTCACCAGAACCACAAGTGAGGAAATCCAGGTCTACGATGCAAGTAGGAGAACCAGAGCATCCATTCTCACTTGCCAAAGCAAGATCGTTTGGTAGTTTCACAAACAAGCTCTTTAGTGAAAAGAAGGAGAATCCACTGGCAAAAATGTCCAGTTTTCTTGGCAAAGCCATGGATGCGTTCTTGATGGAAGATGACAAGAAGCAGGAGGAGCTGTGTGAGAACTTTTCAATCTATTGTGGCAGTCAGATCAAGACACTGACACAATTGAGACTCCAAGTGACAGATACCAAACAATTGTTCAAAGAACAGGAACCAGCACAACAAATGGCTCTCAAGACACAGATTTACACGACATTGTACTCTCAGAATTTGAATGGCTTGATTGTCATGGTCAAGCCATCGGAATTGAAAGACTATGGACTCTCATCTTGCAATCAGCGTACACCAAGTGATGATAGACTTGTTTGAACGCATTCACGGATCTACTGATTTCCACTTTGAATCCTTTCAAAAACAGTATCAGCAAGCTGGGGCATTACAAGTGGGAGACTACTTTATCACCAAGCACTCTAATCTGAACCACTTTCATCTGGTGTTTCATCTAGTGTGTGAAGAGCAGCCAGGTTTTCCAACTGACGATAGAAGAGCTGAATGGCCAATCACCTGTCATTGCTGGATACAGACAGCTGTTGCAGACAGCACACCAATGCAGTGTCAAGAGTCTGCAGATACCCTTTGACTTGTATCCAGAAGATCCAAAGAAAGCATCAAAATCTGGTGAATCGACGAGTGTCAAGAGATGCCGGACTGTCTTTAAGCAGACACGTGGTTTTCTGAATGAGATGGCACGTGGCAAACAGTGGTCTGGATCGTATCCATCCAATGTCACTGGTATGGTGCTCGTATTTTCCATTGAACAGTCGATCAAGTCTGCAGAGTACTTTCACCAGAGCCATGACATTCTATCAGAGATCTTTCGTACGCAGTAAATCACAGATCAAGTTATTCGAGCGATTGTGCAAAACGCAATTTCCGTGACTTTTGAACTTCATGCTCATCGCGTTGGGACTGGGAGTATTTGGACTTGAATTTGTCAACAACAATGTCAGATCAACCCTGTCACTGGAGACTGTTCATGCCAGGATGGAGACACTGATTGAAGCACAAGCAGTGGAATCCACCAAGTTTTACACATTTGCTGTTCCTAAACAGACCAAAGACAAGACTGCATTTGTGTCTTTCAAAGTCAACGATCGCCTTGTGGAGCCAGTGGATGCTTACAACAAAGAGTATCCTTGTTCAATCTAGATCGCTTTACTACTACAAAATTGAAACTGGACAGCTCAAAAAGGACCAAACAGTCAATATTGCAGTCAAGCAAGTCTTGATCCAGGTAGCCAAAGCATTTCCACAAGAAATCGAACAAACTGCAGAGCCACAGTACGAAATCTTGGGAAACGCACATTTCTTGAGCATCTATCCATCAAAGGAGCAAACGACAGTCTTCAAGCTCCCAACGACTGCCACTGTCTCTTACACCAAACAAAATGCATCAAAATCTGGAAATTTGATCACTTATGGTCCTTTCAAAGAAGTGGAGCCATTGTCTGAAGTCCCAGTGTATGTGCACTACAAGAGCAACAAACAGGCACTCGTTGCCAAGGAATGGTCCAAATCAGTTGAATTGGCCGTGCATTCTCAAAAGATTCTTGTACAGGAAGACTATGAAGTGCACCACGTTGGGCCAAAGTATTTCCATTGATCATAGACTCAAAGGACACTTTTCACGTGTGGACTACAAGATGACCGAGTACTATCATGGCAATACCCAAGTTGTCAAGTCTCTGACAGCTGTCTTTCCAGCAAAAGCCACTGATGTCTATTTCAAAGACGCTGTTGGCAATGTCTCGACATCCAACTTTAGATCTGACACCAAACGCTCCATTCTCGAACTCCGTCCACGATTTCCACTCTACGGTGGCTGGCGCTACACTTGGTTCCACGGCTACACGATTCCTCTTGACACGTATCTCAAGCAAGGAGACCAAAACACACTCTCGCTTCCGTTTGGTCCATCCATTCGAGGTCTCTTGGTCGAAAACGGTCAATTGACGATTGTCTTGCCAGAAGGCGCATTGTATCTCTTTTGATTCTAGTGACATCGAACTCTCCACCGGCTTGCCACTCGAACAGACGCAATCCACCTCATACAGATTCTTGGACACCGTTGGCAGACCAACGCTGCACTTGAAGTTGAACAACATTGTGGATGAACACTTGTCCAAGATCTCCATTTCTTTCAAGTTGCCGCCATACCACTTGTACCGCAAACCAGCTCTTTTGGCTGGATCAGTCTTGGTTGCTGTTCTGACACTTTCCTTCTTGTCTAGCTTGGATCTGAGCATTGTCAAAGACAAGAACAAGGAAAAGTACGAGAAACTCCAAAAGTTCAAGACCGGTGTCTCTCAAGCTTTGGCAAAAAACAAGTCAGTGCTCGCCAAGTTGGAAGCTGGATTTGAAAAGTTCAAGGAAACCAAGAATGTCAGTACGTACCAAAAAGTCTATCAGGAGCAAAAGACGCTCTTTGACTCTGTTTTGGAGCAGCTCAAACACATTCGAGAAAGCACATCTTTTGACAAGCCATTTTCATCGACCGTGGAACAGATCAGAGCCAGTCTCTTGCAACACTTTTCAGACATGGCACGAGTGTACGACAAAGTGGTCCAGTTTTTATCAGAAAAACAGGATGCAAGCAAGAGGAGCGAAATGACAAAATTGATGACACAGTTTGAGGAAAAGACGATCGCACACAACAAGAATCTCGAACAGTTATTGTCCAAATTCTAAATCAAGAGTTTGACTTTTCATCAATTGCCAATCTGAGTTTGTCATTTTCTTGCTTAAGTGCATTGAGTTCATGCTGTGTCGCAGATGGCTGTGACGGAGAGATGGAAGAAAAGATGTTGCCGGTCTCTGGCATTTGATGCAGGGGACTCAACGAAACAGCAATGTAAGAGTGCTCAGCAGTGAACCTCTTGATGACCATGTAACAGAACTGCTCTGTTTCCTCTTCGTAAAAGAGTGCCGTCATGTGAAACATGTTGTCTGAACTGTCAATCGGTCTTGAGAGCACGTTGAGCAACTCTGTGCGTTTGATGCGTTCAAGTTTGTCCAGAATGGTGGATCCTTTGGCAAAAACAAGGAAAGGAGTAGCAGTGGTACCAAAAACTTCACAGATCATGCCGTGTCTTGCCACTTTGATAATCACAGCTTCCGCATCGACAGCAGCATTCAGGAGTGAGATATCGAGAGCGCCTTCTTCTCGTAGTCTGACAGAGAGAATGTAGCACTTGGTTTGCTTTCTGGTGTTCATCTGATACTTGTGTCCACTGACTTCCACCCAGTTGAGAGCACCATTGCTCATTTTCACTCGTATCTTTCGAAGAATGTGTTCCTTGACTGCTGTGCCTTTCAATGACCTCAAGAGAGAGATGGCGTCACCCGAATGAACAAACTTGGTCACTTGCTCTCCGATGAGCTGTTTAGGTTCCCATCCAACAAGACTCTTGCATGCATTGGTAATGTACAGCACAACGCCACGAGATGACAAGATAACGGTCATGTCTGGTGAGCACTCGACAAGCGACTTGTAGGTGAATGGTATCTCTCTTTCCTCTTTCCTCTGCTCATAAGTGTGTGGAAAGTCTTCTGTTGGTGCTGTGAACGCAATTCTGTTTTCTGTTGGGAGTGCTGGGATCTGTGGCAGATTTGCTGTTCTGAGTCCAAATTCGACTGGATTGACAAGCCGTTGTGAGCGAGAGATGAGATCCACCTGAAAAGCGACGAAATGTGTGATGATTCCAGGTTCGAGAGAAATAGGAATGATGGTGATGAGGTTGAGGAATGGCTAACGTCAATCGATAGACCCTTCCAGACTTGTGAAAGTTGACAAGGCCAAGTTGGATTTCAGAGTAGGATTCCACTGCTTTTTTGAGTTGGTAAATCGAATCGTTGTCTACAAGCTCGCGCTTGGAACCTTTGACGACATGCCCCTGTGGTGCTATGGTCAATTGGGATACATTGTAAGAATCGACAGTTGCGTCCAATGCACTCGAGCGATGAGTAACCAGTCATTTCCTCAAAGCCGGGTGAGACGTAGGTCAGTGGATGGTCGTACTGCCTTGAGTCTGAAATAGAGAATGCGCAGGAGAGGTCGATAGGGCCGACATTGATGATCGGGTTTGGTCGGTTGACGACAGCGGCCTCCTGTTAAAGGTTGTACCATGACTGTTAGTACATCCAGGCCGGAACTCGAGTAAACGTTCAGAAATCTGCTTCCGTTCGACATGGGAAAGATTCACGATGGTTTGCGTCTCCCTCAAAAGGAATCGCCAGATTCTTCCGCGTGGAAAAATGGGTCAGATTGAAAAAGTGGAACCGTTTCCACAGAAGCTCGGTTTGTGGTCCAAACATGCATGGCTTCATTTAGCATAATTTTCGTGAAGATTCGATCCCGTTCTAGACCAGATCGAAAAGGCACAACTCCCCGAGAATCTCGATCCATTTGCATCTTGGAAAAATCGACACCTGACCTGTATACGAGAAAGTCTTCAATGACAAAGCCACTCGTCTGGACCTCCGGCGGTCGAACGCACAGCATAGACTGCAAACGCCTGACAATACTGAGCATCATAAATGAATGATATTGGACAACATTGCAGTTGACATCTTTTGACTGTGAAGATAGATTGATCCTCCTTTGTCGCTTGCCCAAACTACACATTGTGGCTGCAGGAGCTAAAGAGTCAGAGATGTGGCATTTATTGAGACACCAAGATGAACAGAGAGCTGCTACGCTGGCAAAGAGATCAGAGTCTGCATGCCATCCAAGCGACACGGGTTAGGCTAACCACAGACGCCTTTTAGCAACGACCTGTCTTCAAGCATCCTTGACGTGTCATTCAATGCACATCAGTAGGTACCAGATGAAAGGCTCGTGAGCAGTCGGTACACTCGCTGACATAGGGTCTGTCTCTCTAAAATATCTGACTCATCTGTTCGCAGGTGGCTGTGTCCGCAAGGACGTACACTGACCATTCGATCTGCAATGTTGTACAACTTGTCGGTCGTTTGCAGCGTAGACTTGCCGCTCTCGCGTATTTTCAAATGGATTCCGCTGACGACCTGTTGAGCAACGTTCCACACCCCGAGCCCACCACACCAGCTTCCTTGAAAGCACTCTGGTCTACCAATGTCTACTTCAACTACGTTCTTGTCCTCGCGCTTCCGCTTGGTATTCTTGCTGGTGCATTGAAGTGGAGCGACACCGCTGTCTTCCTCATCAACATGGTCGCTATTATCTGTCTGGCTAAAATGCTGGACCTCTGCACCGACCAACTGTCAGGAAGACTTGGTCAAGCTTTGGGTGCACTCATCAATGCTTCGTTTGGAAACGCTGTAGAACTCATTGTGGGGATCATTGCTCTGAAGGAAGGGCTCTTGGAAGTCGTTCAAGCATCGTTCATTGGCTCGATTCTCTCAAACTTGCTGCTTGTTCTTGGATTCTGCTTTTTGCTTGGTGGATTGAAGTTCAAGCAACAGACATTTAATCCAAAGGCATCTGGTACTGCTAGCTCTCTCTTTGTCTTGAGTCTCTTTGGATTCATGCTTCCAGCCATCTTTGCGCTTCAAGAAAAAGACTCTGTCCATCAGATGGCTTTGAGCCATGGCACTGCCATCATGCTCATTTTGACTTACGTTGCCTTTCTGGTCTTCCAACTTGTCACTCACACTCACTTTTACAGTGGCGAAGATGATGAAGAAGAAGCTGCGATTCTCACGCTTCCTGTGGCCGTTGGTGCCCTTTTGATCTCGACTGTCTTGATTGGCATCACTGCCGAGTTTCTCGTTGGCTCTCTGGAAGGCATTTCCAAGGCTTGGGGTATTCCAGAGCAGTTTGTGGGTATGATTCTTCTTCCTGTGGTCGGCAATGCTGCTGAGCATGTTACTGCTGTCTATGCTGCCATGAGAAACAAGATGGATCTTGCTATTGGTGTGTCTCTTGGCTCTTCCATGCAGATTTCGATGTTTGTGACGCCTTTGTTGGTCTTGATTGGATGGATGATTGGTCAGCCACTGACTTTAATCTTCCCAATCATTGATGTCGCTGTTCTCTTCATTTCGATCCTCGTTGTCAATCACACACTTGCGGATGGTGAAAGCAACTGGTTGGAAGGTTTGATGCTTTTGGTGGGATACTTGATCATTGCAATTGCTTACGCATTGCTATAAAGTAGATTTGAGCTGTGTATTGGATTGTGTGACCAGGTGCCACAGTGCTTTTGCGTCAAACAACAAATTTCTTCTCATGTTCGATCCTTTCTGTGTGTGAACGCTGCACTTCTGATTCCATTTGCAATGCAACGCTGGTCGGCACGTATCCGACATATAGTTACCCAAGAAGCAGCAAGCATTCGTGCAACACGGATGGCTGTGTCTACTTTTTCCCAGACAAGTGCACATCGTCAAAGACATGCAGCTTTCGAGTCGCTTACACCACAAGCAATCCACCGACTGTCGTATCGTATAGCCCAGTGAAAGCAGCAACAACTTCCGAGAGTAGTTCTGGCGGCACAGTCATTATTGTGGTTGTCTTTCTTCTCCTGTGCAACTGCTGCTGTGCTGGCGCCTGGGTGGCTTACAACAAGAAGACAGAGACCAAAGTCGTTCACAATGGAAATGGACCAGTGAGGCAAGTGATGGACACCAAACATTTTGAGATGAAAACTCCGCCAGATTTGGACAAGGCACAGACAGTGACTCGTCCGGAGGCTACTGCTGTTTAGACTTGCCATAGATGAGTAAACAGTGCTTGGGACTCGAAGGCTTGGAACCCGTGTCAAGATGTGACCTGACACCCAAGAATGTCTCAGATTGACATCCAAATCTCTAGAATCAAAGATCCAATCAAGCAATGGCTGTCATTCCAATGGACACTCGACGCTGTCAATTCAGGATTTTTAGACACATTCAAAGCAAATACTCTTAGACTGTCTGCTAAGAACACTGCCAAGTGGTCCTTGTTGGAAACCTTTCTGGCTTCCTTGGCGTGCAAGATTACCTTGGCTCAACTATGGGTGCACAGAATGAGCCAAGGTTCCAACAGCATAAAATGACCGACAAGAACCTGTCAAAGACACCGATCACTTGAATGCCATCAAAGAAGAGAACATTTCCAAAGAACGTAACATTTGATCTCCCATCAACTGCATCTACTAGACACGATGCTGCCCAGTGACTTGAAGCTGTCCAATGACTGGATGTATTGCAAAAATTGTTCATAAAATTGTATCAAGTGCATCTTGTGCATGGTCGCACACCGAGATTTGGGTCCAAAGCGCTTTCCGATGAACCAGACAGATCTCAATGGAGCCCCAATCTACACAGATCCATTTTCAGCCAATCCAGCACTCATGGTTGCTTTCATCTGTTTACTCACAGCCATGACAGCACTCGTCATCTGGACCATTGTGATCACACGGAGAATGAGTCTGGTTCTAGAGAGACAGATAACCATGGAGTCAAACATGACAGAGCCCCTGCCTCCATATGAGGCGCAAGACAGCCCACCAAAGTACGAATCAGAGCCATCTACAAGAGTTTGAAAGCTCTTTAGCAGATATCCAGACTAATGCACACACTAATCAATATAATCAATGCACCTGTTCTCTCATGCCATAGAGATCTTATTAGAAACCGATATCTCGTCACAGACCGAGAATGCCAATCGTACAATTGTTGAGATGGACTGGCAATCAAGGATCTATAAGTGTCAAAGTGGACCGGCAAACAAGGATCTTGTAAGTGTCAATGCGATTTTATCTGACAGCTTTCTGTTGGTTCAGATCGTAAACATGTATGCATCTTTCTGATTGGTGATCATTTTGCTACAGCGAGTAGATCCAACAATGCGTTCCAAAGCAAGTTTGTCATATTGCGAGTACAGACACTGCACAAAGCCATCCTGTGTGTTTTCAATCAGATTGACAAACTCACTGTAGAATGGAAAGGTCGGTGGTTGATAGAATACCAGATGCACAGTAGATGGAATCTTGTAGCGTCTGAAAAAGTGTGCACGCTCAGAGTAGAGCATGAGCTTTGTTTCTCCTTGCTTAAAGTAGTGTCTAGATCGATCTACTTGAGATCGTGTTGAATACTCTGAAATGGCAGCAAAATTGTAGTTGTGGTCCTTCATGTAGTTTCTGATTCTCACAAAATCAAAGTAGGACGGAACCACAATCAACACATGCGATTTCTGAACAGCATTCGAGTGCAACATTGGCAGAATCTTCTCTTTGAAGAATTCAAACCGTTTGACAGGTAGTTCTTGGATCGTGGACTTTGGAATGCGCTGAAAGACCTTCTGTTACCATATCTACCTGTGGAATCTGCACAACGACATCAGACAACGATCCTTTGTACTCGTCAGTGATTTTGATGGATCCATCCATGTTCTTGCAGTAAGAATGGATGAGTGCATTCAATTCTGGAAACTGAAAGGCAGAAAAGAAGATGTTTTGGCGCACATACTTGGCCTTCTCATCCAGATAATACGATCTCACTCGAGAAAAGTCACAGCCATGCGCTTCTTTTGGAATCAAGTTCAGATGATCAAAGATAGAACGCACATGGTCCCAATTCTGGTTCAAAAAGATCTCTGCATGGTTCATGACAACGACTTCAATCGATGACAGATAATCAAATTCACGTTTACGATCACTCATGTCAGACAGATTACCCAGGTTCTCCAATGATTGTCTTCAGTCCCAAAGGTGATGCTACTAAAATATCGCAACTAAAGAATGGAGCATACATCTTCATCTTCTTTCGGTCGAATTTGATGCCAAGACGAAAGTGATCATCAATGTTGCCTTTGAACGTCTGGTTAAAGTCATCAGACTTGCGTGGATCTGGACCATCGCCCTCTGGTGGCTGGAATTCTTCTTGGAATCTCTTTTTGTTCTCGTGGATGGTTGTACCAGAGATATCCATCAATGCATTCACAAACTCGTAGCAGTGATTCTTGAATGGCAACAGTACCAAGATTTTGGGTCTCGTGAATCCTTGGTCTCTGATTTCAACATCTTGCTTCTTGAGCTTTGCATTGGTCTTGAGGACAAGATTGCGTGTCTTGTACACATGGTTCAACACATGCAATGCCAGTACATTCCTGATAGCATCTTGGTGCTTGTGCTCTGACTTGCAGAAATAAAAATCTTGGTAGTTGTTAAAGTACTCAAACAATGGCTGCTGCAATTGGGTAAAGCCTTTCTTGTTCATCTTCTTGTTTGCTTTACGAAACCCATCATGGAATCTCTTTTGGACTCCAAATGCTGCCAGTGTCTCTTTTTCAATTGGTGGAAACTTGTCTGAAATCTGCTTCTTGAGCATTCGTCCATACTGTGTCTCTGCTGCTTCCACTACAAACTGGTTGGCATCCACTTTCAGACTGCTCAGTCCAATTGCTTCTGATTGATCATTTCCAAAGTGTGAATGAAAGTAGTCCAGTTCATGCTCATCCTCACTCACTTCTTCCTCTTCTTCTTCTTGCTCAGCTTCTACAAGCTCTTCAAACTCCTTTTCAGACAGTTTTTGTTTCTTTGCGATTTGCATAAAAATGGTCAAATTGTTGGAAGCAAAAGAAGATCAGGTGGGCATTATCTTGGATTTCATCAAGCAGCTTGCAGACTATGAGAAGCTCTTGCACACTGTCACTGCCACTGAAGACACCTTGCGTGGCTCGATGTTTGGCGATCACAGAGTTGCTAAAGCTGTCATTGCATGGGACAATGAGGAGCCAGTTGGCATGGCACTTTACTTTTACAACTTTTCAACATTCACAGGCAGACCTGGCATTTACCTCGAGGATCTGTTTGTGAAGCCAGAATCCAGAGGAAAAGGCATCGGCAAGCTATTTTTCAAGTATCTGGCTCAAAAGTGCATCGATGAGAACTGCACCAGATTTGAATGGCAGGTTATTGACTGGAATCAACCCGCCCGCGATTTCTACAAGCGCATGGGTGCACAAGAGAATACTGAATGGATTCCAAACAGAGTCAGCGGTGAATCTCTTGCCAAACTTGCACAAATGGAGCTCTAACACACAATAAAGTCATTTGATTTAGTTGATTGACCGATTCAGTGTTTCTGTAACTTGCGGATGATCGGCTGGGTTTGCCAACAGCTCATATTTTGTGATAATCGCATCTTTTGGAGCTGGCGACCAGACTCCCTTCAATCCAATGTAGCTAATCTGTGTCACATCCTCACCATGATTCTGATCAAAGTACAAGACAAGTTGCTTCACATTTGAGAACGATGACACTCGTGTTGACAACTCTGTCTCTCCTGCATTCAACTGCCAGGATTGTGTAGGTGGCATTCCATCGCAGTTGTCAAAATCCACTTCAGTGTTCACAAACGCTTTCAAAGAGCTTGGACTGTGTTCACCCATTCCAATGACTGAAATATTCGTCAGCTTCACAATGGACATAAATGGGATCACAATGATGATTTGTTCATCTGTATCTGATTCCAGCATCGGGGTTTGGTCATTTTTGTGATGCAAAGGTCTGAAAATCTTATAAGCATTCTGTTCAACGGTGTTCAAAGACCTCAGTGCACTTCTGTCAATTTGCAATAACAGATTGTATTCTTCCTCTCCAACATTGTGATTACAACAGAACATCTTACCGTGAGAAAGTTGCACACAGCCATCAAAAGCCTCTATAATGCTTTTCACTAGAAATGTCCGCCTTTCTTTTCGTGAGAGTGTTGTTTCATCATCGTGAATTCCGTTATATGCCAATATGCAGGCAGTCGAGCGCCAGCCCTCTCGGGTAACGCCTCACACTCGTCATGTGCATGCTCAGTCACTGGTGTGCCTCTTCTGAAGCAGATGTGTCTTTCGTGGTCGTAACACTGGTCCAGCAGCAACTGGAGCATGTTTCGCGCAGCATTCGTGTTCACTGTCATGCCATTCACTGTTGGTGGAGTGCAGCACGGAGTGTGCCTTGACTTTGCGCTCTCTTGGTTGTGCATCACCGGTCCCTTGGGCTTGCCTCTGATGCAGCCATCGTGGTTTGACGAGTAGACTTGGCATCCTGGTAGTACTCTCTGGTCGAGCACTTGAACGCGTTTGTGCCTATATCACCTTTTCCATTCCACGATTGGCTTTCCAACGACGAAGAGCTCTGACGTTGACTTCCAGAATAACAGAGCAATCACTAGAGTGTACTCAAGTCCTTGCATTCTTTTAAACACACGTTGTTGATTATGGAGTGCATTTTTGGGTAAAGCATGTGCAATCTTCAATGTGGAACAACGCTCTCCCGAAGAGGATGGCGGACATTTCCAGTGAAAAGCCTCTAAACATACTGCTCCCTTTCATCGAAGACAGGCATCAAGCCAGTCAGCGATGTGACAGTCTGAAGATTGATTTCGGTGTTGTTGCAGAAGACCAAAAATCCTCTAGAATATTCCTGAAACACCTCTTTCCACATCCGAGTGGGGTTAATGTATCAACAACTTATGACCGCAAACGTGGCGCAGCATATTTTCACTAGTCCGACTGCAGGATCTGTCGGAGTTTCGGCCTGATCACTCCTTCCAGGCCTCGAACTTTGCGAGGAATGAGCCGAGAAACCCTTCCAGATAATCTCCAAGAGGTCCGAGGTCTTGTCTACAGTCCTGCATCTCAAAATCTTTTTGGACAGATGTCTATTGCATTTGCACTTGCAAGCCCTGCTGGTCGGAAGACGTTCAAGAGAAGGTCTAGCTCTTCCAAACGACTTGAAAATCAGCATTAGTTGCATGCTGCTCAACGTATTTCAAGACAGATTGGGATCCAGCGTCAAATGACTCTCGACGACTTTCAGCTGGTTCTTTATCTACACCCAGACAGACGAATTGTTGTCTACTCGTCTCGTGCGAACCAACAGTTGAGATGGGAGTTCGAGTCGAGGGCATTGCTGTAGACCCTGCCAAACACGTGATGCGTACAGACGCGTCACGAGACTCAATGTTTACTGATGACGCAACTCCGCTCACCAATCATGCCATCAAGGAATACTCCGACTGGTCAACGCTCCGAGATACATCCCGATCGCGAGTATAAAAGGGGCAACATTCACTCAGTTAACTTCTTTGGTTACAAACTTCAACTGATTAAGAGTCTCATGCCACCAAAGAAGACTCCCAACCCCGAGGAAAGCAAAGACCCTCTCGGTGATGTCGAGGCTACTGTTATGACTTTCAAACCCTGGCCTGCAGACAAACCACCAAAGTTGGACACTCTTCCTCGCGAACCTTTGCCCATCTACTACATTGTTTGGAGACAGAAGCTGCTTGCAATCCTGGACGCCTATGGCCTTGTTGAATCTCAGAAGCCTACGGACGCTGCTGCCAAGGCTATCCTTGTTGAAGGAGCTCATGGGTCATCGAGAACCCAGAGAGTGATCTGGCATGACCCAGTCTCCACATGAACAACGCCACACGTGAATGTGCTGTTGATCTCCAAGAACAAAGTTGACACAACTTCCAATTCATTCTGTAAGATTAAGAGTCTCAATCGCTATGACTACCGAATCCAAAGCATCCTTTTCAATCAGCTATCGGCTTACTGGCAAGGAAAATTGGGCCGCATGGTTTACGCTCATTGTCCCGTTTATGAAACGCCTGGGCCTCATGGAGCTCGAAGAATTGACTGAAGGGAATCGTATTCTTCAGCGATTCACTTTCCCTGATCCTGACGGAGCCCTGCCTGCCATCATGCTCAATGTGTCGCCTGAAATCAAGTCTGTGATTGCTGGCTTGGGAACCTGTGACAAAATGTGGGGCCACCTCATGAACGAGTATCAAGGTGTGAACCAGAACAAGAAGCAGGCAGGCATCCGTGACCTTGCGGCATTCCAATGTCTCGATCCAAGTATGAAAGCCAACATTCTTGCCATGGAGGTACTCATTCGAGACACCACCGCTGCCAATGGAAGTGACCTGATTAGCATCCAAGACATTGGGCTTTCCATGCTCATTTCTGCTCTTCCAGAAGGATTCTCTGCTCTCCAGGCTGTGCTAGACAGCACCAAGGACCTCACTTTTGAGAGAGCCAAGGACCAGATCATCCAGTTTGAGTCCTCTCTCAAGAATCGAAATGTCAACCAAGCTCTCGCCGTGGGTCCTCCAAAGTCTGCTCCTCTCTGCCAGCACAACCAAGATCCAAGAAAATGCTGGACCTGTGATCCTATGAAGCATCCAAGAAACCGAATCTGCACATCCTGTGGCCAGAAAGGACACAAGTCCAATCAGTCTCGATTCTGCAAGCAAAATCAGCAGCAGAGACCTATCGCCACGCCAGAGTTTGCAGAGAAAGCCTTGGCCGCCTTAGAACCTGTCTTTGACGAGCATGTGTGGTCCTCCACCGAAAAGGCATACTCTGCCAGCGGCGGCAAGAAAAGACATCATTCAGAAATGGATAGAACTGACGGTCACTTGCCGAGCAATGACTTGAGACACAAGATCAATCGTGTCCAGAATGTTCTTGATTCAGGCTGCTCTAAAAGCATTTTTGCTAGTAAGGACAATCTCAGCCATTTGTCTGTTGTGTCTCTGCGCATGAGAGCAGCCAACGGTGGACATCTCCACTGTACCTTCAGGGGAACACTCGTACTAGGAGAGCTTGTAGTGCCAAATGTGTTTTACTCGCCAGATATTGACATGAATCTGCTGTCGGTCTCACAGCTGTGTGATCTTGGCTATCGAGTTGACTTCAACAGCCGAGAGTGTGTCGTGTCTCATCCTCTCACCAAGAAGACGCTCCTGACTGGACATCGTCGGGCTGGACTGTATGAATTCGACACCAGACCAGAATCAGTTGCTGCAGCTGTTGCATCGACAAAAGGGAACAAGACAGCCTTGGCACATCTGAGAATGGGCCATCTGAACGTGCAGGCCTTGAAACTGTTGTCACACATCAGTACCGGTCTCGAATTAGATGGTTTTCCAGTCGAAATATGCGACTCATGCACCAGAGGCAAGTCCCACAGACGCACATTCCCTGAGTCGAAGCACATTGCATCCAGGATCGGTGAACTGGTCCATGCAGACATCTGTGACGTTGGCATCCCAACAATCTGCGGTCAGAGCAAGTACTTTGTAGTCTTTGTCGATGACTGCTCTCGATTCACCGTTGTGCATCTGCTGAAGACCAAAGCACAGGCTGTGGATGCATTTGTGGCCTACGACAAACGAGTTCACAACATCACTGGAAGGCACATCACAACACTTCGATCTGACAACGGAGGAGAGTTCCAGAACAACAAAATGACACAGTACTGTGCCGAGCATGGCATATTCCAGCAGTTCACAGTGCCCTACACCTCCCAGCAGAATGGTCGAGCCGAGCGACCGCTGAGAACCCTTGTGGAAGGAGCCAATGCAATGCTGCTGTCAGCCAATTTACCTGTGTCGTTTTGGGGCTTCGCTGTGCTCTGCAAGACATGGTTGGTGAATCGGTCACCACACAAGAAGCTGTACAAGAAAACGCCGTACGAAAAATGGACAGGCACTCCACCAGACCTGTCAATGGTGAGAATGTTTGGCTCAGTGGCCTACAGCAACATCCTGAAGCAAAGAAGACCCAAGTTTGGCGAACGCACCAAGACAGCCATCTTTGTGGGCTATTCAGAGTCATCCAAAGCCTATGTCCTCTATGATCCTGTTTTGAGGAACACTTTTGTCGCCACTGATCTTTCATTTCCAAGGGAAGAAGACAAGATGCCTGTTTATCGTGGATCTGTCACTCTGGAAGACGTCGTGGGGAAGGACACTCCAAAAGCAATTGAAATCGACCAAAGAGGTGAGGTAGAGCTGCCAGTTGCAGCGAGGCCAAGAAGCAATGCTCGCCAAGAATATTTTGAAGGGGAAGTAGAAAATCAGCCCCTGGATGAATTGAATCCGCTAGAAGTGGCCTCAGGACCACTCTCTGAGACCAGCAGTGTCTCTGACGATGAGTTGATAAGCTATTTTGTCGAAATGGACGAGCAAGATGTCTCCTCCCACCAGGTCCAGTCAAAAGTGTTCAGAGACAACCTCCTTGCAGCATTCTTTGTTGGGACGAGCGACAGTCCGACTTTTGCCGAAGCCATGTCTGGTCGCCACGCTCAAGAGTTCCAGGAAGCCATTGACAAGGAATATGCCTCACTCTTCGCCCATGATGTGTTTTCCGAGCCCCTTGTATGTCCTGCTGGTGTCAAGCCTCTTGCGACGAAAATGGTGCTGAAGATCAAAGAATCTTCTTCCCCCGACATTCCAGGCATCTTCAAGGCACGTCTCTGTGGAAAAGGATACAAGCAGGTCTTCCAAGAGACCTATTTTGACACTGCTTCACCAGTTGCATCTTACAACTCCTTTCGTGTCGCCATGGACCTCTTTGCCAAGCTAGATTATGAAATTGACGCTGTCGATGTGACAACAGCCTTTCTCAATGCACCACTGAAGGAAGACATCTACATTACAATCCCAAGTGGATACCCAGATGCTGGCAGATACTCTGGAATGGTCCTGAAGCTCAGGAAGAGCCTGTATGGACTGAAACAAGCACCATATAGTGGTACCAGGCTGTACATGCCCTGTTTGTCTCTCTCGGCTTCAAAAGAACGAGGTCAGATGCCTGTGTCTATGTTGGCAAGTTTCAGGGGAAGGTGTGCTACATTCTGCTGTATGTGGATGACATGGTACTAGCAACTCCGAAAAGAACGATCATGGCAGACCTCAAGTCATCAATTCACACGAAATTTGCCATCAAAGACCAAGGACCAATCCAGTTCTGGCTCAACATGCACTTCATCAGAAACAGAGCCGCCAGAGAGATCTTTATCTATCAGAGAACCAAAATCAACAAGTTGGTGACAGACCTGAAAGAGTTCAACGTCAGACCTCACAAAGTGCCAGCCAATCCCAACAAGACACTCAGCAAGCAGCAGTGTCCCCAAGACGAAGTTGAGGAGAAGCGCATGGCTGCTTTCCCGTACAAGAGGGTCGTGGGACGTCTGATTTACCTTTCCATCACGACTCGTCCAGACATTGCGACCGCTGTCAGTCAAGTTGGACGGTACGCAAGCAATCCTGGTCAAGAGCACTGGGACGCTGTGCTTCAAATCGTGTCTTACCTCAAATTGACCAAAAATCTTGTTCTGACTCTTGGTGGACGACCAGATGCAACGCTCAAGGCCTATTCTGACGCTGACTGGGCTGGAGACATTGACAAGAGACAATCAAGGACCGGCTACACACTTTTCATCGGAAATTCACTTGTGGTCTGGTGCAGCAAGCTACAACAGACAGTTGCACTGTCGTCAACAGAAGCAGAGTACATGGCAGTATCAGCAACCACTCAAGAGGTCCTTTGGCTCGGAACATTCATGAAAGAGCTTGGCTTCCCTCAGCAGCAGCCAACAACCGTCTTTGAAGACAACAAAGGCTGCATCGACTTGGCGTCCACATCACTGCTGCCTCCCAGGACGAAGCACATTGAGATTCGCCACCACTTCATCAAGGACCATGTGGCCGTGCACAAGAACATTGTTTTGGAGAAACTACCAACCGGAAAAATGGTCGCAGATCTCTTTACAAAGCAGCTGGCCTTTCCACTCTTCAGTCAACACAGAAATGCACTTGGACTCTGTGTTCACGATGATGGGACGTGTTGAAGGAGCTCATGGGTCATCGAGAACCCAGAGAGTGATCTGGCATGATCCAGTCTCCACATGACCAACGCCACACGTGAATGTGCCGTTGATCTCCAAGAGTAAAGTTGACACAACTTTTTAGGTTTGAAGATTGTACATTTACTGTTTTCTTTCTGCCTTTTATAGGTATGAGTTAGACTTTGAGAACAAGAAGATTGTTTAGTAAAGTCTTGAGCTGCTTTTAAGCTCTCGAATGACATCATCCCCGAGGGCCTCGGGACCGAGGTTGAGATGACGTTGCATCTTGAGCTGAGATGCCATGCCCCTGAAGGTCATCTGTGGTCTTGGAAGTTCTGATTCCAACTGTATGCGGGATTCTTCGACATTCTCCGGCGTACTTCGGAGAATCTTACGTTCATGTTCCGTTCCACACGGATTGAGAGTCCCCATTCAACAAGATCAAGAATCTCCGCACAGACCAAGGCTCAGAGTACAAAGGTGCCTTCAAAGCCTATCTCCAAGACCAAGGCATTCGACTGCAAGCCGGCATCGCTTACGAACACACGCATCCCGGACAATGTGAGCGCATTCACCAAACTATCCTCACCATGGCCCGCGCAATGCTCAAAGACTCCAAGCTGCCACCAATGCTCTACTCTGAAGCTATGATCACTGCCTGCTATCTCTACAACCGCCAGGTCCACGGACAAGACAAAAGGACACCGTTTGAGCAGCTTTGTGCCAAGAAGCCTGACCTCTCGCACCTCCAGCCATTTGGTTCTGTTTGCTACGCCAGTGTCCCTGATGAAAAACGCAACAAACTCCATGACAAGTCTCTCAAGTGCCGCCTACTCGGGTATGGAGACGAAGACACTCTGGTCCAACACAAAGGCTACAAGCTCCTCGTTGAAGACACTCTGATGATCATACATGCCAAGTCAGTCATCTTTCCAAAAGATGTCACGATGGAGCCATTGCCTCAAGCGCACCTCTATGACGACAATGCCACCCTCGAGCCTGTCACTGCTGAAGAAGACTATGCTGCATCCGATTGGGACTCTGCTTCCGACAATACTGAGCAACCAGAGCCTCAGGGAGGCAACAACACTGGAGATCAAGCCTATGAAGACGACTACTTTGCTGCAGACGATAGCTCAGACACTGGCAGTATTGATCCTTTGGTTGGCCACATTGTAGTAGCGAATGCCAACGCTGTGATGAACACCACAATCCAGGACATTGACCCACTGGCTTATCTCACCACCATCGAGCAAAGCGTGCCAACAAATGTCAAACAGGCTAAGGAGTCTGCAGAATGGCCCCAATGGAAAGAAGCCATGGACCACGAGATGACTTCCATCAAGAATGCCAAGACTTTCACTCTTGCCCGAGTCCCAGACGACCAGAAACGACATGTGGTCAAGTGCAAGTGGGTGTTCACGAAGAAGCTCGACAAGAACGGCAATGTCAAACGATACAAAGCAAGACTCGTCGCCAAAGGTTTCCTTCAGCGCCAGGGCATCAACTACCAGGAAATCTTCTCACCAGTTGCCAACCTCAAGTCTATCCGAGTGCTCTCAGCCATCTGTGCCTCACTCAACCTCAAAGCCTTCCAAGATGATGTCCCCGCTGCTTTCCTAAAAGGCACTCTCAAGGAGCACGTATGGATGGAACAGCCAGAAGGATATGTTGAAGGAGATCCAATCCAAGTCAAAGCCAAGCTGGACAAGACACTGTATGGACTCAAGCAAAGCCCTCGTGAATGGAACGCCGTCATCGACCAGTACCTCAAGAGCCAAGGATTCAAAGCAACCCAGTCAGACTCCAGCATTTATGTATAAGGATCTGGTAACCAGAGAATCTTTGTGGCGGTGTATGTGGATGATATCCTTTCGATTGGAAAAGGCAAAACAATCCAGGACTTCAGAGACAAGATGCGATCCTACTTTGGCATCACAGAAGGAGGCCCTCTCGAGTGGTATCGTGGTATGGCCTTCAACCGCAAAGAAGGCAACGTGATCCTGGACCAAAACCAGTATCTCAAGCAGAAGCTCGACGAGTATCAAGACATCATTGGCTTAGGTGCAACCTCAACTCCCTTGCCAGCCAACTACCAGCACCTTCTCCAGCAAGCCGAGTCACAGGAGCCAGTTGCCAAAGACTTCCCATACCGCAATCTTGTTGGAAGTCTCATGTATGCCATGGTTGGAACTCGCCCAGACATCGCTGCCGCCGTCTCTGTTGTCAGTCGCTATCTTGAGCATCCAAAGCCTGCCCATGTCGAACTTGTCAAGCGCATCTGGAGATACATTCGAGCCAATCCAAATCTGCAGCTCGTGTACAGTGCCAAGTCTCCTCTGGTTCTCTCTGCCTACTGCGATGCTTCTTACGCCAACGACCAAGGCTACCAATCTCGACTTGGCTACACCTGTCTCCTAGGTGGAACTGCTGTCTCCTGGTACTCTGGCATCCGGAAAGAAAGGTCCCAGAGCAATCAGCCGTTGAAGCCGAGTACTATGCTGCAGTCGCCGGTGCCAACGAAGTCATTTGGCTCAAGCAACTCCTCTCTACTCTTGGCCATCCTCAGGGCACTGTCAACATCAAGTGCGACAACCAAGCAGCCATTGCCTTGACCAAGAATCCAGAGTATCACAAGAGGACCAAGCACATCCAAGTTGCCTACCATATGATCCGAGAGTATGTCCGAGAAAAGCAAGTCTAGGTTGTCTATAATGGAAGTCAGTAAAGTTTTAATGAGGCAAACATGACACAAGATGGCGCTGTGTTCACATGATCACAAAATTACGAGTTGATTAAGAGTGAGTGGAATTGAGTAGAGACATATGTGTAAGCCTCTCCAACACACCCCTAGGCGTACAGATGTGACATCTCATCTCCAGCACCAGTAAAACCAAGGAAAAAAAATTCTAAAAACCTTGGAAAGGATTGCTGGATTAGATGCTTAGCCTTGGAGGACTTTAAGCTTTTCTCGGTGTTTGCTGAACTGTGGAGAAGCCAATTGTTTGGTCAGAATATCTGCGATCATTGTCGTTGTTGGTTGCCGTGTCAAAACAATGTCTTTGATGTCGATGACATGTTCCCTGATGAAGTAGTGTTTGATGTCAATATGCTTCATGGATGGGAATGACTTGTGACTGCTTGCAACATCGATAGTACTGTTGTTGTCCTGGTACATGATGGATGGTTGACGCTGTTCGAAGCCCAGCTCTTGCAGTAGGTTGCGCAACCAAAGTGTGTGCTTGAGGCAGGTGGAAAGTGCCAGGTACTCTGCTACAGTCGTGGAGATGGCGACTGTCTGCTGCATTTTGGAACTCCAGACGATTGGTGAGTCGTTAACAAAAATAGCAAAGCCTGTGCGTGATCGTCTAGTGTCTTTGTCGGCACCCCAATCAGCGTCTGCAAATGCTTCGATTGTAGGATACTTTCGATGCCCTCCTAGATGTAATTCAAACCTTCTGGTTCCTTGCAGATAACGAAGAATGTTCAGAACTGCACTCCAATGATCTCGACCTGGCGACTGGGCATATCGTGCGACAGAGCTGACTGATGTGGCGAGATCGGGTCTGGCAGTGACTGCAATGTACAAAAGCATTCCAACAAAGCTTTTGAACTGAGTGGGATCAAACCATCGCTCATCTTGCTGGTTGTCAGGACAACTAGTCTTCGACAGCTGAGACTTGGCTGGTAGAGGCACTGTGCTGACTCGTGATATAAGTTTCTGCTCTGCAGCTGTGAGTCGTGGATCTGAGAGAATCTGGTCGATCTTGGCTCCTTGATGCAGGGCAATGAGTCGCTTGTTCCTGTCACGACGAATATGGATGTTCAGGAAAAATGTCACAGGTCCCTTATCCTCTATGGGGAACTCGCGCTTGATTTCCTTCTTGAGATGTTGCATGATGTGTCGCTCAGGTGTTCCAATCAGAATATCATCCACATAGACAAGTAGATAGCAAATGACACCCCTGTAGCGACCAACGTAAAGACAGGCGTCTGACTTGAGTCTCTGGAAGCCAAGTGATTCAAGATGTGCATGCAAAGTGTTGTTCCACTCCATTGGGGCTTGCTTTAAGCCATAGAGAGCCTTTTGCAATCGAAGTACCTTGTGTTGGAGTTCTGACGCTCCAGGATAGCCATCAGGGATGGTGATGTAGATTTCCTCGTTCAGTGGTGCAAGAAGAAATGCTGTTACGACATCGATGGCGTCAAGTTCGTAATCCATGTTGGCCATGAGTGTGAGGAAGAGTCTGAAGGAGTCAAATGATGGTGTAGGTGAGAATGTCTCGAAGAAGTCGATACCATCGATCTGCCTGAATCCCTTGGCGCACAGTCTGGCTTTGAATCTTCGCTCTTGTCCAGGAAACTCTGATTCCTTCCTCTTGAGGACCAGTTTTGTGTCCAATGGTCGAAAGCCCGGTGGGAGATCGCATGGTTCGGAGAAGACACCATTCTTTTGCAGAGAAGCGTACTCTTTGTCGATTGCCTGCTGATACTGTTCTCTGTAGGGTCCAGACATTGCTTGAGCGAGTGTAGGCATGTCTTCTTTGATCTCCTGTGAAACTCTGAGTGCTTGAGACATCAGAACTGTCAGATGCTTGTGATCTGAACATTCCGGGGTGAGAAAGTCTGACTGGACAGTAGCAACAATAGGATCAATGCTTTCTTCGCTTGAGACTGAAAGAGTATCATCTTCCAGAGTGATATCTTGCGACGGAGGCTCCACATTCACCCCTTCATCCTGAGCAAGAGGCACCTCTGCATCTTTTGATCTGATTGCAGGCTCAATAGACGGGAGCGGTCTGGTAGGGTGCAAAGATTTGTTTGTTGTAGATGACGTGGTGAAGAACATTCTTTCCTCGTCAAACCAAACATCTCTAGAGACATGCTCCAGACTGGAGTCAACGTCCACAAGCCTCCATCCTTTTGTTGTGTCAGAATAGCCAACGAATACCAGCTTGACACTCTTTGGATCAACTTTGGACATATCTCTTCGCTTCTCTTTCTGAATGTGCATGTAGGCGACACAACCAAAGACCCTGATGTGCTGGATGCTTGGTTTGGTCTTGTGTCGCAACTCATATGGGGTTTTGTTTCCAAGTGCCTTGTGCGGTGCGCGATTCTTACAGTAGACAAAGGCAAGGGCGGCATATCCCCAGAAGGATGTCGGCATATGTGCGGCATGGAGCATGGCTGCTGTTCCTTCAACAATTGTGCGATTCAGTCTTTCTGCCCGACCGTTCTGCTGTGGAGTGTAGGGAGTAGACGACTGCTGGATGATGCCAGTCTCAAGACAGTACGAAGACATGCTGTTGTTGAAGAATTCAGTGCCATTGTCTGATCGTAGCGTGTGACAGTGACGACCAGTGACATTCTTCACTCGCTTGTCGTAGTGTTTGAAGGCATCTGCAGTGTCAGCCTTAGAACGCAGCAAGTAGATGGATGTATAGCGACTGCAGTCATCAAGCAACAGCAGAAACATAGTGTGGTTGCCATTCACAGTTTCAACACCCACGTAACAGATATCTGCATGTGTCAGCTCACCGAAAGTCTTGGCGCGGTGAGAAGAAGCTGGAAATGGCTGCCTGTGTGATTTGGTCACGACGCAGCTCTCACATGTTTTTGTGCTGGCCTGCTGATCAAGTGCAAGACCATCCACCATCTGTGGAAGTCTTCGCAAGTCTCCAACGTTGATATGAGCCATTCTCTGATGGAGAAGATCGATACTGGTCTTGGAAGCGTTGGCAGCAAGTGCTAGAGACATATGGCGTGGACGACTCAGTACATAAAGCCCATTCTCATTTGGAGCTGTCAACAGAGCTTGCTTTGTGTCTGCTTTGGAGATCACACATTGCTTTTGAGTGAATGTAACCTGAAAACCTTGCGCAGTCAGTTGAGACACGGACAATAGATTCATAGAGGCACTAGAGCAATGTAAAGCGTTTGGAATCCAAATCTGAGGAGTCAGTTGGAGTGTTCCCACCCCTCCACAGATCATCTTTTGTGCATCATTGTCCGCAACACCCACTGCTGTCTTGGAACTCTTGTAGTTCGAGAGGTCGCTTTTATTTTGTAAAAGCGTGACACTGGCACCACTGTCCACAGCTATCTTGAGGTCGTTTGGACCACTGGGAGCCTCGTAAGTAGAGAGTGCCATGATAGGTTTCTGTCGCTTGTTGACAGCAATTTCATCAGTCTCTTCCTTTCTCTTCACAGCTCTTGGATCAGTAGTGGCAACAAGAGCAACAGATTGATTGGAAAATGGAACAAGGTCTTCTTGTTCGTCCTGAGTGGCAAATGCAAGATACGCTTGCTTGGTCTTGACTGGATTGAGCTCACAACGGAAGGATCCCTTGGTGCGATGTCCTTTCTTTTGACAGTCAGCACAGATGGATTCAATGAGGCAGTGCTTGCAAGCCTTGCCAATGCAGTGATGAGTGGATCCTTTCTGAGTCGAGGAACGCTGTTTGACAGGCTTTGGATGGGCAGCGGCAGCGAAATCGAAGCCTTGAGTGTGCTTTTCAGCGGCAAGGAGCAAGTCCTCTTCATCAATCAAGACATCAGCAACTTTTGTCAACGTGAGTTCGCCTGAGCGATGAATTCTCGATCTGGCGTTGCCAAACTTGTCAGGGAGCGAGTTGAGCAACATGGTGACGGCAAGCTCATCGTAAGAGATGGACTGAGAGTTACTAGCGATGGAGGTTTGGTGCACCAGGGACTTCAGGACACTGATTTGGGATTGAAGAGTGCCAGGACCAACCTTGAAGGAGCAAATGGAAGAGATGCCTTTGGACTTGCGTGCATAGTTGGCACCAGAGTATTGCTTTTCAAAGTAGTCCCATACTTCCTGCGCCTGGGTTAGAAGATCAATCTCATGCATCAGCTCCTCGCTAATGCTGTTGAAGACGATTCTCCAGGAGCGGGGATTGTTAACAATCACAACCAACTGCTTGTTGGTTGCTGGATCAACAGTAATGGTGGATAGGCCTTCGTCATCAAGAATGGACAGGATTTTTCTGCGCCAGAGGTTCCAATTGGAGGAGTTCAACATAAGAGTTGTTGGAAGGTCCTTTGAAAGCGGCTGGGGAGCAACAGCGGTTGCAGAGGCAGACATAGTAGCGGATACTTCGGCGTTAGACATGATTCAGAGAGTCTAGTGCTGATAACGTAATGGAAGTCAGTAAAGTTTTAATGAGGCAAACATGACACAAGATGGCGCTGTGTTCACATGATCACAAAATTACGAGTTGATTAAGAGTGAGTGGAATTGAGTAGAGACATATGTGTAAGCCTCTCCAACAGTCTACTGGCAGACCAAGAACCAGCCAGCTGATATCTTTACAAAAGGACTTCCCGGACATGCCCTTCACGCACACTTTGCAAAGATCGGACTCGCAGTCGGCGAGGCAGTTGAGATGGGAGTTCGAGTCGAGGGCATTGCTGTAGACCCTGCCAAACACGTGATGCGTACAGACGCGTCACGAGACTCAATGTTTACTGATGACACAACTCCGCTCACCAATCATGCCATCAAGGAATACTCCGACTGGTCAACGCTCCGAGATACATCCCGAACGCGAGTATAAAAGGGGCAACATTCACTCAGTTAACTTCTTTGGTTACAAACTTCAACTGATATGGACCGGCTTGCAATTGTACGCATCGCCAGCGGTCACGCAAATCAATATTTTAGTGGCCATATGGACGATTGAGCATATGCTGTGGTATGTAGATTAGGAACACTGCTCGAGTTTTTGAAATCTGTTGCAAATTCTTATAGTGTTTGATATATGAAAGTTCATCTGTACATTCATCTATTTTGACGATGATTGGTCGTTGATACCTTTCGCATTTGTCTCTGAATGGAAGCTTTGCGGTTGTACAGAGAAAGCCAAATCCGCAGATGGTAACAGCGGAAGCATGCAGAGTCATAGTCAATCTTCATAACAGAATCTATATACAATTGCTAGTATTCTGAATATCTAATTGTTTCTGTTCGAATCAGATGCCAGATCTACAGATCTCTTCCTTGGAGACATGTTAGTACTGTACGCAAGTACTATGTTACGAGTGAAAGCATGAATACCAATCAATCGTCCCTGAGTGCTGGATTTGTTTACTTTCTGTTACTTTCCACTCTTTCGATGAATGACAAGCTTATGATTTCCTCTGAAGAGCTGGATGCTTATCAGACGGAAAGCAGCCTGCGAAGCAAAGAAATCGTTACAAAGCTTGCTAGTGAGATACAGAAGCGGCTCTTCGACAAACTGCTCTCGCTCTGTGATGAGCCTGCAGGCTATGCTCTAAAATGAGATGAAGAGGAGTGTCATTGCCCAAATCGAAGCACTCCCAAGACGTCCCGAGCACTCCAAAAGGAAACTTCCTGCAGTGGAGGACCAGCATTTTATTACTTTCTCTGCGAATGTGGCATCTGGTGTCTAAAATGGCCAAACACCGACCACTGAAACCATCATGCATTATGACTGCTATGTAGACACAGTTTGAAACACACCAGATTACATTCTTTGGGCCGCCTTTTACCCTGATAGAATGTTTTGGAAATCTCAAGTAAATCGACAGCGTGGCAATTACGATTTATACTCTCAGATGGAGAGTTGGGTCAAGATGATGCGTGACGGTCATTGCCAGACACTTGTTTTGAAAGAGCAGGTGCATGCTTTAGACGAGAGAGTGAAAGAGCTCTTGGACAGAGAAGAAACTGCTAGCCGTTTGCGGATGAAGTTGCGGGACCAGATTGCTGCATTGGAAAGACAGCTTACACTCCAAAAAGAGGCTAATGTTGCCAATAACTTGCAGCTCCGCACTCGCATTATTGATCTGGCAAGCCAGTTAGAATCTGAGCGACAGATTAACCGCGGCCACCAAGCATCTCAAAATGGTATCAATGAGCTACTGTAACAGCTGGACAACGACTCAGAGAAATCTCGCAGCTTGGAGGCACAGCTTTCTGAACTGAAACTCAGCTATGAGGCCGAAAAGTCCAGAATTCGGCCTGTGAGAAATAGTATCTCCTTAGGTACAGTAGTTTTGCTGATGATCATAGCTGTTGGGTTGCGCTATGTATTCGGGATCACATATAGTTTATGTGCCTGGATTGAAAATTTTGTGTGACATTACACTTTTCTTAGCGAGGCTGGGCAGTGGGTTCCGGAGGACAGGTTTTGAGATGCAGGACTGTAGACAAGACCTCGGACCTCTTGGAGATTATCTGGAAGGGTTTCTCGGCTCATTCCTCCCAAAGTTCGAGGCCTGGAAGGAGTGATCAGGCCGAAACTCCGACAGATCCTGCAGTCGGACTAGTGAAAATATGCTGCGCCACGTTTGCGGTCATAAGTTGTCGATACATTACCCCCCACATCCGTAAGTGCCACCTCCCATTGTGGCACCAGCCTAAGTGTCATGCAGTGAATAAATCTTTTACCCAGCTTTATTAGGTGTGGTTGAAAGATTTCCGAATCCATTCATCTTCAGAACATGCACTGTCTTGGCACCAGAGAATGCATTCATCTTGGATTGTCCGAAATCAACACAATCATCTTTCCTGACACCATCACGCATGCCTTCGTGCTTTCTCCCATCACCATCTCTCTCAACTATGATTTCAATCTGGAATCGTGCTGCCACTGGACCATGCATCAGCCTCTGGCAGCCATTCATGGCTCGTTGTTTTGCAACAACGTGCATCTTGAGTTTTCAGATCAATCGCAGTCTCAAGAGTCGATCCTATTTGAGATCGGCCAGGCTGTGTGAAAGCAAATTCTCGGATCTGGATGCCACGCTTGCCACAGACAATGGAGCGTGTCAGCTGTTCAGTGTTTGTTTCTTCTAGAGACAGTCTATGATGTTATATAGCACCTGAAACCAATTTCGTTTGTTGTTCTTCTCTCTGCAGGTCTGTTTTTAGGGGTTGTTGTGGTGATGGCTTTGGTGAGCTGTATGGTTGTATGCGATATGCGATGGTGAATAGATTTTTACATATCAACAGTTTCAACAACAATCTTTGGCACCGATAGCTTGTTTTTGGATGGCAAGGGCAGAGCGATACCTCTATTCATGTCTACATCGCGATATTCTCTTGTGATTCTCTCATATCCTGGATGTGTGGTCTCGAATCCCTCCTGATCTAGTCGAAAGAGGAACATCTTCTTGTTAAAGTACAGAAAGAGCTTCTTGTCTGCGGCTGCCACAAAGCTGCCCTCTTCGATCTTGGCTGGATGGTTGTACTCTTTGAAGAGCCTATACGGACCCCAGCTACTGAATGAAATCAAAGCAGGCCACCACAGTGCAGCAGGTGAATGATACCAGCAGTAGAGTTGAATCAAGATCGGAGTCATGGTCAATGCAAAACCGACGATAGCAAATGCCAAAACAACTTGGTAGCCAGCTTTTGAATACCAGATGGTAGTGTTTGGTGATAGAATGGAGATCGGACGCTCTTCCCACTTGTACCTGACGTGAAATGAGATACCACGACAAGATACCACTAATACCACCGGATAACTGGAATGAAACACCAGTCTGATCTATGGCACAAGCAATCGAAACCAAGTAAGCTGCTCGTTCAACGTTTGAGCGTATTGAATTGTCGTAGCCAACCAGCGTAAAGTATGGGACACTGATTCGCATTTTCGATCTATCAAGCCACTGGTCCAGAGCAGGTGTAGCTTGTGCACCCAGCATCACGAGTTTGGGATCAAGAGATGTCATCTGATTGAAATTGACCATGACATCGACCATGCTCACGTAAGACTTGGCAGATGGGTTTTTGGAACTGTAGACATAGCAAGTAGTGATATTGCAACCCACTCTCAAGATTGGGTCGATTTTTGTCCACTCTTCGTTGCTTGAAACGTACCACAGCGGCAGTCCATCACCAAATCCAATGAGTGTAATTGGAAGCTCGCTAGAATTGGACTCACCGAGAGCATAGATCATAGGCAGTTTGTAAGAACTGGAATCGCCAAAAACATATCCATCTCTGCCAATGGTGACTGCTTGTTGAGCCCAGTTGCCCTTGAAGCATGTGGACTGATTACTTGTAATGGCATTTGCTCTCGTAAGCACATCAGAAGCATTGACGTACTTGGCATCTGTACCGATGGTGGAGAATGTTGTCTGAGAGACGATCAGAAAGTTGGTAATGCCAGTAGCAACAGCGATTGTAGCAGCCCACCAAATAGCAGACTCAAAGAAGATAACACCACGCTGCTTGAGTTTCTGCTTCCAAGTGTTATCTCGGTCTAGGAAAAACAAAAAGTTACTCTGCAGCAACTTGAGCTGTGCTTCGTAGATGGTGTTGACATCGGCTCCCGTACTAGTTGCTTTCAAGAGCTCAAAGAAAAGGCCAAGTCTGAATCTGGCATCGCGACCTCCGTCCATGAGCTGCGGGACGAACAGAAAGAGGATGGTGACAGTTGGGAGAAGAACAATGTTTCCTGAGATGTAAAACCCTTGGATATTGGATGAGCCAGCCCAAGGAGAAGGTGGCTGTCCAATGATTGTCGCGATAGGCAGACCACCGATGCCGGTGTAAAGAAACCAGCAGGTTATGGCAAAGATGATACCGTACTTGGTGATATCTATAAGAAGGCCCCGAATGCCAAGATAGCCCGTTTCCTTTTCAATTGCAAGCGATTCTAGACTGGACGCTGCTTGCGGCATGAAGAAATCTCCGAAAGTTTAGAATTTACTGTCAGCGGTTATGGGCAGCACCGAGCCTTCCTTCAAGAGATAAGATGCTTTGCCTTTTCGCATATCCGCATCTCTGTAGGACCATGTGATGCGTTCAAAGCCGGGATGCGTTGCATCAAAGCCATCTTCTTCCAATATGAATTGCTTTGTCTCCATATTAAAGTACAGGAAGACAATGCGGCAGTCGTATTCATCGTGTTCGAGAACAATATGTCTTGGATGCTCATAGAATCTGGACAGTCTTTCTGGACCAAAGTCATCGAAAGAAGTCTTGACGATCCACCAGAGGGCCACAGGAGACTTGATCCATGATCTGATGAGCAAGACATCTGGAATGTACATCAAAAGAGCGCTGATGATAACAAAAATGAGAACAACAATGTATCCAGTCTTTGAATACCACACTGTCGTATTGGATGACAAGATTGCTACCGGTCGCTCTTCCCAAGTGAACCAAGACAGCGTGCTTTGAATGCCATAGAGCACCTGGAACTTGAGACCTGAAGAATCGACACTGCACGACCTAGAGAGCAGGTAAGCAGCTCTGTAGATGTCAGATTCGGTTGATGTATCGCTACCAACAAGTGTCAAGTATGGTACTGACATGCGCTGCCCTTTTTGATCCACCCACTTGTCAAGAGCAACAGATCCGACTTGTGCTAGCAGAACAAGTGTTTGATCTATGGAAGCCATCTGGTTGAAATTGTTCTGGACATCTGTTCGTGCGACAGTTGACAGTGTAGACGGCTTGGCAGTCACATAGGCATAACAGACTGTCGTATTGCAGCCAATGGTCCAAGCAGAAGGAATGTCGGTCCATGCTTCTTTGCCGCGAATGGTCCAAATTGGGACTCCATTTCCGTATCCGATAATTGTCATTGGTCTTTCATCGATAGAGGACAGACCAAGTGCGTAGACAAGAGGCATGTAGCTAATGTTTCCATACACGTAATTGTATCTTGCAAGCGTCACTGCTTGCGTTGCCCAGTTTTGTTTGAAACACGTTGGATTTGCATAATCTGTACCAGGAATGGAAGTCGTGACGACAGAGGCATTGACATACTTGGTGTCTGTTCCAACGGTAGAGAGTGTCGTCTGAGTAACGATGAGAAACGTCGTGATTCCCGACTAAAGTCAATATTAGTACCGCGACAGCAAGAGTGGACACCCACCAGATGAAGCTTTCAAAGTACTGCGTCACTTGGATCTTAATTTTGACTGAAAACGGCTGCTCATTCTGCAAGAAATAGAGAAATTTGCTCTTGAAGAGTCTCAATGAGCTTTCGTACAGCTTATCTACGGGGGCACCAGTGGTTGTTGCCTTGTAGAGGTAGTAGAGGATGGGTAATCTGAAGCGGACCTCTCTTGCCTTGTCCATCATCAGAGGCACAAACAGAAACAAGATAGTAACCGTTGGCACTTGAATAATCGTGTTTCCGACAAAGAAGCCTTGAATGTTACTGTCTGTGGCCCAGCTGTTGGGGGTTTGCCCCACGATAGTCGCAATTGGCGCGGGATTGATGCCCAAATACAGCAGCAGGAGAGATGAGACGAAATAGATTGTCTTTTTGACAACACTCTTGGCTATATCAAAGGTAGAGATAGTGCCAGACTCTTTTTCGTACCCGAGCGATGTGTCATCAACCAAACGCGACATGAAAGTTTCCGACGATGCCGTTCAAGACAAGACACACATTACTGGAAAAGTTTGGAGTAGAATTGATGGTATCAGAGTACCAGGACCGATATGTGATCTTACTCACCCAAACTGATCGAGTGGGTCATGTGCTGCAAGTGGATGCCTTGGATTGCAAGACACTCCTTGGACCATTAGATCCTATTCTAGATACATTATGCACACACTTGTTTCAGGAAATGGAACTGAGAAAACAAGTGATCTTCATGCTGGGGTTCAAAAAGGGTTTCCTAGAGCAGCATTTCAAAGAACTGTGTAATGAAGTCATCAACTTTTGAGTTTACTTGTCCAGGCGGCAAATGGGGTTCTTGGCAACCATGTCCAGATCGAGTTTGTGTCCAACCAATTCACGGATGTTGTTGAGGCCATACTTGATCATGGTTGGTCTTTCAGTAGACAGTCCCCAAGCAATCACACGCACACCTTCTGGAAGACCCATCGGACGAAGCATTTCAGGTCTAAACATGCCAGAGTTTCCAATTTCGACCCATCTCTTGAGACCAGTGTGCCAGGCAAAGATTTCCATACTAGGCTCAGTGTAAGGGTTGTATGCAGGCTTGAATCTGAGATTCTCGAGACCCAGTTTCTTGAAGAAGCCATGCAAGACACCAATCAAGTCACCCAAGGTCAAGCCATAGTCTGCAATCACACCTTCGACTTGGTGGAACTCCGCCAAGTGTGTGGCATCAAGTGTTTCGTTTCTAAAGACACGGTCGATCGAGAACCACTTGACTGGCTTGAACTCCTTTTGCTGTGCAAGCTGGTAGAGCATGTTGGAGGAAATGGCAGTGGTGTGGGTACGCAGAATCAGTTTCTTTGCTTCTTCGATCTTCCAATCGTAGTTGTAGCCAACAGAGCCATAGCCACCTTCAGAGTGGATCTTCTTCACACGCTCCAAGTATTCCATTGGGAACTTGTCTGTTGTCTGTGGTTCCGACAAAAAGAAGGTGTCGTGTGCATCACGCGCTGGATGCTGCTGAGGTTGGAAGAGTGCATCAAAGTTCCAGAAAGAGCTTTCAACGTACTTGTTGGCCGGCATCTCAGAGAATCCAAGCTCCAAAAAGATTTGACGGAATTCATCTCTAACTTTCAAAAGAGGATGCAAATGGCCAGCCTTGATGGTCACACCCAATGCCTCAAAGTTGTAGCTCTTGAATTGTGTGTTTTTCCATTCACCGCTGCAGTTATCTTCAATACCTCACCAGCATTTCTTGTGAGATATCGGTAGCTTCCTCCACAATAACGGTTGTAAACTTGTATCCCTTGGTCACTTTGTAAGATGCTCTTTTTCTACTATCATCGTGATTACTGTGACACGACCAATTTACGCTTCTTGAGCTGCTGCAAGACTTTGTCGTCACCAGTTCCAGTCTGCTTGATGGAGAGCAAGACATTTTTGGTCTCATCCACAACAGAATCCACCAATCGCACGAGTTTGCCGTCAGCAGTTTTTTGAATCCACTTGAGCTTGAAAGCCTGACCCTGTCCAAACTTGGCAGCATCACCCACAATCTTCTATCGTCAATACAATAACGTTCAACTCCGCAATCGCAATTCCTTCTGCTGGAACATTTTCAAACACTCGTACTTCATGACTGCCCTTTTCAGCAATCTCTTGACCCTCTGATGTCAAAGTCCAGAATTCAGAAGCCAAGGTCTCGTACTCGAGAATCTCTCTAGACTTGAGTGCGTTCAAAACACCAAGGCATTCAAGTTGATCAATTTTCTGTCCATTGATCACCAAATCTGCAGTATCAGGAATGGTTCCTGTGCTGTCCAGCAACTGCAGCACTTGTTCTTGAATTTGCTGACGCATTTTTTTGAAAGTGCGAACTTGATCTCGACGCATGCCATCTCATCACATGTGTTTGCTGTGAGTCACTTGAACCTGTCAGATGCATTCTTGTCAACTTGAAATGAAGTCACTTGTAATCTTTGATGTCATGTCGCTGAGTGATGTCAGAGTACAAAGACACTTTGTCTTGCAGCATGTGAATTTATTGATGCGTTTCTGGTGTTTGGATGGTCTGGACAAGAACAGTTTCTTCACCAAGGGCAATCTCATAGCCAACAACATGTTCTTCAACAGTAAAAACTCCCAACATTTCAAGGACAGATGGCATTTGTGGCAAGTCTGGACAAGTCTTTCGACGCACTTTGACACGAAAATCTGTCGCAGTCCAGAGATCCACTTGGAGATGCAAGATATTCAGAGCAGGATCACTGAGAGACAGAGCAGGATCACTGCCAATGCACCGATATCAAGTTTTCAGCGGTTGAAAGACTTTCCACCAAATGGAAGAACTCAACACCTCAAAACTCGGCACCAAAGACTACTGGGACCATATTTATGATGTGGAAGTAGGCAACTTTCTAGACCATGGAGAAAAGGGAGAGGTTTGGTTTGGAGAGGACAGTGTCGTCAAAATGGTCGATTGGATGGAGGATAATGTTGCTGTAGACCTTTCAGTCATTGACCTTGGCTGTGGCAATGGGCACTTGGTCTTTGAGCTCTTTGACTTGGGATTCACACAACTTTTGGGTGTCGATTACTCTGAAAAAGCAGTGGAGCTTGCCAAACACATTGCAGCATCAGAAGACAAGCAAGTAGAGTTTGAAACCATGGACATTCTCAACCAAGAACCAACAACCACATATGATGTTGCTGTGGACAAGGGAACATTTGATGCCATCAGTCTGGGTGCCTTTGAACCAGGTACTACTGCACCAGCAACCATCTATGTTGAAAAAGTGCACAAGATGCTGAAAGATAACGGCATCTTGCTCATCACGTCTTGCAACTGGACAGAACCAGAGCTGCTCCTTAGATTCAAGGACAAGTTTGAGTTTATGGACAGAGTCAAGTACCCAACATTCAAGTTTGGTGGTGTCCAAGGACAGACGATCACAACGATTGCGTTCAAGAAAATATAATCGAGTCATGCCAACTGAATGATCTTGTATGAAACTTGTTCTTCTGCACTCTTCTTGCGTGGTGCTGTCAAGAGTGCCAGTTTGTAGTGAAACAGTCCAGATAGAGATGTCAAAAAGACAAACACAGCTAGATATCGCACATGGTCGATCCTCTTGTTGATCACAACTATCTCGTGCACGGCATCGTATGGAAACTTACCTTTTTCGTAAAAAACTTGAGTTGCATAGATACAGTAGAGCATCTGTGCTGCCATCGACCATGTAATGTCTTGGTGATGAATGACTGATTTGGAAAGCAGCATATCGAGTGATGGCAGTACAATATGCAGAATGTGGCCATACACAGACATGGCAAAATGCTCTGGACTGACGTTTGACCCTGTAACCACTCGTGGATGTACGAACACCCAGTACACCCACAGCACTTGGATGTCAGTTGTCATAGTGATGGCAGTCCATTTTGTCAGGATTGGCTGCAGCTTTTTGAATGGACTCCAAAGCACAAAGGCACCAAGGGTAAAGTAAATGAGATTGTAAAAGATGCACAGATAAGATAGATAGTGCATGGGATTGGTGAAAGAGCCGTAGATGCGAAAGATCTGTTGGATCCATGCAACCTTGAGGGCAATCATCACCACACGAAACACAAACAGCTTGGATTTGTCGACAGCCATGGCAAGTTTCAATTGGTTTCAATGTCTAAACATCGCGTTTCAAAACCATCCACCCTCATCTGAAACAAAACTCGGAATGCAATGAATGCAATTTACTTGTTGATCTGGATTACTGTTGTTTGGACCACTCTTCGTACTTGAGTGTTGCCAAGGTCACAGGTGGAGGCACTGGCATTCTGAGACTGCCAACATGGAGACGCTTTTCCTTTTCCATGGTGATAAAGTTGCGATAGTCATGATTGTATGCCGTGTCTCGTCTGCATCGCTTGTCGCCTGCCAAGATGTCGCTGATCGTCATTTCAGTATTGCGTGGTTGGTAAAGAAGCTTTGTCATGGCATGCTCCTTGCCTGGATTGCGCAAGGCCTTTTCGTTGCACTTGACGTTCACTCCAAACGATGTCTGATAGAGACTCTTGAGTGCTCTGCCTTGCTCAGATTGGAAAGATTTGATATCCTCAGTGTAGTTGAGTGCATCTACAGTTATTCCAACGACTTTTTTGTTGCTGACGATCATAAGCTTCTTGGTACGTGGACTTGTACAGAAGCTTCACAGCTTCACTCTCTCCAGGAAGTCCATTGAGTGCTCTTCTGTTGTATCGCTTGTTTCAGATTCTAAACCTGCAGATCTTGCTGTGCCCCAAGAGATGTGTTGCCTTTCCTTTGGACTTGCCTCATCTCTCTCGAAATGACTACTGGATGGTTGTTCTGGTCAGTATAATCGTATTCGTACACTGTCGGGGCCGTTTTGGAGTTGTCACGGAGGGCAATGAGTTTGCTCTCGATTTCCCTGGAATCAGTCAAAATGCCAAAGCTCCTCATCTCTGTAGTGTCTCTTTTCTGGATGCTCCGATGGCTCTGCAGGCTTTCCAACAGGGATAGGGGGCATCTCTGGTAAACAAAGTTTGTCCGAATGCTCGCAACCGTTCAAAAAGACAACCAAGAGGACAAAAATCGCAGTTTTGAAGAGTGGTTGAAACTAGCAGCTGACAATGTGCTTCACTTAAGATTAGAAGATCAACTCGTCCAACACTTGGAACCTGGCGCTGATCGACTACTTTGCTGACCTGTCACTCCTCAAGTCTGGAGATTCAATCAACTTTCAAAAAGCATCAACTACACTCGATGGTTGTGTCAAAGTGTACACGTCCAGAATCGACTCTGTTGATCTCGAGACCAAGAAGCTGCTTGTTGGGCTCTTTGACAAGGAGGAAAACGTTGAACAAGTGGAATCTGGCACTACTGACCAAAAGACAACCAGAAAGAAGCGAGTTGCCAAAACAGTTGAAACTGACGAGGATCTGCTCTCGACAAAGCAGCTAGAACTGGATTTTGTCATGGATCCACTTTTCAAAAAGACAGCAGCTGATTTCGACGAAGGAGGAGCCAAAGGCTTGCTGTTGAATCATCTTCAGATTTCATCTGCTGCAAAGATCATCTTTGATGCAGAGGATGCCAAGGTCTCATCTGAAGTCGAAAATGATGCCTTGCATTCGTTCTCGCTCTCTGTCTTTCAAGGTTTTGCATTTAATGTCAGGTCCGATCATGGATGGATTCAAGGAGATGTGGAACTACAAAGTCTGTCCAACTTTTGCTGATTTTGACTTTGAATCGACTCAAGATGAATTTGTGCTTGCTCCAATTGATTTTGAAAAGTATCAGCACGTTCAGGAGACTCCAATGATCCTTGATTCAGTGACTGAGCAGCAAGAGAACATGGATCCTTCAAATCAGTACTTTGACGATGATGGAGGCTTTGATGAGCCAATGGAACCAATGCAGCCAATTGAAAGTGCATCTGGACTTGCTAGAAGACTCACGCTCGCTTTTGACCAAGGAGAATCAGAGATCGACAGCATGTTTTCTCTCTTTGACAAGTCTATCGGTCGATCATGGGCTGGTCCAGACTTTTGGAAATCTCGTGTGCTAAAGGACAGTACAAACACTCCCAACACCAAGAAGAAATCACCAAAAGTCATTCAGCAGCTGGATTTCAGTGTGGATGCACCATCAGAGAGCACACTCTTTGCCAAATCTCGTGCATCTATCAATCTATCAAAGACTGCACTGTCATCAGCTGGAGATCACTTGCTTCCTGAAGATCACCAATACAACTCCAAAAACTTTGCGCATTTGATGATGCGAAAGAAACCAATCAAGATTGGACGGGTTGAAAAGTTTGTTCCTGCAGAGAATGATGGTACCATCATTTATTCTAGAGCAAGTTGACTATTACACAACAGCTGATGTAGAACCAATGATGGATGAGCCGATGGTCGAGATTGAACAACTGGAAGATGAAGATCTGATGCAAGAAATGCCACAACTGCTTCCAGATTTGCCTCTCAAACAATCCATGAAAGCTGAACCATTGAACTACTCCAGAAAGGCCAAGAGAGTGGATGTTCAGAAACTGAAAGAGAATCTGTGGACAAATCTCCAAGACACGAGCAAGGAGCAATTCACTCAAGTGGTTTCTGAACTGGATGAAGTTTATGACGAACAAGCGAGATCAGAGATCTCTGTTTCTTACTGCTTCATCTGTCTGTTGCATCTTGCCAACGAACAGAATCTGTCTCTTTCGTCAAAAACAACACTCGATGAGCTTTTGATTGCAAAAGAAGTTCTATAATCCCCTGGATGCTTAGTCATTACCTACTTCTCAGAACTTGCTTGTGCGAATCGTCACTGGCAATAAACTCTGCTTCTCGAATTAAGAAAAATCAGTCATCATGGCATCTGCACAAGTTATCAGAGTATATGACAGAGTGGTGAGAGTGCTGCACACTTGTGTGGGCTCCCTAGATAGCGCGGAAAAGCATCCGCTGTCTAGTGGCTATCTAGTGAGTCTCTACCTAGATCTACATAGTATAGCCCTTATATAGAACAACTTAGTGAAATTAGATAGGAGTAGGTAGTAAAGCCTTTCTGGAACATGAACGGCCCTTTCCGTGGTTCTCTCGTGGCTTGTTGTGTATCGCAGGGACTCGTCGTGGAACAGTGAAAGATGGGATTTGATGAGACTGTGTTCACTCGTAGAATGATGATGGACTGGAAATGAACAGACTGGTTTTAATTCAACTGCCTTAATAGTTTTTCGATGTAAACCTGTCAGCAGTGAGATCAGAGAGTGTTCACTGGTCAGGAATCAGCAACAATTGCAACTTTGAACAGCAGCCTGCACCAAACAGAGAGAAGATGGCATGGGCAAATGGATCAATACAAAACTGGATGGCAGTGATGGAGACGAACAGCGACAGCAACCAGCTTGCTCAAGCACAGAAAATGAACCACAGATCCTGAAAAAGGATTGCAGCTTGACTGATCTAAAGTATCCGCAGCTCAAGTGCCAAGAGAATGCTAAATGTGAGCTGTCACCGCGGAAGTAATGTTTGGAAACCAAGCAGGACAGCAGCAAGACGAATCGGATGAACACAGTACCAGAATGTGAGATGTCGTTGTCGTGCTGTTTCTAGGATGAATATGAGTACATTTCAACTGTGCTTACTGCACCAAAGTACAAATAGAACCAATGACAGAAGATCGAGCATGGAGGATTGCAGAGGATAGACCAGCATCGTCACAGCGAGCAAATTCGCCTTAGATGAGAAAGAGTACCAGATGACGACTTGGAAGAGCGATCTTGTGACAACCATCAACTAAAAGAAGCCATGTAACGATAACAACAGCTTGGCAGCACAGACATGCGTCCATATGAAACAATGGATGCGTCGAGCAGAATCATAATTGAACAAAACACATCTGCCATGAGGAAGAGTACCAGAAGGCTATTAGCACATCTTGCAGATGGGCATTCCGGCACAGCCTGTCGTGACACGACCGTGTCGACAACGGTAGATGTGTAATGATGTGTCTGAGTCATGGTAACACTGAAAGGGCATCACCAATGCTCAAAAGGAGCGGATGATGCTCAATAAACATGATTCATCAAAACATTTACTACAACAATGCGTTCAACCCATCTCGATGAGTGTGAATGGCTGAAATGTGCGACACTGCAGAGATGGTTGGAATGATGGATTGGAAGCCAGATTGGATCCAGACATAGATGGATGGAATCATGGACACCAGAAACAGCACCAACACTGTTTATTGAGTAAATACACGCAAAGACAGCTTTAGAAGACTGAATGATGTGTGAAAGTGGTGTGAGTTGTGCAATACCTGACGACCATCAATAGGCAACTGCAGAATGGACCAGTTTGTGATCATCATGTGCTCTCACACTGCCAAAGACAAAATAGACTCTATAAACTATTATCTTTCAAGAACCTGATGGTTTAGACTTGTTGAAGGCTTGCAAGACCACAGATGACTGCATCTTGTGAAAGATAGTGGCGCAGTAAACTCTGATCAAAATCTTAGCCAATAATCTTCCCTACAGATGACCAAGAGAAACCCAAAACCAAGGTTTCTGCTGAAGACCTGGTTGGAGTCAAAACAACGTTCATGCTTGCAGCATCCGGTATTGGAGACCCAGAGATGAGGAGGGACCACCCAAATCATGCTACTTGGCTCAAAGATCAACAGATGCTTATCAACGCATCAAAGCGGTACACCCTGATCCTTCATTATGGGTCTCTTCTTGTCAGAATCTTTGAAGCATGCGCAAAATGCATTTAATGTTGATGATTTGCTGTATCGTACCGCCTTTGACCTGGTCTCTACAGTTTGGTGTAGAGGAAGATGTCCCTGCCGCTTACGAACGAGGTGGTGAAAGACATGAGAGCCTTTATTGCGTCGCAGGAAATCAAGTTCTTTGTCGAGCATTTCAGATCGACATTGCCTGCCGTGTACCTGCACAGGACCACATCTCGAATCCACCGGTGTATGCATCAAACAAATGCAGGCAGCGTTTCAGAACAACATCAAGCACAGATTCGAGTCCTATGTCAGAAAGCTCGGAATGCAGGCTATCTGCCTGAAAATAGCAGCAACACTGTAAAACAACATAGATAGAAAATTGCCAACTGTCTCTTGAACACAGCAACGAGGATGCCTGGTGAGATGGAACTGCCTTGCTCGGTGCCGACCAACAGTCAAGCCAGATGGTGGTCTGTCTGGTGATCACCTTGCCAAGATGAAGAAACACCACAGATGCGCTGGAGGCCAATGCTCCGGATCGCACTGTCTTGGAGGCACTCGGTGACAAGGTCCCCAACTTTTGCCCGCCGGTCACCAAACAGGTGAACCAGCATTTCTTATTGGACACCACAACACTACGCAAGTTGTTTCTGAGCAACTGCGGTGTCGAGAGAAGTCACATCTGCCGCCATCCACGGGCAAGGAACGAGAAATGTGGTCTGTGCTCTTCCAGGTGGACTCTGCTGTCTGGAGGAAGAAGAACATGGTGCCACATTGGAGCATGCATACAGATGGTGTGTCATGCACGATTTTGTTTGAAAATCCAGACGATCAGATATCAGACGTCGACCCGAGGACTTTCAAGGACAAACAACTACCAGACGATGTGTGTCAGTGTCTTGCTGGATTCAAGACTCTTGTGGTGGTGATCCTGGCCATGGGACATTGATCCAATTCCGAGGATCGAATGGCTGTCTCTTACACTCGCAAACAAAGAGACCACGAGTTGAAGAGCGCCTTCAGGGAGAAGAAAGACGCAACAAGAAAGAAAAGGCCTCTCAGAGCTTCAGCTGGTACTCAAATTGACTTTAGATGAACAAATTTACTCGAGCAAGAGCCTCTTGTGGCAGAGCAACCTCCAGCAGCTTTGAGTACACTTTCTGGCTTTAGATGATCATTTAAAGGGCATTGATTTGCCAGAAGAATTTGAATTTCTTGGTGTTGACGTTCCAAATGCGCCAATGGTCCATCTGTTAACACTAGAGCCAGTCGTTGAAGCGCAAGTGGCCGAAGAACAGCCTCTAGACGTTGATGCAGCAGTTGGTAGACTCAATGCTGCTGAGACAGCAGAGGAAGCAGAATCTGTGCTGACTGATTTTCGAAGACTCGCCTCATTTTACCACGGTGCCATGGCCTATGCAAGCATGTCTATCCTGGTGCACCAACTTCCTGAGGATTTCTATCAGGAAACTTACTAGTGCAAGCAAAAGCTTCGAAGCTTTTTGAACAGGCAGCGTTCTGAGACTGCACTCCTCAACGCTGTCAAGGAGACGTACGGTGGGCCCGATGAGGTACTCACTTTGATCATAGGCAGCTCTTGGTATTGAAGACTGGTCTATGTCAACTCATTTTGATGGGTCGCGTCCTACTATCAAACGCATAGGCTTGAGACGGCTGTTTGTGCGTCATGGTGCACAGTAGTGCTCATTGATGAGTGCTTGGCAAGCCAGTGTTGTGCCAAGTGCGGCAGAAGACTATCGAACGTGTTTACTCCACCAAAGGTATAGATCATGACACCAGGATCAAGATCGAGGCCCGTACACCCACAAGCAAAAGAGAATAATGGCAAGACAAGCAAAGCCAACAGAGCTGCTGCCGAATCTGCCAAGAAGAAACGAAGGAAACAAAACAGGCTTGCTAGAAAGCAAGGTGTCTTCCAAGATGCTGTCGAGTCTCAAACAGACTTCATGGCCAGTCGCCATATCCAGACAGCAGTTGGTCCACTTCAGTCCCCAAGCAGATGAGTGTTTCTTCCTACCCAACCTTTCCATAGTGCTGTCAAGCGACGCCATCTTCTGCTTTGCAATCATCGACGCTGCAGAACACCTTGGAAGAGGGATGTCAATGCAGCGCTGAACATTCTGTCAGTTTTTCTGGCCATGATCCGAGGTGAGGAGCGTCCAGAGCAATTGCGACGACCTTCCAGACAAGAATTCATTGAGGAGCTTGAGATGGATGGAGATGCTGCAGAGGAAGCAGAAGAATTTGTTGTTGAGCCAGAAGACGATGAGGATGATTATGCTCCAGACTCTGACACAGATGATTCAGAAATGTCGGATCCAGAGAACTCGGATGACGGCCCAGAAATGGAAGCACAACCAACGAAAGATGGCAAGGAACACATGGCCACCCAGACTGATGACCAAATCATTGTGATCCCACTCCAACCGGACACAGCCAGTAGTACTCGAGCCCATGATGAGTAGAAATGGCGTACACAGACAAACGCATTTTTGGAAGTGATCTTGGTCCGATTTTTGGCTATCTCGTGCGATATCGTAATCCGTTTGTATTGTATAGCAAGACGGATAGTGCCATCTCCTTCCAGTGTCCAACAATGATGGAAATGCTCCATTTAATGAGTAAATGGTGGCAGATAATGTCAGCATCTGAAGATCAAGGGTTAAAGTTCCCTAATGTCCTTGATACGCACTGCAACTGCGTTTCTGTGTGCTTCGAGTCCCTCAAGGTGGGCAAGTGTCATAACACAGTCACCAATGGCATCCAACCCCTTTTCTGTCAGTGTCTGGGAAGTAATGTGCTTGACAAACGTATGCGTGTTGACACCAGAGTACATTCTGGAATAGCCATAAGTAGGCAGCGTGTGGTTGGTTCCAGAAGCATAGTCACCACAGCTGAAGTCAGTTCAAGTACCTCTCTGGAGAAAATGGTCCAACAAACACAGATCCAGCACTTGTAATGCCATCTAGGAGTGATTCAGCATCATCAACATTCAAAATCAAGTGTTCTGGAGCATATTCGTTCGAGAACTGCAGCGCTTCTTGGATGGTGTCGACACACAAGACAAAGCTCTTGGAAAGCGACACTTTGACAATCTCAGAGCGAGGCAAGGCCATGGCTTGCTTCTTCAACTCTGCCTGGAAGCGTTCGAGATCGTTCGATGTGAAACCAACAGCAACCAAGACCACTTGAGAGTCCACGCCGTGTTCTGCCTGACTCAAGAGATCAGAGGCAACATAGCTAAAGTTTGATTTGCTTTCAGCAACAACAAGCAATTCTGATGGACCAGCTGGCATGTCAATCGATACCAATGCAGTGCTGTCAGACTATTGTGAAATAAAGTACCTGTGCAATCATCTTGGCAGCAGTCACGTACTGGTTACCAGGACCACAGATCTTGTCGACTTTAGGAACTGTTTCTGTACCATAGGCCATGGCAGCCACAGCTTGTGCACCACCAGCTTTCAAAATGGTAGTGGCGCCAATCTTGTGAGCGACATAAACGACTTCTGGAGCAACATGGCCACTTGCTTGCGGTGGTGAAGCAATCACGATTTCCTTGCATCCAGCCACTTTGGCAGGAATACCGAGCATCAGTGTAGTAGACGGCAAGATGGCTGTGCCACCTGGAACATAAAGACCCACACGTTCGATTGGGCGAATGAATCTGGTGCACTTGACGCCTGGCATTGTTTCAACAACCAAAGGTTCAGTGTCCAACTGTGCCTGGTGGAATTTGAGAATGTTTTCATAGGCCAAATCAATCGATTCCTTGACTTTGGCAGAGATCTGCATGAGTTCTGCTGGGAATGGTGCCTTGATTACTGGTGTATCCAAAGTCACACGATCAAACTTGGCAGTGAGTTCCAAAAGTGCCTTGTCTCCACCGTCAACCACCTGCTTGACAATTGGCTTCACACGATTCATGATCTCGGCAGTTTTGAGAATCGGACGCTGCAAGAGCTTCTTGGCTTGATCTTGAGAAATCTGATCCTTGATGTGTACTTCCATGTTAAACTCTGGTGCTCTTGGCTTCTCGACAACATCCTTTGCGTTGCCTGGTCTGCGAGTGACTTTCTTGGATCTCATGTTCAAATGACGCTCCACATCTGTGAGAGAGACTCCTGAAGCAACACACTTGGTCAGAGCAAAGTAAAGCACATCGGCAGCTTCCCATGCAATCTCTTCCTTGTCAGTGGCTTCACAAAGCTCCTTGGCTTCTTCCTGGATCTTGCTGTGGAGCAGTTGCTTGTCCTTGAACAGACGCTGAGTGTAGGATCCTTCTGGTGCGTTTGTCAAACGGTTCTTCAGGACTTGATAGAGACCGCTGATGCCGTGAGACTCACCAAAGCAAGTTCTGGTGTTCAGGTGGCAGAATCCTGGTGCTTCTTGCACAACAGAGAATCTCAGCGTATCAGAGTCACAGTCGATGCTTATGTCAAGCAGTTCTTGAGTGGCACCAGATGTCAGTCCTTTGTGCCAAAGTCCTCTGTTTCTAGACCAGTAGACGCCGCTCTTTTTAAGAATGGCATGTGCTACAGACTCCTTGTTGGAGTAACAGAGTCCAAGAGCCACAGATTGCTCATCGACAACCATAGTCGTGAACAAACCATCTGGACGGTCAGAATGCACGCGGCTCAGAACGAGATCAGTGAATTGTTGTACTACTTGTTCCAATGGCAAAGACTCATCCACCACCCAACATGCTTGTCCACCATTCTTGACAAATTCTGGTTCTGGGTTCTTGGACACCAAGTAAGGAGTACCAAACTGCTTCAATTGCTCATAAACAGCTGGTTTTTCAGTAATAAAAAGAGTGAAATGCTGTGCCAATGAAATGTCCACATCGGTTCCCAAATCAAGAGCCAGGCGATCTTTTGGAAGAGTCGAGAGTGTTTCCAAGTCTTGAATGGCTTTTGGAGAGACAACGGCAATGTCTGCACCTTTGTCAAGGGTTGGAATAATGTCCTCCACGCTTTCGACAGAGGACCAGACTCGCTTTCCAGTCACAGAGACCAATTCAGTCGTCCACACATCCGCAGCAACCACAAAGGTCTTTGCAATCGTCGCAGTAGATTTTACCAACATTTTTTGGTGGAAGAATTTGCATCACCGGAACTGATGGATGACAACGATGGAGGGTCTGCCATGTGCACACTTGAACGGCTTCTTACATTGCTCAATGTCTTTCAAGAGTTGCTCCATTGTCGCTATTGAGAGCTTTGTGCCAAACATGACAGCATTTCTGTGGTGAGTCATCATGCCTGCATGCCTTGGATGCCAACCGCTCCCAAAGACCAGGAGATAGCATAGGAGTCGAAAGAATGTGTTCAAGAGCACATTTCTCGAACAGATCTGCAATCTCGTTGTCTGAGAACATGGATATCACTTGTGGATACACAAAAGTGTCTCGTGAGGGAATGTAGTTGAGTCTATGCTCCTTGAGACAGTCTAGATTCAGAGTCAAATGTTTCTTGACAGCTGCAGGGACCAGAATCATTCTACTGATCAATGTATCACTCAAGTACAGCATCTGATAGGATTCCAGCAAGATACGTTCATGCATGGCATGTGGATCCATGGCAATCAAGTATGTGCCTCCTTGTTTCTTGAGCAGACTAAACATGAAGCATGAATCCACCTGCAAGAGTGGAGTCATGTCTTTCAATTCATGGATTGACAGCTGCATTGACACGCGTCCCAAAGCTTGTTCAGCTCTGCAATCGATCACTCGTGATTTCAGGTGTGCTGTCATCTGAAACAGCAGAGTGATCTCTCATCTGATTTGCTTGACAGTGCACGCACTTTCCAACATGAACAGATTTTTTGGAACATCAAAGCCAAAAGACCCCAAACCAACCATCAACGACGCTATCGCAAGCACAGACTCTCGAGTGGACTCTGTTGAAGTCAAGATCAAGAAGCTGGATTTTGAACTAGTGCAAATCAAGGACAAGATGAAGTCCATGAGGGATGGACCAGGCAAGAATGCACTCAAACAGAGAGCCATGAAAGTTTTGAAGCAAAAGAAGATGTACGAGTCACAGCGTGACCAACTTATGCAACAGTCTTTCAACATGGAGCAAGGTTTTTGGTTTCAAGACAGCATCCATGGCTACAGAGAATCTCAAGAACACTATGATTACACTTGATGCAATGAAGACTGCTAACAAGGAGTTGAAGAAGCAGTACAAGAACATCAACGTGGACAAGATCGAGGTTTGTTTGTTGATGCAAGAAAATGCAGGATGAGATGGAAGATCTGCTGGAACAAGCAAATGAGCTGCAGGAGACATTAGGAAGAAGCTATGGCGTGCCAGATGACATTGACGAAGACGATCTGGAAGCAGGTATCTTGCCTCAATCAAGAGCTGGATGCTCTAGGAGACGAATTGCTGTTTGAGGAAGAGCAGGAGCCGACTTATCTCCAAGAAACACCAGCACCACAGACAGAATTGCCATCTGAAAATGCACAAGATCAACAGCCAGAAACAGCAATAAAGATGGGTGCATGAAGATTTGAGGTTTACTTGAACACCTTTCCGTCGGCGCATGGCTTGCCTTCGACCTTGTCGTCCCAAGCGATGATAGCGTTGTAGAATTCACGGTGCTTTTGGTTCTTGTCGTCCAAACGGGTGAACTCGTAGGACTCGAAGTCAGCAGCATCGCGGACCTCGAATGGAATATCGTGTCCTCTAAAGACAAAGACACCGGTGATTTCGTTCTTGCCGTCCTCACCCAACACAAGGACAGAGCCGAAAGCGTACTTGCGGGCACGATCCAAACGCTGGAAGAATCCACCAACCAAGTTGCTGGACATGAAGATCTGGGTCAATTCGTCGTTGTATTTGTATTGGACCTTCCAGATGGAGTATCCTTCTGGGTCGTACTTGCTCCAGAACCAGTCGATGGCAGTTGGACGGGTGTCGTTGTTGGAGTAGAATCGCTTCCATTCATCAAGAATGAAGCTAGACTTTGGCAAGAGGTCAAGAGGGTTCTTCTCCTTTGGAGCAGCCTTTTCAGCCTCAGCAAGCTCTTCCAAGTCGTCCTTTGGAGCTGGCTTCTCCTTCTTTGGCTCTGGCTTCTTCTCTTGCTTCTTTTCCTGCTTTGGCTCTGCCTTCTTGGCGACCTTCTTCTTGGTTGGGACGCCAACTGGAAGAGGGTGTGGGTTGCCATCAGCAACGATCATCTTCTTGGTCTGCTCTACTTCACCGAGAACAGCCTTGAAGTTTGGCTGGTTGACCAAAGTATTGAACCAACGGTTGAGGTTGACATAAGGAGCAATGAAAGATGGCTCAAGGACCAACTTGTAGAAGGCCACAAGAGCAACACCAACAGTGATATCTGCCAAAGTGATGGTCTCACCAACCAAGTAGGTCTTGGTCAACAAGTGCTTGTTCAAGACATCAGCAGCCTTCTTGAAGTTCTCCTTGGCCTTTTCAGTGGCAGCTTCGTTGAATTGACCAAAGCCAATGATTGGGTACAACCATGCAGCTTGGATTGGAGCAAGCTCATTGTCGGCGAAAGCGATCCATTGGTGGACCAAAGCGTTCTCCTTGACGTTCTTGCCGAGCAAAGTAGTACCCTCCTTGGCAGCAGCAACTACAGTTAGTCTTTCATCGAGTTCAGTGAAAATTCTCAGCATCAAAAGGAGTACTCCCATCTTTGACCCGTGCCCTCTTCAGACTCATCCACTGAGACTGCGACACCGGATGGGCTCCTTTGCTTTGCCAGGGATAAACTAAAAGACATCATCACTCGTTCGTTCTTACCGTAGTAGGTGATGGCAGAGGATTCATAAAGAGTGAAGCCATCAGCACCTTCGAAAGCAGGGACCTTACCAAGAGGGAACTTGGCCAAGAATGCATCGTTCTTGTTGTCGGTACCAAACTGAATGTGCTCCTCATCAACGTCGAGGCCGTTGTACTCTGCAGCAATAAGTGCCTTGTGCACACGTGGGTTGTTTGGATAGGTGTAGATCTTCTAGGGTGAGTTTGAGTACTCCAAAAGTCATGAGATCTCTGAAAAGAAAATTTTGGAGGCTCGAAAATTTTTGTTTCTTTGCAGTTCCAGATGCTGTGTAGTGGCTGTTGACTCATCAAGAGATTGTGTTGTCCAACAAGGATGAAATGTGACTCGACATGGATCTCAAAACGCGGCGATTGTAGTTTATTTGGCGAAGAGGTCAAGAGACCACTTGGGATAGACAATCTAGCATGAAAACGAATGCCTTTTGATTGGGGCCTTTCTTGTCTTTGGAAGTCTCGGAATGCAGGGCACTTCTGACGACTGTTGCTTGTCTGGCAATCTTTTCGACACAAGTCTGCTGCGAGAGCCCAAACGATCCTATAGTCAGTCGGAATACGGATGATATACTCGTTCACTTCATCTGCCACTTGCTCCCTTCTCTCCTGTGTCAAGAGATGTGCTACAGGCGACTGTTGAGGATCTGGATACGCAATCAGAGAAAGCACATCCTGCAGCAAGTCATCTGTCTTTTGAGACACGTTCGCAAACTGTCCAAGATCTGATCTGAGCCAAGTTACCTTTTTGAGCAAACTCCAGAGCTTGCGCAGTGTCTGTCTTTATCAGCTCAATAAACAGCTGACATTTCAGTGCAAACAAAATCTCCTTTTCTGTCTCGAGAGAGTCGACAAAGTGTTCATCAAAGAACTCGACTGCTTCACTGAGTTTCCCTTCCAGGATGAGATACTTGAGACTCTTGCGTGCCGACAATGTGTCCAGCGCAACTGCAAGCGTGTTCTTGTGTTGTGTGCTCTTGTCGACATCCATAAAAGTCTCTGATTTGGAGTCGTCAATGTCCATTCCAAAGTCTTTGGTCATTGTCTCAGTCAAGTGACAGGCGTCTCCAAAGGCCCTTGCAGTCTCTCCATGGCAATTGTTGATCAGATACTCGTAAATCAGCAACTGAACAATGTCCTGTCCTGGTGCGTCTGTGGTTTCGTACATATCCGAAAGTGGATCTACTCCCGCGCTAGCAGCCATCTGGAAAAGAGTTCATTGCAGATAAAGCCCCATGGAAACTGATTTCGGCTTGAATCCACACTTTTCGTAGAATCCTACCTTGTCCTGAACGCATGAGAGAATGATTTTGTAGCATCCGATGCGCTTGCCAATCTGTGTCAGTTGCTCGATAATGTACTTGCCAAATCCTTTGCCTCTCATCTTGTCCGACACCACAATATCTTCTAGCATCAGCGATCTGACCAATGTGTCCACAGTTTGCACACTCGTGAATGAACTTGCGTTCGATCATGATGTTGCCAGTTGCGACAATTGTCTTTGTTTGCAACTCCTCAATCACGACACAGACATACACATCTGGATGTGACTGTATCCAGTCAAATCGCTCTCATCTGAGTGAATATACCAGAGAACTTGTCAAACGAAATCTCACCGACAGTCGTGAGTTGTGAAAGCAAGTGAAGATAGCCCTTGTGATAGTCTTCCTTCTCCAGCGATCGCATGATGTAGCCCTCTGGCATTTGTTTGGCAATCGTTTCGTCCAACAGCGAGTTCCAAATGCCGCCCATTTGTTTGAAAAGAATCACGCCCCCACACGATCCAACGTGATCCACAGCCTCACAGTAAGGCTATTGAAAAGTGATAGCCTCACAGTATGACCATTCTAAAGAGTCAATCATCGCTTCGCGAACGCGCTTTCCAAGATGAAAGTTGTTGTGTTTGCAGTTGGACCGCAAGAGTCTGGAAAGACAGCCATCTCCAACCATGTGGCCGAATTATCAGAAAGCTTGAGTTCTACAGAGTACCATCCAACAGTCGGTGTCAGAATTCTAGAGTTTGAGCGCAAGATTACAGCAGACCCTAAAAAGTCTCAGAAATGGAGAGAAGCTGTTGTAGAAGGTTGTTAATTTGACAGCAGTTGAGCTTTGGGACTGTTCTGGCAATCCACAATATCTTCCCTTGTTCATTCCCTTCGTCCAGAGATCACATGCAGTCATTTATGTCACTCCAGCAGATGGGAGACTTGAAAAAGAGCTAGATGGCTGGCAGGAACTCTTTGGAACCAAGCCTGGTGTCATTTTTGCTCACAGGATCATCAATGCACCACAGAGAAACAAACTTAAGATCAGCAACAAAGTCTTGCAAAAGTTTGGAATCGCTTACACGTCTCTTGATCAAGATCCAGACGCGATCAAATCAGAATTTGACATTTTACTAGCCCAGGCATTCACGCAGCTGCTGGAACAAAAGGAGCAAGAAGAAAATGCCATTTCCAAGCAGTAAACTAGTAAGCAGCGCCAAATCCATCCTTTCTCTTGTCACCACCAGCAACCAAAAGTCCGTTCTTGTTTGAAATGGCAGCAACACCGGTCACAGTGACACCAGGTGGCAATCGCATGATCTACAATCAATCAAAATACCTGATGTCCACGATCACGCAAGAACTCTTCCTTTTCTGACGAAAAAGTGTTTTCCATCGTCACAAAGTGAGGCAAGAGCTGATGATGCATGCGAGGTGCATCTACTGCCTGAAGAGCAGTCAATCCCAGATCCAAAACACCCAAAATTACCTGAACAGTCGCAGTGATGATCTGACTGCCTCCAGAAGCACCAGCCACCACCAGCACTTGACCATCCTCTTCAACAATCGTTGGGACACTTGAAGAGAGAGGTCTCTTGTGTGGATGCACATAGTTGTAAGGCGAGGGCACCAATCCAAATGCATTTGGTGTTCCTGGAATCGAAAAGTCATCCATCTCGTTGTTGAGAATAATGCCAGTCTTTTGATCCATAATTTTAGATCCAAACAGCAAATTCACAGTGGAAGTCAAAGTCACTGCTTCACCATTGGCAGTCAGGATGGAAATATGCATGGTTCCAGGAGTGTCCTTGACTTGGAACTCTGGATCATAGTACTTTGGATCAAACGTCTTGTCGTCATTGACTTTCGATCGCACAAGATCGACACTCTCTTGACTTAAAAACTGTTTGTAGATTGAAGTGATGTTTCTGTACACTGGATCTACTGGATCACCGATAAATCCTCTCTGTGCATAGCCATGCTTGAACAATTCCACCAATCTGTGTGTGCTCAAGCTAGAATCGTCGTAGTTCAAGCCATCCAAGCTCTTCAAGACAGACATGAGCACAGGACCACTGCTTGGTGGTGGACCTGTGACGACTTTCTTGCCTTTGTAGAAACCAACCACTGGCTCTCGCTTCAAAGGCATGTATTCCAAAAAGTCTTGTTTGGTGATGTTACCACCATTGCCGTTGATGGTTCTGATCAATTCATCTGCGATGTATCCCTTGTAAAACACATCTGGTCCTTGCTCACCAATATCTCTCAATGTGAGAGCGAGTGTTGGACGCGAGATCCAATCACCAGCAACCAAGAGCTTTCCTTTGGGAGCAAAGACTTGCTGCATGGCAGCATTCTTGAAAATGTGTTCTGATGCACTTTGGATGCGTTTTTCCAACAACGGCGTCACTTTCCATCCATTGGCAGCCAATCTTTCTGCTGGCACAATAAGCTGCTTCCATGGGAGCTTGCCACCTAGCTTGTGCATTTCCCAAAGACCAATCACTTCTCCAGGGACACCAGATGCCAATCCAGTGAATTGTGCATTCATTGGGTTTTTGACAAACATATCTGGCTTGGAAGCACTTGGAGCAGCTTCTCTAAAGTCCAAGAACGTATAATCTCCCTTTTCAGAGCGATGCAACATGAATCCACCGCCTCCAATACCACTCGAGTACATATTGGTGACTCCGATGCAGAAAGTGGTAGCGATAGCACTGTCGATGGCTGATCCACCAGCTTTGAGTGTGTCCAATCCAACAACAGTGCACAGATCGTTTTCAGAAGCAACGGCTGCATGTGTGCCTTGCGGACGGTAGTGGAACTGCTGAGAGATGATCCAGTGCCAAGCAGCAATCATACAAGCAACAAGACCCACTCTTTTTATCAGTGTTGCTCGTTTCATCGACACTGGACGCTTTTCCTTGTGCATTCGGCAGGAAACCCTGAAATCGCGTGATTGTCAGATTTCAATCAAACGACAGCAGGTTCTTGTTTGTCTTTTTGGTCTGGATCTTGCCAGTTGTCGCTTTCTTCTTTTGAGCTTTGCCAATCCCAGCAATCTTTTGTTTGCCAGACGACTTGAGATGCAGTGAGTCTTTCAATTTGTCTGTAGTCTCTTTCCGTTCATCAATCTCTTTAAAGTGATATGTAGTCTCTTTGGGGTGATCTGTACTCGCTGGAGAGACATCTTCCAGGTTGACAATCACTGGAGCATCATCTTCCACTGGCTGCTTCTCTACTTGCTCCTTCTTCTGAGTCTTGAACTGCTTCAAAAAGTCTGGTGACTCACCAATGATCCTGAGCTCAGTCATCAGAGATCTGGAATTCAAAGGTTTTTTTGCAACTTTCCGAGTGGCAAATGACGCAGCTGACCAAATTCGTCACTACTATTCAAAAACCACTGTATGCGCCATTGGTGTTCAGCATTCTCTGCAAGGATGTGATCATTGAAATGGGACAGCAAGACTTTTTGGAGCACAATGGCACCAAAATCACTGGAACTTCCAATATTCTGAGAGCACTGGGATCCTTGTATCCACTCACTCGCATGTACGGTGTGGATCCATTGAATACCACTCAAATTGATTACTGGATCGACTACACTGACAAGCACTTGGGAACGACTGATTTCAAGCAGCTGTCTGTCACTTTTGATGCCTTGGACAACCACTTTACGCTCAACTCATTCCTTGTGGGTTACCATCTCTCTTTGGCCGACATCTGTCTCTGGGGTGCCTTGAGAGCCAACGCCATCTTTAACAAGCAAATCAAGAACGGCAAATTGGACAACAAGCATCTCATTCGCTGGTACAACCACGTTGGATCCATGGAATTTGTTGCTGAAGGATTGAGCAAACTCGTTGCGTCGCGTGAGCAAGCCAAGGACAGGTCCGACCAAGGCAACATGGACATTGAACTCGTGGATGCCAAAGAAGGTCAAGTCGTCACTCGTTTCCCTCCAGAACCTAGTGGATACTTGCACATTGGACACGCCAAGGCTGCCATGTTGAACGAGTACTTTGCTAGACAGTACAAGGGAAAGATGATCGTTCGCTTTGACGACACCAATCCAACAAACGAAAAGGCAGAGTTTGAAAACTCCATCAAAGAAGATCTGCTCTTGCTTGGGATCAAGCCAGATGTGATCACTCACACTTCTGACAGCTTCGGATTGATTTACGAGCAAGCGATCAAGATCATCAAGATGGGCAAAGCCTACTGCGATGACACTGATCAAGACACTGTAAATTCTTTGACGATAGATGAGACACGAGAGATTCGAAGGCATTGACTCCAAGAACAGAAACATGTCTGTTGAAGAGACGCTTGCCATTTTTGATGAAATGACTCGTGGCACTGAAAAGGGACTTAAGTACTGTCTCAGAGCAAAGATCAACATGCAAGAGTTGAACAAAGCCATGAGAGATCCAGTCATTTACAGATGCAACCTCATTCCTCACCACACCACTGGTGACAAGTGGAAGGTCTATCCAACCTACGACTTTGCTTGCCCAATTGTCGATGCTCTCGAAGGCGTCACTCATGCTTTGCGTACCGTCGAGTACAGAGACAGAAACGCACAGTACCAGTGGTTCATAGACACCCTCAAGTTGCGTCAAGTCCACATCTGGGACTTTTCTCGTCTCAACTTTGTCTTCACTGTCCTTTCTAAGCGCAAGCTCACTTGGTTCGTCGAAAAGGGACTCGTCAGTGGCTGGGATGATCCTCGTTTCCCTACCGTTCGTGGTATCCGCCGCAGAGGTATGACCATCGAAGCCTTGCGTCAGTACATTCTCTCTCAAGGTGCATCTCAAAAGGAAATCAACCTCGAATGGGACAAGATCTGGTCTTTCAACAAGAAAGTCGTCGATCTGATTGCTCCAAGACATGTGGCTCTTGCCCAAGACAACTTGGCTCTCTTGACTGTCGTTGGTGAACAAGTCCAGACCCAAGTCAAGAAGGTGCCAAAGCACAAAAAGAACCCAGAACTTGGTGACAAATCCACCTTGTATGGACAGCAGCTTTATTTGGAGCAGGAGGATGCCAAGACGCTTGAGATTGGCGAAGAAGTCACGATGATGGACTGGGGCAATGTCATCATCAAAGATATCAAAAGGGAAGACGATCTCGTCAAGAGCGTTGATATCACCCTCAACTTGGACGGTGACTTTAAAAAGACCAAGAAGAAGTTGACTTGGCTCAGTGCTGTTGACCATCCAGAAAAGCCATTGCCCGTGACGCTCTTGGACTATGACTATCTCGTCACCAAGTCCAAGTTGGAGCCAGATGATGCCTTTGAAGACTTTGTGAACCCAGTCACAGAGTTCAAGACGAAAGCCATTGGTGATGCCAACTTGAAATCTCTCAAGAAGGGTGATATCATCCAGTTTGAGCGCAAGGGATTCTTCATCTGCGACCAAGTGCAACCAGAGCTTGTGTTTATCACCATTCCAGATCCAAAAACTGTTGGTCTCAAAGCAGAGTCCAAAGATCCAAAGAAGCAGGAAAAGCCAAAGCAAGAAAAGGCTCAGAAACAGGACAAGGCTCAAAAGCAAGAAAAGCCAGCCAAGCAAGCCAAGAAAGAGAAACCTCAAGAAAGCAGCATCAAGATGTACCAAGTCAAGCCAGTGTACGCCAAGGAAGACTTTAAATCCCAAGTCGGCTCCATGTACACGGTCAAGAACGTTTACGATGGCATGGACATTTCCCTCAATGTGCCACAGCAACCAGCATCTCCGCCAGAAAAGCAAGAGAAGCAAAAGAAGGAAAAGCAGCCAAAGCAAGAGAAGAAGGCACCAGAAGAACAATCCATCATCTCAAAGCTCAACATGTGCGTTGGCAAAGTCCTGTCAGTCAAAAAGCATCCAGATGCAGACTCTCTCTATGTGGAAGAGATTGATGTTGGTGAAGACAAGCCTCGTACTGTCGTGTCTGGATTGGTCAAGTTCATGACCGAAGACCAGATCTTGGGTCGCACGATCCTTGTGTTGAAGAACCTGAAGCCAGTTGCGTAATTTTGTTGATGTTAGTATGAGAGGCATCAAGTCTCATGCCATGGTATTGTGTGCATCCAATGCTGAGCATGATGTCGTCGAGTTCCTCGTTCCACCAGAAGGATCTCTTCCTGGAGAACGGGTTTACTTTGAAGGTCATGAAGGAGAGCCAGAAGACGAACTCAAGCCAAAGAAGAAGGTCTGGGAGACTGTCCAACCAGATTTCAGTACCACAGATGATCTTGTTGCTGTTTGGAAAGATGTGCCATTTAGAACCCATCGTGGCGTTATCAAGGCACCAACACTCAAGAAGGCATCGATCAAGTAAACTTTAGTCTTGGTCCATATCACCGTTGAGTGCTGCCTTGGCTGCACGCTCTGCTTCCTGCTTGATGTCAGCAGGAACCTGAGTGTGCTTGTTTTGAGAAGCAGGGCAGATCCAAGTGAGTTCCAATTCGAATTCCTTGTCCTTGGCCTCGTCGTGAACCATGTGGATGCTAGATTGAGGCTTGATACATTCTGGCTGCGTGTTTGACAGCTTCAGCACACGTCAATGTTGCAAAATCCAACTTTTCAAGCTCTGTTTTGGCCACTTGCTTTCCTTTTCCAACAGCAATTGCATTGTATCCCTGGAATGAAGCAAAATACAAAAGACAGTCCAGATGGCTCAACCATGTGCAGATGTGGTCCATGCACGTCAACGGTGCCGATGATGGAGCACAAACCAAAAGGTCTGACTGAAGAGTAGAGTGTGAACGCAGAGATATATCCAGCAACTCGCTTTGCAATGATCTACCATCAATTTTGAAACTGGTCCAGGGATAGGTGTTCTATAAACACTCTTGTAGTTTTCTGCCTCCTCTCTTGCTCTTGAAGCAACATGTTTTGAATCTGCCAGCAATCCAGCACCGACCTAATCTCAACGCAAGTACGAATCCAATATGGTAGTCCACAGTCTGGATTCTGTTGTTGGCTCCTGGAACCAAAAGCTTGGAGATGAGCAGCTTCTCGTGTGCTAGAACGATACCATCCGAACACTTGATTCCAAGACATGTTCTCGAATCAACTTGAATACCCACTGTTTTCAACTGCTTTCAGTGCATACTCCACTTGGAAAATACGTCCATCTGGAGAGTAAGTGGATGCAGAGAGATCATAGCCTGTTCCGATCGACGACATTGCCAGGGTGAAGATTTGCACAACGCGTCGCAGCAAACTGAAAGATCAATGGCACATCAACAATGTGTTTCCAAGAGGACACACTCTTAGATTCCGTGGCATGTCTAAAAATTTCCGCGGTTGATGCAGAAAGATGGCGATAGTCAGAAGCTCACACAGCGCAAAGGTGTCTCTGGCCCAGTTCTACAAGATGAAGGCATATCTCAGCCTACATCTAGTCTTCCTGACCTCGCGCTGCAAGATAACAACCAAAGAAGAAATAGTTTGGTGCCAGTTGGTAATGAAGAGAGCCACAGTCGTCAACCGAGCTATTTAGACATTGATAGTGGCTTATTCAAAGATACAGTCGCGAAACACGAGCCGTCGACTCCAACTCGCAGCCATAGCACCAAAAAGTCTGGCAGAGGCATGCCCATCGAGAGTGTCAAGGAGATAAAAGACACCACAAACACGGTCAAGTCGCAGCGCATGACAGAGTGGCTGTCTTCAATTCCAGTTCCAGCGTCGATGCCTCCAATGGAGCCGGGATCAAGAAGAGGCAGTCAATCCATCTTGAAGAAATCTGGCTCAGACAGGAGTTTGGACAAGCACAGTTCCAAGTCATCTGTCAGGATTGAGTTGCCAGAAGACTCTAGAGTAGTGATTTCAATCATGCCAATCACAGAAGGACACAGCAGAGAAGAGATGCCCAGTGAGTTTGGCTTTCAATCATCTGCAGAGGATGCAGACTCTGTCAGACCAGATGAAGCCATTTCACAAATCTTGGTAGCCAAAGAGCCAGAACCAGCACACCCACCGAAAAAGGATGAAACGGCCATGTCAGTAGCAGACAGTATTGGATCCAGAGGAGCCAAATCCTCTGTCACATCTCTCACAACAGACAATGAGCTAGAGCTATCCATTTGGAGGTATATAGAGGCCTGGCAGCTCAAACTGGCTGAGACACGGATCTACAAGCTGTTTCACAATTTCTTCACTGGCATCAGCTTTAGGGTCATTTCCAAGAGCATTATCATCATCTTGCTGATCTGTCCATTTATTTATTTCACCATTAGTTCAAAAACCATCTTGCTCCAGTCTCAAGAGTCGTTCAAATGTCAATTGGTTGATAGTAGGGCTACAGACTGCTTGTTATTGGATTCCAGTGCCTGTTTGGATTGCCATCCACTTTGAGGCACAGAATCTCTACACATTTACACTCTCTGCTGCTATTTCACACTATGGCGTCAAACTTACATCTCTTTACAGTGGGACTTATGCCAACAAGACACCTGGCTACAGAATCAGACAGATGATGTTTGTGCTATCGTTCATTTTCTGGTTTGTCGTGATTACATTTGCCTATGAACTCGATTGGTCTTACACACCAGTCTATTCCATGCGGTCTGTTTGTGCACTTCCATCTTACAGTACTACAACGATGAATGGTGCATTTATTGGCCCATATCTGGAAGGTGAAGCAGAATTGGTCAGTTTGAGCCAACAAGGCATTCCCTTTGCAGATGGCATTGCAGGTGGCTTTGGTGCTTGGCCCAAAGATGATTCTCTTCATGTCTTTTCTATCAATGCTCCGGTGGGAGTTGGATATGTGATCAAGACGCAATGTGTTTCATCTGCCCTCGCTGGACAAGCCCAAACGACGATCTCAGCTGTTCAGTCGACGGTGAATTTGAATGTGGTTCAAGGCAACATGACGGTTGCGTTTATGGATGCTGTTGGTGGCCACAGTGACATTTGCAACTTTACAGCTGTGTTTGGAAAAGCATATGACATGCTGTCACTTTACAAAGTAGACCAACTTCACGCAGTGAGAGCATTGGGAATTGAAAGGATGAGGATTGGCAAGATGAATCTGGCTCTTGGACAGTCAAGTGCGACAAAATTCGCAGATTTCTCTACCATTGAATCTGGAGGTCTGTTGTTTGACGATAGATTACGGCGTGGTGTTGGCAAGCAAGTTTCAGTCTGCGCTGCAACCAGCACTGGCAAGATCGTTTGGTGTTTACAATGGCAGAGATCTGACAAGTATCCTAAATCTGGCATCGCATTCGAGAGGTGTTTACAATGAGTCACTCATGTGGGAAGCCATGGCATCAACACTTGGTGGGATTGCTAAGCTTGCAGTCGAGACCAATGATGCATGGCAAGCAACACAATGCGATTTTTATGTTCACAACCGTGCTGGCTATGCCAGTTGGGTCATGATGGCAAATCCACTGAACATCGTCAGTTTTCTGATCATTGCTGCAGTCTTGTTCCATCTTGCTTGGGTTTATTTGTATTTCAAAGTGGATTTTGCCACTCAATTGGCATCGAGAGCCATTGCCAATCCTTTGCGATTTCTGCATGACACGAACGAGAACAGCAAAGAGATCTTTCATGACACAGAGTCCCACTTTAAAACATTGGATTATGATCTCAAACAAAAACTAGGCGATGTGATGATGGTCTATGGTGGCCAGTTTGAAAACTCGAATGATGCTGCACCAAACTTGGTGTTTGGACAGAAAGAACAAGTGATCACACTTGACAAGCTCAGAGAGTTCCAAAACAGTCCAGATTCACCAGATCCAATCCCGTTGACGCCACGAAAGTCAAAAACGCGTGCAAATGGAAAAGCACCAATCAAAGACACTCGAGTCATCCATGTAGAGTCAGAAACAGATGTTGATCATTGGGAGAAACGTGTTCAGGCACTGTTCAAGTGGGCAGAGAGAACATGGGAATGGATTACAGTGGAATACCAACAGACAATGGTCTTTATCCATCTGCTGTTCTTGATTGTGATGACTTCACTCATTCTGACAGTGGTTGAAGTGTCTACCAACCGTCATTTCACTTCAAAGAGCTACTTCTCAGGTTTACAAGATAACACGAGGATTCCAGTTGCTGATGAACTCCTTTTGTCACATTCTATTGATTTCTACCTACTTCTTTTTGCGTCAAGTGTACATGCTGATGATGTGTGCCAAAGCAACAACGAGTGGTGTGACATTCAGACAGATCTTCCATGTATACAACAGACAGTCGCCTGGATTCATTGCCAGAGTCTTGATCCTGATGTTGACACTGTCATTTGTTGTTTTGGTAGCACTTTATTCCAAATCCTTGCAGTGGCTTCCCATTGACACTGCAGCAACGACAGATTCGTGTCTGGCACCCACCACAAACTTTTCAACTGTGATTCAGCCAGGATTTCTGAATGGCCTTGGTGGTGGTGCAGAATTGAGCAAGTTTGCAATTCCATTGACAGATGGCATCATTGGTGGATGGAATGGATGGCCCACAGTCTATCCAACCAGAAACTTTACACTGCATTCGCTTGGCATTGGATTTGCGATTACAACCTTGTGTTTTACACCAGTGCAGCTTGCTACATCTGTATCAGATGTATCTATTGATGCCACAAAAGTATTTACTGCAGATAATGTTGCCTATGGTCAGTTTAACATCCAGTGGCCACCCAACATGCTCAAATCCACAGACATGATCACTTACTCCTCAACACAAAAGTGCTCGTTTAAGCTCGCATGGGGCTATGCACACATTGACAAAGTCTTTATTCTCAACGAGTGGGATGGACTGGAAGAGGGTGAGCTGCATTCTATAGAGTTTGGAGAGTTATCAGTGGAACAAGACACAAATGACATTTACATTAACGAGTGCATTGAGCGGATGGATGATGATCAGCACAACTCTGTGATGCGCGATCTGGCTTCAAACTTTCAGATCCTCTTGAAATCGTCGTTCAACAATGTCACTTGTCCATCGCCTTGTAGTGCATTGCATTGGGCAACACTAGAAGATGATCTCATGCACGTGCATACCGTTCATAGAGGACTATCTGTGGTGATGGCAGAGATTGCTCACTTTATGCTGCGAGAGCACGGCGATCCAACAGAATGCAACTACTATGCAGATCTGGGGCACGGACGCATTATTCATGACCACAACCTCTTCCTGGCAGTGAACATCTTGGCTGGTGTGCTCATGCTTGCGAAAGCGTTCCATGTTTGGTGGGTCTACTTGATCTTCAAGATCAACGACTACAGCTGTACCGCATTACAAGCCATGAAATCACATCTCAGACTGTGTATCGACTTGCAGCAAAGCTCAAAGAGCATCTTTGGAAGATCGCGTTCGATGCGAGAGACTGAAAACGTAGATATCACGTCGAAATTCCAGCACACTGAAGTGGTATATGGTGTCTTGTCACACACCATTGGAGATCCAAGACCAACGCTAGGGTTTGGACCAAGGAAGAAGATGGTCCTGATTCACAAGTTGCGTAAAAAGCTTTAGTGACTTTCCCCGCGTTTGAAGATGCCAGCAGGAACAGTCTTCTTTTCAGCCATGTTCTTTGGAGGAGTTGCTTTTGGAGCATACCATTTTGCACCAAGGGGAAAGGACCAGCTGTATTTTGAATGAAACTAGTGTCTGGAGAGTTGGACTTATCACATCCATCGTCGCTTGTTGGTTAATGTACTCGAGATGAGACTAGGTGGGCCATCACGTATATCGCACAACTCAATCCATTAATCAGTCCCGAGCGTACTTTTGGACCAGCTCACCATTAAATATGATGTCGTCTCTCCGTTGCAGTCTTTGTCACTCAGTCGTGCGACAGTCTGGTGTGGCGCCCGTCACGAAGTCTGCAACGCCGCTGAAACACTTCTTCATGGTGACGACTCAATCAGCACCGAAAAAGATCCAGTACAACGCCTTTGGACCCTACAAGCTGAGTAAAACCATTGGAGAGGGTGAATTCGGCAAAGTGAAGCTGGCATATCACCAGGACACTGGAAAAGAGGTCTTACGACTGACGAGAGGTGGCCATCAAACTGATCAAGAAGGAATCTATCCAGCAACCAAACAGACACAACAAGCTCATGAGAGAAATCTCCATTCTGCAGTCGATTAGCCACCGATACATTGTCAAGCTCATTGAAGTCATTGAGACAGACAACTACATTGGTATTATTCTTGAGTATGCTTCAGGTTTTGTTGTTCACCCCAGGCGGCGAGCTCTTTGAACATATTTTGGCCAGACGCTATCTGAAGGAGAATGAGGCAGCCCGCATGTTTGCACAGTTGATTGCTGGTAGATCGCTTGAACGTAGGTGTGACTTATCTCCACAACAACAAGATTGTCCATCGCGACTTGAAACTCGAGAACCTGCTCTTGGACGGACAGCGCAATGTCATCATCACAGACTTTGGTTTTGCTAATGTCTTTTCTCAGAACCCCGAGGAACTCATGCAGACATCATGCGGCAGTCCGTGCTACGCCGCCCCAGAACTGGTGATCAGCGATGTATTCTTTGTCACGCTAGGGGTATGTCGGCGAGAGTGCAGACATTTGGTCGCTTGGTGTCATTTTGTACGCGATGCTCTGCGGATACCTGCCGTTTGACGATGATCCAACCAATCCAGAGCAAGATAATCTGAATCAACTGTACAAGTACATTATGGAAACAGAACTCGATTTCCCATCGTACGTTTCTGAAACAGCACGATCGCTGATCCGCCGCATTTTGGTGCCCGATCCAAAAAAGAGAGCAGACATGGTGGAGATCCAGCAACACAAGTACGTTTGTTGATCTTAGGTGGCTCAAGCCTTATAGCTTCATCTATGCACCAGAAGCCAAGATTGCGATCCAGAGAAAGGAGCGTTCACCACCAGATGATCAAGTCGTTCCAACAAGATCTCCTGGAAGAGCACCAGTGACTGCACCTATCAGCCCAGTGGCTTCTCCAAAACAAACCAAGATGGAGCGACCAGAGCCAGAAAAGGAGTCTCCTACTTCATTGACATCACCCATCTCAGTGAATATGGAACAGAGCCCTCCAAGAATGAGCACGCCGCCCTCCAACAGTCCATACCGCGGCACCAGCACGAGTTCGTCGCATTTGCCCATCAATGGCTCACCACAGCGCAATTTTGCTGCCAGTACACCACACCTGCCTGTGCCTTCTCTCTTGACCCAAGGCTTGGAGGATATTCCAGAAGGACCACACTCTTCGATTGAAGAACCACAGTCTCGGGAAAAGGCGTTCAGTGCCCAGCCATTGTCTCAGAGAGCGATGGAGTTTTTGTCACAAGATCCTTCCTCTGGCAGACAGTCGCCAGTGGTCATCAACGAACGTGGCAAGAGGTATTTTGGTTGATGATAGTATGGATGTTAGACGAACACCAAAGCAGGATCTGGTAGATGAAGTCGCCATGCGTACAGACACAAGAGCCAGTACATCTGTAGCACCAACAAACCTCAAGTATGACAAGTCCTTGAATCGCAAGGCACCAGTGAACAAGGAGCTCCTCAAGCTCAAGTTCCACTCTGGACCCATTGATCAGCGTGCACTGTCGTCTAGAGAGCCACAGGCATTGTTGCACGACATTGTGGCTACATTAGAGTCCATGGGATTGATTGTGCAAACCACCAATGACGAGTACAAACTCAAAGTCATTCGTCCAGCAGGCACAAGAGAAGAAGAAGAAGTGCAGTCGTCTGATGCTTCGCAACGTCGATCGTCGCGTGCGTTTTCTCACAATGGCGAAAGGAGGTCTGGCTACTCCAAGTTTGCTTATATGTTGACATCATTCCCAGTCTCTCTTGTAAAGCGCATCAAGTATCTGGCTCAGTTTGGAACCCAATACAATTCTGGATTTGATGGACACAGCTCACCAGAGACGTTCAAGAACAGACCACAACCGATGGAGTTTGGAGAGATTCGATTCCATCTGATGCTCCACCGCATCAAGAACCTCGAAGGACTCTTGATTGTTGATGTCAAGCGTCTGCGTGGTGACATCTGGCAGTTTAAGGCACTGTATCACGAAATCGTGCCAAAACTGAGTCTCAGAGGAGAATATGTGTAATGTTTGGAATAAAGTTCATTGTCAGGACTTGGCTCAGTTCATGAATTGCTCGACTCTGCATGATTGTTAGGACTTGCTTGACTCTGCTGCATTGTCAATCACAAAGTTGGAGTTGATGCCATAGACGTTCTTGAATGATCCGATAAACTGATCGACAGTCAATTTGCCATTGCCAACAGGAAAGTGGATGGTATCACCATTGTGTGCTGTTCCTTCTTGATCGCCCCATCGCAACACAGCTTCAAAGTCTTGGTTTCCAACATCATATACATTGAGCATGTGGTAAAATTTGACTTTGGTGAGTGAGATGACCTTTGTTGATAACACTCTCGAATCGCAACGTACGCACAATCTTGCGGTTGGCATTGAATCCCAATGTCTTTTTGGCTATGATCAAATAGAATACGGGCAAATCCAGTGGGTGTCTTGTTGAGCTTGATCTTGTTCTTGTCTCCCAATCCAGTGAGCACTTCCTCATCTGCCAATCGCTTCTTCTTGCGCCATTCCTCCACAAACGAAAACTGATTGAATCTGGAAAAGAACTCTGAATTCTCAGAGTTGTTCATGAGCAACATCAATTCTTGTGTTTCTTCCTTGCTTTGGATTGGTTCTGACTCTTCTAGTTTGCGCTTCTGTCCAAGTGTGTATTTGAGTTTGTTGTAGTTGATCTTGCACATTTCCTCAAACACTCTGGGAGATGGATCGAGTGAGATGGGTTCCGTGACAAAAGGAAGCACACGAGCCTCAAATTCCAAGAGACTTTCAGGTGTCCATTGGATCTGCAACTCTGATGTGGTTCCAAAGTGGTTGATGTCGATCTTGCGGGTCTCTTCGTCAAATGACAGCCTTAGACGATGGACTTCTGGAGTGTCAAAGAGTCTGTGATCATGCAAGAGGATGATCAAGTGTCCGTCTTCAAAATGTTGGTTGTTGAGATAAGGAAGACTCTCTGCTGGGATAGTGAGTCTGTTGATGCCGTCTATAAAGCTCTTGAGGGGTCCATTGTATGTGCAACTTTGTTCAGACTCGCCAATGGTAAAGTGTTGTGGATACAAATGCACGGCGAGACCTTTTGGTTTGTCGGTGCGCTTGCTCATGCAAAGAATGTCAGTCCACAAACTTTCAAGACTCTATCACAGAGGTATCACTGTTTCCTGTTTATTGACTACTCTGAGTGGATTTAGAATTGCGCGATTCTGATTGGTCAAAATTTTCCGATACTTGTCACTTTTTCTCGCTTGGAACTTTTTCACAATGAGCACAAAGGCCTACGAATTGCGCACCCAGACCAAGCAGCAGCTTATTGAGAAGCTCAAGGATTTGAAGGAGGAATTGGCTTCCCTCAAGGTTCAAAAGTCCTCCAACGGCAATGCACCAAAGCTCGCCAAGATTGGAGAAGTCAAGAAGTCGATTGCTAGAGTGTTGACTGTCATGTCCCAGGCACAGAGAGACAACTTGCGTGTGTTGTTCAAGACCAAGAAGTACTTGCCATTGGACTTGCGTACCAAGCAGACTCGTGCCATTCGCCGTCGCTTGACCCCAGAAGAGGCTTCCAAGAAGACCCTCCGTCAGATCAAGAAGGACAGACACTTCCCAAAGAGAAAGTACGCTGTCAAGGCTTAATTTTTTTGTGACACAAAAGTAAACCAATCTGCACAATCTTTGATGTCTGACGATGAATTCGACATGTTTGCGTCTCCGATAGAGGGACTGGAACCAATGAAAAAGAAACAGAAACTCATGGACAGGATCGTTGATCTTCCAACCCATTCAGACAACTGGGATGACCATGAGGGATACTACCGAATCATCCTTGGAGAACAAATAGATGGTCGCTATCGAGTGGAGGCTATCTTGGGAAAAGGAGTCTTTAGCACTGTTGCTCGAGCAAAGGACAAGGAAGGCAATCCAGTCGCTGTCAAGTTTGTGCGAAACAACGACACCATGTACAAGGCAGGCTTAAAAGAGATTCAGATCCTTAAGAAGCTGCGTGAGAATGATCCAGATGACAAGATGCACGTCATTCGGTTGAAACGGCACTTTATGCACAAGCATCACTTGTGTATGGTCTTTGAGAGTCTGGATCTCAATCTGAGAGATCTCTTGAAGAAATATGGCAAAAATGTCGGACTCAAGATGAAACCCATCAGATTGTACAGCCATCAGCTGTTTTCGGCACTTGTTTTGCTCAAAAAGTGTGAGATCTTGCATGCAGACATCAAGCCAGATAACATTCTGGTCTCTCCTGATCGCATGACCATCAAATTGGCTGACTTTGGATCTGCTTCGGACGTGACAGAAAACGAAATCACACCTTACCTGGTTTCTCGATTTTACAGAGCACCTGAAATCAGTACTTGATTTGATTCTAGTCCTTGGATTGACTTATGGCACTCCCATCGATGTCTGGTCAGTCGGATGCACATTGTACGAGCTCGCGACTGGAAAACTGTTGTTTAACGGCCGAAACAACAACCACATGCTTCAAAAGATGATGCATGTGATGGGAAAGATGCCTCGGCGACTGCAGAGACAGGGGCAATTCTCACCAATGCATTTCGACCAGCAATTCAACTTTCTCTACCAAGACGTTGACAAAATCTCACAGAAATCCATTATTAGGACTCAAACCATCAATAAGCCAGTAGAAGATCTGAAATCCCTGATTCCCATCTCGGATGAATTCGAGCGACAGGACACATTGCACCTGATCGATCTCTTGGACAAGTGCCTACAACTCTCCCCTGAGAAGCGCATTTCTCCGGAAGATGCTCTAATTCATCCGTTCATCAGTCGTTGAGTCGACGCAAATTTCCCTTAACAAAAATATGATTCGCTTGCAGAGTTCATTTGCTCAGGCAAAGAAGCAGTCCAGACCTGCCTTTGTCGCTTACTTGACTGCTGGCTTTCCCAAGAGGGAAGACACAGTGCCTTTGATGCTCTCGTTGGAAAAGGGAGGCGCTGATGTCATTGAGCTTGGTAGTTGGTTTGATTCAAGGTGTGCCCTTCTCTGATCCTATTGCCGATGGACCAACCATTCAGGATTCCAGCTTCATTGCCCTCCAGAACAACATCACGATCGAAGACTGTTTGGAGTACGTCAGAGAGGCCCGCAAGCAGGGTTTGAAGGCACCAGTTGTGTTTATGGGCTACTACAATCCATTCTTGATGTATGGCGAAGCACAGTTGATGAAAGACTGCAAGCAGGCTTCCGTCGATGGTTTTATTGTTGTTGACTTGCCTCCTGAGGAAGCTGTGCGATTCAGAGACTTGGCTGCTGACAATGGACTCTCTTACATTCCATTGATCACACCCTCCACCAGTGAAAGTCGCTTGAAGAAACTCGTGACTGTTGCTTCGTCGTTCATCTATGTTGTCAGTACTTTGGGTGTGACTGGTGCCAGAGCTCAAGTGGACTCTGGTTTGCCACAACTGATTGCCAAGATCAAGTCTCAAACCAGTCTTCCATTGGCAGTCGGATTTGGAGTCTCCACTCGCGAGCATTTTGTTCAAGTCGGTGCACAAGCAGAAGGTGTTGTCATTGGATCCAAGATCATTACTGTTGCAAAGCAAGCAGCACAGCACGAGCGTGCTCAGAAAGTGCTTGAATTCGCTGAAACTGTCACTGGCAGAAAGAACGTTGTCTTTGATGCCACTCAAGTAGAGACTGTTCAAGAGACCAAGAAAGTGGATGTTGTGGACCCACAGCATCTGCTGGCTGATCGCTTTGGTGAGTTTGGTGGACAATATGCTCCAGAAGCACTCGTGGATTGCTTGGATGAGATCGAACGTGCTTTCAAGGACTGTTTGGCTGATCCAAAGTTCAAGGAAGAGCTCGAGTCTTACTATCCATGGACCAACAGACCATCCAACCTGCATTTTGCTTCACAGCTGACTCAGGACTGTGGTGGTGCCAAGATCTGGCTCAAAAGAGAAGACTTGAACCACACTGGCTCACACAAGATCAACAATGCACTTGGACAAGTCTTGCTTGCTAAGCGTCTTGGCAAGAAGAGAATCATTGCTGAAACTGGTGCTGGACAGCACGGTGTTGCTACTGCCACTGTTTGTGCCAAGTTTGGACTCGAGTGCATCATCTACATGGGTGCTGAAGATGTCAGAAGACAGGCTCTGAATGTCTTTAGAATTCGTCTTCTGGGTGCCAAAGTCGTTCCTGTCGAATCTGGATCAAGGACACTCAAAGATGCAGTGAACGAAGCCATGAGAGACTGGGTCACTAATGTCAAGACAACACACTATATTCTTGGATCTGCCATTGGTCCCCATCCATTCCCAACAATCGTGCGTGAATTCCAGTCATGTATCGGAAAGGAAACTAGAGAATACTTTTTGAAACACTTGAACAAGCTTCCAGATGCTGTTGTTGCCTGTGTTGGTGGTGGTTCCAATGCCATTGGCATGTTCCATCCATTCATCAACGACAAAGAAGTGCGTTTGATTGGCGTTGAAGCTGGTGGCAGTGGTGTGGGTACTGGTCACCACTCTGCTACATTGTCTGCTGGCAAACCAGGTGTGCTCCACGGCACAAGGACTTATCTGATGCAAGATGCCAATGGACAGATTATTGAGACACACTCCATCAGTGCAGTATTTGATTTAAATCTAGGGATTGGACTATCCTGGTGTTGGTCCAGAGCACGCTTGGCTCAAGGACTGTGGCAGAGCAGAATACAGAGTTGCCACAGACGCAGACTCTCTTGTTGGCTTGCGTCTCTTGTCTCAGCGTGAAGGTATCATTCCAGCGCTTGAGACTGCACACGCTGTCTTTGCTGCTTTGGACGTTGCCAAGACAATGTCACCAGACCAAGATCTTGTTATTTGTCTCTCTGGCCGTGGTGACAAGGATGTCATCTCTGTTGCTGAAGCACTGCCAAAGTTTGGTCCACAGATTGGATGGGATTTGAGATTCGAGGGCAGCGAGAAAGACATGAAGCCAAAGGTTTAGTAAGTTTCGTTGAAATCCAAACGAGAAGCCAGTAAATGAAACGTCTCATCTTGCTGTTTCTTGAGCATTTGCAATAATTCTTGAACAAGCGTCTACAATCAACAGTTGTACATGAAACTCTTTTCTCTTTTGTTCTGCTTTAGACACCATACTAGCATCCTATCGTCAACTGAGATACACGAGAAGCGTAAACTTGGGATTGGAATGCATCCGTTGCGATGACAAGATCAAAGATCTTCAAGAGTTTTGAAGTCAGATTGATCTTTCCCTCTGATACAAGCATGGATTTGATGGTGATTCGGTTGAGATACTTGTTGTGTTCTGCAATCAACAAATCAAGATCCAGGTTGTGCATCTTGTCATTAAACTCGACCCAAGAGGCTTCAACACCATCCAAGAGGATAAAGTGCTGCAGTTGGGTCATAAAGTGGGACATGCTTGCGTTCAAGAGTTGCATCTGGTGTAGCAATTGGTCACAACCAGCGTTTCTGAGTTCGAGATGCATGGACATTTGCCTCTTCCAAGTGTTTTGAAGCACATGTTCAGTTCTCTTCATGCGCCAGAGGAAAGAGAACAGCTTGAGATAGCAATGCATGGCTTGTGGGTTCAAAATGGTGTTGACTGGGAAGGGAGGATGATAATCGAGTGCAAAGACATCCCATCCAAGATCACCAGCAGAGGCTTCCAACAATCTGACATCCAAGTGCTTGATTTGTGTGTCAGAGGATTGTCTGAGACACGATTCAAGTGCACCAGTCAGATGATGACGGTAAATGGTCGTTGCTGGTTTAGACAGTGTGCGATCTAACGTTTCCATCAGTTGCTGGACAAAATTAGCATTACCGAGCAAAAAGTAGTCCTTCAAGACTTGCAAGTGCTCAATCAGTTCGTACTTTCTCAACAGCATTTCAGAAAGTCTACCACTCATCTTTTTGTAGACTTGGTTGACAATGAAATCCAAATCTTGACCATACGTGAGTTGTTGTTGCTCAAGTTCATGTGGTTCTCCACATCCCTTGATAAAATCAAGTGTCTTTCCAATCAAAAAGATCTTCTTTGCAGTTTGACGAGAGATGAACGGTGGTACGTTGTCATCTTCCAACCCAAACTTGGTTTTCCAAATGTTTTCGTTCATTTGTGGATTCGTGGACACAAAGAACTCTCCAAACGGATCATCTAATTCTCCCTTGTAGATCCATCGTTGCATCATCGAATAGAATGGCAGAGACACACGACTGAGAAGGGATTCAACGTATTCTTTGATGAAAGGATCACCGTGCAAGCTGTAACTGTGTACGATCGAGATGATCTCTCCACCTTTTGCTTGCTCACATGCTTCCAACAAAATGTTGTGGATTCTGAGCTTTTGGAGTGGTTTGCTTGTCCAGACATACAATCGCTTCAATGTCAATCGTTGCTCAGGATCGAGCTGTGTGTGGGTCTCCATGATCGCGACAAGTTTGTAATACTCTTTCTGCTCGTCTCTGATGGTTGCCAAGAGACTCTGTTGTGACAGATCAACATCTGTATCCAGTCTTTCAAGAGATTTGCTGACTTTTCTGTACAACCAACCCAATTCAGCAATCTTGGTAGCCAAATCAAGCATGGGTGCTGGAACGTTCAACTGTGATGAGTTCAAGTACAGTTTCATCGAATGAAATCAACTCTTGGTTGAATTTGACGAACGTGCCATCGACACCTTGCAAGATGAAGATCAGATCTTGGACAAGTTGGTCTTCCAGTTCTTGTCTGGCTACCATCAGCAAAAGTACATGTTCTGACAACCTTTGGCTTGGTTCCAAAGACTGCAGCCATCTGCTGTTGCTTTTCAGCAGTTTTGATAGATTGAGGTTCAACATTGGTCAGATGAGGATCTTCTATTGGCTCATTCACAGTCTCAAACATGATTTCATGGTAGTCTGCTTGCTCTGGACTGATCTTCAACAGAAAATACAACATTTCCCATCTGTTCCTTGGTCGTCCCTTAGTTGAGATCAAGTACCAGTTGAACCAGCTTCTCTAGGATCTTTGTGAACCTGAGTGCCTTTTCTGCTCCAGATTTTGCTACTACAATCAATCTTCGGACATTTCTTCTGGATCAACTCTGACAAGTGCAACTCATCACCAGACACAATAGGTTGGAGTCTAGATGACATGATTCTGAGAGAGTAGTCATACAGTTTCTTTTGTTTCTGTGGATCTCCCTGGAACAGAGAAACGAGCTTCAACAGTTGTTTGGATTCCTTTTCTGGCTTCTTATCAGTCTTCTTGATCAGTTTCTTGAGTTGTTCGTTGCCCAACATCTTCATCCACTTTCCAGCAAAGTGAATGTCAAATCTGTTTGAGCAAACGGATCACATATTGCAGCAAGCACTACAGCAGAAAGTGATTGCTGCTATCATCACTGACTCAAATGGATGCATCATCCACAGCTGTTCTCCCTCACAGACGCTCTTGGAACCAGCATTCACGGCTTCGTTTCTCTTGGCAAACGACACTGCTAGCAAGTTGCTTGGACAGAACAGACTGATGGTGTCTAGATACCAAAAGAGCGATATTGTACAGTTCAACTTTGCACTCACATTGACGCTGATTGCTGAAAAAGGAGCTGATCTGCAGCACATCATTGACATTGGAGACCAGCTAGAAGCCTTTATCTTGGAGTTGTCCAAAGTATTGTCGTCGCACTCTAACCAACTCACACTTTCTGCCTTTCCAGAACAGTAAACTCTCCGATGCAGATCTAGCCTGTCATACTTTGCTCGGATGGCCAGTAGGCAACTGCAGACAAGATGCATGCAAACAGACTGAGAGTGAAATTTGAGCTCCCAGTTTGAAATGTTTTTCAACTTTCCACTCAATGTCAAAAACGACAAAACTCCACTCTCTCGTCTTTTGCCATGCTTGCGGTGCACTACTAGACCCACCAACAGGCTCAGAAACACATGTCGAGTGTCACTGCTGTCTCTCGCACATTGACAGTTCAGGTACTTTTTTTTAAAAAAGAGTTTGAATCGATAGAAGTTGTATCTAAATCCAAACCAGAGCAATTCCCACACCGACCAAAAGACTTGGAGATCAGGAACACACAGCATCTCAAGGATGGCGCAACAATTGACGAAAAGTGTCCAAAATGTGGAGCACCAGAGATGGTCTTTCACACTGCTCAGCTACGTAGTGCGGATGAAGGGCAGACTATTTTCTACACTTGTGTTCAGTGTGGCTACAAAGAGAAATTAAACTCGTGAGGTGACGTGTTTCTTTCAATGGCAGACACACAGCTCATCAAGCCCAAAGATCATCTCAAGAAGAAAAACAAGGCAGTTGACCCGAAACACAATGCGCCATTACGCAGCAAGATTCTCAAACTCCCAGACATCAACAAGATGGCTCCACGCGCTGTAGAACCACAAGAGGGTAAATCCAATCCCTTCCACATGCCTTCTGATGTGGAAGTCTTTACAATGCGCGAGGAAGACAGAAAACTCAAAGAACAGGTCTTTTGATTCATTTTTGGCAAAGGAGCTCAACAAAAAACTCACGATTTACGAAAAGAATGCTGTCAAGAGAAAGAATTTCAAGGCATTGTTGGCAGAAGACCAGGATGACATTGATTTCTACAAGAACCTCAAGAAACGCGATGCTGACAAGTTTCTGATCAACCACAAGACAAGAGGTACATCAAGTGATGGAAGCAGAGAGACACATGGGCAAAGAGAACTTGCATGATTTTATTGCCAAAAAGCGCGAAATGTTTTTGGTGCAGTACGCTCTGGGTGTCAAGAGAGAAGAAATGCGTAAACTGGAAGAGATAGCACAGGTAATTGAGTTGATCTGAGACAGAAGAGCAGAAACTGCTAGACGATGAAAAGGCATTGGAAGAAGATGCAGCCAAGTTTGATGCTTTCTTGAAAGAAAACGACAAGAACTCTGTTGAAGCCATCAAAAAGGCAGAGGCAGAGACAAAAGCCAAACTAGAAAAGATCCAAGAAATCAAAAAGATCAATGTGCAAATCATGAGTGTGCGATCTGACATGTCAAAGAACGAAGATCAGCTGCGTGATTTACAGCGCTATCGTTACTTTTTAGACAAATTGACGCCAGCTGAAGTCCTGCAGAGTCGCGTACTCAAACTTAAACTAGAAGAAGCCAGAAAAGCAGCAAGAGGAACAAGAAGAAGAGTTTGCAGATATTGAATTGGATGAAGAAGACACTGACATCTACTTTAAAACACCACAGCAACTTCTAGATCTGTACGCAGAGCTAGAAGAGAACAATCTAGCATTGATTCAGAGCTGCCAAGAGACTGAGGAGACACTGGAAGATTTGAGAAACAAAATGACAGAAACCAGTGCGAATATGTACACTTGCTAAGATCAGGGAAAAGGAAACGGCACAGCTGAATCAGCAAATCCAACAACTGAACCAAGCTATTGCAAAGGAAGAAGAGAAAGCCAGATTACTGGAAGAACGCGCCAAGTTTTTCATATGATGGTAGGCTGCAACATGCTGGTGGTGCTGGCAGTGACTCTCAAGAGAAAATGCTAGAAGATCTCAACCACAAAGTCAAAGAAGTGTATAGACGCTGTTTGGGTGACAGTGATGGCAATCTGAGCACACTTCAGATGCTCACATCCATTGAGAACAGACTAGAGCAGCTGTTTGAGTTTATTGAGTTGATGCCACCTGAAAAGGTAGAACAGGCAGAAAAGGTAATGATGTTGAAACAAGCTCAAGGACAAGGAACGCAGACAACGCCTGCGAGAAGAAAAACTAGAAGCACAGCGTGCATTGCAAGAAGAACGAGTCCAAAGAGCACTGGAGAGAGCACGAGCCCCTGTGAAGAAGAAGACTGGCAAACCAGTGGTCTTTAGATCAGCACCACCTCAAAAGAAGAAAGTACAGGGCTTGGATACAAAGAAGAAGGTTGAAGAAGACTTGGAATATTATTGGACTTAGTAAACTGGTCTGTAGCTCCATTCACCACCATCTGGATTGACAAAAACATCTCTAGGATCGATATCTAAAGTGAAACAATTGACCTTTGAAGCAAGGATCACACTCTCCCATAGATGGTGTGCATTGGCCACACATGGACCGTCCACACTTGTGACACTGGTGTTTCCAGAGTGTAAGACCATACTTTTGCAGACAGAGTGAGCATTGCCCATCAGATTGCTACCATTATCTTGGATACAAATTGAAGAGATGAAATGGAATCTGCTAATGAATAAACTGAGCTCATGACACTTGTTCGTCTTGCTACTCTTGATTGTCTGTTAGGACTCCTGAATGGATAGCCAGAGAGTGGTGTCTGATGTGGCAGTGGATCTCTCTCTTCCTGTTCGACTCTAAATTTGCCTTCGCGTGAGATTTGTGCAATGCATGTATCACAAGCTCTGGCTTTGATTTCACCTTCTTCCCTTGTGAGATAGAAACTGGATTTGGAACAGTCGTGGCATACAATCTTGCCACAGGCCCGACAATGATGTCTTCTAAACAAGATTGTGAATTCTTTTGAGCACAGCATGCAATGATCTGCAAGTGCATCTGGGATCCACACTGGTGCATCAAAATCTTGTGCTGTCAAGTGGGTGGGTCGATGTGGATCGTTCTTGAGTGTGGATTTGGATTGTCTGACATCTTGGATGGCATTTTGGAGTGCTAGCAACCACTCTTGCTTTTCCTGTGGTGTTTCACAATACATGGCAAAAGATTTCTCTGATTGCAGGATCTGAAAGATGTTTTTGACTTGTTCGACATCTGGAACATCTTGAACTCTGATTTTGTCGAGTGTGATGGTTCGATGATACATGAACTGTGTTTCCAAGATGCCTGGACTGCAATAAACGAGAATGTCTGAAAACAAAAAGAGAATGCGTGGTTGATGTGACTTTCTAGAGATCTTTTGTACTTTTCCACGCTTGATAAATGTCCTTCCAGGTGCCAAAAGATCGTTTGGTAACCCAAGAATGGATTTCTGAATGTTGATCATTTCTAGTGCTGTTTCGTGTTGTCTGATGGTTTCATTCACAAAATCAGCGACACTCGACACCATCTTGAAGGCTTTGAAGATGTTGGTGTAGTCCTGATGTCCAGATGCAGTGTGTTTCAGCAAATCTTCCAACAAAAGCTTGTAACGTGGAATTCGTTGGACTGGCATCAGTAAGAGCGACTGCAAGGTCTGTTGACCCATGGATGGCATGCTCTGTTGCTTCAAGACAAATTCTTTGAAAGATGGATTGGTTTCCAACAGATGATGGACCAGATTCAATGCATTGTTGAAGTTTTGAGCATACGTTGAGTAAATCTTGAGAAACGGAACCAAATTGATGAAAATCTGTCCAATGCTGTCAAATAAAGTCGCTTGCAGCTGTTTGAGAAGCTCTCGGTTAATGACAAGGATATTGGCGATGTTGGCAAACAGATCATTGACCTGTCGCTTGGAAACTATCTCTCTTTCAGTCCCTATCATTTGTTTCAGTGGCTTGAGGTAGCACTAGTGTCAAAGGATTGACTTGCAAGATAGAATCTAAGCTGTCGACATATCTCTTCTCAGTCTCAATGATTTCCTCTATAATCAGCTCTCTTTTTGGTCTCTCTTGCAGCGTTTCCTCAGAAGACAATTTGCTGTCCATTTTGGCACGTTGCAAACTTTGATCGACTGAAAATTGGTCTGTCACTCACACTCTGTCTATGTAGCAATAGCTCACTCAAAGTCATCAGCACTCTGATATAGATCAGATCTTGTCCAGATTGTGACAGCTGTTGCCTTTATTGGTTATCGCAGAGGTGCCAATGCTGAAAGAGTGTATATTAAGATCCAAAGCTGCTGTCCAGAGGAATTGTGTGTCTTGGCGTGTTTTCGACAGTCATTTGCATGCATCTTGATCCGAGTCATCTCTCAGCAGATCCACCGTATTCAAAGAGTCGCCTATCGCTTCAAGAGCATGTCAGTCTAAGTGCCAGCTGTGATTCACGAATCCATGAGAGACTGGACAATTTGGTTAATCAAACAACTGAAACAGGAGAGAGTCTGCTTTTGGAGCACTTGTAGACTCACTAAACCAAGAAACACTTTCCTTTGAGCACGAATTGCCATTAATGACGGTCACAGTCAAGAAGAGAAAGTTCAACAACGACAGTGACTCCAAGGACATAAGGACGACCATTGATGACTTTGGACAAAAGTACCATTGCGACCATTGCACAAAGGACATTACGCACTCTGTCATTATTCGCTGCGCTGTGTGTCAGGACTTTGATCTGTGTGTGGATTGCTTCAGAAAGGGAGTAGAGATCAAAGAACACAAGTACGACCATGCTTACAGAGTCATTGACGCTCTTGATTTTCCAATATTTGAGCGAGACTGGGGCGTTGATGAGGAACTGTTGTTGGTCGAAGGATTGGAGTTGTATGGTATTGGAAACTGGGAGCAAATTGCAGATCACATTGGAACCAAGAACAAACTGGAAGTCGGAGATCACTATCAACGCGTGTATTGCAACAGCAGTCTGTGGCCCATGCCTGTACGATATCTAATACAAGAACATGACTGGAAGGATTGATCAAGAAAACGGCAAGAGAGTGAAAGCAAGACCGCCAGGATACACTGTCAAAAAGCTTCAAAAACTACCTCGTGCTCCAGCGAGTGGACCAGCCAACCATGACATTGCTGGATTCATGCCTGGCAGAAAAGAGTTTGATCAAGAGTTTGACAATGATGCAGAACAGCATGTCAAAGACATGGAATTTCTGGAAGATGACACACCAGCAGAGATTGAGCTCAAGTGTGCCATGCTGAATGTGTATAATACAACCTTGCAACGCAGAGCAGAACGCAAGAAGTTTGTTTTTGAACGCGGATTGCAGGATTTCAGAAAGATTCTTGGAAACGAAAAGAAGAGGTCAAAAGAGGAAAAGGACGCTTGCAACAAGTACCGTGTCTTTGCGAGAATGCTCACAGCACAAGATTTTGACATTTTCATGGATGGCATCGTTCGTATTTCGATTGACAACAGAAGAACTCAAGATCAGAGCACGCATTGCACAGCTGCAGGAATACAGGCGTATGGGCATCACAGGTCTCAAGGAAGCTAGTGATTACGAAAAGGAAAAGGCAACTCGGGTATCTTGTATGATGGTAGATTCACAACAAATCTATCGGTGGTTACGAAAAACTGGTGCCGCGCAGAGATCATACAGCCACACCACCACCACAGAGGCAAGGATCTGTTCCCTTGGGAAGAGCAGATTCAGTCTCTAGGGATCGCACACACTTGGTCACTGGTTCACAAGATTTTGATCTGCTGAGCCAACCAGAACAGTCCATCTGTCTTAGTCTGTCACTCACTGCCAAAGCCTATCTGGCCATCAAGGATGCTGTCCTCAAAGAAGCTGCGTTTTCAGGTGGACTCAAGCAAAAGCAAGCCAAAACTCTCATCAAACTGGAATCGCACAGAGCAGGGAAACTAGCAGACTTTTTCTGTGAGATGGGATGGATTCAAAAATAACATCACTTTCTTTTAAAGAACGACGCCAGTTTGGACTGCATTTGGTTTCCAGACTTTTGTGCTTTTGATTTTTCTGGCTTTGGGGCTGATTTCACTTCCTCTTCAGAGTAGCTCTCCCAGTCTGTGTAGTCTTCTGTCTTGATGTAGTTGCCTTCCATGTATTGGCGTGTCTTTTGGACTTTGCGTCGTTTTCGGACACGCTGCTTTTCCAATGGCGGCGCTTCATGCTTCTTCTACAATCAGTCTCAGTACTTGAGGCTCTTCATCAAACAGCTTCTTGATCTGATCTGCTTGTTCCTTGCTCTTGGCAGACACTATTTGCACAACTGGTGCTGGTTTCTCCACTGGCCTGTTGATTACTTTCTGTGATGGTTTCTCTGCTTTCTTCTCCGCTTGCTTTTCTACTGGCTTGTCCAAAGATTCAGATGGCTTTTCAACTGGTTTGTCTTTTGGCTTGACTGACGGTTTGACTTTCTTGACAGTGACTTCTTCATTGTCTTTGGATTCCTTGCGCTCCTTTGCCCTCTGTCCAAAGAATGAAGACAGAGATTGCTTCTTTGGCTTTGGATCTGCTGCTCTAGGTTCACTCGTATTTTCAGATCCTTTGACATCTTCCTGCTTGGATCCACTCTTTTTTGTAGCTGTTTTTGGCTGAGCAGCTTCAATAGGTTTCCTGCTGCTTCTGCCAATAATGATGCCATCGTTGGAAATCACCCGACTTGCTTGCTGCGATTCTGGAGTGTCGTTGAGACTGACTTGCTGATCTATATTCAAAATAGCATCAAAATCCTCTCATCAATCAACGTACATTCACTTCAAACGGCGCGACAGCCCAAACGTGTCCGATCTCACTCCCCAAGTATCCTTTCCTGATGTGGATGGCTATTCCGTCCTTGTTGTGTTCAAACACTTGACAAACGCAGTGCAACTTGTTCTTCTCAGCAATGGATTCCAACAATTGTTTGGATTCGTTCACTGTGATTCCCAAGTGTCTTGATAGTGATCGAAAAGTGACCTTGGTTGAGATCAAGTACAATGTGGTTCTCTGTGAGCACAAATTCGAGTGCTTGCTGTTCCATGTGGAAAGTGCGAGATTCGAATCTGGCAAGAAATCAAGAATAGTGACAGAGAGTTTATGTTCTAGACAGTCAAAATGTAATTGTACAAGGCAGACATGCCCTTGACAATCTCTTCACCAGATGGCACGATCTGAGAGGCAGGGAGGATGAAGCCGTTGGCACCAGTGTCTCTGAGCTCTGCAGTGTAAGCGAACTTGACACCCAGCTGGTACATGGAGTCGACAGAGCTGCCAGAAGCTTGGTAGATGGTTTGGCAAATTGGGCCGTTCTTGAAGCTCTTTCCGTTGACTCCTTTGATGCCACTGACAGCCAGCTGAGATCCCTTCAAGAGCACGTTGTAGTCAGCTGCCTGAACACTGCAGTCGTAGCCGTAAGGGAACATGAACAACTGGGAGTAAGAGTGGAAGTCCATGTAAGACACAACGTTGGATAAACCCTTGACGTAGTTGTAGACGGCTTGCGTTTCTGGAGCAACGAACGCAGATGGGCCTCTGTAGTCATCAGCACACTAACATTAATCGAGATACAGGACTGGAAGAAGCACCTGGACCACCCCACTTGTAAGGGAAGTTGCGGTTAGGATCAACACCAACGCAAGAGCTGCCAGAGTTTGGTTGTCTGTTCTTTCTCCAGAGACGATCAGATGAGCGTGTGTAAGCATAACCATCGACGTTCAAGACTGGGAAGAAGTGGAATGTAAAGTTGGATCGCAAGTTTGCGGCATCTGCAGAGCTACCGAGGAGGTAGGAAGCCAAGTAAGTTGTCACAGCCGGAGAAATCCATTCACGGGCATGGATACCGCCGTGGACGACAATCTGCTTTGATCCAGTACCAAACTTGACACCAGTGATGCTAGTACCGAGATAGGATTGTCCCAAAGTCACCTGCTGGCCACCAAGACCCACAAGGTATTTGACATAGACAGCAGCTTCTTGGTAGTCGTTGAAGATAGTATCAGCATTGACTTTGCCAGTAGTGCGGAACAAGTGAGATTGCAAAGCAGAGTTCTTGCGCATATGGGCAGCTTCAGCATCAATCAGAGCCTGTACATCCTCGACCATGACAGAGTGGTCAAGATTGCCTGTGTCTTGCAAGAAAGAAGTGTGATCGTCTGGCTTGACCATCACGTCGATCGTTCCCTGACCATGCTCAGTCCAGATGGAAGCGCCATCGTAGGAGCTGACTACTTTTCCAATCAGATCGACATGGTTCTTTTGAGTGATTGGGAAACGCAAGACCTTGTAGCCTTGGTAGCTCTTCACCGGAGTTGCTGGAGCGGCAAGAGACAATGAAAGGAGAGAGGCAGCGATTGAGAGATAGTGCATATTGGTTGTGCATTCGAAGCCGTTTTATACCCGTCGGGTCCAACTGGGTACACGTCGGGCTATCCAAGGCGGGTCCAGGGAAAACAAGTGGAGACGACATGGGGTGCCTGCAAGGCTCTGTGAACCCGAAATCTCCTCTGGCACTTGAGAGAGTACTCAGATGTGTATCTATCATAGCTAAAAGTGGTTCCAGGGTTGGGACAACTCCGCAAAATCAATCAAGATTACAGATGATCTTGTCTCTTCAGCAATGCTGGTCAAGTCTGTGAACCCAAGTGAGGTGGAACGCGGTTCCCACAAGAACAAACGATTCAGATCTCCTAGCGATTGATCACATGCAGTATGTCTCCATCGAGTCACCGTGCTCCAAAGACCAAACTCTCACGCTGAACGGCTCGAGTGCCGAAGCGCCACCAACAATAACCAAGATTTCTAACAACACAAAAATAACATTATTCGTCACACGCAAAATGAAATGCGATTAACTTTTAACCGCTCCAACTCTACGCTGTCAATAATCTATCTATTGTCAAGATCGGCCAGTTTACGCAAACACTGCCGAGATTTACCTTAACGGGGCTGAAAGGGCTTATCTCACGTCAATTCAGACTCTGACACCTCACAGAGACTTCTGAAGAACCAAACCTAAAGAATTGGTGTGCAGGCAGTCATGGCATGCTAAAACTGAGGGAATATCAGCCAATTAGTGAGATCTTATTTAATCCAGATTGTCCAGTGAAGGATCTCTGTCCCAAAGTAGGTACCAAGTCCAAGAATTTATAAAATCTAGTTGTTGGTAAGGATGTAATCGTATGCAGCAACCATGGCTTTGATGATCTCCTCACCAGAAGGAACGATCTGAGAAGCTGGAAGCAAGAAACCGTAGTTGCCAGTGTCTCTGAGCTCAATCACAAATGGATACTTGACTCCCAAGGAGTAAATGGCATCCTCTGAAGTACCAGATGCTGGATAAGTGGCTTTGCAACTGGTGCCAGCAGTAAAGGTGACACCGTTGACAGCTTTGAGTGCAGCAACAGCCTTTTTGCCAACAGCAGCAAATGCAGCATCGTCCTTGGTGGTGGCAGTGCAGCTCCAGCCAACTGGGTACATGAACAGCTGAGAGTATGAGTGGAAGTCAGTGTAAGAGATCACATTGCCCAAGTTCTGGATGTAGTTGTAGATGGCAGCAGTCTCTGGTGCAGACAATGGAGCAGTACCAAAGTAAGACTCGTCACACTATCATTAATCAAGATACAGGGTTGGAAGAAGCACCGACTTTGCTCCATTGGATTGGGAAGTTGCGGTTGGCATCAGTGCCTACACAAGAGCTGCCCTTGTTTGGCTGTCTGTTCTTTCTCCACATTCTGTCGGTGGATCGAGAGTAGGCGTAGCCATCTGGGTTGAGGACTGGAATCACATGGAAAGTAAAATTGGATCTCAATCTGACAGCATCAGGATCACTGCTCAACAAAAAGTTGGTGAGATAAGTTGTGACTGCTGGAGAGATCCACTCTCTAGCATGGATACCACCATGAATGACAATGTTTTTTGGACCAGTACCAAACTTGACACCGCTAATGGCAGTGCCGAGAGATGTCGTACCAATGGTGATCTTGGTCGTTCCAGCCTGGGAAGTCAAGAAGGACAGATAAGTGGCAGTATCCTGGTAGTTGGAGAAGATCGCTGGTGCAGCATTGGCAACAAGGCTGTCAGCAGGCTGGTTTTGTTCATCGATCAACTGCTGGACATCGTCGATCATGACAGAGTGGGGAATACCAGTGGTCTGACGAGTGAAGGCAGCGATCTCACTTGGTGGAACACGCACATCAACGTTACCGACTTCAAGATGGTTCCAAAGAGAAGCACTAGGAATTCCTTGAAGCGCCTTCTCGAGAGAAGCAAGTTTAGATCTATTGATCACCTGGAAACGCAAGACTTTGTGTCCATCGTAGCGAACAGGGGCATCTACAGCAGAAGCAGCGGAAAGAAGTGAGAAAAGAAGCATTCCGAAGTGGAAAGATCACATTATTTATGAAAGTCGTTTGGGTCCAAGACCCACAACTTTGTCTCCCAAACGGCGGCCGTGCGCGAGAGTTGGACCATTTTGTGCAACCACGTTCCCTTCCGATGCGATTTTTTGCACAATTGTGAGACTTGGCAGCGGCTTGTGTTCTCAAGACAGTGATCATGTTGCGCAGCTGTCATTGGTGTTCGAAAGTGAAAGGTGATATCTGCATGATTGAATGGAGATGAACCCAAGGGTTCATGTGATAGCTAATCTCTGGGTGCATCTCAAGGGTTCCAGGGGTCTGTCATCAAGTAAGCTACTGGATTCTTTGTCAAACAGTTTCTACCAAAGAATCTGCAGCAAAAGTTGCTAGAATCACAAGCTGGCGTGGTTTGTAGGAATGAAAGTTTGTGTCTCAACAGGAGTGTTTATGAAGATTTAGTGCTCTAAAGTCCTGCCCAAGACAGTTCAACCAAGAAACCGATGGTGTGCTTAGCAAACTGAGCAACGTGAGGGATGGAGATGGTATCCAAAGTATCAAGAGGAGATCCATCCCTAGCAACACGATCATTGTATGGCGTGGCATTAGCAACCGAACTCTCAAAGGCAAGTGCGGAGTTGTAGCCAGCATTGTACCAAGCAGCGTTGTCAGTGCCTAATGTAAATTCAGATACAAGCATAACCGCACTTGGTGTCGACAATGTTCTTGACAGAAGTGTAAGCCTTGACAGTCAAACGCATAAAGTTGGTGGCAGCAGTAGTGACATAGTCGGTCATGATACCAATGGTTTCAGTGGTGCCCTTCTTAACGTAGCCAGCTTGATCCAAGTTGAGATAAGTGAACACAGGAACGCCTCTTTTAGCATAGTCTTGAGCAATGGCTTTAGAACCCAAAAGACCGACTTCTTCGGCAGCATACCAGTGGATTTCGATTGGTCTCTTTGGCACAAAGTTGTTCTTGACAAGGATCTTCAAGGATTCGTAGATGACAGAGGAGCCAGTCGCACAGTCATCGACAGCAGGGTTGAGATTTGGCTCTGCCTTGCCACTGCCAGATCCAAGGGTGTCAAAGTGAGTGCCAGTGATGACCAAGTCTTGGTTGCTAGCAGGTACACGTGGCTCATAGCGGGCAATCACGGAAGGCTGCTTCCAGGTGTGTTGATACAAAGATACAGTCAATTTGGCATCTGGAGACACGGAGCTGTTCAAGGCTCTGACTTGGTCAGCAAGCCAATTGGCGGCCTTGACACCATTGTCAGACTTGTAGTAGCGCTCAGGGAAGTCAGAAAGCGTAACGATGTGGCTCTTGATGCTGGTTTCGCTGACTTGGGAGATAAGAGAGTTAACAAGAGATTGGTAGGCAAGGGCAGTTGGGAACTTGCTGGCTGCTTTAGGAGCAATGTTGGCAAAGCCCAAGTCTTGAGCAGCAGGTTTTTCGTGTGGAAGAGAATGAACAGAAGCCAATAGCACAGGAAGCATGATATCGAAGGGGGATGCCTTGCCTTTTATCCTCGTCTGGAGACAGCGCATCGTTCCCAGTTGGGTCGGTGTTCCCTTCTGTCGCGAGTGAACCCACCGACACGGCTCTTTCTGTCTCCACCGACATTCCACCTTTTGAATGCTAGGATTTCATAGATCTAGGCTTTCTACAGCCATCAGAGCTCTCCAGATTCGTGGTCTCCCCGGTGCAAAATCAAAAAAATGGACCCAGGCGTGTCCCCAGGACCCAATGGTTGATGGTTGAAAAAAACGTTGTGTTTCAGAATAATTAAGCCGCAGAGATGTTCTAATACCGTTTTGGGATGATTGTATTGATTGGATCTTGAGGCGCTGTTTTGTCTACATGGGGCCACCCTCTGAATCTCCGACAAAAGTGGGTACACTGCTGAGTTTTGATAGTGACTGCAGGGGGTGCATCTCCGCAAGAAGGGTTGTCTCTGACTCGGGGCATAGATCTCCAACTGTCCGCAAGGGGTACCTGAAGAGAGATGGTGAACAAAGCGTTTAGTCATCTTCCAGTTCAAGGCTCTCTTCCTGAGATGCCTTGCGATTGAGGAATGGCTGGGTGAGACGACCAAAGTATTCTGGAACCTGTGCTGGCTTGTGTGCAGTCTGAACCAGATTAAAGTAAGATTCGTACACATTGCCGTCGTATCGGCCAAGTGGAGAGTTGATGATGAAATCAGAGTAGTTGAATGCATCCGTGAGTGGAACAGCGTCCTTGCGGATGGCTCTGCACAGAGATGACACATGGGCACGAATCCAGTCAATCTAAAGTCATGTCAAGTACCTGGCGAGGGTTGAAGAACTCGTACTGGAGGAAGGCACCACTCAACTCGACAATGTGATGCAAGCCGTACAGCAAACAGAGCTTCTGCAGCACTGGCTTCAGTGCCTCTGGTGCCTTCTGAAGACCATCCTTGAATCTGTGGAACAAGTAGCCATAAGAGTGGATCTTGGCAGCATACAAACGAGCCTGGGAGCACTCTTCGTAAGCCTCATCTTCCTTCAATCCTCTCTTGACATTGGCTTCAAAGTCCTCTCCAGCCTTCTTGACGACATTGGCAGCAACGACTTGGTATGCTTCAGCAATCACATCCAAGCGACAGACTTCCTCTGGGGTCTTGCCAACACAGCGCGCATTCAAGAGCTTGTCTACATTGTTCAAGTAAGCAACACCGCCTGCCTGCTTGACACCTGCCTTGGCTTCACGGAAGCAACTGATCAAGTATCTTCCAGCTTGGAGTGTCAAGATGGTGTTGTCACCCTCCCAAGTGCACTGGACAGCAAAGTCAGAGTAAAGTGAAGCAAGACCAGCATAGGCACTGTAGCCGTGACCACCAAGCGATTGACGGCACTGATCGATCGTGTCCAATGCATTCCAGGTGCAGAAGGCTTTGAGACCAGCACTGGTACCATGGAGCTCTTTCAACGAGTTCAAGACATCATCAAGGTCCTTGTCTTTTGGTCCAAGTGTGTCCATACGCTGCATGAGAGTATCGTACATGGCAGTGACTTCGATACCAGTGAAATGCATGGCAAAAGCACGAGCAAGCATTGGAATGAGTCTGTGCTGGTGGATGACATAATCTAACAACTTTGTCTCTGGCTGACCGGGCTTGCTGCCAAACTGTCTGCGGACAGCAGCGTAGCGGATGGCAATCGTCAAGGCTTTCTTGGAGATGTTTGCAGAGTCAAAGATCATGGACACTCTTCCACCAATCAATGCACCGTAAGCCAATTGTTGCAATGGTGGTTGGATCACTGTGCCATCTGCCTTGACTTTTGCATGCTTCATGAGCATGTGTGAGCGAGGAATACGCACATGAGTGAATTGAATCCAGCCATTATCAATACCGTGTCTTCCCATCTTGGCACCGATATCACCACAGACAACACCAGGCATGAGTTGGAAGGTCTTCGGATCACGCAGTTGGACGATAAAGGTCTTTGGTCCGTAGGATTTGCCCTTGACAATCAGATTAGCGTAGACAGCAGCATGGGTGCAAGTCTGAGCAGCACCTCCAATCCACCACTTTGTAGCAGTGACGGTTGGTGTGTGGATGATAAACTCTTCTGAAGCTTCGTCATAAGTTGCTGTTGTTTCCAATCCAGCGACATTGGAGCCGTGTCCAAGCTCGGTCATGGCAAAGCAGCCAGCCATGCCGTTCATGGTAATCGCACCCTTGGAAACCCAGTGAGAGAACTGCTCTGGTGTCGACTGTCCCTGGAGGGCACCAAAGAACAAACCAATGTGAACACCAAATCTGGTCCAGGCAGCAGGATCAAAGAGTGTCAGGATGTTCATACGGGCCTTGAAGTGACTCACAGGCTCACTAGCAAGGTAGGTAGCCATGCGGGCGACCTGATATCAACACAAGCACCTTTTGCATCGTTCGCTCTCGAATCTCTGCCAACGATAGGTCGTTCTGGTCGATGGTCTTCATCACAGGGTCACGCTCAAACGAGAGCATCAGTTTCTCATTGAGCTCTCATTAAATCCAGTACCAAAGTATTTTGCTTTCCGCCGTCCAGGAAGTAGGTCATTTCCCTTACAGGGAATGATGGATTGAGTCGCTCTTCTTTGATGGATTCAGTGGGGCTAGAGTGAGCGCAGGTACTGAGGCTGTTGCATCAAAGAATTTCCGCGTGTTGTGGCAAATCTCCTCGTGCTTAGCAATCACATGCAACTTGACTCACATCAATTGGAGAGATGCGCATTCTTTGCGCGGAATGCAGGAAGCAACGCTCCGGTTGAGTCCTCTTTCGCATTACTCGTTTGGTGTCAAAGATGCACAGCAGGAGCAAGATGCAACAGTAGCACAAAAGATCAATAGACTCAAGACAGAATATCAGGAACAGGGACAGCGGACGACTGTGGAAGCAGTGATGCTCGTGCACGACCACAAACATCCCCACGTTCTTGTCTTGAGGAACCAAAACTACTTTCACTTGCCTGGCGATCAACTCAAGCCAGGAGAGGATGACATTAATGGTCTCAAAGCCATTTTGACACGACAACTTGGAGCACCAGGAGAGGATTTGAATTTGGACATTGGACAGCTGTTAGGCAAGTACTACAGACCACACTTTGACACTCAATGGTTCCCTTATCTCCCTCCGCACATCAAGAAACCAAAAGAAGTGCGTCAGATCTATTTGGTCCATCTCCCTGATCGAAAATACCTGTGTATTCCCAAGAACCTGCAGCTAGTTGCTGTTCCGCTGTTTGATCTCGTTGAAAATGCAGTCACGTTTGGTCCTGAACTAGCACATCTGCCACAGCTGCTGTCTAGATACCACATCTTTTATGGTGAGGACGATTAAACTTGTATCGGAAGATGGACACGGAATTGATGGAAAAGTACGATGTAGCAGAGTCAGAGCTCAAGGAACTCATGGAAATGTGCCGTGATTGACTCTAGCTTCCAATTGGTAGACACTGACCATGGTGGCACTATCTCAAGAGACGAATTGCAGACATTGATGGTGACACTGGGTATTAAAGCATCCAAAGATGAGATGGATGCCATGATGAATGAGATTGACCAAAAGAACACTGGCGAAATCGATTTTGAAGGTAGATAAGTTGACAGGAGCTTTTGTGGCAACAGTCACCAAAAAAGTACAGACTTCTGTCACAGCTCATGAGCTCAGGTTTGCTTTCAAAGTGCTGGATCAGTATGATGACCAGCACGATGGCACCATCAGGATGGACACCTTAATCAACGCGTTTGTGAAGCACGCTACCAACAAGATGTCTCTAGAGGATGCCATTGAGCTCATCAACCAAGTGGCACCACAGCAAGACAATGGATTGTTTGACTATGAGCAGTTTATCAGGATTTACTTTGGCAAGATCTCTGCTGACAGCAAATAAAGTGATATCAACATTGATGCTACTTGATTTTGTTCTTGTGGTCAATGGTGATGCCGCTGGATGAGTGTTTGAGATGACTGAGTGCCCCTTGCTTGGGTGTCTGTAGCTCATCCTCTGCTCTGATTTGATTGAGTTTCTGTATCGACAGTGTCAGCTCTTTGGGTTTGAACTGGTCTTTTGTCTCAAACGCAATGGCTTTGTACTCTTCCAAGGGTTTGGCAAGCTCTTTAAGCTCTGTAATCAATGGCTTTGTGCCACTTGTGATCTGTGTCCAAATCGCTTGCATGTCTTCTTCCACGTTTTGTTGGACGCGTTTGTCTTGTGTGAGATCCCTATGATCAACGATCGTACAGAAACTCTTGGCTATTGTTCAATTCTTCAATGGACAGTGATCTCAAAGAAGGAAAGGCTAGTTTGTCCTTGGATCCAAGCATATCAGACTCGTAATTGACTTTGAAGACAACTGCGTTGTACTGTACATCCTGTTGGTCACAATCGTCTCCCAATCGGATGACATCGCCATTCTTGACCTGGATGGGGACAGACTCCTCTCCACGAGCGCTCAATCTGACTTCGTTGATAAACGTACCACTGGAGCTGCGAGTGTCTTTGATAAAGAGCTGTCATGAAAATAAACACCTTGCCATCTTGCATAAAGAGCTCAGCATGCTTCCTCGACACCACTCGCGATTTAAACATCAGATGGTCGCTCACGAGAGGGCTTCCGCTCAATCGTCCAATAGGAATAGGCACCTCACCAACAGTAATGATTCGTGTATCATCAAATGAAGATTGCAAAGGCGTACATGCAATCGTGATTGACTGCATCGAAAACTTCCGACCGAACGCGTTTCTTTGATGTCTTTTGTCGAAATCGACGATATCGCACAGTTCTCTGTGGCTGGCTTTACTTTGAACACTGAGGAAAAGGCTGCACTCAAGAACTCTCTCGTGTTGAAGAAGGACCAGGAAAAGCTCTCTCATCTGTCGTTTTGGGGCAAGATTCAAGGCGTTCAGCGTGACTATTACTTGGCGCAGTCATGGGACAAGTCTCTTTTTGAACGCAAGTACTACTACAGGTCATTGGTTTTACAGCAGCGTTGATTTGATCAACTGGCTCCAACTTCCAGAGCTGACACCACAAGAAGCAAGTCAGACACAGCTCATTCAGACTCGCTTCTCTGGAGATCCAGCTTTTGAAACAACTTTGGCAAAAGCAGGTACAAAGAGTGACATCAGGCCCAGAAGATTCAGATGTCGTTGTCAAGGAAGAAAAGAGACTGGCAGGTGTTATTTCATCCATCAACTACCAGATTGAGATTGTGCCACGCGGTGCTTATTATCGCGACAGAAACATGAACATTCTGCTCAACCCTTCGTTCAAAGGCAAGAGAGTTGACTCAAGGCTTGGATGCTTCGCAGATTTCAAGAGAGACACACTATCTCCACTTTAGACCTGGATTTGACCCATCTGTTAAGACACTGAGCGAGCGTGAAAACACTTTTGATGAGTCTATTGACATCTTTGGCTCCATTGAGAGTGACTCACCAAAAGGTGTCTGGTCTATCCATGCGGAGGAAACCACAGCACTTGTCCGAAACCTGGAATGGCACTTTGATTCATCATAGGCCTGGATACACTTTTATCCACACCACCCAGCCACTCAAGTTTGGTGGAGTGTACTTTGGCACTGGACAACGCAACCAGAACATTGGATTCCTGCTCTAGTCCAACTAAAGCCTTCTCTTGATGTAATCTTCTCTCTGCCACAAATCTCTCTATAATATCTCTTTAGTCTGCCTCAGACATCCTCAAATTTCTCTGCAATCTCTCTTGAATCTCTATGGAATTCTTTCCTGACCAAATGCGCTCACTCGTCTTCCTGTCAATGCAATCAGTCTTGCAACAGTACCCACTCCCCATCACTCTCTCTAGACTGACCAAGTCTGGCAGATCACAGGAAATGTGTCTCAAAATCATGGAAATTCTCAAGAAACACAACAATCTAGAAATGGCAACACTAGACTCTGATTTCTACCTGCCTTCTCAAGCACAAACCTCTCCTACCAGAACACCTAAACCACAGCGAGTCCGAACACCAAGTAGATTCAGCCCCTACACTCCACAGAAGCAATTCAAGTCACCGTTAGTCAACAGAAACAAGTTAGACAGTCCAAAGCAACAAAATGATCCAGTCTCACAAGAACCACCAGACAATCTGATCTATGCTCGTAAAATGCTCGAGCAACTAAGAGAACTCAAAACCAAGATTGAATTGTACAAAAAGTATCAGGAAAACGACGAAGCCAGTCGAGTGAATGCCTTGATTGACAAATGGAAACGTGTCTCGCAAAACATTCTCGAGGAACTGAGTCTGGCTGTGCAAGTCGATGGCAAACGACCCACCAAACAACAAATCTGTGCCACGATGGGCATTGATGTGCAGTTTGTTGGAAAATACGATCAGGAACTTGACGAATTCGAATAATTTACTAAACGTACTGGTAGTTTTGGTAACTAGAATGAAATCGAATACCCGTACTGCACTTTGGTACGATTGATTCTCCAGGCTTCGTTCAAGAGCGCGTTCTGGGCATTCTCTTTGCTGGCAATCTTTCTGAACATGACAACAGAGAAGATGAGACCGATAATCTCAATGACTCCAATGACGATACCAGCAGCACCAATGCTGGAGAGAGAGCCTTCCAATTTGTTCTCGAGAAGGGTCTTGCATCCAACTGGCACTGGACCAGTAAAGCCGCAATTCACTGGAGTGGCAGGCACTGGGTAGTTGGTTGGATCAGCAAAGCCACAGCACTGAAGCTATCATAAAAGCAAGTACCGTCTTTTCGATCGTGTAAAGAGGCGTGTTCAAATAAAAGGTGCTGTTGCCTTTGGTGTAAATGTCCTTGGCAGAAGTAGCCCATGTGTCGGAGATAAGACCTGGGATCTATCGTGAGTTGAAATACAGCATCGCGTTTGCCATAAGCAGCAATGCCGACAGAGATTTCAAGGATGACAAGAATCACGAGCATGGCAAAGTAGGTCTTGAGGAGCATGCCTTTCTCGTTAGCAGCACCAAAGCATCCAAGGAAGGACACGATGGAGATGATAACGCCAATAACGATGGCAGCAGCAGCAATAGAACCAGAGAGGCCGACAATGTCGATAGCGGAATTAGAAGTAATGTATCCACCGGTGCCAATGAGAATAAGACCAGCCAGCTGAGATAAACTTGAAAACCATGGACAAAAAGTTGATGAGCAAGAGGCAGTTCTTGACAAAGACAAAGGAAGTCGTGTCAAAGCAGCTGTCCTTGGACATGGAGACAGTAGCCAGCTTGGAAAGGAGAGGCATTCTGAGAAAAGCGACGCGGAAGATTCGTTCGAGTTTAAACGCGACTGACGTCAGACACACTACAATTTTACATGATTCAAGATGATATAGGCAACAGCGCCAGTCAAAAAGCCAATGCCATCGTTGGCAAAGAACACAGTTGTCGATCCTGTGAGAAGCATGACCATGTAAGCGTTGCGATGTTCAAGAGACTCTTCAAACTTGCCAAGATCTAGAGTGATTGAAGTCAATTGCATGCCAGCGACGACAAGCAAGATACCAAGAACGGCAGATGGAATGTTCTTGAACACAACAGCGAGAGAAGTGCCAAAGAAGATGCCAGCCAAGAGCTTGACAGTCCCAAGAAAGATGATGGATTTGCCACTTCTGGCACCAAACCGATACTGACCAGCTAAACCACCAGAGCCATGGCAATAAGGCACAGAGCCAAACCAGCCAGAGATCAGGTTCATCAAACCAACAGAAACAGCAACACTGTCTGTGGGAGCAGCTGGCGCCTTTTCTGGAAACAAGTCATCCGCCAGCATCGAGACTGCAATCACCTATCCTCAAACAAGATACAGAGTTCAAAAGTGTGAGTGGAATCTGACCCAAACCAGCTCTGATGAATCCTTGGTAGAAATCATCGGCTGAAGGCACAAATGGAGTCTCAAAAGCGACCTGGAAGGGAACAGATGTGCCAGCAGAAGCAATCACGATCACACTGGCAATGACACCAAACAGAAACAGAATTAAGGCAGAATAGTTGCGTTTTGCTGGGTACATGACCAAAACCAAGAGCATGGATAACATGGCAATCACGTAATTGTTCATCCATGCAAAACCAGTAAAGTTCCAACCAGCACTGGACTGGATGGATTTGATGCCAGATGAAAACAAGCCGAGACCAGTTCCCAGTTGAATGCCACGCACCAAGCACAATGGGATCCACTTTTGGACCAGATGTAGTGTTCTGGTGAGTACCAAGACCAAGAGAAAGGCAGACACAGACATGCCGGCACTGACCACTTGTTCACGTGGCATATTAGATAGCAGAGCGATGGAAGCAATTGATTTCATTGGCTGGACAGCCATTGGGATATCATAGTAGAATCCAGTCAGGATGTTGTAGATGCCACCAAAGACAAGTGAGGCTGGCAAAGAGATCTGTTTGGAAGCAGTCAGCGACACAAGAATGGGCAAGAGTGTTCCCATGTCACCTAAAGCACCAGAGATTTCAGAGAGCATTGTGGGTGTCTGTTCTTTGAACTTTTGCAACAAGACGTACATTTTTTGTGGGGAAACTTTCCCACTTGATGGCTGAGTCGAATTCACAACCATTATTCTCGCTCTTGGTCAACACAGCATCATCAGTGGTCTCAAACATTGCAAGTATCTTTGACGATGATCCCAAACCAGATTCATTGTCTGGATTTGTCAGGAATTTGGTGTACGGCACAGAAATTGAGTCAGAACCCAGTCATGAGACACTCCCAGAGTCTACGCCCACCATTCCAGACACGACACAAGAGCCAGTAGCAGAAGAGCAACAATTGGAACAAGAAGCACTCGTGAATGATGAACTTCCGCTGTTGAATGTACATTTGATGAAGAAAGTAACAGCATTGACAAGAGATACATCCCTACTTGCCACCACTCTTGAGAGAAGCAGAGGAAACAGTGTTGCTGTACTCACTCGATGAACACGGCATCTCAATCAACACACTGTACAAACAGACGAGTGAGAAGGGAAGCTGTCTGATTGTGATCAAAGATGACAACCAAACAGTCTTTGGTGGCTTCTGCTCGGATAGTCTGGAACCACAAACTGGATTCCATGGAAACGGGTCCTGTTTCCTCTTTACGACTGTATCTGGCTTCCAAGTGTACAAAGCAACAGTACTTGTTCTGATACCAGGGAAAGAACGACTATTTGGTGCTCTCTGAACAACATTGCATCGCTTTTGGAGGTGGACAAGGCAAGTTTGGACTCTGGATGGACGACCAACTCTTGAATGGACACTCTGAACCATGCGCAACATTTGGAAACATTCGATTGTCAAAAGATGCAGAGTTTAAGATTGTACATCTCGAGATTTGGGGCTTCAGAATGTGATTATCGGAAACTGGCTCTGCCTCTGCCACGCTTTTGTCCTCTGCCTGCTGTCAGTAAACATACCTCGTCCAATCGCTGCTCTGACTGATTCCTGTCTTGTCTTTTTTGGAGCGTCGTCGATCAACAACGTATCCAGTGGAAGACTGCTGGGAAGGATGTAGTATCGGATATTATTTCCTCTCACAGACAGTGAATCCAAGTGCGTTGGTTGTCTTCCTTTGAGTGTCATTTTGACTGATTTCAAGTGTGTGTTCATTTGCATGTCCACTCCTTGGATCGTTCCCATGACCAGTGTTCCATTCTTGAGTTCGATAGTCACTGTCTCATTACGACATTTCATCAAGAACCTGACAAGTTTCATGATCTGAGCAAAGTTTCCTGTGAAAATGGACGACTTTCTTGATAGTCTGAGGGAGCAACTGGGAGACAAAAAATCAGTCACAGTCTCGTTTAAAAGAAGTATTGTATATAATTCAAGTGACACACAAGAACAAAGAATCACCGTTCGAGACAACAGTGCGATACCAAAGTGGACAAAAGAAACAGGCATACTTTGCTTCTGGATCTGAATTGGCAGTGGGATTGAATCAAATTTGTAGAGAGAAGATGATAGCACTCAAAAAGAAGATCAGAAAGAAGAAATGAACTGAGATGATCAGAACGACGACATCAGAAATGAATTCAATGTGATTTGCCTTGTGTTTTGGGCATCTTTCTCAGAGACCCATCTTCCAGTTCTTTTGCCTTGTAATAGTGCGGTGCTGCCTCCATCAGCCAATCTGGGTGTATGTCCATGACACTCCTCATGAATCTATCATCAATGCAAGTACTCTTTCGATGTCAAGACAAGCTCGTGATACAGGACCCATTTCGGTGCCTCTCCGTGTAAACTAGATCCAGGATGAATGTGTACAGTTGACTGTGTCTTGATGGTTCGATAAGAATCACCAGATCGCTGGATACGCGCAGTGTGGTAAAAGAATCCAGACACAAACGCCTTTTTGATGGGTGTGATGTTCTCTGGGTCTTCGTTCTCAACCAACTGGACTTCTGTCCTCTCCATCAACGAAACCAATTGGTCTCTGATGGATTTGGCTCTTGACATCGATCTGCTCTGGACAAAGTTCTCAAAACACCAGTTGGTAGAGAATCCAGTCTCGACCCACTGGTTCCAGACTTGCAAGAGTGTGAAATGATCCCCTCCTGGCCTGAAAAAGTTCTTCTTTGCTTGGTCTGCAAAGATTTGCTTGTCTTTTGGTCTGTAAAAGACTGCACTGCCAACAGACAGCATGGCTATGATAGATGCCACTTCCTCTGTGCACTTGTACTTTTCTGCTGCAATAATCGTTTTGCTCAGCATCGGATCCACTGGAAACTCTGCCATTCTTCGTCCAAGTTTTGTCAATTGTCCCAGATCGTTCAATGCTCCAAGTGCATATAGCTGTTCTAATGCTCTAATCAGTGTTTCTGCTGGTGGTGCATCCAAAAAGTCAAAATTCATCAGATCATGAATGCCAAGTGACTAAAGTCAATTCTAGTACCTTGAGGAGCAAGACAGTGCTTGCCATATTGGATCTTTGGATTTCAGGAACTGTGTTTTCTTCCAACTCGTTTGCATAAGCCCACTGCGTGTACAATCTAAAGCATTTTCCAGCTTGCACTCTTCCAGCTCTTCCCTTTCGTTGGTTGGCAGAAGCTCTTGATATAGGAGTCACAACCAGAGACTCCATTCCAGTTCTTGGATTGTAATTGTTTTGCTTGCAGAATCCTGGATCAATCACATACACAATACCGTCAATGGTGATCGATGTTTCTGCAATATTGGTTGCTAAAACCACTTTTCTTGCTCCTTCTGGTGTGGGTTCAAAGATCTTGGCTTGTAGATCTGGTGGGAGATTGGCATAAATGGGACAGATGATCAATTCTGCAATCTTCTTCCCTAGAGTCTTGCAAATCTGTTGCAAATGGTCTTGACAAGCTTCAATCTCATCTTGTCCCTACCATCAATCAAAGTACAGTCAAAAACAAGAGAATGTCTCCCTTGTCTTGTGTGACATGAATGGTCATGATCGTTGTCACTGCAGCGGACAGATAATTGGCTTCTGGTGCTGCTGTGTGATAGACTTCAACAGGAAACTTTCTGCCAGGAACATTAAAGATATTGGCATCATCAAAGTATTCTGAAAACTTTTCAGCATCCATGGTCGCACTTGAGATCAGAATTTTGAGATCAGGTCTGAATCTGGCAATGTCCTTGATCAATCCAAACAGAATGTCCGTGTGGAGTGTGCGTTCGTGTGCTTCGTCAATGATGATGCAGCTGTAAGATCCAAGATCTGGCTCTGTTAGAAACTCTCTCAGGAGCATGCCATCTGTCATGTACTTGATTACTGTGCGTTCTGAAGTGCAATCCTCAAATCTGATCGAATAACCAACTTGTTCTCCCAAGACTGTACCCATTTCCTCTGCCACACGTGCAGCAACAGACATGGCAGCGACTCTTCTTGGTTGTGTGCATCCAATCTTTTTGCCGCCTTTGGTATATCCTGCTTCATGCAAGTATTGTGGAATCTGTGTTGTTTTACCAGATCCAGTCTCTCCCACAATAATCAGAATCTGAAATGCTTCAATCGCATCCAAAAACTGCTGTCGGTATTGGTAAATAGGAAGCGACTCTCTCACGTCTTTGATCGCAGCTTGCTTTTGTTGTTTGGCAGTCATCTTAGGCTCAAGTTCTTCTAGTTCTTGTTGCTGTGCTGCATCCAAGACAAAGTCAATCTGTTGATCTGGATCAAACAGGAATTCATAGTCCATTTCATCTGTTGTTCTGTCTTTGGCACCAGGTTTAGCAAGTGATTTCTGAATTTGACTGTCTTCCCAACTAGGTTCTTCCACTTCCTTTTTGTCTTCGTATCGCTGATACAACACACTTTCTTGCTTCTTTTTGTCCAGCTTGCCCTTTTCTGTGATATAATCCTCTGGAATGATGTAAGCATCTACTTTGTCTTCAATCGACAGGCGTTCTTTTGCAAGTTGAAGAATGCGCTTCTTTGATTCCAGTTCCTTGATTTCTCTCTTGCTCAGTTTCTCGAGTCTAAAGAGTCTCTCTTCATCTGCTATTTCCTTTTCCAGAATCTGCAGTCGCTGTTCTTCTCTCTTCTTGAGATATTCGTAACGCGATCGTTCACGAAGAGATGAAATCGATGCTTTTGGCTCTTCTCTCTTTCTTTGCTTGGATTCTAGTGACTATGATCAACTCGAGTACTTTGGCAATGTCTCTGTCCAAAAGGCGTTGAGCGAATTCGTCTCTTTCTTGCAAATCTCGCTCTCGTTCATCTTCACTGTCTTGCATCTCCTTTACATTCTCGCTTATGTCAGTCTCTCTGTATGAGGCTGCTGGATCATTCAGTGGAGTATCAGATTCTGAGCTTGAATCTTGTCGCTTTCGAAAGTGTTTTCCCTTCTTTTCCAACCGTTTCTCTGTCTTTTCTGATCTTGTACTCTTGTCCGATCTAGCAGGTCTCTCTGGCTCATCCAAGAGTGTAAATCGCTTGTTCTTGTCCAAAAGCTTGACTTTCTCATTGTGTTCCAGTCTTGCTCTTTTGACAGCACTTGCATCCGATCTAGGAATCCTGTCAAACAAGTCATTGCAAAACGATACCGTCGCTTGGTTTCTGGGTAGTTGTGCACCTTGTTCGAGTTTCTTCAAGAGCAAGTCTGGTGATTTGGATTTGTTTGCAATGGTGAGGACAAAGTCAACAACAGTGTCTTCAGACATTCCAGTCAGTTTCATCAAGTTGTCAGAAACCCACGTTTTGAGATCAGACATCAAATGGGCAAACTTTTCAAGTCGTCCATATCGCATCTACTGGGGCATTCCCACTTTCCAACTGTAGAATATGATGCATTGATCATTCCAACCACATCTGGATGAGTCAAGAGTTGTCTGTGATGCCTTTTATCTACTCGATCTGTTCTGGACATCCACACAGACTCACAATCGAATGGATGCTTGCTCGCTCATGCCACTTCTCAGTCCACAATCTGTCCATCAGCGCTGCCACTGTTCCGTCGATCCAAGGCTGTCTCTTCAAAGGAGCAGACATCAGAGCATGGCAGTCTAGTCCCTGTGCATTCCATCGTTCCAGCACATTTCGTGCCATCTGCAAGAGTATCTATGGTATCTACACTCGAACTCAAAATCGTATGCCGCCTGAGAGGCAAGCCCTAGGAGAATTCGGCTGCGATTTGTTAATGATCCTCTGTAAGCTCTCCCTCACCAGTCGTTAGCCATACGCAAGTGGTGCATGTCTTTTGGACGACGTGAAAGTGAGCAGTTGATTCTGGGGAAAGGAATCTGAAAAGTTTATGTACAGCTCTCTTGGTAGATCAATTCAAATATCAGTACAAAAGTGTCAATTGAATGCTTCTTGGCAAGTGTAAAGGCCAAGCTTTTGCCTCTGATGCTCAGATCATCTTGTTCTTTGAGTTCATCTTCAATTACCATCATCAGAGACCTCTGTGCCACACCGTTTCTGATCAATAAAAACACTAGTTCTGTCAAAAGCTCCTTGCAGTAGCTCTGGTTCCAACGCATGGCTTCCTTGAGTGACAGCAGCAACTCTGCCATGTCATCTCGCTTCCATCCAGAGTAGTAGATCCAATGCTTCACAAAGTTAGACACAGAAACTGGTTTTTCACCCACCAGAATGACAGACAGCAGATCAATGATCTTTTCGTGTTGCCAATCTACAGTCAGATCATGCAAGATAGACACAAATCTAGAGGATGCCATGCCCATGCTGTAAAAGAGTTTGAGCATCATTTCAGCAAACGAAGGCACAGAGTAATTGGCAGACATCCATCGCAATCCATAGATACAGGCTTCTCGATCATCTAGCAGTGCTTCTCTAATCATATTGCCTTTCATCGTACACACATAGTTGATGTTGTCCTCACTCCTGACCCATTCTGAGAAACTTGTCTTGTACAGTTGGTCCATCTGAGCCATATTGGCCTCTACTGCCTTCACACTCTCTGGACGCAAAGAGACTACTTTTGGAACAGGGATTTTGGACATGCAAAGTTTATTGGCGCCTCAGAGGCTTGAATTCACTGTTTCATCCATTGCCAATGCAACATCCATCTACAAGTACTGCCAACATCTATTGTAATCGATTCATGGACACATTTCAAGTTGTTTTGAAGTGCCAGATTCTTCAAGATTTCCATTCCTGTTTCAACGTGTCCTTTGACTCCCAACAGAATGGTAAAATGCCTGATGCTCTCATAGAGTCCTATGCTCTCTAGGATGAGCTTGTTCAGAAAATCAAGTTCTCCTCCTTTGACAAACAGCTCATTATCTGTGCCACTATACGCTCCTGCATGCTGCTTGGCTCTCTTTTTGGATTTCATGTCTTGTTTGTCTCTGTAAAAGGGTGGATTGCACATGACAAAGTCAAATTCGCCATCTACCAATTCAGGAGGCAATAATGTGTCAAAAGTGTTTCTCTTGACCACAATAGACCCTTCCAGTTTGTTTCTTGTGACATTGTCTTGGGCAAACTCTACAGACCTTTGTTCAATCTCCAGTGCCAGAAACCACCAGTCTGGGTTCCTGCTCAGTCCCAAGAGTGGATAGATGCATGAACATCCAGTTCCCAAGTCAATGCCTCTGGCTTTCTTTGGAACCATGTCTTCTAGATGCAAAATGTAGTCCAATCTGTTTGTGACTGCTGGAATGAGTGAATCCAATGGAATCTCTAGTCTGATGTGAAATTCTGTCCACAGATACGCAATTGACAAGTCTCGCAGCACTTGAGGATCCTTGAGATTTGCTTTGGGTCCTCTGGATGTCCACTTGACATGTCTCGCAAATGCTCTGTGTTGCGATAGTTTTCTGAAATCTAGAGTCGTTGAGTTCCTTGGGTGCATCCGCTGCTCAAACTTTCCACCCCCTCACTATGATGCGCAACCCATTTGCTTCTGAACCAAATGAAATGGAGAAGGCTTTCAAACTAACACTAGATGTGCGGTGACTTCAACCTCACTAGAACACAGCGCATGTACGGATTTGGAATCTGCTTTGGCGTTGGTTTCCTGATTTCGTTTCTCTCTACTTTTCTCATCCTTTCTGGTCAACTGACGTCATTTGCGATTCTCTATTCACTTGGCAACATCATTTCACTGTTTGCGACTGGATTCTTGATTGGATTCATGTCGCAGTTCAAGAAGATGTTTGATCAGTCGAGATTGGTTGCAACGTGTGTGTTCTTGGGTATGTTGTTTGATTTCAGGCAGTTTAGTGTTGACGCTCATCTCCGCGTTTCTGATCAAAATCATCATTTTGACTCTTGTTTTGTGCGTGGTTCAGTACTTTGCTCTCCTTTGGTACTCGATCAGTTACATTCCATTCGCTCGTGACATGGTCAAGTCCTGTCTTGGTGGCATCGTTGGACGATGAAAAGTAAACCAGATTTAGTCAAGCAATGCTCTGAATCTGTCTTCGATCTCCTTGTTCAACTTGGCATAGCGTTCCTTCACAACTTCTTCACCATCTGCTGGATCTTCAAACTTCATCGAACTCAACTTGTACCAGACATCGTTCAACTGGTCACGAATCTTGGCCCAAGACAGTGTACCAGATGTCACTTCAACAGCATGTTGGGCTTGGTCATAAAAGAAGACAATGTTGCGGAGCATACCAACAGTTTTGTAGAATGGACAGTAGCGATCGTAGTTGGAGTATCCGTTTTGCTGCAAAAAGTCATCCTTCAAAAGCTTGGCAACATCAAGTGTGATCTTGTCAGATTCTGCAAGAGAACTCTTTCCGACCAGCTGCACGATCTCAGACAAGTCTTCTTCGTTCTGAAGAATCTCTTTGGCTTTGGTACGGATATTAGTGAACTCTGCATCAAAAGTCTCATAGAATGGCTCCAAAGCTTTCAAATACTTGCTGTAACTCAAGGACCAATTCACAGATGGGAAATGCTTGCGCTGCGCCAGTTTCTTGTCCAAACCCCAAAAGACTTGAACGATACTCAAAGTGGCAAGCGTCACAGGATCAGAGAAATCACCACCTGGTGGAGACACAGCACCAACGATACTGACACTGCCCTGTCTCGATGGATTGCCCAAGCAAACCACTTTTCCAGCTCTTTCGTAAAAGAACGCAAGTTTGGCACCAAGATAAGCAGGGTAGCCAGAGTCTAAGATCAAAAAAAGCACCAGCAGGCATTTCAGCCAAACGACCAGAGATTTCACGCAAGGCTTCAGCCCAACGAGAAGTAGAGTCAGCCATCATAGCAACGTTCTTGCCTTGGTCACGGAAATACTCGGACAAAGTGATACCCGTGTAGATGGAAGCCTCACGAGCAGCCACAGGCATGTTGGAGGTATTGGCAACCAATGCAGTACGCTTCATAATCGACTCTTTCTTGCCTTCAATCTCAATCGACAATTCTGGGAAATCCATCAAGACTTCAGCCATCTCATTGCCACGCTCACCACAACCGACATAGATAATCATGTCAGAGTTGGAGTACTTGGACAGGGATTGCGAAATCACAGTCTTGCCACAACCGAAAGCACCCGGAATGGCTGTTGTTCCACCTTGTACACATCTAATCTTAACCGAAATACGGGAACAGAGCATCCAAAACACGCTGTCCAGTCAAGAGTGGATAGTCAGCAGCAAGCTTGTCTGCAACAGGACGTGGTGTTCTCACAGGCCAAGTCTGGAGCATCGTGTGCTTTGTCACCTGTCCAGCAAACTCTGTTTCCAAAACAACATCCTTGAATCAGTCAAAGTGCCGAAAGTGTGTAGCTGCCACGGGGTGCGATGTAAGTGATCGTTCCAGCACCTTTGGGAGGCAGCATGATAAAGTGCTTGATCAAGCTGTTTTCGTGTACTTTGCCGTAAATATCGCCACCAGTAATGTGGTCGCCTACTTTAAAGTTCAATGGCTCAAAGTCCCACGATACTTTCTTATCCAAGGCAGGTGTGTTGATACCACGTGGAATGTAGATACTCTGAGAAATGTCTTGAATGTCCTCGCTTTAGATTCAAGACCTTAAGTGGTCGCTGAATGCCGTCAAAAATGCTCTCCGCGATACCTGGTCCAAGTTCAACAGACAAGGGCTTTCCAGTCTTGAGAACAGGATCTCCAACAGTCACACCAGCTAGATTGAGATGAAAAACATGTCTCTTCGTAAACTTGGATCGTTGCTTTGTCGCCGTCGATTCTGATGACTTCACCCACTAGCTCATAGTGGCCGACTCTGACCTTGTTTTAGTTCAGATACAAGCTCAAACATGGCACATCCAGTCATCTTTTCTGCGACAACTACTATGATGAGATGGTGAACCAGGTCCAGAGACAGAAAATACATAGCCAAAGGCACTTTCTTCATCCGTATCTCGGATCAGAACAGTCTTTTTTGCATTTTCGAGAGCACCTGCCTCGTATTAACTTTTGTACCATGATGTCCGCGTCAAAGTTCGAAAGGTGCACTTGAGTAGACTTGGCCTGCGAAATGATTTATTGCAACTTGACTCTCTTTGAAATCTCATCCAATGGATCTGCTTCACGCTTGTATCCCTGCTCGATTATAGATTGCTCCATCATCGATTGGTGCATCATCTGCTGTTGCATCATGTGTTCATGCATCATCTGTGGATCATGGAGCAGACGTGGATCAGTCATGAGCGTTCTGTCCATGTACATTTGCCTGTCCATGTTTGGGTCTCCCATATGCATTCTCTGCTGGTCTTGCACATGCATTCTCTGTGGGTCTTGTAAGTGCATTCTCTGTGGATCTTGCATGTGTCTCTGTGGATCTTGTAAATGCAATCGCTGCTGATCTTGGATGTGTCGCTGCTGGTCTTGGTACTGCAACTGTGGATCTTGGTACTGCATCTGTGCTCGTGGATCACCAAGATGCATTGGTTGGTATGGCATCCTGTCATGCATTCTGTCGTGCATCACTTCCATTGCTATTGGTGGCAGTACAGATGGATGTCTGTCATGTGGATGCAACGGCGGCAAAACGTTTTGTCCAATTCTCTCTGATGCAGCCAACAAATCATCTGTGTCACCAGAACTTGATGCACCGTCATCGACTTCATCTTGTGTCTTGACATCACTGCTTGGAACAGGTGGTGGCAATCTTATCTTGAACCTTGGTGTCTTGGAGAGCACTGACGAGGACAGATCATTGGTATCAGTATCGCTGTCCATTTCATCATCCTTCTTCTTTGGCTTTGAAGGTTTCAAACATGCATTGACCAAAATCTCCATCCTCTTGAGCGCAACACTCTCTCGCATCCAAAACTTTTCTTCAAACTTGCCATTCACAAGCTGATCAGCAGGCACTTGGTCTCTCTTGCGCTGCTCAACACTCTGCAAAAACTCTTCGTGCACAGCATGGAACGACAAATCTGGTTCTAGAATCAACTTCAATACCTTGCACGATCAGGTCATATCTGTTGGCTCCAAACCTGGCTAGTCCATACAGCAGACTCTCATCCAGCTCGAAGGTCCACCACTTGGGCATGGTGCCTTTGCCATGTCGACGCACAGCCATGATCTTCTCAGTAAGCTACCATCAATTTCAGTACCTTTGGATCTGGAATCACTTCGTCACGAAGCTTATTAAAGTACTCGATTCGCCTCAGAATCTTCTTTGCTCTATCCAAAGTAAGCGTCTCGGCATCATCCAACGGTGCTTGAGCAGCTTTGTTGGCTGGATTCTCGAGCGCCAACACTTCTTCAGACATTCTGACGACTTTTTGGTAGTAGTCTTCCATGGCTTCATCAGACTTTTTCACAAGATCTGCAAGGCCTCTAAAGACATCCCAGTCGTGTGTTGTTGAATTTGGTTTCCTGACAACACCAAACGAGAGCAGGACACGCTGGAAATCTTGTTTGTGCTTCTTGGTAAAGTAGTCTCTGCTTCTCTGACCCACTTTGTCTTCTTTTGCAAGTCCAGACTTTTCTCTTCTGGCCAAGGACAGACGGTACTTGGCGAGGGCAGCAACAATCCTCCTAATACGAACACCAAGCTCTGTTGCACCAGGAATCGCGTACTGGCCATTTTCTGTCACGGCTTCTGTGGGTTGTTCCTGTTCGAGTTTTGGCTCTGTCTTGACATCTTCAATCACTTCTTGTTCAGTGTCATCTGGGATATCTTCTGCAACGTCAATCTCCATCTCATCTTCTGGATTCTCTCCCTCGTCACCTTCTGGCTTGTTTGGATCACCTTGTCCGACTGGTTTTTCAAGGAGATTGAACTTTTTGGCAAACGAGAGCTCAGGATCAGCCCAGACACGGTAGTACTGCAAGTAGCCATAGCGACACAAGCCAATCATCAGTTCCTTGTCTTCTTGTGATCCCCACCATGGCGCTGGTGCAGATCCAAGCAACTTTGGCATGTGCATGTTTGGATTAGGGTTGAATCGGTGGCGGATATTGTACATCAATGCCACACGGATCAACAGATTCTTGGCTTTCTTTTCCAGGTGGTCCAAGTAGTCTGGATGTGCTTCTTTGAAGAAACTGATGCACTCAAAGTGTTCACGATCATCAGCACCAGGATACGGCATGTCGCTCTCTGGAATCTCTGGCGCATCCGGTTCAAACTCATCCTCCTGCACATCAATCGGTCCAGGCTCAAACTCGGCAGTTTCCAAGTTCTGTGGAACACCATACAAGGCCAATTGACGCTTGACATCAAGAGCGACTTCCTTTTCGACATTGGTGCATGTTCTTAGCGCACGCATGAGCAACCATCTGGAAACAGAGCGCAAATGAACGATCGAGCGTCTTGGAATGGCTTCCTGAATCATCTTCCAGTTGCCAAAGCCGTGCTGCATCAATGCACGCTCTAGTCTGTTTCTGTCTGTGAGCGACCATGTTTTGAGATCAGATGGACGAGATCTGGTGGTGTTGTCAGAATCTGGCTCAGAGTCTTCAGGATTCTGCTCTTGTCCGTATCTCGTGCGCTGCTTTCTGTTTCTTGGAACATCCAGGATCAACAGTTCTTCTGGAATGTCTTCGACAATGTCCAGTTCAGCCTCTTTTGCCACTTTGTCCCAGAAATCTGGATCATTGACATCCACACTGTGCGTGCCTTCTGCCTGGAAAGATGCTTTTGAGAAAATGGATCCCTTTTCGGATGGTTGTGGATTGTCGTGGCGAATGACAGTCGTGCGTCGTTCAAGAATCTGGTCAATGTCTTCCTCACAGAACTGGTTGCTGGATTCATCATCCATGAAGGCACCATAAGCTCCCTTTTTCAGCAGCTGTTCGATTTCTTGCTTTGAGAGAGAGGATGGTGGTTTGGAGGAACCAAGGAGACTGCCAGAATCAGATGTGTCCATTCGCTGGAGGAGCGCCTTGTCAAGACCCAGTTTCATACTCGCACGATCAAACATTTCACGTTCATAGGTGTTTCTGGTGATGAGTCTGTAGATCTTGACTGATTTCTTTTGGCCAATTCTGTGACATCTGGATTGTGCTTGCAAGTCGTTCTGTGGATTCCAGTCACTGTCAAAGATGATACAAGTGTCTGCGGCAGTCAGGTTGATACCGACACCACCAGCACGAGTGCAGAGCAAGAAAACAAACGAGTCACTGCCTTCGGTCGAGAAGCGATCGATGGCTGCCTGGCGCTGATCTCCACGAACACCACCGTCTATGCGTTCAAAGCCCCACTTTTGGTGACGCAGATAGTCTTGGATGAGGTCCAAGCACTTGGTCATTTGTGAGAAGATGAGGACTTTGTGGCCACCCTTCTTGAGTTTTCTGAGCAGTTTGTCAATCAGGACCATCTTGCCTGAGCTCTGGATCAACGCTTTGGCGTGCTCATCGTTTGTGGTGGCATTCAGCTCATCCAAGATCTGGTCCTCAGCACCGTTGAGAAGCCATGGGTGGATACAACACTTGCGGAGTTCGATCATGGTGTTGATCAACTGTGGCACATTTGATCGCTTCGTGCCTTGCTTGAGCCAAGAAAAGTTCTTCTCGAGAATGGAGCGATACCATTTCTTCTGAGTTGTCGTGAGTTCGACTTCGACGACGGTTTCTTCCTTGACTGGAATAGACTTTTCCACATCTTCCTTGAGACGTCTGAGCATCAGTGGCTTCAACAGACTCTGGAGTCTTTCGACATCTGCAGCAGAGTTCATGTTGCCATATTCGTCAATGAAGCTTTTTTCAGATGCAAACTTTTCTGGCTCCAAAAAGTTGAGGAGTGCCCAAAGTTCGTCCAACGAGTTTTGGAGCGGTGTGCCTGTCAAAAGAACGCGATGGTCCATCTGGTAGGACTTGAGGAACTCTGAGATCTTGGATGTTTTGTTCTTGAGACGATGTGCTTCATCCAAGACAACACACTTCCACGGAACAGGTCTCAAGTGAGCAGCACCAGACATGACCATTTCGTAAGTCGTAAGCAAGACATCGAACTTGAAGATGCCTGGAATCAAGTGTCCTTGGTCGTTTCTGTAGTAAAACTCTGTTTCGACGATCAGATTTCTGGATTGTGCGTTGCCGTGGTAGCAAACAAGATTCATGTCAGTCCATGTGCGGATTTCTCTCTCCCAGTTACCCATGGTAGACAGTGGCACAACGACCAGGAAGGGACCCATGACTTTTTCCTTGCGATAGAGCTGATAGAGGAACACTGTCGACTGAACAGTCTTGCCGAGACCCATCTCGTCGGCAAGAATGCTGTTTTGTCCCTTGTGCCAGCAGTACATGAGCCAATTCAGGCCTTCGAGCTGATAAGCACGGAGCGTGTTCTCTCCCTTGTAGACAGGAGATGCCTTGAGTTGCTGCCAGCGACCATTGGTAGTGCGGCTTTTGGAGTAGTAGCTCTGCTTCTTTTCCTGTGTCAGGATCTTGTTGTTGTAAAACTCGTCCTCTTTTTCGGCATCCATGTCTCGGACAACACTAGCAGACTCCCAAGTAGCTTGGTCGTACCCAAGAGAGACCCATTTGACTAAAAAGTGCAGTTCACCATCAAGCTCGCCATCGTCGATGATCCTGTCAATCTAGAGTCAAAAATGGTGCCTTGAGGTAATTTGGATTAAAGGGTTCGTCGTCAGAGTACTGCGTGTCCCAGCTTGGCTTGTCGAGGAACCTCTTGACACGCAATCTAAAGTTCTTGTCATTGTCCAGATCAGCCTTCTTGAGCCACTCACAAGTGTGGTAGGCCATGTGCTGTCGTCAAGATCTGTACCTTGTACTTGACCAGAATTTCTTCTGTGCCGTCCTTTTGCTGTCTGTATGAGAGAAACTTGTCGATTTGAGTCTTGTCGCCCTTTGGGATATTGACAGCATCGAAAGCAATGAGTTTGCCCTTTGGTTTGACATTGGTTGCCTTCTTAGGAGGCCTGTACGTTTCCAAGGCTGAGGAGTGGTCTTCGGCCAGTTCATCCTCTTCTTCTTCAAAGGAGTCTTGACCCATGCCTTCTTCAACCTAACATAAGACAGTCTACGATTTCCATGTCCTGAGACATTTCACTCTCCAGTTCATCAAGATCAGAGAGTTCAGACTGGTCAGATTCTTCGACTATTCTCTTTGGATTTGAGCGCATGTCACTCTGAAGCGCAAAGAACTTTCTCTTTCAAGGGAGATTCCCTCCACTCTCTTGCGTGTGGCTTGTGGATGCGGGTGGTTGCGATTTTTTCGAATTTTGAGCTTTTAATAAAATTTTGAGTGATTTCTGTGCTTGAAACAACATCTGTTTGAACCTGTTGATGATCGCCTGTGAGAGTGACATCACTCTTCACTTTGAGATGGGCAACCAGCAGGTCCTTTGAATTGACACTAGAGTGCCTCAAAATACATTGCAAAACTCAAGCAGTCTAAGCAGACAACTGCAGTCTATGATGAGAGCGTGGACCCAAAATGCGTGCCTGAGGACATTTCCGCGCTCGCAATCGAAGTAGCACACATCACCAATGCCAGTCTTGTGATTGGTAGCTTATATGACACTAGTGCCACGTCCCTTTCTCGACTGTCTGTCTCTAAAAACGCTCAATCTCTCTGGGAATCTCTTGGTCTCTGTCACTGGGATTGGTGCCTTGCGGAATCTCAGAAACCTCAATCTCTCCAACAACATGCTCGACTACTTGCCAGATGATTTCGTTGACCTCTCTTTGCTGGAAGATCTCAACCTCAAGAACAACAGACTCACACTCAGATCCTTTCCTGGTGACTTTCCAAAACTACCACTCAAAGCCATGGATCTGAGCAATAATCAGCTCGAAAGTCTGTCAACTGAACTCGCATCGCTTTTGCTGCGACTTTGCGACTTGAAGCTCTACGGCAACAACTTTGACAAGGCTTTGGGCTCGATTGAAGAAGACACGAGCATTGACGATGTCAGATCTCTTTTGGCAAAAGAGTTTAAACTCGTCTTGACAAAGCGAGAGCAGCGTGTGGTGCAAGAGGAACAGAAGGAAGAGCCAAAAGAGGAGCAAGTACAGCCTGTGAAGCCAGATGGCCTCTTTGGCATGCTCAGGAGAAAGCTTTCGGTAGTTGGCACTCCGCCACAGCAACGATCTTCGCAAGGCAGAAAAGAATCCATTGTCATCACTCCCGAGATGCGCAATTCTGCTTCAGACGTGCCCTCTCCTACCAGTGCTGGTCTCGAACGCAGCAACAGCTTGTCCAGAAAACGCTCCACAAAGAAAAAGTCAAACCTCAACACCGAAGACCAATTGACAGAACTCAGAAGCTCCAATGTCGAAGCACAGCAGCCAGATCAACAGCAGAGGAAAAAGTCCACGTTTGGTTTGCTGACAAAGAAGCCATCGCACCATGCACCACCACCACAACCATCTGCAAACGATGTCGTTGTTAGATTGAGCACAGATAAGCAACCTGTAGATCTAGATGCTGTCCAGAGAACAAACGCTCCTTTGCAAACTGCCAAACGTGCTGCAGGTCCCAGAGGCAGAAAGCCACCGACGCAAGCATTCTTGCAGCAGAATGCTGAAGAGCAGGAACAAAAAGGCACACGAGTTAACAACAGAACCACAGATTCAAAAGAAAGTGACCAAGAATGATGCACCAAGTCCTTCCATTTCTCCTGCCCGTGCCATTCCACCTGATCTAGAACATTTGTCCAATGCACCTCCACCAACACCACCTTCTAAAGCCACCAAGCCACGTACCTCAAAGGCAGACAGACCTTCAGACGCTGAAGCCCCTAAAAAGATCTCGAGTCCAGTGGAAGAGATCAAGGAAGAGCCAAAACCAGAGATTTCACATCCTAAACTCCCAAGTACAAAGGCACCAAGTTTCACACTCTTTGGCAGAGACTCCAAAAAAGCAGAAGACAAGCAAGAACCAGAAGCAAAGAGTCCAGCTGTTGCTGGTGGCATCTTGTTGCCCGGAATGCCATCGAGAACTGCATCCAATGCATCTAAATCTGAGGAAGTCTTGAACGAGACAAAGCCAAAGCCACCAACAAAGGCACCTGTCTTGGCAAAGCAGAGCATTGATGAACTTGTCAGGGAAGAACCCAAGCCAGTGCCACCAAAACCACTCAAACAAGTCCTGAACAAATCAGAAGACTTGATTGGCGAGATGAAAGGCGTGCTTGGCAAACCAAAAGAACCGATCCCAGAAAAGAAGATGCAGTCCACCGACAAGCTCAAGAGTACAGAGCAGCTATCAAAGCTGTCAAAATCACAGAATGAGCTCTCTGGATCTACACAGATCCTGGGTGGATCTACGCAGCAGTTGAATGACAATGAGGAGGCCAAGTCCATGTCACTGAAGCCATCTCAGATGAAAGAGATGCAGCGTGTGCTCAAGGAGCGATCCAAATCTCAAGAGTTGTTGGCTGATGAAAAGAAGTCAGAAGAGCCAAAGCCATTGCTCCCTAGAAAGCCAGGATCCAATGACAAGCAGTCTACAGACAAACTGAGAGACGATAAGCAGTCTACAGACAAATTGAAGGATGACAAACCATCTGTGGAGAAACCAGCAGAGAGGTTGAAGGAAGAGAAAGCATTGAGGCAATCCAGTGACAAACTCAATGAGAAACCAAAGCCTGCGGAAAAGTCAGAGATTGAAAGTCCAGCATTGTCCAAACCAAGCCAATTCTTGCAAAAGAGGCTGGAAGAGGAAGAGAAGCAGAAGCAGATCTTGGGAGCACAAAAAGTAGCACCGCCAGTGCCAGCACAAAAGTACACTCTGCAGCCACAGGTCCCACCAAAGCCTAACAAAGAGCCAGAGGTGCCTCCTTGGAAGAAGGAATTGGAAGCAAGACAGATGAAGCAGCAGCAGACATAAATTTCTATTCTTTGCTCGTTTGATGGAATCGCAACTGGAACTCATTAGACAAACACATGAGGAAATCGATCAGCTGGAGAGAGCATCAGTTTCTCAGTTGCTGAAGAAGAGCAAGCAACACAGAGATCAGTTGCTACAGGAACACCGTGTGAATGGTTACCTCACAAATATGGCTGAGAAGAGCAAGTTTCTGGTAGAGTTGTACAAGGACAAGACTGGGTACTTGATTTGATCCCAGAACACTGAAAGATGAAATTGCAACGACGAATTCAGCTCAAGAGTTTGTCGCTTTCTACCAGCGACTCAAGACCATCAAAGAGCACTTTAAAGCAACTGGAAATGAGTCAGTGAGAGCATTTAATCCAGACCAATTGGTCAAAGACGCAGAATTTGAACAAAACGAGTTGGAAGCACTGTTCACTGGAGAAGAGGGACTGGGAAGACACTTGGATCTCAACGCACTGTATCTGGAGTACCTGAATCTGAAAAATGTGCCAGAAATGAGTTATATCCGATATATTGCTGAATATGATCGTTTCAAAGACATGGACAAGCAACTCAAGACCCAGAGTGGGTATCCAGTGTATTTCTGTTGATGTTAGGTATCTGTCTCATCTGGTCGAGTATCTGCTGTCGTTTTATGCTCGATCGCAGCCATTGTACGATCTCAAAGGCCTCGAACAGCGCACGAGAGAGGAATTTGAAGCCATGTGGAGCAAGGGACAAGTACCAGGCTGGTTGAACAGCAATCAAACAGAATTGTACTGTAACGCATGCAAAAAGTTATTTGCCAAACAAACGCTCTTTGATGCACACTTGAATGGCAAGAAACACAAGAAAGCACTGCTGCAACAAGATCAAGCAGAACAGACAGATACACAAAAAGAAACAGCATGGCTAGAGTTTTTTGCCGTCACACTCACAGGAGCACTCAAAGTGGTACGTAATGACACCAGATCTTATGTTGAGCGCAAGCAAACACTGACAGAGATTGAAAGAGTAATGGGATTAACAGTAGATGGAGGAAGTGGAACAAGAACCAGTGGAAGTGGATGTGTCAGATGAAGAAGGCGATGAAAAGCTGTACAATCCATTGAAACTGCCCATTGGATGGGATGGCAAACCGATCCCCTATTGGCTCTTCAAGCTGCATGGATTGGGAATCCAACATCCGTGTGAGATCTGCGGTGGTTACGTTTACATGGGACGCAAAGCATTCGAGAGACACTTTCAAGAGTGGAGACATGCGCATGGACTCAAATGTCTTGGAATCCAAAACTCGCGTCTGTACTATGATATCACCAAGATCGAAGATGCCATCAACCGTACATCAACTCATCCTAGTTGCAGAGACACTCATGAAGCGAGAAAAGGACACTCAATCGTATCACGAATCCTTGGAAGAATACGAAGATGCTGACGGCAATGTGTTCTCCAAAAAGACGTATTTGGATATGAAGAGACAAGGGTTGTTATAAATCATTTGCGCAACTGTTCCATCTGTTTCTGTGCTTCTCGCCTCTGGAATCGACAAAACTCCCAAGAAAAGACAGAGGGCAGCAGAAAGCCAGCCATGGTCCAGTTGACTGTTGTTCTGAGAGATCGGGTGACTGCATAGCGAGCCAATCCAGCAATCAGACTTGTTGTAAAGCCAGCTCCTAATGCTTGTGCTGCACATTCTCGCTGCAAGAGTCCATCGATCGAGACCGAAGAGAAGTCGAATGAAGAGAGTGCATCCCAAATGTTGGGGTTTCGATCAGGCGCAGACATTGAGAAAAGAGTTTTCATTCAAATCTAGACCTTGGAGCTTAGATACTACAATCAATTTCAATACTAGTTGGCAATATCCATAGGCATTTCCTCAACCTGGGTGTTGTAGAACTTTTCAATGTCGTTCATCATTGGGATGTCGTCTGTTGTGACAAAGTTGATGGCAACACCCTTTCTACCGAAACGACCACCACGACCGATACTATTGTCAATGCAAGGACCGATGGATGTAGTTTTCTCTGTTGGATGGAATGTCGTAGTTGATGACCAATGAAACTTGCTGGACATCAATACCACGAGCCAAGATGTCGGTGGTGATAAGGACACGGGAAGAGCCCTGTCTGAACTCCTTCATGATGGCAGATCGCTCGTTCTGATCCATGTCACCGTGCAAGGCAGACACAGTAAAGTCTCTGCTTCTCAGTTTTTCAGTCAACCAGTCGACCTTTCTCTTTGTGTTGCAGAAAATGACTGCCTGAGTAACGTTGACGGTCTCGTACAAGTCACAAAGAGTGTCGAGCTTCCAGTCTTCCTTTTCGACAGCGACAAAGAACTGCTTGATACCTTCCAGAGTCAGTTCATCGCGCTTGACGAGAATACGCATAGGGTTGTTCATAAAGTTCTTGGTGACATCCAAGACATCGGCAGGCATGGTAGCAGAGAGCAAGACCACTTGGACTTGTGGTGGCAAGAGCTGGAACACTTCATAGATCTGCTCCTTGAAACCACGGGAAAGCATTTCATCAGCTTCATCAAGAACAAACATCTTGAGCTTATCCACACGCAAGATGCGTCTGCTGATCATGTCATAGACTCTACCTGGAGTACCGACGACAATGTGAGCACCAGCCTGCAATCTTTCAGTGTCTTCACGGACATTGACACCACCAATGGAGGCATGGACGACAAGGTTCATGTAGTCACCCAAAGCAACAATGACCTTTTGGATTTGAACAGCGAGTTCACGAGTTGGGGCAAGGACAAGAGCCTGGCACTCTCTCACAGAGGCATCAATGTTCTGGAGAATAGAGATAGAGAAGGTAGCAGTCTTTCCGGTTCCAGACTGTGCCTGAGCAATAACGTCGTGGCCTCTCAACACTGGGAGAATCGCACGCTGTTGAATACGGGATGGCTTTTCAAAACTATGATCAAAAAGAAAACCCATAGGCGTAAATACCTCTCAAGAGGTCCTGCTTGAGCTCCATGGCGTCAAAGGTCTCGGCAACCTCGTCAAAGTTGGTCTATCATTAGTGATCGCTACTTTGATATCTCCGTCCTGAATGTCAGCGTAGTCTTGATTTTCAGTAGCTGCAGCCATAGTTGCTTACTTGGAAAAGAAAATTTCGTGTGCGCCACACACTGTTCCAAGTCATCCATCTCGATTCTGAAACCAATACAAGAACTGACATGTACAGACAACTGCCAGAAATCACTTTCTCTGCTCCGCGACACGAATGAGCTTTCTCAAGAGGGAAACGATCCATGAGGACGACATGGCACTGTTTGACAGCGCATCAGACGATGGTTTCAAGTCTCATTCAAGATTTCCTAGATGAAAAGCCTCAAAAAGAGACGAGTTGGGATGCCACAGATTCTGAGACACTCCACATTCGGGTACAGAAGCGTGCTGAGCCTTCCCTGCATTTGAGAAGTCTCACGATAGCCTCAGAAACGTCAACGTGTCACAGTCCAAAGCCTATACCAACAGAGCTCTCTGACGACCCAGATGAAGGCCTGATTTTTGAACCTAGGCTTTGATGACATTGAGTTTCCACAGGATTTGAGACAAGAGACTGATTTTCCAGACGAAGAGGAGCTGCTGACCAAGTTTGGTGTCGCTCAAGAACAAAAACACGAACCTGTACCATTCAACATCCCCAAACCCACCAACGGAAGCAGGAAGCCCATATTGATCAAACCCACTGACACAATTCAAGGTATCTCTCTTGAAATCAGCCATTGGAGGCATGGTCTTTGACAGTGAGCTTCAAAAGTGGCAAGGCAACGAATCTTGCTTGGATGCATTTGAAAAGCCATCACAGAAGCCACAGCTGATTCCACACTCGTTTGATGTGCCAGACAAAGTAGGGACAATGGTCTATGATCCAGTGAATATGACTTGGATTGGCAATGAGGAAGATGCTAGGCTGTTTGATCACATTGACAACCTTGTTGTACCACAGACAGGTTTATTATGTGACGATAGAGCCAAAGAACTCGGCATTCACACTCTCAAAGCAGCTCGAGCAAAAGTTTGCGATCTCAGAGTCATCTCACAAGCTCTTTATTGGATCATGGTACCCTAGGGTCGTCCAGAGCAACAGATTGGTTGTGAGAGACACTTCCAAGACATTCTTATACGAAATCCGCAATTTAGTTTAAAGTAGCTCTTCTTCCTCTTCCTCTTCCAGATGGTTGTCTGCTTTCATGGCAAAGTCATCTTGCAGGAATCCCACTTTGGATTCTGGCTTTTCCTTGAGAGATTTCAGGAACTCCTCCTTTGCCATCTGTGGTGCTATCATCAATCTCAATACCAGACTCCTTTTCAGGTGCCTGTGCCTTCTGAGCCGCCCTCAGTGCATTAAAGAGCGCGACGACTATCTTTACAAGATGTACCTCCCTTTGTCGCCGTCTTTCTCAACATCTTTTCATATCCAGCATTGGCATGTGTTGGTACTACATGACCAGCATTCATCTTCAACTTCTTTTCAGCATTCAACACTCTCTTGGCTTTGGCTTCTAGTTTGGCATCATCAATCTCTGCTTCAATGTTTCTCTTTTTTGACAGAATCGGTCTCTTTGTGTCCTCAGTGTCCAAAATCTTTGAAATCACAGACGACAGTTTCTTGGCTCGCTGTTCAGCACTCACTGGCTTCACTTCCACCACCACTTTTTCCTCCATTGGTTCTTCCACATCCTCAACTTCGCTATCAGAATTGTAAGGCATTTTGTTGGCAAAGGTTCAAAAAAAACAAAAACAGCAACGACAAAACGAGTTTTCAAGACACAAAAAGCGCTTTTCTGTCGCACATTCTTGACTGATGCTGGAATTGTTGAAAAGAGAGTGTCAAAAGCTCAAGGACGATGAATTGCTCATGTCTGACAAGATCACACTGCAGGATACTATCTACACTGTTGAAATCATGAACTCAAGGATGGATGCTGGAATGGCTCACTTTCAAAAGCAGCATCCTGTCCCCAAAGACTTGACACCTGGACTTGTTCTGGGACTGATGGACGGACTGATCACCAACTGGATTGATTGGATTGGCGGCCAGTGCATCGCTCTCAACATCTTCTCGTGTCGGTTTCTGGATGACTACGAACAGCACCAGAGCAGGTCGTTGGTGCAGTTCATCAGAATGCTCATGTTCTGCATCCATGGTGCCTATGACATTATTGTAGAGGCTGAAATATGCTTTGTACTAGAATTGACACCAGGAAGAGGATTTCATGCCTGATTTCATGAATTGCAATGTCAAAGTGGATCGAGAGCATGATACAGCCATGGCAGAGTGCTTACACACGTACAAGTACTTTCAAGAGCTTGTCCAATCAAAAGATCTTGCTCGTTTACAGGCATATGATGGCTGTGTTTCTGGAGATATCGAGCAATTTGAAGCCATTGGCTATCGTCTCGAGTTTGTGAACGCACTCTCGTTCCTCTTGGCTGTCATGCAAGCTGCAGATCTCAAGCAGATCGTGTCTCAGATTCAAACTGTCAAGTCTATTCTGTCAAAGATCCAACAAACACACCATCTTGCAGCTGAAGTTGGAGATTACTTTGACTTGACGATCAATTACCACAAATTCCCTCAGATTCCACCCAGTCCCAACAAACCACCCACTTTTGACTCTGAACACGAAAGATTTCTTGAGCAGCTGGATTACATTGAAACAGCAACAGCGTTGGTTCAAAAAGATCCATTGGATGCGATTTCACTGCTCCAAAGCCATGCTAGACGCTACCCTGATGCGCTCATTCTCTCGAGAAGCTTTCTGCATGTATCGCTGTTGATGTTAGCTGATTGTGAGTGGCAGAGATGCCTTTATGATGCAGATTCATAGTCTAGACTTTGTACAACAGCTGTTGCAGTCCTTTGCACCCATTGGTCCCAAGTATGCACATCTCTTGCACTTGTGTCATCAGGTTTTTGATTTGATTGCAGCCAATCATGAAGATCTTTCAAGTTCTGTGCTACAATAGAGCCAGGCAGCGTCGTCGTTTGTTCCATCTGATTCACGATCTGGAATTCGCAGAGAGAATGGTATCTTGATTGACGCTGGATTGAAGAATCAGAGACAGAGTTGGTTGGCAACGACTTTTTGCACTTGACTGCTGTCATTTATCATCTGAAACTGACGTTGATCATCTACTGCTACAAACTAGGACATGAGCTAGAGTTGTACAGCGATCATGAGCTACCATCTATTTTGTATTACCAGCATTACCTCTTGGATGTGTCTTTGTGTCACTTGAATGCGATGGAGGAAGCTGGACTAGCAGCATCGCTTGAAGCCATGCAAAATGTATCCAAGAGAGTTGCCATCACCCGTCTTCGTGTAGCATGCGATAAGATGATGACCCGTGCGTTTTTGGAACTGGTTTTGCTCCTGCAGAAACATCACAAGCTCAAAGAACTCAGATCTACTGTTTTCAATCCAGAAGCACACTACACCAACAGATTCAAGCCATTGCAAGTGTTGGCAACACCAGCTTACATGCCAAGAACTTATCTGGTTGAAAAAACGACACAAGCAGAGAAGGCAAGTGAAGAGGATCAGCTGAAACTTGTGATCGAGTGCTTCACAGTCGCCAAAGACTCGATTACCAAACTATTGAAGCAGTACGCTGACGATGATCTCAAGCAAATGCTCAAAGTCTGCATCTCAAATCTGGTCCATTTAGGCAAAGATGAGTGGAAGCAGTCTCAGATCAAGTTGGATTTCTCTGTCCATCACAGTTATCCCATCATCAAACCAACATAAACAGCCTTCTGCAGTGTATCTCACGATTTCATGCGTTTTCAGCGCGAAATTCTTCGTACTTGATTCTGAATGGCCGCTAACGACGTCTCAAAAGCATTTGTTGACTTTTACTACAACACCTTTGATCGCAACAGAAGCGACCTGTCGCCATTGTATGTAATCAATCTCATGTGAGAAGGATCACTCGACGCTCTCGTTTGAAGGACAACACTTTCAGGGCACCCAAGCCATCATTGAAAAGTTGACGGTATCCATCTTGATCGCAGGCACTTCCGTTCCAAAAAGTCGCCCATCAGGTCGTGACTGTCGATTCCCAGTTCTCTACGCCGCAAGTGCCTGGACCGATTCTTGTCACTGTTACCGGCAGACTGTTGGTGGATGAGGAAACAAACCCCATGAACTTTACACAGACATTCCACTTGGTTCCAGAAGGAAACACGTTCTATGTCTACAATGGTGCGACATCTGACACTAGACATCTTTAGACTCAACTATGGCTTCTAACCAAGAATGGCAATAAAGGTTCGTCCAATCGAGTTTTGTCCGATATTGCAGAGTGTTGTGCTTCAATGAGTGTGAGATGCCAAGTCCTTTCCACTTTAATAACAGTATCTTGGCAAATAATTGTGAACTGTGGGCTTTTGACAGCATCAGTGCCAAAGATCCACATCTTTTCAGATTGCCTAATCTGATAATGGACCAGTAGAACAGACTTTCTTATCGGTGCATTCAAGCTCCTATCTGTGCACCGAGTTCCCATTTCTATTTTTACTTGCGGCAGTGCCTGCAATAGCTCTCTAAAAATAGCGCGATTGGATAAAAGGTGGAACAAACCCATGATCACAACTCTAGATGCTCTTCAACAACCTTGCCGTCATTCTTTCTGCTGCTTCCGTTGAAGCCTACAAGTGCAAGCCTCGCACATCTGCTGCTCCTCATACCCAATATGACGACAAGGCCACCACATCTCCAACTCACTCTCCTACTCAGGCCTATACCACTTCCGTCAAGCCTGCCTCCACTCACGCTGCTTACGTTTCCACTTCTGCTAAGCCATCTTCCACTCACGCAGCCTATACCACCTCCCATGCTGCTTCCAGCACGGTCAAGCCAGCCACTACTCATGCTGCCTACGTGACAACCTCCTCTGTCAAGCCAGCCACTACATCTCATGCTGCTTACACTTCCTCTGTCAAGCCAGCTACCACATCTCATGCTGCTTCTAGCACCGTCAAGCCAGCTACCACATCTCATGCTGCCTACGTGACAACCTCCTCTGTCAAGCCAGCCACCACATCTCACGCTGCTTACACTTCCTCTGTCAAGCCAGCTACCACCTCCCATGCTGCTTCTAGCACCGTCAAGCCAGCCACTACTCATGCTGCCTACGTGACAACCTCCTCTGTCAAGCCAGCCACCACATCTCATGCTGCTTACACTTCCTCTGTCAAGCCAGCTACCACATCTCACGCTGCTTACACTTCCTCTGTCAAGCCAGCTACCACCTCCCATGCTGCTTCTAGCACCGTCAAGCCAGCCACTACTCATGCTGCCTACGTGACAACCTCCTCTGTCAAGCCAGCCACTACATCTCATGCTGCTTACACTTCCTCTGTCAAGCCAGCTACCACATCTCACGCTGCTTACACTTCCTCTGTCAAGCCAGCTACCACCTCCCATGCTGCTTCTAGCACCGTCAAGCCAGCTACCACATCTCATGCTGCCTACGTGACAACCTCTTCCGTCAAGCCAGCCACCACATCTCACGCTGCTTACACTTCCTCTGTCAAGCCAGCTACCACATCTCATGCTGCTTCTAGCACGGTCAAGCCAGCCACTACTCATGCTGCCTACGTGACAACCTCCTCCGTCAAGCCAGCCACCACATCTCATGCTGCTTACACTTCCTCTGTCAAGCCAATCTCTAGCACCTCTGCTGCTGGCTATACTTCTGCTAAGCCAACCACAACATCTCATGCACCAGTCTACACGACTTCCTCTGCTAGATCTTCTACCACCCAGGCTCCAGTCTACACTACTAGCTCTATCAAGTCCACAACTGCTGCCTACACCACTGCTTCCGTGAAGCCAGCTACCACTCATGCTGCCTACGTGACCACCTCATCTGCTAGATCCTCTACTACTCAGGCTCCAGTCTACACGACTTCCTCTGCTAGATCCTCTACCACCCAGGCTCCAGTCTACACTACTAGCTCCATCAAGTCCACAACTGCTGCCTACACCACTGCTTCCGTGAAGCCAGCTACCACTCATGCTGCCTACGTGACCACCTCATCTGCTAAGCCAACCACCACAACCAAATCTAGCTATGAGACTCCAGCTGACTGCATTTAATTAAACCTAATTGCTTTCTGGATGTGCACTGCTTCCAAACTTGACTCTCAGCAATTCATATCTTCTTTTGTCTTTCTTTGTGACAGATTGGGTGGTCTTGGAAAATGCAACAGCAAAGTCCTGCATTGTCACAAGTGGCTGCTGTCCCAACACTTGCTTGCCACTGTAGAACGCACCTCTGAGTGATGTCACGGCAGCTTCTCTCACCAATGCAGCCAGATCAGCACCACTCATGCCATCACACTGTGGATGGCGTGCCAATGCTTGTAAATCAATACCTGGTGCCAGTGGTGTCTTTCTTGTGAGTGTCTTGAGAATTTCGTGTCGTTCAAGCTCGTTTGGCAAATCAACGTACAGTGCCTTATCCAGTCTACCTGGACGCAGCATGGCAGGATCAATCATATCAGGTCTATTCGTAGCAGCGATCACAAAGACTTGCTTCCTGCCTGTCATGCCATCCATCTCTGTCAACAGTGTATTGACCAATCTGGATTGACTTTGAGACTGTAGTCAACTGTAATACCTCTGCATCATTAGATCTCGCTGGACAGATGGCATCAATCTCATCGAAAAAAATCACACACGGTGAAGATGCTTGTGCTCTCGAAAACACTTGACGGATCGCTCTTTCGCTCTCACCAACGTACTAGCGTCAATGTTGGTACCTTGTTGAGGAGTTCTGGTCCCTTGACAGACAAAAAGTTGCAATGGCTCTCGTTTGCAACAGCCTTTGCCAATAGGGTTTTACCACAGCCAGGCGGTCCATACAACAAGACACCCATAGATGTATCGATACCAACACTCTGAAAGTATTCTGGATGCTTGATCGGCTCCACGACTGCCATCCTGAGCTCATCACGCACAGTCGAAAGTGCTCCAATGTCTTCCCAGCTCACACCAGGCACAGATGCAAATCCTTCTCTCTTGGAGGATGGCTGAACGACTTTTGTGGCTTCTACAAAGTCATCCATGGTCACTGACAACTCTTGCAGCTCCTCTTCAGTCAGAGGATTGGCGTTGGTGGCCAAAAAGTGTGCGATTGGATTAGTGGTGACACCATCTTGGTCCATTGGCATGTCTCTTTCAGCAATCGTTCCAAAAATGCGCTTGACAGCAATCATACCTGCTTCTGAGATCAATGCGTTCAAATCAGCTCCAACATAGCCAGGTGTCAGACGAGCGAGCTCTTTTGTATTGACGCTGTGATCCAAGTTGAGTTTAGAGCACAGTTTCTTGAGAATGCCTTCTCTACCCAATTCATCCGGCACTCCCAAAGCGATTTCACGATCAAATCTACCAGCTCTACGCAAAGCAGGATCAATGGAGTCTGGTCTGTTTGTGGCACCAATGATGATGATGGGTTTGTTGTTGTTCTTTTCAAACGAGGCGTCATCCATGCAAGTCAACAACTGAGCGACGATTCTGCGTTCCATTTCACGTTGTGCGGTCTCTCTCTTTGGTGTGATTGCATCAATTTCATCGATAAATAGAATGCAAGGTGCTAGCTCTCTCGCTTCGTCAAAGACTTCTCTGATCTTCTTTTCTGACTCTCCAGACATGCCAGAGACGATGACTGGTGCTGCAATAGAAATAAATGGCACTCCTGCCTCTCCAGCAATAGCATTCGCCAGTCTCGTTTTACCCACACCTGGCGGACCGTGTAGCAAGATGCCGCGTGGTGGATCAATCCCAAGATGCACATAAACTTCTGGATGCTTCAAGGGCATGGCAATCAGTTGCATCAGATCCTATCGTCAAAAAATGTACCCAACCAATGGCATCCACTCCACCCATATCAGCCAGCCTAGTGGTAGGTGTAGGCCACTTGGAAGCATCTGTCTTGGTCTTTTTAGCCTCTTTGGTAGCAGCAGACTGCTTTCTCTTGGTGCCCTTTTCTTCTTTTTTGTCGTCCTTTTGGTACAGACCAATAAGTGACCTGTTCATAGAATTTGTATCCTTGAATCATAGTAAATACTTGAATTTGCATCATCTGCACTTGTGCATTGTCCTCATCTATCGAGTCTTCGTCTTGGAGCCGCATCCACTGCACTGCGTTCTCGATTGCCTGTCTCAGCTGCTTCTCTTGTTTTCTCAACAACGAACGGTCAAAGTTTCTGGCATAAGTCAAGATTTGGTCGTCATCCCACTTCAATTTGGCGTATTGTGGGTTAGTGACATCCAGTGTGTTGTGGTACTGTTGGATGATTTTGGTGAGTTGCTTTTCTAGTCCCTGGGCAAGTGATGTGCCTTTCATTATTTCCGAAGATGAGCAAAGAAGAGCCACTGAAGCTAGAAGACCTCGAGAGCATCAAATCTGGCATTAGTGGACCAACACTGAGAGGCAGTATGATGAGCCACAAGTCAAAGCTGACATCGAGTATTTACCACGAACGATGCTTCCAAGGCAGACTTTTTGAGTGTAGAATCCAAGGATAAGACAACGATAAAGTCTCAAGAGAGGCAGTACAATGACAAATTGGCAGAAATTGGACGGTTGCTGTTTAAGATGAAAGTCGAGCGAGAGCCAATCGAACTCACACCGCAGCTCCAGAGACACAGAGACCGTATGGTGGCAGTAACATGACTCAAGATAGAAGTATCAATCACGTATACCGACTCCCGTGCCATCTATTCAGAGACCATCCTCAACGCAATCGTACAAGAGGCAACCAAAGCGAAAAGTAGGAGAGACGCCATTTATCACGAGTCTAGTGCCGTTTATCCTGCGAGCAGAGCAACCGCCGCGTATCAATGACAATCCACACAGAATCAAGTTCAGAGCAGAGTACGAGTATATGATGAAAGATGTGCGCTCAGTCATTCGAGAGTAAAGCTGTAGTTCTACAAGGAGAGAGATCTGCGAAAGAACACCTGTTTATGTCAGTGTTAGGAATTACGCTTACTGCTTGTCGTTAATGAGCGTTCAGAGATGCTCGATGTGCGCTTGAGATCCAAACTAGAACTGCCAAAGGTCTTGACTTCGTATTCTCTGCGCAAGGTATTGAGTCCAATCAGCCAGCGTGCTCTGTCAACGGCGTCTTTGGCCATGATATACTATCATCAAATGATAAACCATTGGTGGGACAGACTTGAGCTTTGACTGCAAGGCACATGTCATGTCAATGTGGTTCTGGCAGTGCTTGTGGCAGATGATCTTGCATGCTAGTGTGAAATCAATTACAGGCACATTCCAAGCCTTGGTTCTTGCTCTCAAACAGTGACTCATGACAGACAGCACAGTCAGTTGGCTTAAAGTACTGTCTCTGGCTGAAAAAGTGGCCTTTTGAGTCTTGTTTCTTGGAACTCTCTGTTGTCTTTTGGATCAGTTCTGCAATCTTTCTTCTGTCTCCAGAATCCAGAATCTCAATGCCCTCTTTCAACTTGGCAATAACTCTGTCTGTTGAGAGGATCTCGACTTCCAAGTCTTTTGACTGGTTCACTAGAGACAGCAAGTCTCTGGATCTCCTCTTTTCACCAGAAGAGGCTTTCGACAATGCCTGTCGTTTCTTAAGCTCGTCCTCCAGCTGCTCTTCTAGCTCTTTTCTCAGTGTTGCTTCTGTGTTGGCAGCAATGTTTTCAAATGCCCAGTCGTTGGATGAGCCTGGAATCATGGTTGATCTCTTGGACTGACTCTGCAGCTTCTCGTATTCTGCCTTCAAGGCTCTGATGCGTTTCTGACAGGCATCCAGCTGTGAGATTGCAGCCACTTTTTGCGCGTCTGTCGTCACATTCAAGATCTTTTCAGTCGCTTGCAGCATCTTTTCTTCTAACTCAATGCTTGCCTGGATCTTTTGCATCTGTGACTTGCGTTCGGCTTCGACCTATCTTTAGCAAGTGTACGTTTGTTTTGTCAGTGACTGTGCTTGGATTGGCAGATTGAATCTTGAAAATCGAATCCACATCTCTGCTGTTGGCGTGGATGACTTCATTCTGAGACACACCAGAGACTCTAAAGATCTCAGTGGCAATGTCAATGACAGTAGCACCAGTGGTGCCTTCACGTTCTGTCTCATCTTCATAAATGAAGATTTTGAACTCTTTGACGATCGCATACTGCAGACGCCAGCCCTTTTTGACTTTGCCTCCTTTTGGGACTTTGATCCATCCAGCCAAGAGATCACCAGGAGCAAAGAGAATGTCAACTTGCGATAGTTTGGCATCCAATGGACTCTTGGGAGCACCAGATGCAGCAATAGAATCCAAACTCTGCAAACTCTGAACACTTTGCACTCGTCTATGGACTTCCTGCTCATCGTAATTGTCTTTTGATGACTTGAAAAACAATCCCTTGAGACGGAATCCCTTTCGCTCTTGTCCGATGATCGATCTGTCATCACGCTCTTTGCTGTCTAGTGCATCGAGTTTCATCTTCATGGCTTCGTACATGTTTTCAAAGTCAATCGCTTTCGCATGCAATTCAGAAGCTCTTGTCTTTTCCTTGTTCAGAGACTGTGTCAGATCCAAGACTTGGACTTCATATTCTGTTACTTTTTGCTGCAGCAATTGGATGGATTCCTCAGATTCCAGCTTGGTGCGTTTGAGATCCCAGATTTCTTGTGACAAGTTGACATTGGAGTTCTCGAGATCTTTTCTGGATTGTTCCTGAGACTGAAACTTGGCTTTTAGGGTTGCCAGGTGTGCATTGACAGATTGATACTCTGCAATACGCTCTTCTCTGTCTCTGGTGATGTTTTCAATTCTCAGTCGCATGCGTTCAATGTCAGATGTGAGTTGTGCATTCATTTCCTCGGCATCTTGACTAGCAGCTTCGTAAGCAATTCTTGCTTTGAGCTCCTTGGAGTAAAGCTGTTGCAGACTCTCGATCTTGGTGTTCAAGAGAGACGTGTTGTGTGACTCCATGTCATACTTGAGCTGCAGATCTTGGACTTGCTTATTGAGTCTTTGGATCGTAGATTCGTATTCCTGTAGCTTCTGACTTGTCTTCAGTGACTGCTCGGCATTGGCACTGATCTGTGCATTCTTTTCTTCGATTGTTTTTTGGAGCTCAATCAGTTGCTGCTCAGTGTCTGCTTTGGCTTTGAGACTGGACTGTAGATGGGTCTCCATCTGTCCAAACTTGCTCTGTGTCTCTGATAGTTTGCGTTTGGCTTGCTCATGTGCCTCCTTTTCCTGTGCCAAAGAAGTCTTGATGCTTCCAATCTCTAGATCCAACAGCATTTTGGATTTGCTCAGTTTCGTGATTTCCTCACTCAACTTTTGTCTGGCAAGTGTGTGATTGTTGAGCTGTGATTTGAGTGACTCAATCTCTGAATTGTCTGTTTCTTGCTTTGTCAGTTGCACATCTTGCAATTGCTTTGTCAGGACTTCTTTTTCGTGCGTGGTTTGAGTGAGTTGTGTTTGCAAGGCAGTGATCTCGACTTCTAGTATGGCTTTGGACTTGAGCGTTTCAGAAAGTTGCTCGTTCATCTGGTTGACTTCGCCTTCCTTTGCCTGGAGAGATGCTTTGGCAGTTTCGAGTTCGTTGGTGTGGATGTCAAAGGCTTGTTGCAACTTTTGGAACTTTTCTTCTTCAGTAGCAAGATTCTTGGTCAGTTGCATGATCTCAAACTTGGCTTGGTCCAATTTGCTCACTGATCGATACTTTTCTTCCGATTCTGACTGGATAGAGTCTGAGAGATGTTTTGCCTGGTGTTCTAGCTTCTGAATTTGGTCATTCAATTCCTCAATCTTGTGTTCTTTGCGGAGTGCCTGCTCACGTTCGCTCTTGAGATCGTTTGTGAGTTGGTTGATTTCAGTTTCAAGTCTTAGCTTGGCTTCACTCAGCTCCTGGTTGTCTGCTCTGTTGGATGCAAAGCTCTCGACATTCTTTTTGAGATTCGAGAGCTTCTCTTCAAGTTCGACGCGAATGTGATGCTCTTCTTCAAACGTATGCTTCAAATCTCGCAATTCAGACTCGATGGAGGACTTTTGCTTTTCTAACAAAGAGAGAGAGGCTTCTAGACTGGACTTTTCTTGCATGTCCTTTTGCACGTTTGATCTGAGAGACTCGTTCTCCTGTTCAACGAGCTGCAGGTTCTTTTGCAGACTTTCCACTTGCTTTTTGAGCTTGTCATCGACAACTTGCACAACAGATGACGGACGGTCGTTGCCATACTTGATTTGAGCAGTTGCATTGCGATGATACGTGTAACCGACAAACGGGAGACTCTGACCAGAGAACTCTTTGGTGCGTGCCAATGCTTTTTTGGCCACTTTTTTGGACTCGTTGTCTTCGTCTTCAAAATATCGCGTGTCTTCTGGGCCACTCAATTGCGGAATAAATGGTGCATCGGTCTCTCGAATGTTCCTCCAGTTGACACCAGCAAACCACTCGTGTTGCATGATCTCCTCAGCTGTCTTGTAACGCACATCTTGGCTGCAGATGAGTTTGGACATTAATTGTTTGCATTGGTCAGAGACTTTGATGTCAGAGGGAAAGACAAAGTACTTTTCGTGGTCCATGATCTTGCCATAGGTCTCTGTGAGAGATTCAGAGTAAAAGGGGACTTCATCGTAGAGCAATTCAAACAGAATGATACCAAGAGACCACCAATCAACAGATAAGCCATAGGAAGCACCGCCTTCAATGGCTCTCAAGACTTCTGGTGAGATATAATCTGGTGTGCCAACAGTTTCGTGAGATGTGATTTTGCTGGCTTCGGCAATGCCAATACACGAACCAAAATCTGCGAGTTTGATGTGTCCTTTAGAGTCAATGAGATAGTTTTCTGGCTTGATGTCACTACAGTTAACAATAGCACCGATGCATGTAGTTGAGCTTGTGCAAAGCATCCAAGGCCAAGACCATTTCTGCCATGTAGAATCTGGCTTCTGGCTCTTCCATGATTGTCTCACGGTTGTTCATCAGAGCTCGGAGACTGCCTCCACTGACATACTCCATCACGAGATACAGATGCTCCACATCCTGAAAAGCTGCAAAGAGTGTCGTTATCCAAACAGACTGCTGAGAGAAAACTAGGGCATTGCGCTCTTCCATAAAGAACTGCGCCTGTTTTGAACATCAATACCTCGCGACGTGTCAGCAAATCGTGCTTTTTGAGAACCTTCATGGCATAGACGTTTTTGTCTGCTTTTGACCTTACAAGACACACTCTTCCCACAGCACCCGTCGCCAGTGTCTTGATAACATCGAAATCGTTTGTGTTGATGCGTAATGACTGCATGCGATTCACGAGCTTCTCATCTTCCATTAACCATGTTACATTTCGTGATAAAACCCTGTATCTGTTCGTTTTGGTTGACAGCAGCCTTGCAATCTGAATACACCGCGACAAATGCATCCACTAAAGTTTCAAGTGAAAGTGGCGGTGAGTTGTCCTCGGTAGAGATGTACCTTGACATCTCATCTAATCGAGGCTGTATCTTGGAAGGGAATGTAGCTTCCATCTCTGAGGAAAGTTGCGTCTCGAGCGCGTTGCGTCTGACGTCACAATTGAGCTTTTGACAGCAAACAGAGTTGCAATGTCGTTAGTGACATGTCGTTTGAAGCTCCTTGATAGCATGTTGGTGGAAAGTGTCAGAGATGTTACATCAAACTCACTAGACAATTGGGATTTCCATGAGATTTCAAGTTACTTTGAATTTTCTTGCCATGTCACTCGTCAAGCTCGTTGGATCAGTTGTGTCGCAGCTGGCTCAAGGCACTCCTCTGTGGAAGATCAGCATGCCAGCATCCATCCACATGGATCAGACTGCAGTGACAATGTTTCAAAAGAATGTTGCCAACAATTGCTCCACACTTCGATGTTTGGACACAATAGACACCACTCACACTCCAATGGAGAGAATTGCATTGGTACTGTTGAGCTTTTTGGATCCCTACATCCCATTTACTTCAGACAAACCCTTCAACTCTGTGTTGGGTGAATTTGTGGAAATGGTCTTGAAACCAGAGCAGCCAGAGTATCCAGAGGAAGAGTACTACTTTGAGTGTGAACAAGTGTCTCATCATCCACCTCTTACTGCTTACCGCATCAAAGGCAAGCACTTTGAAGTCACGACACCTGACTTTCTCGACAGCGGCACTTTCAAGTTTGGTTTCAACTCACTCGAAATCCACTTTAGTCGTAGTCGCTCTCTTGTCAAGACCAGAGCTGGCAATTTTGAGTACATTTTTCCAAGCTTGAAGATCGAGAACTTATTTGGCAAGCGAACCATCCACATGAATGGAGATTTCTACATTTTGGATCCTTCTGGTTTGAGATTAGAGGGAAAGATTACAAAAGGAGGCAAGATCACTGGTGTGTTCATGGATAATGGCAAGAAGATCGATTCTATCTCTGGAGACTTGATCAAAGGTATTGTTTTGCAGTCTACCAAGAAGATCTGGGCCAAATCTGTTGCACCTGCGCCAGTGAAAAAGATTGTCCCAGAGCAAGTGTTGAACGATCCGCTGTACGCCGAGAATGTTTGGGGACAGGTCTTGAAGTACATGCGTCTTCCAAAGCCAGACTTTGAGAATGCAGACAAGGAAAAGATCAACGTAGAGAATCTCCAGCGAGAGAAGGCGAAGGAAGGTGTTGCGTTTGTCTCCCGCTTTGGATTCGTAGATGCCACCATCAAAGAGCAGTAAATCACTCACTCTCTCTATCCATGACTCTATCTCCACTGTCTGTGAGATCTATTCTTGACACTCCCTCCTACTGTCTGAGATCTATTCTTGACAACTGGCCACTGTCTGATTTAGACTTGTTTCACCGTTTTAGAAACTCGACAGATTTAGCACTCTATTTTGGCTGTGCTATTCTTAGCCAATCACGCGACTCGTCTGGCATCCATAAAAGGTCGCTGCTGCCTCTCTCTGCACAACCTCGAGTTGTGATGACTCTCCAGTCTCTGCCATTCCGCACGAGTGCCACTGTGCGCTCCCATTACCTCGGTCTCTCCAACTTCCAGTGGACTGATACCCCTTCGAGCGACAGATCCATTGGGCTGATCCTTCAGAACGGATCAGTCGATCTGGACTTGGCGCATGCTGCCATGTCTGACTTGACTCCTGGCTTGATCTCGGACGACATTGACATCGACTCCAGATCCATTGCTACTGTGGGATCTGAGCACAGAGACATTGACCTCGACCTCAACTACTCAGTCAGCATGAGCGAGACAAGAACCAGCCGTGAGTAAGCGGCCAGAGGATGCCCACAAGGCAACACCACGACTGCGTCCGGGTGTCAGCGTGTGTGCGTCCAACAGATGTGACCATTCACCATCTGCAATGCTCTCGGTCTCAAACAATTCATAAAAACACAGATTCAACGCGAACTTTCCAATCAAATGTGCAAACACATCCTCAACGCACAGGCATAAGAGTTGAGACTAGGTCTCCATCAGAGCCCCATGCTGCAAAAAATGGTTCGACTGTCCAGAATGTCATGCGGAAACAGAGCAACACAAACTCAGGTACATAGATCAACATCAGACGCACAACAGAAATGGTTTTTGCTTGCAAGAAATGCAGAAAGACTTTTAGAAAAGACTTGGTGTAAGTGGATTGACAAGAGTGAGTACGATGAGACCGATGAATTCTGTCCGCACTGCGATAATCACTATGTTATTGATGCAAAGACACCACAGATGGTAGTTTGGTTGATGGAAGGGTGTCGGAGTCGAAGGTGACGATCCACGATTGTTGAGAGATTACAGACAGAAGCAGATTCAAGCCATGGAATTGGATCTCATGTCCGACAGACTTGGATGAGTACTCGATAAACCACAACTGTTTGATACACTTGTTGCCATCGGACATTCTTCTATTCTGGATTCAAGCAGTCGCAGTGGTGATACAGGAATCTGCAGTTGTGACATCTTGGAAGTGTTCCCCATGGAATCTGTTCTTTGCCAAAGCGAGATCTTCCCTGTGAATCTACAGAGTCTCACCAAGCCAGAGAAGTCGGCAGGACTTGAACAGTTGTGTTTGAGACCCAGAGAGACTGTGAGAGAGGAGACAGAGTTGAGATAGAGCAATAATTTAATCAGATTCCGTCTTAGAGACGCACGGCTGCACGGGCCAGCACTGGAGGCACTTGGACTATCTGGCTCTTCTTACTTGATGTTTGTTGTGGGAGTGGGAAGATCTTGTTGGCAATCTTCAAAAGCTTTGCTTGGACTTGCGAGTGTGTCTTCGTAGGAGAAGTGAGAGCAGGCATACAGAGAGTGTATCAAGGCAGCTTTTATACTTGGATCTGGATGTGTTTTTCTGCAAAAGCATCACAAGCCACACCACGCTGGCAAACAACACTGCCAACTTGGAAGCGAGTTTTCAGTCATGTGACTCTCAGTGTGAGGTGTGCCTACTTGCTTGCCTCTCAGTCATGTGATAGTTCTCCCAGAGACTCTCTTAGAGTGAGACTGTGCGACGACTGACAGAGATCTCACCATGAAATGGAACTGTGATAGATATTTATACACACTACATGCGCTGCATGGATCGCTGCAGGACAGATGGCAGCTTGATCTGCTTGACAGATCCAAGACTCGACTTGGTGCTGGCAGATTCCAGTGACATGCCACTCTGTGATCCCAAAGAGCCAGTCGTAGAGCTGAGGGAGTCGAGAGAATCAAGGGAGCTGAGGGAATCGACAGAGACAAGAGAGCCAACAGACTGGAGAGAGACAGCAGAGACAATACGGTGAGATTCACCTGGCTGAACAGACATACCATCCACATCTGCCCTCTGGCTTTATACAGATCCCAACGCGCCAAGCCAAAGCATCATCCACAAAAGCCAATTGAAAGCTGCATCCAAACCATCCACGCAGTCAAAGCTGCATCCAATACAGCCAAGTCAAGTGTCTATAAAACCATCAGAAAGCCTTCCTGAGCATGTCCAAGGATCAACGCAAGTCTCTCAAGCAGGTCGCTCAGCTCTTCAACATCACTCTATCAGAGCCAAAGAGGGCACCCATCGCATCTCCACCACCAGTGTTGCAAAGGCTCTCTGTTCGTCACTGATTTTGTGCGATCACCTGCATTTTTCTTTGTCTCACAGAGACCAAAACGATGATGAGCTCGACATTTGCACGTCAGTCTGAAGAATGAAGTCAACTGCTTCTCTGAGTTTACATTAAACGGTTTCTGTTCTACACTTGTTGTCATTTGAATTCACAAAATACTCATTAGTCCTACACAATTCAAGAGCTTGCAAGTCACTTTCTGTGTTGCAAGTTACTTTCTGTGCTGCATGGCAGTTGTCTGTCCAGACACGAATGGACAAGAATGGGATCTCTGTCTGGCACCAACTTGGTAGAATGTAGACTCAAGAAAACTGTTTGGCAGAAGACACTCTCAACCATTGTAATTTCTCAACTCTCCAGCACTTTCCATGTTTTTGCTATTTTTTGGTCTTGGATTGCCACTCTTGGTCTGGAGATGGTCCATTCTGGATCTCCTGATCTCACATGCAAGCATCTATGGACTGTATCTTCTCCAGACAAGGGAACCAGTCAGTGGATCAAGACACAAGAACAACATTTTCATGATTTATCACAATCTGGACATGAGTCTCTTGATTTCCATCTCATCAAAGACACTCTTTAGTCTGCTGATTGGAAGTTGGTACTTTTTGGACACTCCACTTGTCCAATCACAAACTCTGGACCAGTACCAGTTTCTGTTGAGAGACTATTTGGTGGGATTGGGTCTGTACTATGCACTCTACAAGAGATACTCTGGCCAACAAGTGTTGGAATATCCTCAAGTGCAGGTGAATCAATTGACACCAGAAAACTGTCTTTCATAGACTCAAGTGGATTCTGAGACCCATTCTCACAAGAACACTGTTCAACGGTCTGATCCTGACTGCATTTCAGACCGTCTTTCACGCGATTGTCTGTTATCCAGCCATGAATGGATTGGTGTCTCTCTATCGTGGATTTGGACAAGAGCTGTCAACACAGTATACTGTCTTGAGATCGTTGTCGCCCATTTTGATCCTGCACACGTTCTGGATGGGATTCTTTATCATCTTGCATTTTGAGATTTCACATCACATTGACGAAGCCATTCGCACTAGGGTATGTTGTTTCACAAGAGCCAAAGCAGAGAAAGTCCTTTGAAGAGCACATTTCTCTCTTGGAGCAGAGAAAAGACAAGATGCAACACATTTATGACTTTTACACTGCCATCAAGACCAAAAAGGAGATCAGAAAGCAAATATTTGATCAAGAAGGTGGATTCCAACGCTGTTTTGTGTTCTTTAAGCAGGAAATGCAACAGTTTACGGCAGCATGGCAACCAAAGCAAGAGAAACAGGAAGTGAAAGCAGGTGGATTGGTGGGAGATCCTACAATATCTCCAACCAAGCATGAATCTGTCTTGTTGCAACGCAAATCAATCAAAAAGACGATTATTTCAGCACTCATGGAAGAACCAGAACAAAAGAAACCAAAGCCACTCTTTTTCCAGCAGACACAGGATCAAGCAGTGCCATCGATTCTCTTGGGTCGCCAAGATCATGTAGACAAACCAAAACACAAGCATCTGCTGTCTGTTGAGACTTTTAATCTCCTCGAGACACTGTCCTTTGTCGTGGAGCGCATTTACCCTCTGCATTTCTTGTTGGGACACACTGTCGTGCGAGAAATCAGTTTTGACTTTCGAGATCACAGATATATGATGTTCCTGATCCAATGTAATTCAATTGACGACAGCACTCACAAAATTAGTCATCAGTTCGGCAAAGGAAGACAAGTTTGGCTCAGTGCATGAACAAGTGCCTCAAGTGTTGGAGATTTTGGTCAAACTTTATGTTCAGATTGAAAAGTATTGCCACGACAAATCCATTCAAGGTGCAGACAAGCATCCAGTGGTCCTGTTTCAGTCAAAAGAGCATTGGATCATTCCAAAGGAACCACGCGCATTGTTACAGCAACTCGAGATCTCTATTTACCAAGTCACGACAAAATACTACACCCATCTGAGCAGATTCCACTTTAGTGACACTGTCAAGCAGAAGCTACAGCGATTTGCGGACTTTCGTCAATAAAACTAGAAATTTCGAGATCGTTTGTCGGTTGGTGTCCATGTACCAGAGTTGCTTCGTTTGATGGACGAAATGGAAGCAGATCGTGCTCTCGTCTGTCCTTCTTCCAACATTGCAATTCTCTTGTGTTGAGCACTCTTGAGATCCAACTCTGCCTTTTCAATCGCTCTCTTGACTTCGAGTGTGCATTGAATCAAGTGTCTCAGCTCTTCGAATCTGGCACAGACAATTTCTGTTGGCATCTTTGGTCGCTGTGACTGTCCCATCTCCTCCATGATTTGGATGACTCTTTGTGATGTGCTTGGCTTCAGTGCTGCAATCTTCGAGACTCTGTTGTGAATGCCAGCTGGAACACGATCTCGTTTGACAGTCAAATCTGCAATCAATACAAATACCCTCAAAGTCTCTTGGTTTCCTGAGTTTGAGAGATGCAGATGACATTCTGTTTCTACGAGACAGTCTCTCCAATCCCTCCTTGTTCTGGTGGTCAGTGTGTGTTTTCAGGAGACTGTCTCTGGTTCTGCTCCACTTGTCATGGTTCATTTCAAACTTTTGAATCTCATTCAAGAGCATGGATTCCTCTTCCATCTGCTGTACTGATCTTTGCATGAGTTTCTCCAGATGCTGCTTCCTATCGATCTCTCTACGCATGTCATACTGATACTTTTGAATCTCCACTTTTGTTTGTGGGTCTTCGATCGGCAATCGCAAAGACAACAAGATCCTCACGACTTGATAGTATCGCTGCTTGAGTTCCTCAATAGACCTGTCCAAATGTGTTCTATCATGCATAATGATGAATCTGAGATCATAGGTTCGAGCAAGTTCAAACAAGTGGTCTGTCTCTTCTTTGGTCCAAGTGGGGTCTTTCAAGTGCAAGTCATACTCTGTGTCAGTGTATTCTGGAATATCCAGTGGTGGGAGTGGTTGGATTGAGACTGGTTCTTTGGACCAAGTGTATAGGTTCAAGTCTGGTCTGGAGTCTATCCTTGTGTAGTGGTACTTGCTCACTGTCATGTTTTTGGATTCTCTCCAGTCTCTGGTGGGAACCAGTGGTGCTTTACTCGTATAATTCATGGAAAACAGTCGAAATCTCTTTCAAGATGTCGCCAGTCTGGATGCCTCGATGGTACTTTTCATAAGCACTCAGGTTGCATCTCTTCAAGAGATAAGACGCATTCCAGCAGCAATCGAGTGTGGATTCCATCACTTGTACAGGATCTCGTGTCTGGAGCGGAGATTGCCAGTTGCCTCTTTTGGCACACTGTCGCCAAGCAAGGAATGCACTCAAGATGCCAGTCAGAATATCTCCTTGTCCACCACAGCGTCTTGGTCCACCTCTTTCGTCACTCTGGATCACAGTTTCTGCTGTAGCAATGCAATCTTGCTCTCCCTTGGCAAAAACGACGACTCCCAGCTGCTTTGCGAGTTCCTTGCTCGTTTCGATCATGTTTCCTTGCTGGATTTCCAGTCGCTTGACAACGCGTCCAAACTCATTCACGTTGAGCGTCAAGACAAAGCTTCCGCCATCCACTGTTTGCTTGTCTACGATAGAGAGTGCATCCGCATCCAACACAATCACCAGATCCTTGAGCTTTGCTTGATTTACAATTTCTCGTGCAGTGTCGAGCATCAATGGATCTCTGCCCAAACCAGGGCCAATGACAAGAACATCTAGTCTCTCCAAGACTGGCATCATTCTCGACACTATCTTGAGGACTGTTTCTTGAGTGTGTGGTGCATCTTCGACTGACATCATGAACGGATGCACGATAATCTCTGGACTGTAAGATTTGATGGGTCCTGCTGCACCTGGCGTACAAAAGATGTGTGCCAGATCAACACCTGTCCTCAGTGCAGCAAAGGCAGAGTAAAATGGAGCACCAGTGTACTCGATCGACCCACCAACAACACCGACTCTTCCTGATTGGCCCTTGTAGAGTTTGTAATTCAATGGTGGCATCAGCTGTTTGAGATTTTGAATCCGAGACATTTCAGAAAAGCGAATTCTTTCCGATGGCTTTGCAAAAGATTGTCAAAGAGCCCTGGCACAAATTTTTGCAGAAAGGACAGCAGTTTGTGGATTTCAAACGGATTGGTTGTTTTGCTGGCAAAGGAGGAGATGGACACATTGCATTTGCGAGGACATCCTATCAACCCATGGGACCACCTTCTGGAGGAAATGGTGGTGCTGGAGGGTCTATTTATATCAGAGCATGCAAGAACACAACTAGTTTAAACGGCATTTTGAACCGCTACGTCGCAAGACAGGGAGAGGATGGATCAAGACAAGCCATGCACGGTAAAAATGCACGAGATGTGGAGATTGTGGTGCCATTAGGAACAATCGTAGAGGAAATTGATGCACCACCGACTTACAATCCACCTCAGCCAGTGGGAGACGATATGCTCTCCAAAATCAAACACCACTTCAAATTCAGGACCAAATACACACCTCAGCAAGATCGCATGGAGATGTTGTACGAGAGAATTCCAAAGCCAAAGCCAGAGCAACCAAGGATCAAAATTGACTTGTTGGAAGATGGGCAAAAGATTATGGTCTGTAAAGGAGGCATTGGTGGTTTGGGCAATCCACACTTTGTGACACCACTCATGCCTGGACCTGGCATTGCTTCCAAGGGAGAGCACGGGCAAGTCAAGTTCATCCAACTTGAACTCAAGACTTTGGCAGATGCTGGATTGGTTGGCTTGCCTAATGCTGGCAAGAGCACTCTCTTGAAAGCTGTTTCGAACTGCCATCCAAGGATTGCACCTTATCCGTTCACGACTTTGAATCCGTACGTGGGAACGATCGATTTCCCTGATTTTTGGTCGATGACGATCGCAGACATGCCTGGCATCATCAAAGGAGCCCATCAGAACCATGGCCTAGGACACAGATTCCTGAGACACATTGAACGCAACCAAATCTTTGTGTATGTCGTGGATTTGGCTTCAGAAGCACCATGGGACGATCTGAAAGTGCTGCAAGATGAACTAGAACAGTACAAGCCAGGTTTGACCCAAAAACCATCTATCGTCTGCGCGAATAAGGCAGATATCGCAGAGTCAGCACGCACGAATCTAGAGATTCTCAAACAAAAGACTCATCTCCCGATAGTTCCAGTCTCTGCCAAGAACGAGAAAAACATTCACACACTCACTGGGTTGATGCGCCAACTCGTGGAAAACTCTCAAAAACTTCCCTGATAAATCATGATCTTTCAAAAATGGATTTCGAACCTAGACCCACCCAAGACATCTCCAACAGAAACAGACTTTCACATGCTCACAGCTTCAGAGATTGCAGACATCATTCTCAGCCATCCGAGAGGAGATATTGTCTGGAATGAAACCCTTGTCGTTGATACTGGTCTCGGTGAGTTTGAGCTCTTGAGCACGGACAGCACTCCTCCCCCTGTAGCTATCAAGAGACTGGACCCAATTGATGTCACTGACTTTGCTTCCTTCTTTGATGGAGAGGGAAGACTTGTCCTACCAGAACAGGAGTTGCGAGAGCGGGTCTTTCGTGGGGTAACATGACTCATGCAAGGGATGTGATCGCATGGTGCGAAAACCCATCTTCAAGTACCTCATGGGTCTGTACCCTTGGTCATCCACCAAAGAGCAGCGACTGGAACACGACCAGCAGCGCAGACAGCTCTACACCAAATTCAAGAACCAGTGGTACTATCAAATGGTCAAGAATGCACCCGAGAAGCCAAATCTGGAAGCGACATTGTTTGCCATTGAAAAGGACGTTGTCAGGACTGACCAGCACCTGGACTTTTTCAAGGTCTCTGATCCATCTGTGAATATCTCCAAAGCTATAGAAAGCAATAGAAACCTATTACAGCTCAGAAGCTTGCTCATGACCTGGACTTCTTCCTCTCCATTTGGCAAGCATCTTGGCTTTGTCCAGGGTATGGCAGATCTGGCTTCTCCGCTGTTGTATCTGATGGAAGATGAATCTGATGCTTTCTGGTGTTTCACGCACATGATGGAGCGATTCAAACACAACTTTTCGATTGATGGCACTGGCATGAAGCAGCAACTAGGTCTGATCAAAAAGATGATTGCGGTCTTGGATCCGATTTTGTATGCGCACTTGGACCACATCAATGCCTTGGATTTGTTTTGCTGCTTCAGATGGGTTCTGGTGCTCTTCAAGAGAGAGTTTCAATTCAAAGACATTCTCCCTCTCTGGGAGTTTATCTTTTCTGATGCTTTGACGCTTGACATGCATCTCTTCATTGCTGTGCAGCTGATGCTGGACAAGCGCACGCTCTTGTTGGAGATGCAAGACCCCGAGCAAGTTCTCAAAGAATGCCTGGGACATGAGCACAATCTAGAGAAGACACTTTTTGACAGCGAAGCTCTTTTGAAGCGATTCAGAGATGTCATGCATGCACGAGGCAACAATCGTGGCATCATGTCGATTGTCAAGATCTTTGACTAAATCAAGGCTTTTGTGCAGTGTTCCAACTTGAAACAGACTAAATTGAGAATGTCGCTGCAATTCCTGTGCCAATGCAAAGGGTGTCAATTCAAAAAGGTACCACAACAGGCTTGAATGGTAGCCTTAGAACCGTCCAGAACCTCTTGTTTCCAAACCAAAACGGAGCAATTTGTGACTGTGGCGTTTGCGCCTGGTGGCGCACTGTTTTGCAACAGTTTGCCAAAGTTTGAGCCATGGGCAACAGTCAATCAAATTCTGTTGACGGAGAGAGTACTCTGCTTCACTCTAGTTGACATTTCACACTTTAAGCTCCTGCAAGTGATTGGCAAAGGCGGGTTTGGCATGGTCAGAATTGTACAAAAGAGAGACACAAAGAAAAAGTATGCACTCAAGTATATCAAAAAGAGAAACTGTATCAAAAGGAATGCAGTGCAGCACATTTTCAGGGAACGCATCATTCTAGAGGAGCTCAACCACCCGTTTATCGTTAATCTGCAGTTTGCCTTCCAGGATGATGAACACATGTTCATGGTTCTGGATCTGGCGACAGGAGGTGATGTGCGCTTCCATCTCAAGACAGTCGGCATCCTTCCTGAACAGACTGTGCGCATCTACGCTGCTGAAATCGTCTCTGCATTGGCATACCTGCATTCAAAGAACGTTGTTCATCGGTATTGATTTTAATCGTAGTGATCTGAAGCCAGAAAACCTGCTGGTCGATGAAAACGGGCATGTGCATGTGACTGACTTTAACGTGGCTGTACTGCTATCAGAGAAGATACCAAACTCCCGCTCTGGTACTGCTGCCTATTTGGGTATCTCGATTGATCTCAGCCCCAGAAATGCTTAACGGCGAGTCTTACACGTTCTCTGTGGATTGGTGGGCACTTGGTGTCACCTTGTATGAATGTACGTACAACAAGGTATTTCATTTGATCATAGGCACCATTCAACGCTGGTGGTGGTTTAACACTGAACAATGCCATTCGTAGAGGCAGATTCAAACTGCTGTCAGAACGCGACATGCATCCAAACAACCGTTACCAACTGACACAGAGCCCCAACAGAGACGACTTTTTGAAGCGTCTCTTGACGGTGCCAGTCAAGGATCGTCTTGGATGTGGTCCAACAGATGCGCAAGAACTATTTCAGCATCCATGGCTTGCTGACATAGATCTCAAACGTCTCCATCGCTTTGGCTACAAACCAGACCATGTGCCATCGGTATTTGACTTAAAAATAGCAGACGCAATCCAACTATGATCTCACACCAGCTTTGGAAGAATTGCTGTATGACGCCTCTCCTCTAGGATCAAAACCAGTGAGGAAAAAGAAGGATGAAGCCAGCAGCAGCTCAAAATCAATCTGGAAATCCACATTTGGGATAGCGAATGGACAGCGTATTGAAAAGGATGCACAAAAGCTGCACATGCAAAAGCAACTGGAACTGATCGAAAACAGTTTCAAGCCATACATCAAAGAGACAGGACACGGTACGATGGATAGAGTAGAGCTCTTGAGGATTTCCCGTGTCTTTGACAGAGATTACAAGCTGCCAAAGAAAGAAGGAGAGGAGGAAAGCAGCAAGAGTGGAGAAAAGAACCAATCACAACCAGCAGTCAGTCACATGAACGATCCAGAACATACTTTTGCAGTCCAAAGTGCCAAATCTGAGCAAAAAGAAAACACAGAGTATCAAGCAACAAACATCCAGGACCGATTGCAAGAGAGAAAGAAGACGAGAAACCAAGACGTGGACAATCGATTTGACACACTCTTGCAGGATCTCCCAACATCATCGCCTCGCAAGGTGAATTATGAAGATCTGCACATGGAAGCCCTCTTAATGGACTTGCAATCGCCCTTGCAGGAGATTAGCAGTCCAGTCCCGAACAGACAAGACTCGCTCGACTACAGCACCTTGACTTTCAAGAACAATGTCAAATACTTTCCAAGCCAGGTGCGCAAACCAAAATAAAGTCTTTTGATTGGATGCCATCCCTTTGGAAATCTCTATCTGACATTGAAAGGAACGACATGCATGGCATCTGGAAAGAGCATTGACTGCGGCTACAAAAGGGTATGTGCGGCGTTGATCGCCAAAACAGAACGTCACCACACTTGCCGATGGGCAACTCTAACAAAAAGGAAAAAGAGCCCCTAGACCCTAACGAATGTAATCAGACTCATGGCAGTGTCTTTGCGACTCTTCAAACTGGAAGGTGTCTTGGGAAAAGGCGCCTTTGGTAAAGTATTGGATTTGAAGATAGGTCCGGTTGGTCGAACACAAGCTGACAAACGAAAAGTTTGCTCTCAAGTACATCAACAAGAAAAAGTGTATCGAAAGCAAGTCAACTCGCAACATCTTTCGCGAACGAGTGCTGATGCAGGACTTGTGCCATCCGCTGATTATCAATCTCAAGTATGCCTTTCAGGACGACGAAAATCTGTTTTTTGTCATTGATTATGCTCCTGGCGGCGACTTGCGCTTCCATCTTGACAAGATTGGCAAAATTGACGACGTTACATTACAAATCTACATGGCAGAGCTGTGTTCAGCCATTCGTTACTTGCACAGCATGTACATCATTCATCGGTTTCCAATCTAACGCGAGTGACCTCAAGCCCGAAAATTTGCTTCTGGACAAGGAGGGACACATCCATGTGACTGACTTTAACATTGCCGTGACTGTACGTGAGCAGCTGCCAAAGAATCAGAGTGGCACGCGCAAATACTTGGGTACCGAATCTAACAGAAGCTCCTGAGATGTACAGTGGCAAGCCTTATGGCTGCTGTGTCGACTATTGGGCTCTCGGAATCATCATGTACGAGTGTGTCTATGGCTATGTATTGCTGTTGATGGTAGAGACCCTTTGGCATGGACAAAGTCAACGAGCCAAACGACAAAGCCAACGAGAAAGCCATTGGCAAGCTCATTCGTCATGCTGACCTCGAATTCCCCACGAAGCTCAAGCGTTTACCCCTACAGGACTTCCCTGGCCGCACAGAGTTCATGACCGGGCTTCTGACTAGAAAAGTCCACCATCGTCTCGGCTATGGCACGGAGCCAATCGATCCAAAGATCAATGCGTCCCACAATTGCCTCGAGACACAGATCAAGCCGCATCCGTACTTTAAGGACTTTGACTGGGACAAAGTGGATAAGAAGCAGCACTTGCCGCCATACAAGCCAGAGGTTCTTGGACTAACAATAGACGACAGAGATGAATGTGGGTGCTGCTGTTGTCTTGGACGAGCTCTTTGTGGATGACGACAATCTCAACTACCGTCCGCGCAAGAAGAAGACGATCAAGGAGGATGGCAAGCCATCGTTTAGGACCAAATCGACTTCAAAGAAAGTAGACAAGTTCCAGCAGGAGATGGAGTTCTTGGACCAAGAGTTCCTGGATTTCGCTTTCAACATGCCGCATTTACCCCGCATGCTCTTGAGAGATCTCAACCGCAAACCTGGAGATCCAGCCAAGGAAAAGGAGGAGAAGAGCGAGGATCCACTCGATGATGATGAAAAGCCCGTGCCAACAGATGGCAGTCGTCCATTGAGTCATCGTGAGAGCCATAGCTACAGCGATTTGCAGTCGTTAGCCACTGAGCCAAAAACCCAAGAGACGTCAGAAAGTCGATCTCATTCTCCAGTGCGATTGCCACCACTCCAGTTTTCAAGTCCTCTGGCACACCAGCTGATTCCTTCTGCAGGCGTCAAGGAAGAGAGTCAAGAGTTGCCAATTCCGCAGCCAGCACAGTAAAGTTGTTTCGATCAGTGTTGTCTCAAAGAAAGACTGAGACGAACAGACGCAAGTCCATGATCGCTTTTGGTCTCAATGATGTCAAGGAGATGCCCCTTGAGACCCTGCAATGGCATGAATGTGAGGGGGGGTTGCGGTCTTCCGGGGTGCAAACCCTTCAAAAGGACGTACGCTGGAACGGCATCGATGCCGAGAATGAGTGGCACGACCCTTATGACCCTGAAGGTCATGTTACACAACCGCACTGATGCGCTTGCTGCTTCGAACATGGCCATCCTTCAACATTGCAAAGCAAATGATATCCCACTAGTGTGGCTTGCAAAATCACAATCAGCCGCAACATCGGAGGCACTTTCATCGGGGGCGCTTTTGCTGGTGCCACCCGTTTTAAAACAAGCCTTCCGCCCCTTTCTTCCACATGGAGCAGTTGGTAATGGCAGTGCAGACTCGGCTGACACAAGTGTCCAGAGAAACAATTGGACAAATGTTTGAGCACTTTGTTCGCAAATATCACAAATCGCCTCACTGGTATTCCGTTTTACATCAGCCGCATTAATGATCACATCAACAAGTTCTATGACCCTCCAACCTACCAAAAGAAGACATTCCATCCGTACGACCTGTTTCTGATTGTGCAAGAGTGTGGTGGTGCCTCGGCCTTTCAAAAGTCACCCAGGCAATGGACGTCATCGCCCCACTCACCGCAACAAGATGCAGTGCCAAAGAACTGGACGCAAGTCGCTGTAAAGCTAGGGTACGACACAAAGGGTATATCTCTTGACAGCAGCAACCAATATTTCATTCAGAATCAAGGAGTGGCTCAGATTCCACCACATTGATGCATTTTTTGATTATCTCATGGGTCTTCCGAACGAGTTCTATCAGGATCCCAAGATCGCCGACAGCGGCTACGTCACACCAACGGAACGCCTTGAGCGACGCTATCCCGATGCAGTGAAGCAAGAACAGGAGCAAGCACTGCTTCCACCCATTTCAACTATTTCTCGTCCGTCGTCTCCTCGTCTCCAGGGCTGGGGATCCGACCCGCGCAGGTTCGCACTCGACGACTCCCGCAAACGACCCCGTGAAGAGGAAGACCAGAAGCTTGGGTATTCTAGGTCACCGTCGCCTCAGTCTTCTGTTGAACAGGAGTTGCCGCAGACACATGAACAGTTGGTATCCTTGGTACACGCCTTGCGCAGTGAACTGCATGAGACAAAGCGCATTGTACACAGGTACAGAGACCAGATTGCCCAGAGAGATGCACACATTCAGGCACTTGGGCAGGACATTGACCAGAAGAATCGAACGCTGCAGCGTGTTGCGCAGTTGAAGATGAGCCTCTTGCGAGATGTTGAGCAGTTGCTCTAATAAAATCTCCCTAATCTTGATACACTTTGATCTTGTCAACTCACAGATTGCGTTTGCCAACTCAGAATGCTGTTCCCGACGCACAGATTGTGCTTGATGACTTGTCACTTTCATAAGCAATGACTCATCAATAATTGGTCATTGATAGAGCACTTGCGCTGTCAGATTGCCACTTGTTTTTCTCGCACTTTCCAAAGAACCAGCACAATGATTGACATCAACCTGCTCAGAAAGGACAAGGGGGGAAACCCAGACTTAATCAAAGAGTCTCAACGCAAGAGAGGTGGTCAGAAAGCAGTTGATCTCGTTGACGAAGTCATGCAATTGGACCAAGAATGGATCAAAGGTATTTCAAATGATTACAGCCAGTTTCCAAGCCAACCAAATCAACAAGGAAATCAATGGCATTGGCAAGAGACTTGCTCCACTTGCAAAGGCAAAGCAAATGGACTCTGATGAAGCAAAGGAAATTTTGAGAGAAAAGGATGAGTTGCTGAAGAAGAAGGAGCAGCTGGAGCAAGAGGCTAAGCTCAAGGAGCAGGTTTTGAACCAGAAACTCACACAAATCGGCAACGTCGTGCATGAATCCGTTGTTGACTCGATGGATGAAGCCAATAACCAACGCATCAAGTTGTGGTGGCCAGAAGGCAGAAGCGAGCAACAAGAGATTGACAAGAAAGCACAAATCAAGGGCGGCAAAGGTGTTCCTGGCTTTTACAGTCACGATGAAGTCTTGACACGTCTCAACGGTTTTGATCCAGTGCGTGGCTCCAAGATTGCTGGACACAGAGGCTACTTTTTGATGGGACCAGCTGTGGATCTCAATCTCGCATTGATGCAGTATGGATTGGATTTCCTCGAGAAACGTGGATTCACAAAGCTATGGACACCATTCTTCATGAACCGATCCATGATGGCCAAGACTGCACAGCTGTCTGAGTTTGACGAAGCCTTGTACACGATCAAGGCAGAAGAAGCTGAGGAAAAGTACTTGATTGCCACCAGTGAGCAACCCATCTCATGCATGCACTCTGGAGAACTCTTGAGTCCAGGCGACTTGCCTAAAAAGTACGCTGGCACTTCGACCTGCTTCAGAAAGGAAGCTGGATCTGCTGGTAGAGACAACTTGGGCATCTTCCGTGTCCATCAGTTTGAAAAGATTGAGCAGTTTGTCTTGACTGAGCCAGAAAAGTCTTGGGAGATGCACGAAGAAATGCTCAAGAACGCTGAAGACTTTTACCAATCTGTACTTTTGTTAACAGCAGTTGGAGATTCCTTATCATGTTGTCTCGATTGTGTCTGGTGCTTTGAACAATGCTGCAGCCAAAAAGTACGACTTGGAAGCCTACTTCCCCTTCCAGAACGCTTACAAGGAACTCGTGTCTTGCTCCAACTGCACTGACTACCAGTGCCGTGAGTTGGACATCAAGATGGGCACCAAAAAGGTACGAGATTTGACACTAGACTGCCAATCAAGCCAGCAAAACATTTGCACACGCTCTCAACTGCACTTTGACCGCCACCAGTAGAACCATTTGCTGCATTCTTGAAAACTACCAGACTGCAGATGGATTGGTTGTTCCAAAGGTACTGAGACCATACATGGGCAACAAGGAGTTCATTCCATACAAAATTCCAACCGAGGAAATGCAAAACTTAAAAGTATAAGCATTTTACTTTTGCTTCTTGATGGAACGGTACTGGCCAATCACGATGGCGTGGTCACGCTCATAAGGTTCAAGCGTCAATTGCTCTTGAGGCTTGACTTTGTCTTCTTGGAGTTTCTTGACTTCTCTGGCAAAGACAGTGGCGGCATCTGCTGTCGAGTCAATAGAGTTGGCTTTGATAGAGATGACAATGTGTCCTTGGTTCTTGAGGAACAAGTGAGAGTTCAAAGTAATGATACGTGCCTGATCAGGCTGAGCAACATCGGCAAAGATGACATCGACCATGCCAACGAGCATGCGGTACTTTTGTGGATGACGTGCGTCTTCAATAATTGGGATAACGTTTGTTCGTTTCTTGGCCATGTTGATAAGATCTCTGCCAGAGCGGTGGGAAAATTCAACAGCGTAAACGAGACCAGTCTATGGTTAAGAAAAGTACAGGTCCAACAATGTCGGCAACGTGAGAAACAGATGTACCAGAAGCAGCACCCAGGTACATGACTTTGGCACCTGGCTTGATGTGAATGTTGTCCAGGCCACCGAGAATACCTGCTGCAAGCTTGGATCTGAAAGGGTTCCAGACACGGTACTCTGTCTTGGTGCCGTCAGTGTTGTCAACAGAAATGCGCTTCTCACCGTAGACAGACTCTCCTGGAACGAGATTCTTGGTACACAACATGTCTTCCTTTCCTCTGGCAATGAACACTCCTTCGTGACGATGAGGCTCAATCACAACCTTGGCTCCACCTCTCTTTGGAGGGCCGCCGCCTCTGCCTCTTGGTGCTCCTCTGCCTCTTGGCGCACCTCTTCCTCTGCCGCCGCCTCTTGGAGCTGCACCACCTCTGCCTGGCTTGCTCACACCGCCGCCTCTGCTGTTATTATCAAAACCTGCCGCCTCTGAATCCACCTCTTGGTGCTCCACGTCCTCTTCCTGACATTTTGACGAGTTGTTGAAGAAAAAAAGTGCGAGAAAAAAAATTTGTTTCGACTCAGACTCAAATCAAGCAGGACGATGCTAGCAACCGCTTGACACTCTCTTGGATGGTTCATGAACACTGTAGAGACAGGATATACAGTTTTTGAACAAACTTTCAAACTCACTGGATTTCTGTAAGAATGGTTCTATCAGAGCTGCAGGTTTACTGCCTTGGTACGTGTGACGGCTGCGCTTTTGGAGCAGCCAGATGGCCTTACATGATCAGACACTTTCTCTTCTTCTTTTGGACCTTCTCTTCAGGCTTCCTGTTCATCTGGCGAATACGACGCACCAATGCAAAGTAGAGCTGCTCGACATTGTGTCCCGTACGCGCACTCGTCTCAATGTACTCGCATCCAATGTTTCTAGCATGGTCACGGCCCTCATCGATAGACACTTGGCGTTCGTGCTCTAAATCGCACTTGTTTCCTACGAGAACCATTGGCACAAGGTCTCTGTCTTTCACACGCTTGATTTCCTTGACAAACATTTGCATTTCCTCAAACGAGGGCCTCGAGTTGATGGCATAGACGAGAATAAAGCCCTCGCCCGTGCGCATGTATTGCTCACGCATGGCAGCATACTCCTCCTGCCCAGCGGTATCCAGAATGTCCAGGAGGGCAGTCTCATTATCGATAATGCATTGCTTCCTGTAAGAGTCTTCGATAGTTGGGTCGTATTCGTCCACAAATTGTCCCTGGATAAACTGTATTGTCAGGGCAGACTCGAGTCAGAAAAGGTACCTTGCCCACTCCACCACCGCCGACTACGACGAGTCTATATTCTCGAGCGAATGACATGAGGAAAGCAAACGCGACACCAAACATTCAGATATCGGAAATGATGCTTCTTTATTTGGAGGCTCTGTCACAGCTCAGTCTCTTTTCCCAGAGATTGCTGTAGAATGGCTAATCGCTCTCTGTTTCGCTTGGGAATGATCCTCATCACATTCTTTTGCTCCATCTCAGTCATTTCCTGCCAGTTGCTAATCCTAGACATCGTTCCGTCCTTGTGTCAATCCACATACTTGGTTGATAACGACAGGTCCCCATTGATCCAGTTTTATGGTTGAGTCTAGTGTCGGCTGCATAGACTGCTGGTTGTCATTGTGTGGTTTGAAATCCAGTTGGTTGCTCATTGTGAAGAGAAAGTTCTCCCAAGTTCCAGAGATGCCATCCATCGAACAACAAAAACTAGCACATGCCATCTGTGAATTCCTCAATCAGTCGATCCAATCCAAGACCATCGACAACGAAGAAGGAATCGAAGTTGCGGTCCAAGTGATTGCGGAATCGTTTGGAATCACTGTCGGTGATCCCCAGTACAGCATCAAGCCAGCTAGTCTGCAGACGATCTTTGATGTCTTTACCAAGACTCAGCAACAAGCAAAACCAAAGTCTGGTGCTGAAGCAAAGGCAAAGGCAGAGCTCTTGAAGCAAGAAGGCAACAAGAAACTTGCATCCAAGGACTATGATGGAGCGATCAAGGCTTACACGGATGCCATTCAGCTGCACGAGGACGCAGTCTTTTACGCCAACAGAGCAGCAGCACACTCGCAAAAGGGACAACATGCACCAGCTGTTCAGGATGCCAAGAGAGCCATTGAATTGGACCCTGGATACTCCAAAGCACACTCTCGTCTTGGACACGCCTTGTTTGGTCTCGGAAACTACAAGGAAGCAGTGGAAGCTTACGAAAATGGTCTCAAATTGGAGCCAACCAACCAATCGATGAAGCAATCTCTGGCTGCCGCACAGCAAAAGGCTGGAATCGTGTCTGAAAAGGCAGCACCTCAAACACCAGATCTCGCTTCTATGATGGCCAATCCTAATCTCATGAACATGGCTGCAGACATGATGAAGAACAATCCTGGTCTTGCCAACATGTTTGCTGGACAAGGTGGTGCTCCAGACATTGGATCGCTCATGAACAACCCAGCCATCATGAACATGGCTTCTCAAATGATGCAAGACCCACAGATGGCTGCCATGTACTCTTATTCACACTAGGGCTCAGCAAGCCATGCAAAACCCAGATATGCTCAAAGGACTCATGGACGATCCTTCCAAGATGGCTGGACTGGCAGAGATGATGAAGAACATGAAGTAAAGTTCATTCTGGCAGCAATCCAGTCACATCTTCTTCAAACTTGACTTCTTCCATGCGTTTCTCAACAGTTCTGGCCAACTGTCTGATCTCTGCATCTAACATCAACACAAGTACTTGACTGCACTGATGGTTCAAGCTCACCAGTCGAGTTTCTGGCAGAATTGGATCCACTCTTAACACCAGACTTTTCAATCCTCTGGAGTTTGTTGTTGTAATCATTGGCTTCTTTGAGACCCAGTTCGTTGGCAATCTTGACCAGGAACCGCAAACCTTGTGTTAGGTGAGATACATTCAACATCTTCTGGATACTTTTCATGCATTCGCTTGTATGTATCATAGGCTTGCTGGTAGTTGCCGCAGCGTCTGTAACAGCTAGCAACCATCAACTGCCACTTGATCTGGCTGGGTTGGATGATAGATGCACGTTCAAAGAACTGGATCGCTTGTTCGTACACTTCGCAGTCGACATAGTAAGCACCCAGCCATGAAATGACAGTCATATTGCTTGGATGATAGCGATAAGACTCTGAAAAGTACTGGAATGCTTGTGACTTGTCTCCTTCTCTGTCAAAGATTTCTCCGAGTCTGCAGAGGACAGATGGATCTGTTGGCACGACAGAGAGCAAGATGTTGTACCATTCGAGTGCTGCTTCAATGTTACCCTGCTTGTCGTAACTAGATTCAATGAATGTACATGTCTGCGATCTGGAAGATGACTTCAGCATTGGATCTCAAGATGGAATGCAGCTTTTCGAACCACATCAAAGCCTCAGTGTAGTACTCGAGGCGCTTGTTGACCAGTCCAAGGTTGTACATGGCTTCAGTGCAAGATGCATCCACACCAATGGCTTCCTGGTAGTGTTCTCTTGCCTGTTTGTACTTTTCTACCATCAAAATGTATACCAAGCACAAAGTAAGTGTTGCCTCTGTTGGTCTGTGCTTTGGAGTTGTATCTGTCGTGTTCAATCGCGACTTCAGCGTACTGCTCAGCAAGCTTGTGCTCTCCCTCCAAAAAGTACAGGAACGAGAGATTGGTGGCAGCAGTACCCACAAGTTTTGGCTCCTTCTTTTCAAACTGTTTGAGACACTCGATTGCTTGTCCAAAGTCCTTCTTTTTGAGATAGTGGATGGATTTAGCAATCTCTAGTTCAGATGCCATGTCTGAATTGGAAGAGTTCTTCAAAGCTTCGACAACCCAATCGTAGCCAAGTGCAAAAGAGGCTTCAACCACTGGTGCAATGAGCTTGGCACTCAGAAGAATGTAATGGTGTGCTTGTTGTCTGCGTTCTCGAGCAACGGCTCTCAGACTGTCTTCGTCAAAGACTTCATGGTCCTCGATAGGATCTGACTTGGAAGAGGGACCAAAGTCCTCTGCTTGCTCCACCTTGGGTGGCGGCACTGCAACCAGTCTCTGGAAGGCTTTTTTCATCCTGTCTTTGTCTCCCATGGCATAGTAACACAGAATGAGATTGAATCCTGACATCAGTTTCAAAACCAGTGTGAAAGTCTGGGTTGCCTTCCATATTGGCTTCAAAAGAAGTGATGGCATCTGCATACTGTCCCATTTTGACAAAAGCATTGCCAATGTTTCTCATGATTTTGAGTCTAAAGTCTCTGTTCGTGTTTGGAATCTGATCCAAGGCCATGCGATACATTTTGATGGCTTGAGAGTACTTTTGCTGCTCAAAGTAGATGTTGCCCATATTCACTCTCAGTCTGCCAGCTTGGTTAAAGAGCTTGTTCTTGACAATGACTGCGTACGAGTTGAGTGCTTCCTGATACATTCTATTGGCATGGTACTGATTAGCAAGGTTGAAGAGTACACAGTAAGTCAGATCCAAGTTCAGTTGCTCTCCCATGTTGAACTGCTCACGCTGCTTGGACAGCTGACGCTCTTTCTTGCCAGCCTCCTTTGCCTTCTCAAGTGCTAGTTCCAGATTGCCTTCAGACTGTGCAATGGTGGATTCCTCAATCAGAAAGTTGACTTTGCGTTCCAGCTGCTTGATGACATCCTCTGGTGGAATCTCTTGCTTGTCTGGAGTAGCACGTCCTATCTTGAACATTGATACCTGCTTGGTTGAAAGGGTCAAAAGTCTGAATGGCACCAGTGCGTCCACGAGATGAATAGCCAGCAGCACGCGCTGAGGTCACAGGTCTTCCTCCAGATGCAGTTGCTGTGTTCATGCGTGCTGTCGGAACACCATATCCAGACATGGCTGTGCCAGAGCGAGCATAAGTGTCATAAGTCTCGTATTAACCAAAATACTTTCTTGTCAAACGAGTACATGTCATCCAAGTTGTTGTCGGAACTCGACATGCTCTCGCTCTGTATCGCGTTCTTATTGGTCAATCTATAGCTTGCAGCAAACATGGCAAGCGCGTTCAACCAGCTTCTGTCTTATATTCAGCTTTTTGAACAGCGCTCTTTGTTCCCAGCCGCCGTCCTAGCTTGTGATCTTGGTTCAGACTTTTGCCTCTTTGAGAGTTCGGCACCCGATCGCTCAACTCCGACAGTTTTCTCTCTTTCTCGCCTGAAGCAAGACCAATACCAAATCATTCAGCCCTAGTACTTGATTTGATGGTAGATCATGATCGGAGCAGAAGAAACCAAAAAGTCAAGGCCCTACAAGGAGCAGACTTGCGCTGTGAAATCAGCCACTTTTACTCCAGAGGTAACAAAGACAAAGGAGGTATCTGTTGTTTATCGCAGAAAGACACTGTGCGATACCCAACGCCGTACGAGGATCATCCACCCAAGCGAAAGCGATCTAACGACGATGATGACAATGGAGACCCCAAAAAGGTCAAGATGGACAGCGGTATTTTGAATCATCCCAGATGACAAAGAGAACGTAAATGTCCGGACACCTTTGAGCGCTACAAAGTCTCCTAAAAAGAACAAGCTCCGGCAAACAAAGTCTATCGATCCCATTTACTCGTTCAAAGACATGAACTTTGTTGTCGATGACCTGGAGCGGGGACACGTGAAGCAAAAAGCACTCATCGAAGACGAAGTGGATCCAACACTTGCGGAAATCAACGACAAGCCTCTTCCTCCTCCAGTGGAGAGAAAAGTCGTCACACCACACCATCTTCCAACAGATGACTCTCCACAATCCAGCCCAACACCTGGTGCACCATCAAGATCTGCCTTGTACATGGACAGGATGGAAGACTTTGAGAAAGAGCTGCTTAGTGCAGAAGTGGGAAAGGTTTTCTAGATAACACAAGCGATACGATCTCAAGAACGTGATTTCTGCTTGGGAGAATGATTTTGCACGAGAAGAGAGCTTTTTCGCCAAATTCTTTGGAGAGAGACCGGATTCTCCTCCCGTGGCAGAAGCACCAGTGGATCCTGTGGATGATGGCATTCGTGCAATTGTCATTAACTGGGTCCAGCAGGTATCAAGCCTTATCTTAGGTGTCTGCTGAACATCACTTGACTCGAAAGACGTTTTATGCGGCCGTTCAGTTTATTGACATCACACTCGTTCAATGGCAGAACATGACATCTTCCGCCTTTCAATTGGTTGCTGTCGCTTGTCTCCATCTGGCGAGCAAGTGTTACGAGACTTATGCATCTCCTCTTGTCAATCTGTTGGAGTTTGTGAGAGATGGCTTGGTAGATGAAGAGGAAATCAGGAAAGAACTCGAACATGCACAGAAAATTGCTTTCAAGATCGAATACAACCTACTCGAGGTACTCTTATTGACAGCAGACAACAGACTTTGACTTTATGTGGCCCAGTGCCTTTGACTTTTTCTCTCGTTCGTTCCAGATGCTGGCTTTGATTTGCCCTGACGACTATGAAAAGAATCAGGAGCTTGACTTTCCACCAGAGATAAGCAATTTGCACTGTGAATCTGCTGACCATTATATGTTCCCCAAATGCCATCCTAATACTTTTGCCAACGCTGTCAGCGTCATGGACCAAGCCATTACTTTCCCCGAGTTCAAAAAGTTCAAGCCTAGTGTACTCGCTGCCGCCTGTGTTTATCGCCACCTCCAAGTCTATGAAAGCAAAAAACGACACTTACTACGAATGACGACTGGTTACTATCCAGAAGACATTGCAGAGTGCTTCAACTTACTGATGGCCAAGCCAGAAATCGAAGAACAGAACGTTGTGGAGATCATCTCACGCGAAATGCTCGACATCTTGGAGCAGCACTATCACCAAGGACGATTCTTTGATGCGCGTGAGCATCAAATCAGCTGCTTTACCCCACTTGACAATGAACAGTAATCTTTACTCGTCTTCGTTGTACTTGCACTGAAATCCAAACCGAGAGACAAACTTGCCATTGGTTTCTTTGAGATGCTTTGCTTCGTCACGTTGTGCCTGTTCTACTTTTTGCTTTTCCTTGTCTGCAGATCCAAAATCTGGTGGATCCATGCGCATGTATTTGAATGTGTCTTGCCATACATTGGGAGAGTACTAGTGTCAAGATTGCTACTTTTGGGTCCTTTTTCACTTGCTCGTCCACTTGCACGTCCAATGGTTCGTACTTGAGTGGCGCAACAAAGATCTTGTCACTTGACTTGAAAAAGACACCATCTTCCAGCAAATCTCCCTTGAATTCTCCAAGAGACTTGCCATGCGGATCAAATACCTCTCCCTGAATCTTGAGTTTCTTCTTGAGCCATCCGACGAGTTTGTAGCCAGACGAGTCTTTCATCACAATCTCTCCATGCATACCCACTGTTCTTTTGCCAAGCAGAGGATCGATGCGGATGCCAGGTGGATTCCACTCGATGATCGTGCCATTCGCCAGTTCTAGGCGGCTGATTTGGTTTGAGAACGTGATATCAACATGGTTGATGCCTGCTTTGAAGCCACCTGCTGGATCTATGCCATTTGGACTGTAGAGTTTGAAGCTCGGTCCACAAAGGCGGTAAGATGACACTGGTGGATGGTGCGAAATCTGTTCAATGTCATAGGTATACTTGGCACCGTTGATGGTACAATACAGAGAAATGAATTCTCCAAGGATGGGATTGAATGGCTTATCTGCTGCCCAGTTCCATTGCGGTGATAGCAGGACAGAGAGAATAGCAGCCATGCGTTCTAGTGGGTCTTTCATGCCGTTTATGCTTTCCAGGGTCTCGAGAGCGACTTTGTTGGAAAACATGTGGTCTTTTGGGTTTTCGAGACCGCTCTTGTCTGCGTGAATGGATGCTGGCATAGATATCTTCCAGATGGGTGTCCCAGAGGCGACCTGCGCTGCAATACTGGCTATAAGCTTTACGAAAGACATCTCGTCGCGTGGAAAGTCAACAACAAACGAAATTCGGGAATCTTGTGTTTTTATGAATTGTTTGAGACCGAGAGCATTGCAGATGGTGAATGGTCACATCTGTTGGACGCACACACGCTGACACCCGGACGCAGTCGTGGTGTTGCCTTGTGGGCATCCTCTGGCCGCTTACTCACGGCTGGTTCTTGTCTCGCTCATGCTGACTGAGTAGTTGAGGTCGAGGTCAATGTCTCTGTGCTCAGATCCCACAGTAGCAATGGATCTGGAGTCGATGTCAATGTCGTCCGAGATCAAGCCAGGAGTCAAGTCAGACATGGCAGCATGCGCCAAGTCCAGATCGACTGATCCGTTCTGAAGGATCAGCCCAATGGATCTGTCGCTCGAAGGGGTATCAGTCCACTGGAAGTTGGAGAGACCGAGGTAATGGGAGCGCACAGTGGCACTCGTGCGGAATGGCAGAGACTGGAGAGTCATCACAACTCGAGGTTGTGCAGAGAGAGGCAGCAGCGACGTTTTATGGATGCCAGACGAGTCGCGTGATTGGCTAAGAATAGCACAGCCAAAATAGAGTGCTAAATCTGTCGAGTTTCTAAAACGGTGAAACAAGTCTAAATCAGACAGTGGCCAGTTGTCAAGAATAGATCTCAGACAGTAGGAGGGAGTGTCAAGAATAGATCTCACAGACAGTGGAGGAGATAGAGTCATGGATGGAGAGAGACAAAGAGAAGGAGAGTGTAAGGGAGAGAGACAGAAAGGTTTACAATTGAATTACGGATGTTTGGAGGGATCACGCACCAGCTTGGCTTGGATACGCTTTCCATAAGGCGTATTTCGGATAGCAGGGAGCATTGGACGAATAATTTCAACAAGCTATGATCAATGGATGTACATTAGCACGCTGCTCACTGCTGCAATAGTCCAAAGCAGTTTGGACGACATAGTTGGCATAAGAGTCTCGCAAGAGCCTTTCGAGTTTCTCTGCATCTTCAAGCTCTTCAATCAGACGCTGTCGTAGTCCAGGTGCTGCCACTCGGATGCACTGTTGTCATCTTCAAAACCTTTTCAATCACATTAGAACTAAACTTTTGCACAGACAGACTGCAGACATTTCCGATAAAGCGCTGGATGATCTCTTCTCCAAAGGAAGGATTTGGGAGATCCAAAACATACTGCACTACATAGTTGCCAAATGCGTCCTTGCATTAATTTGAATACCTGCACCAAAACAAGACAGTGGATTGAAATCACAGAAACCAGTTGTTTGCGTTGGGAATCTGATGCATGGTCAATGCATCGTTGTAAAACACAGCATCCGTGTCTGTGTGTTGCCACTTGGACACAGTGCGCAGTCACAGCGTCATAGATGAACTGGTTGTTTTCGTGGGAGAGCTTGTTGAGACACTTTTGGACGACATGGTTGCCATTGAGGTCTTTGATCAAACTGACCACGTTGCGACTCAGTGCCTTGACGACAATGTCAATCTGTGACTGGAATCTCAGGTTTTCGATCATCTTTTGCACCGCTCTCGTGCCATGCATATTGAGAGAGATGCGAAGCAATTCTTCATGCACATGTCCAACAAGCATTGACATCTGATCATCTGATATGTGTTCAAGCAACTTTTGACATAAATAATTACCAAAGGGATCTCTTGTGAGTTGGAATACCAATCATGAGGTCAGTAAAATAGACAAAGACCTGGTTAAAGATCAATGTAGTCACACTTGGGTCCCTTTCTTCGAGTTTCTTTTGCAAGAAGCGACAGCCATGCTGGTCCTTGCACAACGTGTACAGCTGACTGACAAGATCCTCAAACGGCACATTTGCGTAACGATGGACTGTTGTCAGATGTCAAACCTTCATCTTCTGCCTTCTTCTTTGCGGGCTTCTGTTGGGGCTTTTGGATATGTGCATAGTGACAGCGATCGCCACGTGAACAATAACCCTGCACAAAATAGCGACAGACACCAACGTTGGGTTGAAAGGTTTCTGGAGCAAAGACAGCTGGCTCCAAAAAGTCAGAGACACCTTGGACAGGATACTGTGTCAGATCTGGGGAGGAATAGGACATGTTCAAGGATTTGGATTTGTACCGTGGCTGCGGAGGAATGGTTGGCAATGTGGCTAAAGACGCAGATCTGTTGATCGTCGGTTGTAGTGGGTTGCGTGACGTAAATAGATCTGGCCATTGCAGATGCATCTGGTCTCGCACACCTGTGGTATCGTGTGTCTTTGACTCTTGGATTATTTTCAAAACCTTCGTAGAGCCAAAATGGCTCTGGGAATTCAGGCAGACTGGGTGCATTGTCGCTCAGTCGCGGGGGTAATAGCGGGGAAACGCGAGTGTCGCTGAGATCAAGAGAGTTACTGTGGTGATAGGATGGGGGAGTCTATCCGCAAGGTCTCCATGGATGACCAGATCGATACATCCCCTGATCCTCTTCTTTTTCCATAGTCTCCACTGTACAGCGACTCTTGGCTCTTTGGTTGAAGCATCAGATAGCCTGGTTCTTTGTGCAATTCTTCCATCACACTTTCCGCTTCAAGAGAGATCTACTCTTAAACCGACTACGTCTCTAGGCTTTCGTACCGCTCTGCTTCCATCTGTCTTGAACTCTCTGTTTCCGATCATTATTGGCTTGATCTGAAGCCTAGCGAGCAAAAAACGTGCGTGTCGGAGTCTGTGCAACTGACTGATAAGTCTTTTTTGACCATCCCCACAACTATTTGAGAGTAGATCCATCAAATGCGGATGTATTTATTCAGCTTTCTTGAGATACTGTTTCCAAATGTTGCGCTGTGCGACATAGCAATCTGCCTGAGTCACCATCTGAGTGATCAAGATCAGTGGGTACACACACAGCACTCCTACGTTGTTCCAAGACTCGAAAGGCTTACCGTCGTTGACAAACTCGAGCCAAGCAGAAATCGCCATGGCTCCAAACAAGAACCGGCTGATCAAGTAGTAATTGGCCAGATATCTTGCAATCCAGTTGTTTTTGGCAAGGAGAGACGGATACAGTCTGTGGAGGAGCATCAAGAGAAAGACAGATTGTTCAGTGATGCCATTCAAGAGATTGTTGAGTGACATACGCATGATGAAGACAGTCTTGTTGCCAGCATACACAGCGTGCATGAGCATGTACAAGACAACTGTGACCAGATGATGCACGAACAAGGAAGGTCGCATTTCTGGCTGGTAAAACAACTCCAGTGCATACAAGACTAGGATCAGACTGGATACCGTTGACAACGTTGCCTGCCAAGAAGAAGAATCTTGTGGTTTTCAAGAGATCTGACGGCAACTCAAACACCAAGAGATCCCAGCAGCCATAGACCACCAAAAACAGACTGAAAGATGTCAACAGAATCTCAGTGCTGTAGATGGCGAGCTTCTTGCGCTTGTCGCTCTTTCGAAACGCAAATTCAAATCCACGCAACAGGAACATCTCGACCATCATCAAGACAAACACGGCAGCAGGTGTGGCAGCAGTATCAAATGCATTGTCAACCAGTAGTGCTGGATGCAGACCAATACGGATGGCATCAATTGGTCTTTTTGACACAATCTCAAAGACTTTGTAACCAATGGCTTGGGATGACTTGTTGACATGGATGGATGGCATCAAATCAAACTGCTCCACAACTTCTGTAGACACAGATCGTGGCTTGTCTTCCAGTCCAAAGTTGCTCAAGATCCAATGATGCGCATGCAAGAATGCTGTTGGAACACTAGAATCAATCGGATCACCCATGGCCAGAAAAGATTTCGCCGACAAAGAAAATCCCATCGACACCGTTGGCTTCCTTGGCTTTGTCATACCAACCATCTGCGACTTGGTCAATTGGCACGCGTGTCACTTCATCCCAGTAGTGCTGCATTCTGATGAGTTCAAGATCGATCATGTTCATCTTGTTCATGATTTCAAAGACTTGTTGCTTCTCTTGCTCGGTATTCACAAGATGTTCTGGTGCATACCACGTCACAGTCACGTAAGGCTCGTCCGTCGTCGAGTGGATGACTCTCATGACAGAAACACCTGGTTGGACAATGTTACGCTCCATGGGCTCCAAGTGTGGCATATAATCGATTCGAAAAGTGCCCTTTTCAGCATAAGTGCCAGTCTTAAAGTTGCAACGCACAACAGCAACACCGTAAATACCAGTTTTCTGTCTGAGCTCTTTCGCATGATCAGAAACGACTTGATACAATGACTGCATCGGATGGGATTCAGGGAGGACATGAGCTACCTGTGTTGGTCTGCCACTGACAATCACAACATCAAATTTTTCCGAATTTCCGTTCTTTGTCTGAACTTGGACTTGGTTTTCAAGAGGCGTCAATTTTGTCACTTCAGCACCGAGTCTGTAATCAATGCGCTCTTGGAGAGCAATTGCAGAAAAGAACTTGCCATAGCCATGCACCAGTCTGTGCACAAATTTGGACCTGTCAGCAGTCACAGAAGCAATCCACGACAACAACAGTGGATCATAGTCTTGAGAAGCATCGAAGTCAGGTTGATCTGCTGCTTGACCCATCAATGTTCCAAGCATACTGGGTCCCTTGTTGGCAAGCACAAACAGAATTTGGCAAGCTGGTGCATTCTCAACTGGCATGTTGCCATAGAGAGCCAACAACTTGACAATACTATCACGGATCAACGGAAAGTCGTTTCTGACCGCCCACTGTCCAAACGATTCATTTTTCCAGGCGAGACCGTGATTGAGGCATTCATGGACACCATCATACGAGTGGTTTCTGTAAAAGGCGGCATACATTTCCGTAAATCTCACCAGTTCAGACGTCTGCTTCAAGGTCTTTTCTTTTGAAAAGACATCATCGTCAAGATCCCAAGCGTCTGGTTTGTCATCCGAAAAGCGAGCAACTCGGAAAAACTCTGGCATTCTGGAAATGAGAGGCTGTTTGTACTCTCTGAGAATGGAGAGGTACTCTTCATCAACCCCAACGCCTTTCCAGTTCAAGGCAGGAATGTAAATCAGGTCAAGATCATAGACTGCTTGTTCTGGCTTGACTGCATGGTGAACAGGGACAACAGTACTGCCTTTTTCAAAGACTACGACGTTCGAGAAGCCGTGTTGGGTCAAGGTCCTTGCAGCAGACAAACCGGAGACACCACCACCGACGATGGCAATGGAAGAGGACTTTGGCAGAGTACTCAAGGATTCAGGAAAGTCCTTGGAAGCGAGTAAGGCTTGAGAGAAAAGCAGATTTAAAGGATGCATGGAAGATGAACAGATTCACCGCCTTTTAAGTGCCTGAGCAATCGAGAGCCACCCGGAATATTTGATAGGCATTGATTGGGTGTAGAGGGACAGTGATCGGGCCTGATGATGTGGCGCTGTGTACAAACGCTGATTTGGGCTTCAAGACGACTGATCATACACTTTAATGCACTTGATTGGAATAATATGTGGTCTATTGGAGGGTCCTACTGAGCCAGGAGCCATTGAAATCAATCAAGCTGTTTTCGACTCTCATTGGACAGGATCCTTACAGGCCTCTAGTAAGTCCCAAATACATTGATTTTAGTCTGACTTCAGGCTCTCAAGACTCTTTTCTGAGCGTAAGACGTCCATGATGTGAAACGGACCAAAAATAGCAAACCTCCACATACAGACTGTCTTAAAAGGATAAAATGAATTCATAACCCCAAATAGCTTTGGATTCACCCAGCTCTTTGCATGATTCGAATTTTTGTGCGTTCGTTCGCATCCAAAAAAAAGACAGTAGTAGCAGAGCCAGTAGAGTTCAACATCAGTAAGTTCCAGGAGAAGATGTCCAAATCACTGGAGAAGCTGAAACAAGACATGCAGGGTCTCCGTATTGGCAGAGCACATCCATCGTTGTTGGAATCCATCAAAGTTGAAATGGGGAACCAGAAGAGTGTGCTTGGACAGATTTCGAACATCAACGTCAAGGATGCACAGACATTGATGGTTGTTGTGTCTGATGAGCAGCTGCTGAAGATTGCTGAAAAAGCGATTCGCAATGCCAATCTGTCGCTGAATCCACAAAAAGTGGACAGCACAGTGCTCAAAGTACCAGTGCCAAAGATGTCTGCAGATTACAAGGACTCGCTGTTGAAGAATCTGGCACAACTGGCAGAAAAGTGCAGATCGAGTGTGCGCAGTGTCAGAACAGATGCTCGCAAGTCACTCAAGGCACTCAAGATGCCAGACAAAGACAATGACAAGATGGAAAAGGAAATCCAACAAATGACAGACAAGTACAACAAAGAGATTGAACAATTGCTGGATTCGAAAAAGAAAGATCTTTCTTAAGCATCGACTTCCATATTAGCATCGTTAAACATGTACTGTTGCTGATATTCTTTCAAATCTATCATTAAACAATCTACATTGGACAGAGCGACCTTCATCCAAGAACAAAGAGTAAGCACGGGAAACGTCTTGGACATCCACTTCAGTTGCTTTTCGCTTGCGGGCAACGAGATTGGCGACTGTAATCAGATGGATCGAGTAACGCAAACTCGTCTCAGTGCCAATCTGGGTCAAGACATCTTTGGCTTCTTCTGTCATTTCAACATCCTCTTCTTCACAACGGATGCTCAAGATCTGGCGGATTTCAGCCTCGGTGTAAGGCGAAGTAGAAATAATGAGGAGACGATCCAAGAGATCGATTGGAATACCGTGGGGAGAGGTGTAGTTGGTGCCTCTGATCTTGGTGATACCACGATTGGAAGCCATAATCACAATTGGAGCCATTTCGTCTTCGAGTGCACGATTCAAGAAAGAAAAGCATTCAATGTCGAGCATGTGCACTTCATCAATGAACAAGACACCAGGAATGATCTCTGACTTGCCTTCTTCTCTCCATTCAGAGACTTTGGTGTTGATCTGGTCTCTGACTTCCTGTTTGATCTCACCAGTGTCTCCAGAAAAGAGTGCCAAGAAGCCCTGGGTCCTGCTGTTGATGACATCGACTTCATGCAAGGTCACCGTGTGCACGACTTCTTTGCGCTTTTGCAATTCACCTTCTGGACATTGAACAAATCTGACTTCGGCACTGTTGACATCAAAATCACGAGATCGAGCAAAGGAGCGACCGATCTTGTTGATTCTGCCATTGGCTTTGTCGATGGTAATGACATCACCAACAGTGACTTTTTCCTTGCTCAAGGATTCGATCATCTTTTGTCCCAAATCATAAATAGTCTCCATATCTGTTGTTTTGATGGTCAATTTGCCAGTCTTGGCAGCCTCGAGTCAACAAAAGTACCACACCGGTTGCATCACGGTCGATCTCGATTTCAACGACTTCTCCTTCCAAGATTTCTGTCTCTTCTTTGATTCTGACACCGATAGATCTTCTAAAAGCCTGGGTCAGTGCTTCAGTCTTGGACATTTCGAGTGAGAAGATCTCAGAAGCTGCAAGCATCGTGAAGGGAACATCTGGTCCGAGTGCTTGAGCCATACCTTGTTTGAGAGCAGATACCCATAGCGATAGCTGTCTTTCCTGTTCCAGGGGCTCCAGCCATAAGAATGGCTCTTCCAGCAATCTTGCCTTGTTTGATCATCTCCAAAATGACACCAGCTGCTTTTCTAGCCTGTAGCTGTCCAACCATACCCTGTGAGGTCTTGCGGGGCTCCAAAGCGTCGTCCAAACCAAGACCACGAATGTGGGAATGTGCACCTTGAATGAGCTTTAGTACCAATGCGCTCCATTCTAGTGAGTTCCTTGACGTCAGGTGTCGTTTGAATTCCAGCCTTTTTTCAGACACTTTACCATGATCAAAAGTGGAAAGTCTGACGTCACTCTTGATGTTCCTATCTCCAGACTGGGTGCGCTATAGACCGCCGAAGCGATGGAGACAAGCGATAAGATGTGCCAACAAGATCTCGTATCCCACTTTCAATCACGCTCTTGAAGAGCTCTCGAGAATCAGCAGAGTAGACAAGAATTGGCATCGGCTGCAGGTTTACTTTGATCCAGAAGTGGTGGGCTTTCGCATTGGACACTCGAGAAAGACCAAAAACTTGCCATAAATGTCGAAATTGGATGATGCTGAAATGGTGTTTGAGACCTCAACTGGTGTCAAACCCATCACTTCGTTTGACCAAATGAGCCTAAAGGAGGATCTGTTGAGAGGAATCTATGCTTACAGTACGTTTTGTTAATTCGAGACTTTGAAAAACCATCAGCGATCCAGCAGAGAGCTATTGGACCTATTGTGAAGGGAAGGGATGTGATTGCTCAAGCACAGTCTGGAACTGGTAAGACTGCAACGTTCTCGATTTCAGCGTTGCAGCTGATTGATACAACTGTGAGAGACACCCAGGTCTTGATTCTGTCTCCGACGAGAGAATTAGCAACACAGATCCAGTCTGTTGTCATGGCTCTGGGTGATTACATGAATGTGCAGTGTCATGCGTGCATCGGTGGAACAAACGTTGGAGAAGACATTCGCAAGTTGGACTATGGACAGCACATTGTATCTGGAACACCTGGTCGTGTCTTTGACATGATCAAGCGCAAACACTTGCGTACTCGCCATATCAAACTCTTGATCTTGGATGAAGCAGATGAAATGCTCTCAAAAGGTACACACTTTCAAAAAAGGATTCAAGGATCAAATTTACGATGTGTACCGCTACTTGCCTCCATCCACCCAAGTGGTCTTGCTGTCTGCTACCCTTCCAAACGAAGTTTTGGAAATCACAAACAAGTTCATGACCGATCCAGTGCGTGTGCTTGTGAAACGTGATGAACTTACTTTGGAAGGCATCAAGCAGTTCTTTGTGGCTGTGGAGAAGGAAGAGTGGAAGTTTGACACGCTTTGTGACTTGTATGACACTCTTACGATTACCCAAGCAGTGATCTTTTGCAACACTCGCAGAAAAGTGGACTGGTTGACTGAAAAGATGCGTGAAGCCAATTTCACAGTGTCTGCGATGCACGGTGAGATGCCACAAAAGGAGCGTGATGCGATCATGCAGGAATTCAGACAAGGTGCTTCTCGTGTCTTGATTACGACAGATGTTTGGGCTCGTGGTATCGATGTCCAGCAAGTGTCTTTGGTCATCAACTACGATCTGCCTTCGAACAGAGAAAACTACATTCACCGTATCGGTCGTTCTGGTCGCTTTGGTAGAAAGGGTGTCGGTACATGAGTTTATGTTAGCCATTAATTTCGCAAAATCAGAAGATCTCAAGATCCTGCGCGACATTGAGCAGTATTACAGTACCCAGATTGATGAAATGCCTATGAATGTGACTGATCTGATCTAATAAACGTTGGCAATGACATGGAAAAAGTGGTAGACTTCATCTTGATACACTCCAATTTCACATTCACATTCCAGGCATCTGACTGGATGATAGACACTGGACTCTGCCTTCAAGACTTGATCAAACAGCACTCGTACATTCTCCACAAACATGGCTCTGAATTGGTTCTTGTACTCCTCATGTTCTTGGCAGTCTCTGCACACTGTTGTAAAGCACAGTGGACAGCAGAGAATGGGACTCTCTCTGGTGGTGATTTGGTCTACATACTCTTGGTTCAAATCATCCTCTTCTTCGTCATAGAGCTCATCTTCTGACTGTCTGAGTGATTCGCTCGTCGTTGACATTCTTTGCAAATGGCAAAGTTTGTAGTAGGAGGCTTGGTCTATGGAACAGCCATGTATTCTGGATACATGCTCTACAAACTGCACTTGAAGCAAGAGTTGCATCCAAGTGATCCACTCAAGCAGCAAAATGTCACTCAGAACTGGAATTCGATTGGTGACTATGACAGCAAGATAGAACTGGATGAGTGGCTGTTGGGGATGAACTCTAAACGAAGAAACTTGGTTTCAAGGGCACAGGGCAAGGTGTTGGAAGTGTCGTGTGGAACAGGCAGGAATCTGGATTTCTATGAACCTAAAAAGATTTCACACTTGACACTGGCAGATGCTAGTCTCAACATGCTCAAGACTGCATTTGAGAAACAAAAGGGGAGGATGAAAGCAGAATGTGTCAAAATGAACGCAGAACAGCTGCTCTTTCCACCAGAGTCCTTTGACACTGTTGTGGATACCTTTGGACTGTGTTCTCATGCAGATCCTGTCAAGGCTTTGGAAGAGATGAAACGAGTCTTGACGAAACACGGTCAGATTCTATTGCTGGAGCATGGACGCAGCTTCTATTGGATCGACAGTGTCCGTCATTGGATCAACACCGCCCTAGACAAGACTGCTCTTGATCATGCACAAAAGTGGGGATGTTGGTACAACCGTGACATTGTATCTATGGCACAATCAGCAGGCATGGAGATTGTCGAAATGGAAATGTTTCATTTTGGCACGACCTACCAGATTGTCCTTCGCAAGAAGCAGCAGTAAAGATTCATCGAATCAATCGTCTGTGTCTGATTGCCATTTCTCAAGGAAGAGTTGTGGAAAAACCATTCAGAGCGTGACATTTTTTGTCTCATCTTCAAAATGAGTTTGGGTCGATTCGCCAAGACTACATTTACCACTCCATCTCGCATTTCGTCTATTGGCACACAAGTCCACCACGCAACTGTTGCTCCAACTGGTTTGCTGAAGAACGCTCAGGTTTCTCAGAAAACCGTTTTTGCTGGTTTACAAGTTGATAGCAGGTTTGCCCAGAGTGCAGAAGCGCATGTACTCTGCACCAGCTCAAATGAGCAATGGAGATGTGATGCAGCCACCAGAGAATCACTATGCAAAGAACTTGGACAAGTATGACGACCAAGGATCCAGAAACTCCACCTATTTCTTGATGGGAACTTACTCTCTTGTTGGTGCTATGGCTGCCAAGAACATTGTCACCGACTACCTCCAGAACTTGTCCGCATCTGCTGATGTGCTTGCATTGGCCAAGGTCGAAGTCTCCATGGCTTCGATCCCAGAGGGAAGAAACGTTGTTCTCAAGGTTTTTTAATTGACGATCGTGGAGAGGCAAACCAATTTTCATTCGTCACCGCACACAAGAAGAGATTGCTGAAGCAAACAGCGTCAACGTCAACGAGTTGATTCACAAAGAGACAGACGCTGAGCGCACCAAGAAGCCAGAATGGTTGGTCATGTTGGGTGTCTGCACGCATCTCGGCTGTGTCCCAATTGGTGAAGGTTTGTTGTTTTAGATTAGCTGGTGACTTTGGTGGATGGTTCTGTCCTTGCCACGGCTCTCACTATGACATTTCTGGACGTATCCGTAAGGGACCTGCTCCACTCAACCTCGAAATCCCAGAATATGCCTTTAATGAAGAAGAAGGCACCATCGTGATTGGATAAATCTATGGGAATTGCACGACTTTGGTCTCAAGTGTTCCAGTGTGCAAGAGCACAATCTGTTTTGTCTGAGAGAACTTGGGCAGTAGCACGATCTTTGTCTGTCCATGGTCCCAAGAGACCAATCTAGTCTCAAACTGAGGCTGGTTCCCGATAACATACACATGTGGTCGCTCATCTATAATGAACGGATCCTCGTCCTTGTATGGATACGACCAAAGTAAATCTGGTGCCACAGGTGCCAGATGACATGCCTTGAGTGTGGCTTCAGCCATATCCAGTCTGTCTGTCGAAACACAATACTTGTAAATGGTGTCGACCGTCTGTCCAGAAGTCAAGATCAATCTACCATCAACTCAAATACGAGAGGGTGTCCATTTGGCACATGTGTGGGTTGTACACCGAGTGGAATGACGAATAAAGACACGACTTTTGGAACATGCCGTGATTGACGGGTGTTTGTGGCATCAGATGGGATGTCAAGTCTTGTTTGCCAGGAAGCAAGTCTACATCCACGTTGGAGGCCAGGACAGAGATGAACTGGTCCAGATGATCCATGGCTGTGGGTTCATACTCGAGTTCGTCTGTGCCGAATCTGTTCTTGACAAACTTGGCTTGAGAAGGGGCCAAACTCTCACCACAAATGATCACACGCACGATTTGCTTGACCAGTTGTTGATCCTTGTGTCAAAGTCATTACTTGGTCAGATCCAGACTCTCCAGTGAGGTAATCGAGCAAGAGTTGGCACTTGAGATCTGGCACACCGAATTCCAGTCCAGAGACAAGAGCAATCCAACAATCTTTTGGTTCCAATGGTGATTGTGGCTCTGCTGATGGGAAACACACATCCAAGACATTAAAATGACCAGATTGATCTTCTGAACCCAGAAATCCAACAATCATGCCTGTACACAAGACAACATCTTGCAACAGTTGTCCGACAACGACACAACGACCTGATTCATCCTCCACCACAAACTCATCTGCATCTGAGATGTACTTGTCCTGATCTGCTGGCTTCTGTTCCCACTGGTCACGAGTAATGTCCGAAATAATGTTTGGCTTCAACTTGCGATCAACAAAGAGCGTTCCGATCAAGTAACAGGACTGACCTTGCTCAATATCAATCAACTTGCTCTTGTACTCCACATTCAAATGTCCCCACTCTCTTTTACACGTTTCCAAGACTCGAGGTCGCAACAAAGACAGCCGTGTAAAGTACACACCAGCATACTGCTGTGTGAACGATTTCTGGTTGGAGTATGTCCTTGTTACTTGGAAACTGCAATTGGATCGCTGCATTTGATTTGATCCCAGCATCAACTGCGAAAAGTTTGCGATTGATGCTCGTAGTGGCGCTTATAGCGATCAAAGTACTGTTGTTTCCATCGTACAGCTCAACTGACTTTGAAGTGCATCGCAACTGGCTTGCAATCACGCAAGGACCACTCGATTCTTGGTATTATGAAAACACGTCACAATGGACACTGGACTACCCACCCTTCTTTGCTTGGTTCGAGTATCTGCTATCGTTGGTTGCCAGATTTGTAGATCCACAGATGCTTGTCATTTCAAAGCAGTCTTACTTTAACACCCATACACTGTACTTTCAACGCTGGACTGTCCTTGTGACTGAACTGGTCTATTACTATGGCTGTTGGAGGGCATCAAGACATTTAAAACACGCCAACATCATCTTTGTTCTCTTGGTCTGCAGTCCTGGGATCTTCATCGTTGACAACATTCACTTTCAGTACAATGGATTCATGTATGGATTGCAGCTGTTGGGGATCGAATGCTTCTTTTCAAAACGATATCTTCTTGGAGGACTCTTGTTTGCAGTCGTGCTGAACTTTAAGCACATTTATCTGTACCAGGCACCAGCTTACTTTGTCTTTCTCCTGGCTGGGTACTGCTGGAAGGAAGGTTTAGTTATAGGGCTTGTCAAGATGGGATTGACAGTCTTGTCAGTGTTTGCTGTCTCTTTGGGTCCATTTTACAAGCATTTGCCGCAGTTGTTTGGCAGGATGTTTGATTTCAAGCGTGGATTGTGTCATGCTTACTGGGCACCAAATGTCTGGGCATTGTATTCCTTTCTAGATCGAGTGTTGATTCAAGTGTATACGAGATTAGGACATGAGTTGCAGTCTACTGCACACTTGACTCGTGGATTGGTGGGAGATGTCGAGTTTGCTGTGCTTCCGCAGATTGCTCCCTTCATTGCCACGCTACTTACTATTTTAACACAGCTGCCTATTTTGGTCAAGCTCTGGTACAAACCACAGACACCAGTCTTCATTGATGCTCTTGTCTTGTCGAGTTTCTCTTCCTATCTCTTTTCATGGCACGTTCATGAGAAAGCCATTCTCTTGGTGTTGATTCCCATCAGGTATTGTGGCTTTTGGTAGTTTTACAGCACTCAGATCAAAAGAACACGCCAACATCTTTATGATTCTCTCTACCAGTGGCTACTTTTCACTCTTTCCACTCTTGTTTGAACCACAGGAACTCGTCACAAAAGCAGGCATTCTCCTCATCTACTATCTTGCTTCACAATCACTCATCGAAAACCAGTTGGGGTAATTTGATTGACAAGAGCACTTTGAAACTGATGTGGATAGAACGATTGTATCTGCTTGGATTTGTGCCACTGTTTTTGGTGACAGAAGTGTTGCTGCCACTGTATCTCCCACAACTGGCCTTTCTGCCTCTGATGCTGACTTCTGTCTACTGTGCGCTTGGTGTGGTGTCAAGTTGGCTTAGATTCTACTTAAAAGCTATGACTTGAACTTTTGACGCGACTTGAAGTTGACGCGATGGAAGACTATGACCTCCTAGAACGAGTTGGCAAAGGCTCCTATGGCCAAGTGTATAAAGCCACCAACAAAATCACGTTAGAGACAGTTGCCATCAAGATAATCGACTTGGACGACTCACAGGAAGACTTGCAAGACATTCGACAAGAAATTAGAACCCTAGCTTCTTTAAGATCGCCATGGGTCACTCGCTACTACAACTCATTCGTCAATGAGCAGTCTCTGTGGATAGTCATGGAGTATTGTGATGGTGGGAGTTGCTTGGATGTTCTCAAGACTCGTGTTTTTGACGAGAGAGAGGCTGGCTGTGTCTTATCTCAAGCACTCTATGGACTAGAGTACCTGCATGGCTTGGGCAAGATTCATAGAGACATCAAAGCAGCCAACATCCTTTTAAGGTCTGATGGCAGTGTAAAACTGGCTGATTTTGGTGTGTCTGCTCAAGTGACAGCAACAGTGACCAAAAAGACAACGTTTGTGGGCACTCCATACTGGATGGCACCAGAAGTCATCCTCAGATCAGCTTACAACACAAAAGCAGACATTTGGTCACTTGGCATCACTGCATGGGAGCTGGTGCATGGTCTGCCACCGAATGCCAACGTCCATCCGATGAAAGTCTTGTTCCTGATCCCAAAAAAGGAACCACCACTGCTGCCAGATCATTTCTCACCACACTTTCGTGACTTTGTGAGTCAATGCCTAGTGTTAAAGCCAAACAAGGTAAATCTGTTGACGGCAGAGACAAAACGCGACACAACTCAAGCAACACGCATTCATTACGAACTGTGAAGATCCCAGCTTTCTAGGACATCGTTTGCATGGCAATTTGATTCAGAGAAAGCCAAAGCAGATCAACGATACTGTCAAACCGTCCAAGAGTGATGAGAATATTGAGTGGAATTTCACATCCAAGACAAAGGCAGGAAAGACACTTGGCAGGAATGTGGTGTTTGAAGATGAGCTGGAATCTCTCTTGAACGAAGAATCGTTTTTGACATCGAATCTGATATCTGCCTTTGAGAGACACAAGAGCAGCACAGAAGTCAAAGATGTCATTCATGCACTAGAGCACTTGTCTTTAAAGGCACCAGGTGTAGGAGAACAAGTCTTGCGCGTGTTTATGGAATCTGTCCAAGTGAGAGATGTCCCAAAGCAGCAATGGAGGCGGACACTGGACTTTCAGAGTTGTATTTCCAAGCAGTTGCTCAAAAGATGGCAAACTAGATCATAAAAACGCCTGGCAATATTGGACAACATTACAACGTTGAGCATCATAAAAGAATGATATTGGACAATACTGCAGTTGACATGTCCTGACTCTGAAAGAGATTGAGGTTCCTTTGCTGCTTGCCCAAAGTACACATTGTGACTGCAATGCACCAAGCACTGGATGTGTTGCCTATGTGAGCAGTCGGTACACTCACTCACATTGGGTCTCTCTCTAAAATATCTGACTCATCTGTTCGCTGGTGGCAGTGTCCCAAGGACGTACACTTTGGCCATTCGATCTGCAATGCTGTCCAACTTGTCGGTCGTTTGTAGTGTAGTTTATCAAACACATTTGACAAGAATTCAAAGCTTGCCCGTGAATGAGTAAACTCCATGTTGCCATCGTTGGTGCTGGACCAGGTGGATTCTACACTGCTCAGCAGCTGCTTAAAACCAACAGATGCACAGTATCCTTCTTTGAACGACTGCCAGTGCCATTTGGACTTGCCAGGTTTGGTGTCTCGCCAACACATCCAGACGTCAAGAACTGTACACACAAGTTCCAAGAGATCCTGCTGAATGAGGATTGCAAGTTTTATGGTAATGTACAAGTGGGAAGAGACATTTCAATTTCAAAGTTGTTGGAGTCATTCAATGCAACAGTGTTGGCTTATGGATCCAACGGAGAGAGAAGTTTGGGGATTCCTGGCCAAGATGCTGGAAATGTCTTTACATCACGTCAGATTGTCGGTTGGTACAATGGACATCCAGACCATCAGCACATTCAACCTGATTTCAGTGTGGATACTTGTGCCATGTGAATCAATTGACACTAGTATTGGTCAAGGCAACGTGGCATTGGATATTGCAAGAATCTTGATGCTTCCGATGGAGGAACTGTCCAAGACAGACATCACACACTCGGCAATCAAGGCATTGGAAAAGTCTACCATCAAGAACATTCATCTCATTGGCAGACGTGGTCCAGTGCAAGCGGCATTCACAGCAAAAGAGCTGCGTGAATTGTTGTCAATTCCATCTGCGCAATTTCAGATCGATACTGAACTCTTGCAACACGAAATCAACAGAGAAGCTTTGTTTTTGAAAACCAACAGACAGCGCAAGCGATTGATGGATATTCTGTCAAAAGGACAACAAATAGTCAGCAATCCAACACACAATTGGTCACTAGACTTTTTACAGAGTCCAAAAGAGATTTTACAGTCTGATGGACAGGCACATGAACTCATCTTGACCAAGAACAGACTGGAAGGCAAAATGCCAAGCGTGAAAGCAGTTGCAACTGATGAGACTGTGAAGATGGAAGCACAGTTGATCATTTCAAGTATTGGATACAAGAACCAACCGATTCCAGGTGTGACATTTGATCCAACAAACCAATTTGTTGAAAACAACCAAGGAAAGACAAATACACCAGGTCTGTATGTCTCTGGATGGCTGAAGCATGGTCCACAAGGAGTGATTGCATCGACCATGTACGATGCTTTTGAGACAGCGCGTGTCATGATTGATGACTTTGACAGCTTGTCTGCACAGAAACCAGGATACATCCCAGATCTCAAAGCAACCACACTACAAGATTGGATCAAGATTGATGAAGAAGAGATCAGACGTGGTCTTGTGATTGGCAAACCAAGAGAAAAGATGACAGCGTTGCAAGAGATGCTCCAGTTTATAAATCTCTGAGCAGCATCACTTGTTCTTCCATTTGTATTTCTGCAGTGTTGAGTGCCTGCAAGAGTTTGTCAAAAACGAGTTTCTGCTCCAGATCTGCTTCAGACAATGGTGTTTCTCCACTCACTACATCAGAACGTTGTAGTTTCTGGAGTAAAATGGTTCTGGTTGCATATTCGTGCTGTTTTCTGATTCTAAGATTGTTGATGATTTTGTATGCATTATTCAGTAGGATTTGCGATGACTTTTGGATATCAACAAACCACAGAAAAGTAGTTCTGGTGGCAGAGTGATCCTGTGATTTTGGGACATCTTGTAGAAACACGAATCCCATCTTGAGCATCTCATAAAGACAGTGTCTGGTTGTCTTTTCTTCCATGAGTGCGATCTTGGAGATCTATCATTTGTCAAGATACCTGTTTTTCTTCTAGTTTCTTCATCGATCGCAAGAGTCTCCAAATCCTGGTGCCTGAAACACTAAGAGCTTCATGAATGATTGACAGGATCAAGCGAGCTCTTAGTTCTTGAACCAGCTTTTTGGTTTGCACTCTGTACTCTCCGGATGCAGATTCAAACAGAATCGGTGGCTCTGTTTTTGCCAAGAGATTGAGGTAATGCACCAATCCAAGACCTTTTGTGCCAGATACTGGCAATTCCAAGTGATGGAAACGCTGCATGAGCATCGACATGTGCAATGGTGCTACTTTCAGATCTATCACCGCTCGTTTCTTCTCCCAAGACAGATGTCGTCGATACAGTCTGCAAAATGGCACTCATGAGTTCACCCGCTTCTGGATTGATCATTTTTTCTGCCAATTCTTTGATCTTTTGGTTCCTAAACACCAACACAAACGCATTCAGATTGATTCTAAAGGCAGATTGTGGCAAATCTGTCATTTTGACATCCAGCTTGACCTAATATGAACAACAGTGCCTTCTTGGCTCCAAAATTCTGCAGCTCGCTCTTTCTCTTGTCTCCAGTGCGTGCTGACTTGACTTGCTTGGTGATTTTTGTCTTTTCCAGTGATGATAGTGGTGCCTTGTTGCTGTCAAACGATGCTTGCACTGCTTCCTCCACAGCCTTGATTTCCTGATCCATTTCTGTGATCGCATCTTGCAAAGTCACAGGGATTAACACTTTGCCATCAATGAGTGTGTGAAATGCATTAGCAAACGTTAGTTGATCCATCTTGACCATCTTTTGTGCTTGTTGTGGTGTCAATCGTCCATGCAACAGAAGCAACTCTGTGATTTCAACACAGTGCTCATCAAAATGCAATCCAACAGTCTCTCTCATTGCTGCAAATCGACTTCTCAACAACACATCTTTGATACTGAGTTCATAGTAAGTCAGAATCTTGAGTCCTTCCTCATGCTCTGAAAAAGACACAATGTTCTGCTGTAGCATGATAAATAGGAGTGGTTTGATGCGTTTTGTGGTCATTTGGGTCTGCTTTGAGAGTTGTGAGAGTGTCTGTCTTCCTTTGGTCATCAAGACAGAAGCAATCTGCTACATTGAGTTGAAGTACAGTGATTTTAGGACCAAAGTGATCCTTGAGAATGGTGCAACACAATGCTGTCGTGTGCTCCGACATGGCAAAAAGATTTTGGTCCATGATCTGGTTTATTCAGACTCTTTTTCCTTTTTGGACTTTTTCAGTGGTCTGCGTTCAATGTCTGCCTCTGTCTTGATGACACGAGTGGATGTGAGGAGATAGCCACCAGATCCAGATGTGGTCATGTGTGGATGCGTGCCAGCAGTCGTGCCAACCGACACTTGGTACTCTCGCATCCAGCTCTCTGACAATCGCGTATTAACGTATTCTGGTGACTTGAGCATGTACTCGTGTGCTTCCAACAGCAGCTCGATCCTTGGTGCATAGATCACCACTGGTACTGATGAATCCAAGTAAGAACTTAATTTCTCCAACATGCCAACTGGACTAAAGTGTGTTGCAATCACAAGACTACATTCAACTTTCTTACCCGTGATAACCACCCCTGGAGAACGTTTCGTGTCGCTCTCTGCTCTTTTCGACTTTGATCATGGCCTTTGCAATCTCCTCTTCAGTCGTGGCTTTCATGATGGGTGTGAATTCTTTGCCAACGTCCATCCACTTGACTGGCGACACGAGTTTGTTGGCATCTGCGGTTTTGTGCGACTCCCAAGCAATCTCAAAGCTAGGTGATGCATTGGCATACAGTGCTGCCAACTCTCCCTTCCCTCCCAGTCGCTCCAAGAGTCCAAGAAGAATCAATCCACCAGTCTCATCCACGACCAAGAGTCTGCTGCCATGATGCACATTAGACTGTGTCAACAACTGCGCAAGTGTATCTGTTCTCATTTCCATGATTTTGTCTGGATTCTTGTCAAACCAAAACTCGCATTGGTTGTGTGCAGTTGGCTTGGTGCACTTGAAGACTCTAGAGAACTTTTTCTGCTTCTTACGAATGTACTTGAGCTTGGCAAACTCTGTCTTTTGCTCAAACGATTGCGAGTTCTCCACAATCTTTTTGATGACTTGTGAATGACTGAGGTCTCCAGCATTCACTTGCTTCTTCATTTCCTCAATCTCATCAGCAGTCAGTTGCTGGTTATTTGAATCAGCAAAGATTCCTGAATTGTTGTTTCTCTCGTCTGTCTCCAGTTCGTTCTCAAAATCCATTAAAAAGTCCTTTGAACTCTTGACCAGTCCATCCCTGTTGCTCTCATAGTAGACTCCGTAGTAGGTGCCAATGAGCCATTCAAATGGAAAGTTTCCAAACTTGCCCAAGTCACAGGTCTTTCCAGCTTGTACTTTCATCAGTTTGGCATTTCCAGATGGAAGGTGGATTAACACAGTATCGAGTGCTTGAATCGTGTCTGGGTTCATCAGAGAAAAAGAGTTGACACACGATCCAGAACAAAAGAGAACAGAAATTCAAGATATTTCTGGTTACGGCCTCTTCACAAATTACCACGGCACTATTACGGTTTTCAAAATAAATGACTGCCTTCCTTTTAGGAAGTGGGCACACAAATATCATATGCAACGCAATATACCCACTATAAGGGCAACAAAGCCCCAGCCCTTTCGGGTAAAGCTCTGCATTGTCTGTGTGCATGCTCAGTCACTGGTGTGCCACGCTGGAAGCAGATGTGTCTTTCATGATCGTAACACTGTTCCAGAAGTCAACTAAGGATGTTTCGCGCAGCATTTGTCTCTGTTCACTGTCATGCCATGGAATTCACTGTTGGGGCAGTGCAGCACGGAGTGTACCTTGACCTTGCGCTCTCTTGGTTCTGTGTCGCCCTTCCACCTGGCCATCTTCCAGGAGATCATGTTCTGCATTCTGAAGTGACAGTCCAAGTGCAGCTTGCTCGTCCGATGCTCGTCCACGTCGACGACGGTGCATACCAGATAAGAAACGACACCAGAGCTTGACACTGCCAACAACAGCGATTGGTGAAGAGCGCTGCCTCGCCAACGAAGACGAGCTTGTTTCTGTTGAAATCACTGGCGAGATGATCCAAGAATGCGCGCTGCCGGGTTGTGTCTGCCTCTTTCTGAATTGGGTTTGTTGCATCCGCTTCCACCTTCTCAGTGTTCTCATGAACCATCCGCATTCGTGAGCAATCCCTCATGCTGCTATCGAAAGCCAGCGTGTTGTTGAAGTCTAGAGCCTGTCCACGGAGTACATGGTGAAGATAATAGAGTAGTGCCATTCTCTCGAAAAGGAAGGCAGATATTACTTTTGCAACTTGTAATAAAGCCGGGTGCCACCAGTGCCAAGTTACACAAGAATGCTTTGAGTGCCACGGCGACCCTGTATTTCCTTCCATGCTTTGGTCAGGCCTGCATTTGCTGTCTGTTGCTACGTTCGCTGCTGTGGATATTTTCGATAAGGACACTGGAAAGCCTATCCCTCTCGAAAATAGTCCATTTTTTAGTTGGAATCCATGGCTAGTCGCCACAATCGGTACTCCAAAGCAGTCTGTTGCTATTGAAATCGACACCACTTTCAATGGTCTGTGGGTGCTTCCAGAGCCATGTCTTCCTGGACACACCTGTATCGGAAGATATCCTGTGAGTGTTGGACAGCCTGCATTCAACTTCAATGAAAGCAGCACATTTACGAATAGAAACACCACTCTTTCGTACAAAAGACCTTCTCGTTACTCTGACATTCAGTGTCTCAACGTCAGCGATGTTGTTGGATTGGGTTCGATGAACTTTAGCCGTCAAAACTTTGGTCTCGCTTTCAAGACCGGGTTCAGGGATGGAACTCATGGCCGTGCTGGTTTCGGTCTTCCGATCAAGGGCAACAACGACATCTCCAACTTTTTGGCCAGATCTGAGACTCCTGTCATGACTTTGGAGTACAACAAGACGTGGTTTGGCGGCAACTACCAGTTGGATCCAAAGTTTGGTCCTGTGCCTTCTGGTGATATCATGTGGTACTGATCTTCACAATAGGCTAAATGCCATGTCTACCGATTCCAACGACGGGCAGTGGAAGTTTCTTATCAAGACAGTGTTTGCAGATGCAAGATCCAAGTCTTATGACACCAGAATCATTGTGGATGTCACCGAGTTGGTCAGTTTTATCCCTGACTACTTTTTGGATGTGATAGTCCCAAAAAACATCAGAGTTGGCAACTATCCGGACTTTCTTGGTGTCGACTGCAACAAAGTCATGTCCATGCCACCAGTGGTGATCGAATTTGAGACTGGAAAACTCACTCTCAACCCAGACCAAGTGATTTGGAAACCCTCTCCAAACATCTGTGCGTCCATCTTTGCAAGTGGCACGGCATTGAACGAACCTCGCACTGTTCTCGGTACTTCTCTCTTGTTCCAGTTCAAGACCCACTTTGACTTTAGTGGAAGCAGAATTGGGTTCGAGCAGCCATCTATCAAGAATCCAGTGTATCTCAATGGTGCATCTGGTATCTCCATCTTGGGAGCATCCCTGGTCCTGGCCTTTCTCTAGATAAACAAGTGGGCAAATCATACGGCATTGTGGCATCCAAGAAGTGGGCAAATCAAACGACTTTGTGACATCGATTTGCATGTCCAAGACTTTCCCAAAATGAAGACAGGTCGCACAGAGAATGGAGTGTACATGTGCTTTGATGCTGATGAACTGTCACTAGAGATGCTGGACACAATCGTGGATGACTGTAGGAATGCTGATGTGATTGCTGTCGATTTCGAGTGGGCGAGTCTCGTACCAGCTGCTGATGTCCCCATTAGTCTGATTCAAATAGCGATAGAACGTAGCAACACCTTGGTGTGTTACATGATCAGAACACATCTGTCACCTGCACCACATCCCATTTATACCATGCTACAGAACCCAAAAGTCAAAAAGGTCATTGCATCAGAGCTGTCCAAAGCAGCACCAGACTTTGACAGACTGGATATTCTATTTGGTCGTGATTTGTCAAAAGCATCTGGGTTCATCTCCCTGCAAGCGCTAGCAACCGAACGCTCTCTCCCAAAAGGCATGAAAGGGTTGGCTGAAAAATTCAAACTGCCATACACCCCTGTATCACATCAGGAACACTATCGATGGAACGACAGAGATTTGAGTGACAACATGTTGCGTTATGCTGCAGAAGATGCCTTTTTGGCTCTGCTTCTTTACGGCAAGCTCCTCAAAGTCCCTCCAACGTCTGGCAAGGGTGTCAGACCATGCAGATCTATGATGCAGTCAGGACAATGTCGCAAACCAAACTGTGAGTTTAGTCACACGCTCATCACTTGCAAAGACTGCAACATTGTCTGTACCAATGAAAAGGGCTACAAACAACACTTGGCTGGAAGTAGACATCGCATGACTGTTGGTGGACAGAAAGAAGGCATTCAATGCACCACATGTCGTCTTTACTTTGTCGATCAATCAAGTCTGCAGTACCATTACAAGTCCATTCAGCACAAGAAATCTTTGCGTGTCTTGCAATACGAACAATCACGCGCAGATGCACACGCAGACAAGAACGGATTCTCTGTCGTGGATGGCAACAAACTTGAACTTGGTGTTCTCGATAGTCCAGATCCCTCTAAAATGCATGAAGTCAAGATTATCTTGAAAAACATTGGCGGTGCTGGACACGTCATGACAGATTACAGCCGTAAACCTTCTGACTGTGTGGCATTTCACACGCTTCAATGGTCACCTATTGGATCCCAAAAATCAGTCATCCTCCTGCTTCGCTACCAGGCAATCGACTATGGATATTTTCAGACAGAGTATCGCTTTATCTTCCATCGCGATGGCGCAGAGAGTGTCATCTCTAGAACAGTGTCGCTGTACGTTGGTGACAAGGATCTGTACGAACTCCTCAAGCCAAAGGCACCGTATGTAAAACCACCACCAGTGACTGGTGTTGTACAACAGTCTGATGAAATTGTACCAGCTGGTTACATCCCAGAACTAGACAACCAAACAATCAAATACGTCAAAAAGCTCGATTTCTACGAAGTACCAAAAGAAATGCGTCAAAAGATGCTCATCAAGAAATCAGCACAATCTGAATCTCCATCAACAGTGTACCAAGCAAACTTTGTACCAAAAAGCTTCTTATCTACTACTGCCTATGAGAAATACTATGCCAATCTTCTCTGGAACGAAGAATTGCGTCTGGAGTATGATATTCTGCGTTACTCCATGAAAGAAGTGACACTCCAACAAGCACAGCGTAAAGACATTCTGATTCTCAAAGTGCCAGGTCTGGCAGAATCCAGACCATCGATCATCAAGGGTGATTCGATTCTTGTGAAGCCAAGTGGATCCAAGGGAAGAGCATTCGAAGGCAGAGCGATTGACATTCAATTGACTGAAGTCTATCTGCGCTTCTCCAAAGAGTTCTTTAAGCAATTCATCAAAGGCGGCAAGTATGATGTCCAATTCAAGTACAACCGCATTCCATGGCGACGTATGCAAGAAGCCCTTACAAGAGCCTCATTCTTTACAGACTTTGACAAGATCTTCAAGTCTGCTCTTGTCCAAAAGATCAGCCGTGACGCTCCTGAGCTTGAAGAAAAGATTCATCAAGTGCCATGGAGACCATTCAACAGACTTACTTCAGACAATCCAGAACAAATGCGTGCCATCAAAACGATTCTCTCTGGCGTGCATCGACCACTGCCATTGGTGATCTTTGGACCACCAGGTGTTACTATTGATTGTAGGTACCGGTAAAACTGTGACACTTGTGGAAGCCATGCAACAGATCTTGGAGCAAGTCAAAGACAGCCGACTGTTGGTGTGTGCTCCATCCAACTCTGCAGCTGATGTGCTTCTTGAACGCTTGGCAAAACGTGTGCCAAAGAAAGACATGATCCGATTGAATGCCATCACAAGACCCATGACTGCAGACATTACCAATACCGTTGAAGAATACTCTTACCGTGTTCGTGGCAGTCTCAACAACTTTGACATCCCACCAGTCAGTGATCTATCCAAGTTTCGTGTCATCGTGAGCACCTGCACCACCTCTTCTGTCCTGGCAGCCATTGGTTTGCCAAAAGCCCACTTTACGCACGTCTTTATTGACGAAGCTGGCCAAGCACTCGAGCCAGAAGCCATGATTCCATTGAATGCACTCGAGCATGGCAAGGACACTGTCTTTGTCATCGCTGGTGACCACAAACAGCTTGGTCCACAAGTGCACTCTCCTGTTGCTGCCAAAATGGGCTTGTCAGTCTCTATTCTTGAGAGATTGATGGCCTACAGCCATTCTGAAGATCCAGGCTATCCAAAGCACATTGCCAAATGGCACAACCCAAGAAAACAAGAAAACGACCATCAAACGTATGGTGCAGCAGGCAAGATCTTCGCCATCAAGTTGCTCAAGAACTTTAGATCACACGAGACTATTCTTACCGTGCCAAATAATCTCTTTTACAAGGGAGAGCTCATTCCATCTGCTGATCCAGTTTCCACGCATCGATTCTTGGGATGGCAAGAGTTGACGAATCCAAATGTCCCAATGTTGTTCCTCCACACAATCGGAAAGGATGAAAGAGAAGCAGAAAGCCCTTCGTGGTTCAACTCTGTCGAAATCCAGCAGATTGTGCGCGTGCTCGAGTCTTTGAGAGACAATCGCTCTGGCTTCCAAGCTGTAACTGGCGACCAAGTCGGTATCATCACTCCTTACAACCAACAGGCCAAAAAGATCAGAACCATCTTGAAAGCCAAGGGCTATGCTGGTATCGATGTGGGTACAGTCGAAAGCTTCCAGGGAAGAGAGAAGCCGGTGATCATTATCTCCACTGTGCGTTCGACTGTTGACTACCTTGAACATGATGCACAGTTCAACCTTGGTTTCCTGAGAGATCCCAAGCGATTCAACGTTGCTGTCACAAGAGCCATTGGTTTACTCGTCGTTATCGGAAATGGCCACATTCTGATGAGAGACCCCAGCTGGAAAGCATGGCTTGATGACATTCACGCCAAGAAATGCTTCAAGGCATCTCCTGACTTTGAGGAAGCCCTGCTCCGTACCAGACCCTCTGTCAAGGAAGAAGACGAAGAATCTGACTCTGAACCAGCCGTTGAGCAGGGTTGGAGACAGTTTGAGTAAACGGACATGGGATCCCATTTCGATTTGTTTCCAAAACAAGACTATGGCATCCCTGGTCCAAGAATATTGAGTAATCCGTTAGACATGACAAGTATCCTTTTTTAAGTCAAGCGGACATGCAAAATCCTCGTTCTGTGAAACTCCAAGCGTTTCAGATTTCTTATTTTGGACGGGCTCGGTGCTTTCATGATCGCTCGGCGCTTGTATTGCCGTCATAGTGTTACAAATGGACCAATGGGGTAAAGTGCCACCATTTTGTTCCTATGCGTTGGTCACAACCATGCGGAAGAAAAATCACGTTTGTGCCACCACTGTGTATAAATTGCATTCCAATTTCCCACACTCATATAGATGTTCTTCTCTCTCATCGGTTCTGCTGCTGCTCTTGCTTTGAACGTGACACTTGACTCCATGGCTTTGGCTGGTGGTCAAGCTGGCAACGTGCAATACTGGCTCAACATTCCGTTTGGAAAGGCACCTGTTGGTGCATTGCGTTTTGCTCCTCCTCAAAAGGCTGATCCCATCTCTGGTGTGCATGACGCTACCGTTTTTGGTCCTGGCTGCTACCAATCTGGAGGTTTGGGCTACCCTGCTGCTGGCATGTCTGAGGACTGTCTGAACTTGAACGTGTATGCTCCAGCATCTGCCAAGGCAGATTCCAAATTGCCAGTTGTTGTCTTTGTCTATGGTGGGTCTTTCAACTCTGGCTACAACTCCCAAGGCATTTATGACGGCAGATTGATGCTCCAAGGCGGTGCTCAGTTCATTCTTGTGACCATGAACTATCGTGTCGGTCCATTTGGTTTCCTTTCGTCTCCTGAACTGCAAGACAAGGGATTCTTGAATGCAGGTCTCTTGGATCAGAAACTTGCCATGGAATGGGTTCGTGACAATATTGCCAACTTTGGTGGTGATGCAACGAAAGTGACTGCCATGGGACACTCTGCAGGTGCCATCTCACTTGGTATGCACATGATTGCCCAAGATGGCAAACAAAAGCTCTTTGATCGTGCTATCTTGCTCTCTGGTGCTCCATTGCTGTTTTTGCCTCAGCCAGCCATGACCAAGCCTATCTTTGACTTCTTTGCCAGTACTTTTGGTTGCACTTCTGGTGATCAAGTGTCCTGCTTGCAACAAGTAGATGCATCTGTATTCCAGGACGTGAGCACACAGGCCAACTTGAACTGGCAGCCAGTGCTTGATGGCACTTTTATCACTGATAGAGCACAGGAAGCCTACTACATGGACAGTTTCTCCAGGATTCCGGTCTGGATCGAGAATGTTGCCAACGAAGGCACTCTTTGGATTGGTTCATCCAAGGATCTTGCATCTTCCAAGGCTTGGGTGGCATCTACTTTCCCTTTCTTGTCAGAAGCACAGCAAGAGACGGTCCAGAAGCTGTATGACATCTCTTCTTATCCAAGCCCTATCCTCCAGAGCGGGGATATCTTTGGCGATGCAGTTTTCTACTGTGCTGCCACAGATCTCGGCAAGACACTTTCTCAGAACAATGTGCCAGTCGTTAGAACCTTGTTCAACCACAAACCAGTTGTGCCGCTATTCCAAGGTGCGCAAGACTTGGGCATCTACCACAGTGCGCAGCTTCCGTTTGTTTTCCAGATCACTCCTCTCTTGGGCAACGCAGATGAAGTTGCACTTGCCAAACGCATCTTGAAAGACGTCGAGTCGTTTGCCAACGGATCCAGCGACCTTGCAGCGTTCTCTCAGGGCCAAACGACGTATGTGACTCCAGTATCTGATATTTCGATCACACAGAGCACTGTTGACATGAAAAAGTGTGCCTTCTGGGTCAACAGCGGTGCGATGGGTGCTGTCCAGATGCAGTCGTTTGCCCCACAACAATAAATTTCTAACGGATACTCTGTCTACAGTCTATTTGTGTCTCACATCAAGACTTGTTGCTGGTGGCGGAACTTTTCATGTCTCAGTTGCAGTTGGTCCAATTGGTGGTGAAAGCGGACTGGGAGACTGCTAGTGAACAACTTGGTCTGTCAATAGATGAAATCAAAGAGCAACTGAACCAGCTGATGGTGGAGATCTTGGAAAGGGAGTGGAGGAGCAAAGACGGTATTGCAACTCAACAAAGACCTGTTGGAACTAGAGCAAGTGTTGAAACACAAGAGACAGCAGCAACTAGCAGAGGAGCTTGCGTCGCTGGAACTCAAGTATCAACGAGAGAAGGAGAACGAATCCAAAGACAATGAAATGGACAGGAAAAAGAACAAGTCAGTCGACAGCTGGAAGCGATCTGCGCTCTTGATCCTGGAGAGGTTTGTAGACCATAGGGGAGGAAACATGTTTCTGCGAACGGTCAAGGATCCGGTGTATCAGGAAGCGATTAAGGAACCCATGAGTCTGGATATCATCAAGAGCAGGATACGGGAAGGCGTAGAGTCAATAATGGTAGAAGATTAGATCAACGGCAGAATTTCAGAGAGACATCCTGCAGATGCTAGCAAATGCCATCATGTATAATGACGAGTCTTCAGAAGTTTACTCTATGGCTCAAGAGATGCTAGAATTTGCAGATGTCGAGCTCAACAACTTTTTGGTGTCGTCTGGTCAAGATTGATCTGAAGAAATGTAGATGCCTTCTTCTGCAATCCACTGCTCGTCTTGCTTTTGGTACTTTGAACAATACACCTCAAGTTGTCCTTGAATCACTGATTGGTAGACGTGTCTGTGAGATGCCGACAAGAACTGCTTGGTTTCGGTGTGTTCTAGGATGAGTTTGAGTACGCAAAGCAATCGGTTGTTCTCGTTTCCAAGTCTTGGTGTTGCATTTGACAGTCCAATGATCATTATTGTCAGGCGGTGCGTTGCATGACACTTCTTGGTGCTGAGAGAGAGGAGATTGAATGCCAGAATGACTGTGCAGAAACTTTTGGGTATTCGTATGCATCAGCCTGACTGTGGATTCGCATGCGATGGGTGTTCCCTTGACACAATCTGTTCCTTGCGGTCCAAAGACCTGAAAGTAACTGTTCGAGTCATCTCGCTTGCTGTAACCAGTGACAGATTGCTGCCCCGATCCGCTTCCATAGTTGACTTCATGCGAGTGCAGTCTGAACTGTGTTGGTTTGTGTCCAAGTTTGATCCATGATCCACAAGTCACTGCTTCAAATTCCTTTTCCAGAATGAACTCTGCCGCCACCAGTGTCACCAGGAGCATTGGGAAGACACGTTTGTCTGTGCGCCAACTTGGCGCGGAGTTTGTTCACCAACAATGCAAGCCTTACTTGCTCCTGCAGCTGAACCAACTTTGAAAATGACTTCTCCTTCCGACAACGAAGATCTGCCTCTCAAGCCCCAAGTGATTCCAGTGCCTGTAAAGAAGCCAAAGACCCATCTGGACGCCAGTCTTGTCAAAAGTGGGGATTTTGAAGCAGAAAGGCACTTTTACCCAAGAGTGTTGAATGCTGCTATCCATCCCCTAGTCTCCAGCTTCTTCTCCCTTGGAAACCAGCGGATCTTGGCTCGATACATCCACTTGAACCCACAAGTCAACCAAACCGTTCTCGAATCTCTACTGTCTTACAAACCAAAGTACTTCCAGTGGGCTGGTACTCATCTTAAGTCTAGGATCTGATCTCTTCAATGTCACGACTGCGAGTGGACAGCGTCAAATGATCATAGTCGAGACCAATTCTTGTCCGAGTGGACAAAAGTCTATGCCCTTGTTGTCTGATGTCGGTGACGAGCATGGCGGCTACGGAATCGTGATCGATTCAACATTCCGTGAGATGCTTAGCAAGGCTGACCCCTCTCTGGGTGACTTGGCAGTTGTGTATGACAAGAACATCATGGAGGCTTCTGGATATGCTGCTTGTCTCGCCGACAACACCGGGGAACGTGTTTGGATGGCGGAGTACTATCTCACTGATCCCGATCCACCAGTCAAGTGGGTTGATGGTGTCATGCATATTCGTGACGAGCAGAAGCAGTGGCATCCGATCAGAGCTTGTTTCCGTTACGTGACCCAGAAGCCATGGAATCGCTTCCCAATCAATCCAAAGACGATCGTCTTGAACAGTGTACCCTGACTCATCACAGATTGTATCTTGTCTTGCTGGCGGGCGTAACAAGATGATGGCATCGAGAGCGTACGACTTTTTCAACTCTGAACTCACGGGAACTGGTCTTGCTGTGAGGATGCCAGAGACGATCCGAAACGTCACCAAGAGCGAGATCCCACTGTGGGTAGACAGCATGGGTGGACATGCTGTCATCAAAGTCCCTTACTCCAATGCAGGTATTTGTATTGATCTGAGGTCAGGGTGTGTATACGATCACGAACAAGCAAGAATTGCAAGAGTTTATGGCCAAGGACCACCATTACGATAAGTTTATTGTACAGTCCCTCGTCGGTAATGCGTCCTGGTCTTCCATCACCAGAGCTGGCACATTTTATCATGTCGGCACCATCCCCAACAAGAAGCATCACACGTTTGTATCTGATCTGAGAATGATGATCTGTGCAACAGAGGAAGGGTTGCGACCCGTGGCTTGCTATGCCAGAAGAGCTCGCAAGCCGTTATGTGTGAATTTGGCTGATAATCCTCAAGTGACTTCATGGGAGATGCTTGGAACAAATCTATCTGTGAAGATGGACGACGAGTGGACAACGGAAGCACAGCGTTTGCTCCTGATGGATAGAAAAGACTTTAACCAACTTGGTCTGGGCATTGATGATCTGATCGATGCTTACATCCAGACCATCTTGTCTGTGATTGCGATTGACAAGATGTGTGAACGACTGATGAAAGACGCACCATTGAATGCTGAAAAGGACGACAAGTATCCATGGTATAATCGAAAAGTGTTTGACTTTGAGCTCTTTGAGGCTTTGAATCCAGATCCAGCCTTGCTTGATGAAATCATTCACTAAACTGTCTTTTGAGTCTCCTGACTCTTGGAATGTCTAGAATTCTTTGATGAACTTTATCAAACTCGCACACGCAGAACTCGCCTTGGAAGCACAGGACGGTGCTGATACTCATACAAGGCGTCAGTCTTAAAGACTTGTGGACACTTGTGCACCAAAGAATGCTCTTGGACAACCCACAGTCCAAACCACTGGACGCAAGTTTACAGCAACACTTGAACCAAACCTTGCTTACATTACCACACATTGAAGTCTCTAATCCATCAGACCCAAATTGTATCTTGAAGATGGACCAAAACAGAGCAGACCAGCTTCTGTTAGTCAAACGCTCACAGCCTGTAGAATTGCTGTCTGGAGCACTCAAAATTCTGAGAATCATTGCCAAAAGCAGACAGGAGGGCATCAACGCCATTGTTTTGAGTCAGACATCTGGAGAGCCATCAAAAGAAGTGTTCCGATACTTGAAAGTGCTCTTACAGGAACAGATTGTGTTCAAAATGCCGATTGCTTACAACAAGGGACCCACATCTCTGTTGATACATGCTCATTATGTCAGATATTCGTCTGTGTTTCAAGAACACATGAGACGCTCTCAGCATGTGTCTTCCATCACGAATGAGACCACTAGGCCACTAAGGATGAACACAGTCGAGGCTTTTTTGACACTCTTGAGAAACGCCAAGAACAAAACAATGTCAACGTATGATCTCAAGCACTGTTTACAGATTCCACAGGAGCATTCAGCACTCAAGAGCTACTACAGTCTCACATCTACCATGCAGCAGAACAAACAGATTGAATTGATCCGTGTGCCAATGGTCATTCATGAAAAAGAGCGATTGGTCAACTGTTACAGACTCCTTGAAGACAATACAGAAAAGGAAGTCGTGGAAAAGGAACCAATAGAGATTCGTGGATTTGACTATCATCAAACACTCGAACAGCAACTTTACTTTTGTATTCGTGAAACACCATCGCTGTCTACGAGTGAGATCAGTACCAGTCTCAACACTGCAGAGAGGATGATCAGTGTGCAAGTGGATACTCTGACAAGTGCCAAGAAAGTCAATATCACAACAACACAGCAACAACGCTCAAAAGTGCTCCGATACCATGTTCAAGGACACAAGGGAGAGAAGCATTCGTTTGAAAAGAGACGTGCTGCACTGCTGAAGCTCGTACAATCGGAAAAAGTAGTTCCTGTCATCAGAAACTCTTGCAAAACGTTGGATGAGATCTTGGGATCAGAAACATCAACAGACTTGAAGACAATGCTAAGAGATGGTGATTACTTGCACAGACAACGCAAACTCAGGAAGCATGTCGTTACTTATCTGGACAGCAATCGCAAGAGAGCAGTCAAGACATTGCTGCTTCAAAACGATCTAGAAACCAGCCATCCACTCGTTCAAGATTGTGTTCAACAACTGTCACTGGCTACGATGCGCACCGCAAAGGAACCACTCACAGAAGAAATGGAAGTAGATCTGATGCAGCTACCTGGTCGCAGAAAAACTACTGCTTCTATTGCAGAGCGCAATGCGATTGCTCGTTCGTATGGCTATTACTATTGTCACTGCTACCGTTTGAGATCTGTGCATGTTTGGTTGGTGAGTCTTGGTCAAACACAATCGTTACATATCAACTATCTGGTAGACAATGCCTCACTGCAACTGATTCTGCAAATCTTTGGCTGTCTGACAAACAATGACTATCTTGACAAACTCTTGGAAGTGCCAGGAAGTCTCAAGTTGAGATTCCTGGACATTCAGAAAGACCATCCAGAAGTGTTTGACAGCATCTTTACTGTTGAGCGACGCAGTAGAAACAGATTCAAGCACAGTCTCTTGCTTCTCTTGCAGCGATTAGAAACCATGCATCTGATTTCGATAGACAATGATGCTGTTATTGTACCACAAGAGATTACCCTGTTTGACTATTCGAAACAGCCAATGGAGCCACTGAGACAGATTCAAGTCACAACAGAAGAAGAAGCAATTCAATTTTGGACAGATCTTGAATCAGATTGCAGACTCAAGATGGGAGCATTAGATTCAGACCATCCGTTTGCGTATTTGTACTTGAGTGGCAATTGGAGACAACAGGCTGTTCTCAAGCCAGAAGAGCGTACAAAACTACAGAGCCACATCAAGGAAACAGAACTGGGGCTGTTTACGCCTTACAGATCGGAGTATCAACTCGAACAAGCAGCAAGAGACGCGAATGTGTCTATTGAAGATGCCAAGTCCTTTTATCGTTTGATTGAGCAAGAACACAGGAAGAAGAATGGCAGAGTGTTGGATTTGGCAAGACCTAACAAGATCAAAACCTTGAACAAACTCAGATTCAAAGTCAAACCGATCTTGCAACGTAAAATGTGGCCAGAAGAAGAAGATCAGCGTGTGATTATGGCAGCTGCCATTCTGAGTCATGTGAGTTCCAAGATTCCATGGTCTCGACTTGGCAAGACTTTTGGAGGCAGAACACATTCATCTGTTGGATCACGCTTTCGCAAGATTGTCAAGAATGGCAACAATCTGGCCATCTTTAATGCACTCAAAAGTGTCTGGCCCAACTATGGCAGAGCCTATGAACCAGTGACAAGAGAGACAATTGTAGATCTCCTTGACTTTTTCCAAGCAAGAATTGAACGAGACAGGGTATTTGAAAAAGTGAATGAGTTCATGCCTGTTCAAGCACAGACAGAGATGAGAATTGACATCAAAGACTATCTGGACGGCAACTATGACTTCAAGTTTGAGAGAACACCAACATGGCTCCAAGTCCTTGGGACAGTCTCAAGACCGATCAAGAATGCGTTTTGGAATCATTCGAGCCAAGGAGTGTCTTTAGATCCAGACTTTGTACCAGAAACGTGGCAAGTCGTGTTTGGCAACTTGTACACGATATCCAAAGTACTGTTGATCACATTAGATCTTTTTACAGTCTGAATGGGATCCAGAAGTGTCTTTCAACACGTTCAAGTACTATGGCGAACTCTTGCTGCTTAAAGTATTGAAACAGTTGGGTGAAGATGATGTGATTCCATCTGTTGGACAGACAGTCAAACTCAACAAGAAATACTTTCATTTGACAGACGTATTCAGGAATGGACTCAAGGGACAGATTGCTCCATCGTTTTTTGAAGAAGCCAGAGAGAGATCGCAAACGTTTGATGAATCCTTTGACATTCCCATGCCACAAGATGGACCATTGATGCTCTGTTTGTTGGATTTGTTCTTTAAACAGCAGCTGGACATATCCATCGAACTCACAACAGAACCACAAATGACGACGTTTGAGAATGACAATGTACACGGTGCATTTAAAGTCAGGATGCACTTGCTCGATCAACGGCCACGCAAACACTTGAGATTGGTGGATGACATTCAAGAGGTTGAAAACAACAGACTCGAGCAAGTGTATGAAATGATCAAACAGACAGGAGAACAGGGTTTGAACAAGAGAGACCTCAAATGTGACTTTGATCCAGAGCCAGTGATTCAAACACTTTTGGACCAAGACAAGATTGTCATTTGTGGATTCCATGAACCAGTGTATGTGGAGGCATCATGTTCAAAGCCATTCAAGGCACAGATCCACAAACATCCACAGGAAATCCTGCCAAGGATGTGGATGACACCAAATGGACAATTGTCGCAAGACAGACTAGATGAAGCACTGAATTGCGTGTATTCATACATTTTCTTGCATGCTGGTATCTCCTTTTCCAATCTGTACCAGTTTGTGTCCAAGAACTTTACACGTGTCGAATTGCATGAATTGGTCAAGATCTTGATCAAACAGCAGAAAATCACACAACGCACAGTCACTTATGACAAGATTGACACTCTCTTTGATGGACTCTTTGACGAACGACAAGAAAAAGTCAAAACCACAATTTTCATTCCCAACTGACTTTTGGATCAGATTGAAACTTGCGATACTGCTCCAGATTAAAGAGAGAGAGTTCTGTCTCATGCTCAATGCCTAATTCACTCAGAGACTTTGATAGATCGATAATTCTGTCGTCATTGTCCAGATTGATGACGAGTGTTGATGTCTTGGATTCATGTGCCTTGACATAGATTTTGAGAGTGTCATACTGGACCAATGCGAATGGTTTCATGCCAGGTGTGGATTTGATCTTTTCGACGCACATGTCGAGCAACTGCTTGCCTGTGATGGACAGGTCCACTTGCAGGACAAGGTTTTTGACTGTTCTGTACTCGAATGACTTGATGGCGCGAACAGTAATGGTTGTCATGAAGAATCTCAAAGAACTCGTAAACTCTCAAAAGATTCATTTCACCCGAATTCAACTAACAGCAGCCACCAGACTGTTGAGGTGTGACAGATTGACCGACTTTGATGTTTGCCTTGTCCTTGTTTGGTTGCGAAGAAGCAGTGGTGCCCATCCTATTGTCAGATTGAGTACTTGTCCTTGATTTGCTTGGCCATGGTCAGGAAAGCCTGTTCAACGTTGGTTGCCTTTTTGGCAGACGTTTCCAAGAAGGGAATGCCAATCTGGTTCGCGAATTCCTATCGTGAGATCAAAAACAGTAGCAGTCTGCGTATCGACGACCTTTTTGTCTTCCAAATCACTCTTGTTGCCAACCAGTAGCTTGTTGACACCTTCAGTTGCATAGCGGTCAATTTCCTGAAGCCACTGCTTGATGTTGTTGAATGTTTCTTGGTCAGTGACATCATAAACGACAATGATACCGTGTGCTCCACGATAGTAAGAAGACGTGATGGTTCTGAAGCGCTCTTGGCCTGCAGTGTCCCACTACTTTGAGTTATGATACAATCTGCAGTTTGACGGTTTTGCCTTCCAGCTCAATGGTTCGGATTTTCTGTTGTGAGTCAGTGTACAAAGTCAACACCAATGGTGCTAATGTAGCTCTCAGTGTACGTATCGTCCTACAGTCAGCAGGGGTACCGCAAATCTGAGAAGCAAGCAAGACTTGCCTACACCAGAGTCTCCGATAAGCAGAAGCTTGAAGAGATAGTCACTACATTCAAACGACATACTATTCAGCGTTCATGAGTGATGAGCAAAGCCCTGGCGCGCAGTCGCGTCAATCCTTGACACTGCAAAAGGCTCACTACCTAGCGCTCCATAGCGTATTTCTCCATCTCTCTAAATCTCATTAGAGCGACTACTCACTACTTCACAACAATGTGCTACCAATTTTGTCGCATTCTTTTCTCTCCACACAAGATAGAGTCTACACAATCACAGATGGCAGACCATTGAGCACAAATGAACAGCTACTGCTTCAGACACTACAGTAGTCATTCAGATCACATTCAACCTCTCATCTTCTGATACACTCTTGTACACGCACTCCTTGTGACTGCCAGTGCACTCTCTGACAGTCAATGGCAGTGTGGGCAGACAACAGTAGCTGCAGCAGAGTGATGGTACAGAAGCAGGAGTGGAATGGCAGCTGTGCTAGACTCAGGAGACATCTGATGCAACTCCAGGACACACATCCTGAACAGGTGACCAGATGGCTGGTTGGTGCGTGTTGAGTGTGGATGATGGACACGAGTCGAGCGAGATGCATTGTGGATGGGAATCAAGACAGTCTGAGGATCAAGAATGGCTGAAATGTGCGACACATGCAGAGATGCTATGGATTGTTCAAAGGAAGCAGTGTCAGCACAGCTTTCATCGGATCGTGTCGAGCAAAGAGCCAACAAACAACTGCCCAGACACCCAAAGGTCTGCACACCAACGTGTGGTCAATCATTTGATGGCTCCGAGCGTAAAGTTTATGCTCTTAGAGCTGCCAAACGAGTACTTTATAGTGCTACGTAATCAGCCTTCTGTAGTTTACTTGATTTCGTACAGTCGCAGCTTGGCGCCATCTCCAATGACGAGGTATGGATAGCAAATGTCAACACCATGTGGATTGGCATCTCTTTCTTCTTGCAGTTGCAGTTGGATATTGTACATGTAAATGCGTCCGTTTTGATCTCTAGTCAATGGATATACCCCTTGCCACAACTGTTCCTCTGCTCGAACACAGCGACTCGATGCCCGCGTCATGGGACTGATGCAGGACTTGTTCCAGGTTCGACCGATCGTACATGACCAATTTGCCTGACTCATAGCCACAATAGAGCACTGCATCCAATGCCAAAATAGACAACACTCCAGTGTCGCTTATCAAATGCTGTTTCACTTGTTGACCTTGAATGTCGTAGACACCCACACCACCCTGCTTGAATCCAACGTACAACAGATCCTGATACCAACTCAGACAAACTGGTGTCTGTGTGCCACTGACAAACTGTCCAGATTGTCCAGTTGAAAATCCATTATACCAAATCGTGCTCTTGATCGTACATGTGTGTGGATTGGAGATATCCCAGATTCTAACAGATCCATCTGCAGATGCTGATGCCAACAGTTTGCCATTCGAGTGGATCTTCATCTCCCAAACAGCATCTGAATGTCCAATCATCGTGTGAACTGACAAAATCACTGGTTTGATATCAAATACCTGGTCCAAATGGATCTTGATGCTGCCTTGGAAGTGGCCAGACTCTAATAGAAGCATCCAAACTGCCAGTGAAGCAATATTCATCCAGCAAACACACACACGTCACCACATCAGAATGCCCACGCAGTGTAAAGATCTCTCTGGTGTCAAACAATGTACTCTGTGTCCATCTTGATCACTTTGACAGTCTTGTCCTCTGAACAAGTGACCATGAGTTTGCCATTCGTCTTGACATCCCTGATTGGTTCCAAATGTCCTCTGTACTCTTCAATAAACGTCAACTGTTGTTAAAAGTCTCACTTTTGAACTACTCTGTGACTAAAGTCAATCTTGATACCTCAGGAATCTCCACTGTGTCATCTGGTGGTGAATCTAGTCCAAGATCTTGTTGCAATTCTGCCATTGTGAAGCTGTCCATGTTGATCGAATCTGCTCTTGTGCTCTCTGATGTCGATTCTTTTGCATCTGACTTGACGGACTCGTTTGCCTTTTTCACGACTGTGGTTTTGAGAGATTCAATTGTGATTGGTTGACTATGTACAGACTCCATCTGTGTGCTGAGATCATAGAGATGATTGGCTTCCAAAAGATATCTCGAGTCAACATCCAAACCCTTTCAAGACATCTCTCACTCTAGTTTCGTCACTCTGTAGATTCAAATCCACAAGGTTGACTGATTGTGGTCGCTGCTGCTTGACCAAATGTTCAAGCATCTTGACTCGCCTGGATAAGTCTTGCTTCATGTTCTCCATGGCTCGATTGTTTCCCTCCAAGAGTGCTATTTTGGCCTTGGTTTAATTCAAGTACTTTGAGATCACTCCTCTCGATTTCCCACTCATTCCGTTCCTTTTCATACTGTCTCCATTGTGCTTGCAAGAAGTGCAAGACCCCAGGAAATGTGTAGTTTGTCAATCCTTCTGGAAGTCCACTTGCCATGATGACAAAGTTCAAACTCGCGAACAGAGGATCTCAAGTGCTTCTGAAGCATCTGTCTTTTCACACACTTTTCTGTAACAGAGTCTCGTGTGTGCTTTTGTGAGAGAGATGGCTCTTTCACAGAGTGCTGGAAGTGAGTTTAAGGTCTGTTGTCGCATGATGGAGATGCTGTCACCGAGATAAGCAATTACTTGCTCCGATATGGTTGGATCTGTTGATGGAATATCGATGGACCATCGATCTCTTGGAATGTCACTGAAAACTGGATTTGTTTCTGTATCGCCTAATCTCAATGCATCTGGCTCAATAGACACTGCAATTGGCTCTAATAGCATTTGGTAGTCTTCTCGAGCAGTCACAAACCAACACACAATCTCTTGGAGCTGCTCCAAGTGTTTGAGAAACTTTTTGAGACTGTTTGGCTTCCATGTGTCAAGATAACAGATTATAATGCAGTCTGTTGGATCAGTGTTAAAATGCTTGGATTTGAAGTCGTACAATTCATGCATTCTCGTGATGGATCTGAATCTGTTCAACAATCGCACAAGAATGGGCTCCTGTGGAGATACGATCATCAGGTGGACTGGTTGTGCTCTTTTGGATGCTGCAGTGAGCAAGAGACTCTTTCTGAGATCGATCCATTCATCCACTTGCAACAATCCTTCGAGTATCAACCAAAATACCACCCAGAGACTGTGCCATGACATCAATTGTATCTAATGGCTTGCTGCTTGATTGATGTCTGTTGGGTTGCATGGCAATGCAGTAGATGGATGATTGCCAGCCAAAAGGCACCAGCATGTCCTTTTTGCAAATCAAATCATAGTCCTTTCCAACTCTCATATCCATTCCACCAACCATCACAATCTGAAACTGCTTTCTGAAGCATCCATCGCCTGGTACTTGGATTACACCACGTTGCAACTCGATACCGGTGCAATCTGAAACATGGAGGATCATGGGAGTGCCACAATGCACACACAACAAATCAATGTCATGCAATTCAGTCGTCATTATTGTTTTCAAGAGTTTGAGATGAGAATCTCTCTTGACCAGATGAAAACCAAACGACTCTCTCACATATCTACAATCAATCAAAATACAATGTGTTGGGATTGCGACATTGCTGTTTTGGACACTTGAACAGCTTAGAATACCCAACCACACTTTTTTGTTCCAGATGAACGAGTGTACAACTGATCCGACACATGGGAATGAGCGGATCCTTGAGCCAGTCTAGTATCTGCTCTTTTTTGTCTAGACTAGTGTCAATCTGGATACTGCAGTCCATGTGGCAGAAACAGTGGTACAAGTGAGACTCTGAGACACTCTTGTAGCACTGGATTAGATTGGATCTTGTCAATGATATAGGCACACACCATACAGACAATGTCCAGATGCCTTGGTTCTAGTGCAGACTCCAACTGCAAGTCAATCCACACCAATGGATCATACTCAATCACAAGATTAAAATGCCTAAACAACGAATCACTAGACTCTTGTTCTTGCTTGGCTTCCATCACAGCTCTGGAAAATAAACGATTTCCTTCAAGATCTGGATGAGTTCAAGTACATTGCAAGAGTCTGTTTGCCCATTCAATTTCAAATGGGCTCTCTGGAAGGGAGACTTGTGTGAGAGTGTCTTCGGACATTACAGGCTCTTGTGGTTTGTAAAGAAAGCTGTCAAAGGTTCTGGACAGTTCTTGGATGATCTTGATGCTTCTGTCCTCTGTTGCCAGCATGGTGGTCAAATTTTGATCTCGTGACGTGGTATCACTTATCTCGTGACATACCGTCCATAAGGGTCTAGAGTCGAATTTCAAGGTGCACTCCTGCATCCTTACTTTTACTGTTTGTGATCAATTGTGTTTATTTCACTTGACATACCTTGTGGGCTATATCACGGGCTTTGGGTATCACGTTCCGACAGTCTTGTTCCCACAATCAGTCACATGACACCTGAGCGGAGAATAAAAGACAGATGATCTGTCTCTGGGCATGCTTCCAGTTGTACTTGCACAATCGCTGCTGTCTCCATCTCAGATGAACTCGTTTCCAACCATCTCTGGAACGCAGTTTCTGTTGGACGGGAAGCCATTCTCGTTTGCCGGGACAAACTGCTACTACTTGTTCTATGCCCAGCCAAGTGATGTCGATGCTTTCTTTCAGATGGCAGTCCAGATCAAAGCACCTGTTCTTCGAACGTGGCTCTTTGCAGATGGCAACTACGCACCAAGCAATCCGCCGAATGCAGGTGGACAATCCATCTGGTTCCAAGAGCTTGTGAATGGACAAGTCCAATTCAACGATGATACAAACTCTGGTCTTGGCAGATTCGATTATGTGATCGAGAGTGCCAGACGCCACGGCATCAAACTGATTGTCACACTATCCAACAATTGGCAGGACTTTGGTGGTGCTGATTGGTACGTTGATCGACTCTCTGCATCAAAGACACACTCGAGTTTCTACACTGATCCAAAAGTCAGACAAGCTTTCAAGAACTATGTCCAGCATGTACTCGAGAGAACCAATGGATTGAGTGGTGTCCAGTACAAGAATGATCCAACCATCTTTTCGATTGAACTCATGAATGAGCCGCGTTGTGTGGGATCAGGCAGATATCCCTCAGATCCACAGTGTAACACACAAATAATCACTTCTTGGGTGCGTGAGATGAGCCAGTTTGTCAAATCTTTGGATTCCAAGCATTTGGTGACCATTGGTGATGAAGGCTTCTGGAACAACGGATTACCCTACGATGGTGCATACTCCAATGTCTGGGATGGCAGCAGTGGTTTAGATTTCTGGGCAAATGCACAATTGTCTTCGATTGACTACTTGGGCATTCACACTTATTTTGACAGCTGGGGCACTGGAGACGATCCAAGATTCACAAACAACACACTCACTTATATCCTTGACCATGCACTCGTGAGCAAAAGAGTACAGAAACCGATTGTATTGGGCGAGTATGGCGTCAGATCCAAACAGATGCGATTGCAAGACATGCCAAAGATTCAAAAGCAGTGTGAGGACAGTGGTTACGCTGGAACACTCGTGTGGATGTTTGGATCCAGTTGGTATGGGCAGCAAGGGTATCCAGACTACGATGGCTACACATTGTATCAATCTGATCCTGATTTGCAAACCATCTTCTTGGATCATGCTCTGAGAATGCTCAAGCAGTAAAGTTTACCATCTTACAGTTTCGTGTCTCGAAACCACTGGAGCATCGATCCATGCAGTCTGAGATCCAGCAGCGCATGCTCTTCACTGATACCAGAGTACACTGTCCTGAGTGGCAATCTTCTTTGGGTGTGATGTTCATACCGTTCATAGAATCTGATGGCTTCAGCCATGTCCAAACCAGTCATGTCAAATGACGTGATCGGCAAATGAGTCACACACAGCTGCATGGCTTCCAGAGGCACGTGGTAAGCAAACAGCAGCGACAGATGCTGCAATCTAATGAATGGTGCTTGCATCAATCTTGTGATTCCTAGATACAACTGATTCAAGTACTTCAACTCTAATTTCAACACTGATTTTGTCAGATTTGGTTGTAAAATGGCATCGAGCAAGAGTTTCTGTGAGCCCTTGCACTCATGGATGGAGAGTGATTGTAAATCCACAAAATGACACAATGCTCTCTTCAAATCTTCAGAGACCTTGATCTTGCGTAGACCCAAGTGCACCAAATGTGGACCAGTCAAAGTGCAAATAGAAATCAGGGACTCATTTGGCAGAAATTTGACATTCGAGAGTGTCAGACTTGTCAGTTGCATGCACAGTTTCAAAGGAAAGTCAGTGAATGGTCTGTACACTGGTCTCAAGTGTGCTGAATTGTCCAGATCCATGAGTTCATCTAGATTGGGAAAGCCAACGTCCAATTCAGTCAAATGCGGTTGATGCTTGACCAATCCATTAAGAATCTTGTCCAGTTCTCTATTCAATGTGCATACCTTGACTGATGATGCCTTGCAAGTGACTGAACTTGAACGATACTAGTTTTCCTTGTTGTCCTTCTTTGTCTCCGATCCTTGATCGCAATCTGTCAACGAGTCTGATGACAGTCTTGCCAGTGATTTGAAAGCAACTGGTGATGTCAAGTGTTTTGAGAAACGATCCCATCTGTTCTCCCAAGTGCAAGAGTCCGTGATTGGACAAGCGCTGCAACCCAGACAGATTCAGATGGCAGAGTCGCTCTCCTGTCTTGAAGGTGTCGGAGAGGAAGATGATGGACTTTTCAGTGATCTTGTAGCAGTTTTTGAGTGATAACGAATCCAGATGAGGCAAAAGCATACACAAATGCATGAGACATGCATCATCTACAAACAGACACTGGTCTAGTGCAAGATGGTGTAGATTGTTAGTCAGTGACAGTGTTTTGACTAGTTTGGTGTGATCCAAGAACATTGAGAGATATGGAGTGTTGGAGATGTCCCACTCATGCCAGAATTGCATTCCAGTCCATTGCTTGGGAGTCTGTTCAATGGCTTTGAAGAGAATGACAAATTGATCAAACGAACTCAGTTCTGGCTTGCTCCAGAGTCGTTTTGATGCAGGAATGCACCAGTTCTTGCAGACTCTGGTACAGAGTGCTCTCTCTCGTTGAGACAGATACTGGAACACTTGATGCAGCACATCAGATGGAACTTGCATTTGAGGAAAGAATTTGATCTGAACGACAGTTTACTGCTGCTTCTTCTTGGACCAGTCGGACAAGTATGGGTTCATCTGCAACTCCTCTTCCTTCTGCTTCTGAGCCTCGATCCACTCTGGAGTCGTGGTTCGCAGCTTTGGCAAATAGTTCTGGTTGAAGAAGACCCAGACACCAGCAGAGAGCAGACAGAAGCCGGCAACCCATCCAAAGACCTTTTGGTTCACTGCTGGATCTGGTGGAGCACGAGCACCGTAAGGACCATAAGCAATGTAGTATGCTGGGATCAAGAAACTTACCAGCTCTCTTTTGTTCAAGGGTCATCTTCTTCCAGTCTCCCTTTTGTGCTGCCAAAAGTTCGTCAGCAATTCTGCCTTGCTCTGCTTCTGGGAGCTTTGTCCATCTCTGTTCAATGTTAGCGAGTGATGGCGTAGAGTTGTATCTCTTGAATGGCTGGTTGACAATACGACGAAACATTGATGAAGCGAAAAAAGTTGTGAGCGAATTTTCAAAACGCGTGAAAATGAGTCAGAAGCCGATAACAGTCTCATTGTCGTCCATCTAGAGGAAATGACTGACAGAGTGAAAGGGAAATTCTATTTTCGTTTGGAAAACTTCCAGATCAAAACAATAAACATGATGCCAACACAGATGGCAAGAAACGTAATACAATACTTGGCGATGCTATGTGCATTCTTTTGATACTCTGCTCCCTGTTCTCAAAATTCAAACCTTGATGAGCTCATTGTGCGCAGATTCGAGATGGACGTTTGTCTGCTCGATGTTGTAGTCAATTCTATCCAGGACGGAGCCTTGGTCAATGACCATCGTGTTCAACTCTTTGAAAATCTCTGCCAGGCCGAGAATAGACTTGGCAATCTGGTTAATCTCTTGCTCACGTTGTGTGATGGCTGCCTCGTTGCTTGCGACTGCTTGCAGCTGCGCATCCGTGAAAACCTGGTGTCAAAATTCGTACAGAATCCAAATCCTCGTCCTCTTTTGTGCCTTGATGAAACTGTGTTGGCCCACCCTTGGCATCTCGCTGTCTCAACTCTAGTCTTATTCAAGATACTGTTGAGATAACGCGACTGCGTCTTTCTGAACTGCGACGAGAGTTCTTGCAGCTTTGCTGCCAGTGACATCTGGATGTTCTTGTTGAGTGCTGTCTCATCCTTTCGACGTTGGTAGATGTTCTTGATCATGTTTTGAGTTGTCTTGAAGAGCTACTATCAACTGCAAAACTCGCTGCATCTCTTCCGTGAGCCTCTCAATCGACTGTTCCTCATTCAAAGTGTCCTTGAATCCTGGCAGAGTATTCTTTTTGTACAAACTCTCCAGCTGCTGCATCTTTTCGCGTAAATGTCCAATGTTCTCTTCAATCTAGTGTCACTAGGGTTACATGTTGCACTGCATCCATCCTATCGTTAGTGTGGATACCATTTTGGGGGCAGTGCCGACATTTCCACAACAACTTCTCCTTGCTCCTGAATCAGACCAGCGTATTCCGAATGCTCATCCACTCGCTGCTTGTTGCTTCTATTGAACGAGTTTCTAAAGTTTAGAAACAGGAGACTTCTCGATCGAGTTGCCATCTTCGCGTCAAAGTGTCGTCAATCCTTGTTCTCACTGGTCAGGTTGTCATCTGCTCAGTTTCTGATAGAGGTGTGAATTTCACCTTCACGCGCCAATCCATGAATTCAGACTCTAGACAGTTTAAACTTTGGAAATCTACTTTTGAATGCTTGAAATGATACAAATCAGGTCTCTCGAGTGAAAATCAGAAATGGCTACATAGAGACTGTCTGAATCTTTTCTAATACCATGCACACTTTCTCTTTCAGAAAACCAACAATTTTGTCGCATTTTGAGATCATGGAGCAACGTGCAATGCCAGCCAATCAAATTTCCCGCGTATTTAAAATTTTCACATTGAAGATCAGCTTGACATGGTAGCTATTGAAGAAGTTGAACACACCCACGACCACACTCATGACCACGAGCATGATCACGACCACGACCACCCAGAGGACGAGACCATGTTGGGCGGCAAGAACATCTCCCGTGGAGAAAAGAAGGCCAGAAAGGCTCTTGCCAAGATGGGACTGAAGCATGTCACTGGAGTCACTCGTGTTGCTATTCGCAGACCAAAGAATGTCGATTGTTTGACTTTAGATTCTGTTTGCGATCAACGCTCCAGATGTTTACAAGTCTGCTTCTTCTGACACCTACATCGTCTTTGGAGAGGCTAAGGTTGAGGACATGAACCGCATTGCTCAAGCAGCCGCTGCTGCAGCCGCTGCACAAAAGCCAGCTCAGGCTCCTGCTCAGAAGGAAGTCGAGGCTGCCGAAGAGTCTGTTGGAGAGGACGGTGTTGATGGCAAGGACATTGACTTGGTCATGCAGCAGGCTAACGTTTCCCGTGCTGAAGCCATCAAGGCTCTCAAAGCAAACAACAACGATATCGTTAATGCCATTATGGAATTGACCATGTGATAAAGCAGATTACTCCCTCATATTTTTACTCTTTTGAGACTTGCCACTGACTCACAAGATGATCGGCTTCTGTCAGGATCTCTAATGAGCGACAGTGAAAGGCCATCTCTGTCCAGATGAACTCTTGGATCGATCGCTTAAAGTCCTTGTCCTTTTGCTGGTCAAAATGATACTTGGCTTTGTAAAGGGCCTCGTTGCCACGACTCAAGACCTCAGTCGCATTGGCAAGCTCAATCTGTGCCTGTCCCTAATCTCAACTCAAATACTATGCGTGTTTTCGACTGCAGATCTCCAGTGTTCTTGAGCGCAGCAGTCTCTGCCAAGTGTCTCTTCTTCTTTTGTGTGTCCATCTGGTGTCTGTGCTCCTTGACTTGGTGGAGCATCGTTTGACAGAGCTTGGAATACATTCTCACTGGCTCAAGAGCCATCAACTGCATGCGTGCAGCCATTTGCTCTCTCGAATGCTCACGTGTGTTCAGAAGCTGCACTAACTGGTCAATGGATTGATTCAGATGCGGAAACTCTTCCTGGCCCACTTGCTGCATGACGTGGATCAATTCAAGTACCATTGCAGAGCTTGACACTCTTCTTGTACTGGCGCATGTGGTTGCGGATGTATGCGTCCATGGCGCCATCCAAGAGCAGCATGTTGGTGTCTGTTCGCTTGACGTTGGCTTTCGTGAACGTATTGAACTGCTCGCTATCTTGAATCAAGGTACTTGTTGAATCCCTGCTCGGGAGACTGGGGAGAGCTTGCAGTTGTTTGTGGTGACAGCATCAAGTACGCGTTCGTGTCAACGCGATGTCGCTTTATTGAATGAACTTGAGATAGTACACCCATGCAGTGCTCGTGTTCTGGTTCGTGATGGTCAGTTTGCCAGTCTTGCTCACGTTGGCTGAAGTCACTGTCTTCTTGTCTCCCTGCGACTTTTCTGCTGGCTTGTCCTTGTCTGTCGGTGCCTTGTACGAAATAGAAAGCTGAATCGTCTTTTTGGCTGGCACAGCTTCTTCCTTTTTGACCAAGAATGCCGGATTGTCCTGAAATCAACTCAAATACCACAACAAAGACAAACGTGGCGTTCTGGTTAAAGACATTCTTGAACGACACAAGAGAGGGAGTGCCTGCCTTCAAGATGATGGGTCCTTGTGGTCTTGGTGGCACACAATGTCCCTGCAACGGACAAATGTAGTCTCCGCCAGTTGGAGAACTCACAATCAGCTGTGTTCTCACATCTCCGAGTTTGGAAGGCTCATACGTGATGTCGAGTGCGATTTCAACACCATTGACAGTGGCTATTGTCAAGAAATGTACCTGCTGGTGCAATCACAGACTTTTCAACGCTAAACTCTGGATTGTCAATGCGGCAAGTGTACTCTGTCTTGGTCTTGGCGTAAGAAATGAATCTAAAGCTCTGTGTCTGGCTGCCTCCCAATCCAATCTTGAAGTTCAATGGTCTCTCAAGCCCGCATGGCACAGAGACAAGCTTGAGGTCGTACGTGTAGGAGCCAAGCTCTGGAGAGACAATCGTCACTCTAGAAGTCGTTTCTCGTGGCAAGAGTGGCAAATACTCGATCGTAAACACTGCTTCAGATCTAGAATCAAATCAAGTACTTTGGTTGCACTGATTGTGCATGAGATACAGTCAAATCTGAATTGTTTGTCGAGCCATTGAACGACACCGGCACCGAGAGTGGATTGTAGATCGTGAGCTCACGTGTCTGCAACTGTCTAACAACACCAGCTATCTCGAGCGTGGAAATGACACCAGCTGGCAATCCCTTGTACGTGAGGTTGTAGAAGAGATATTCTTGAGTGGTCTCGTTCTTGAAAATCATCTTGAAAGCCACTGGACCATCCTTGTAGGCGTAATAAGTGAACTTGTAGTCTTTGGTGTGCAATGGAGGCACATCAATAAAGTCATGGCCCTTGATGACTGCACCAGCATCTGGCTTGCTGAACTCTGTAATGACTTTGAATCGCTGTGGTCTTCTGAGCCAGTTGTTGATTGGCAGGACTTCTGTAAACGCGGTTTTGCATGGAATCTCTCTTGTGAGTGTGTCTGCTGCCATTGGCTTGTCAGCAACACCAATGAGTTTGTACAGAATACCAGTGCCATCTGGCAACGGGAAGAAGATCGATCCTTCATGTCTACCACCTTCACCCAAGCCATTCGTTTCTAGAGGCACAAACGAGATGTCATACGTTTTGGATTGACCTGGTTCAACATCAATTGTTTCTGGTCCTTTCCAGTACTCGTTGTCAATGATTGGCTGAATGTGCCAAGCATTCGCAGTTCTATTCGAGAGAGTGATGCTCTTTGTGTCTGGTGATCTCACTGGAGAAGCAAACTTGATCATATCCGTCTGGTTCGGTTGTGGCACACACATTCCAGTGACAGTCAAGTAGATCGACTGCATGCCTTCAATCTCACAAGGAATGTTTTCGTAGCGAATGTCCTGGTTCAATTCTGTTGGATGGAACGTGATTTCCAATGGAATCTCCATTCCTGGTGAAATGTACCCGTCGGTTGGTGAGATCGTAAAGTCTGGCATGAATCGCTTGTGATCCCAGAAGAACTTGGCACCAATGTCACCAATGTTCTGTAGCTGGATGCGTCTCGTGGTGAATGATTTCTGCACAACTGCTCCAAATGGCACGACGTCGTTCTCGAGTCTGACGTCTGTTCCTTGACAAGCACCAGAAACCAAGAACAATGGCTTCGACATCCCCAGTGTCTCCATCATGATTTCTTCAGTCAACGGTGGAATTCTGCGTCTTGGACTGAACTTAATTTCCAGATTCAGCGTGCCCTTCGGTCTCAAAGTCAGATCTTCAGTCGTAGAAAATGTGAAACCAAGACTGGCTAGAGTAGCGATCGCATTTTGACCTAAACTGAATGTGACTGGCATCTTGGACTTGTTGATGAGCTTGCACACTCGTGAAGCAGTGTGTCCGATTCTTAAGGCACCAAAGTTGACATTTCGCTGATCAGCTTCGATTCTGAGCTCACTGCCTTCACCCGTGACTGGCAACTCAAAGTTAGAGAGACCATTGATCTCAAACTTGATAGTATCCGCGTACAAGATCGCTTCTCTTGGCAAGAACGAAACTTGGATCTTGGTGCTGTCTCCAGGACTGAGTGTGCTGAGTCCCTTTTGGACATCAAGCCACGGAGATTCATTCGAGATGATGTCGAACGAGATATCACGCACATCCTGGTTGTGAATCTCGATGAATGTTGTCACAGGTGTCATGCCTGGTCTCACGATAAACTGTGGTCCAAACTCTATGCTTGACTTTGAGAATCGGAGCATTGGCTTGACACCTGTGCCGAGAATTGTCAGTGGATAGACACCAGCATTCACGATATGACAAGAGAGCTTGACATTCTTGAGTGATGTTGTAGAACCAGGCGTAAACGTGATTTCACAGCTCAAACGTTCACCGCGAGCCACGGTACCAATTTCAGGAACCACACACAGGAATCCACCGCGCTTCATGCCCTTCCATGCAAAGTCAAAGTTCACTTTGCCAGAGTTGATGATCGTCACTCGCTTCACTCGCTTTTCGTTGATCTGCACTTGACCAAAGTCAATCAGATTCTCAGAGTCGATACCCTTTGCAAGATCAATGATGGCGCCATCAGAGAGCTCTGTTTGCAATGTTTCATGGATCTCGTAGCCTTCTCCTTTGATATTGACTTTGAGTGGTGTTGGCTTCTTCTTGACGACACAAGTGAGGTTGAAGTTGAACGTCTTTTCTGACGAAGGTGTAAACACGACTTCGATCGCCAGCTTAGCGTTTGGAGCCACAGTGCCACTTGTTGGAGAGAACTTCAAGACTGGAACACCATCCAGTCCGAGATCCACAGACGTCTCACTAAATGCAAACGAGAACGCATTGGATTCGTCATTGACCACATAGATGGTTTCTTTGATCTGTCTGCCAACCAGCACGGCTTTGAAATTCAGACTGGATGTGTTCAAGTAAACAGAAGGCTCTGTGCTGAATCCAACGAGCAGGAATGGAATTCTGATGCCATGTTCTGGAATAGAAAACTGCCACAGCGATTCTCGAACGTCAATGGTCTCAGGCATGAACTCAAACACGACTTCAGACTTTTTGTTCGAGAGCACGAGCCCCTTTGGTGTCAGACACTTGAAGAACGAGTTGTCGGTGGTGGCATCAGGCTTCCATTCAAACGTGTAGTTGAGATGCGTCGGGTTGACAATGTAGAACTTTTTGACGTTCTTGCTCTTGACACCAAGGGATCTAAACTCGATAACCTTGGTGTTTGGCTCCAGAACAAGTGGTGCATCTCCCTTGTCATTCACTTTGCGTTCTGCCATGATGTAATCGCTGTCTGGCAATTCAAAGTGGCAGAATGGTCGCTGAGAAGACCCGGAAAGTCCAATTATTAATGGCTTCTGGTCTTTTGCTAAATTCTGGATCTCACCACACAGCACTGCTTTGTAGTCGTCGACATCTCTTGGACTGAACTTGACGATCATGATCTGAGTCTCTTGTGCTGGAATGGACCCAGTAGATGGCAAGACTTCGAACGGAGACTCTTCTGGATCGAGAACATTGCCTTCGTCATCAGTGATCTTGAAATTGAACTTGATCACGACTTTGCCACTGTTTCTGACTGGGAATCTAAAAACACGGGTCTGGAACATGAGCGTGCTTCTAAAGTTGATGGCGCTGGTTTCACATTCATATGTGGAGTAATCAGCATAACCAGACAGCAAGAGACTGTACTCTCCCAGGTTGCCTAGGGTCTCAAACTGTGGCTCTGGCAGATTCTCGATTGTCTTCTTGCCTTGAGATCCTTTTTCTGGACTGACCCACTTGATCACCTTCATCTTGTCATCCCAATCGTGCTCCTGAACAAGCGCTTGGTTCAAGAGACGGATCTTGCTTCCTTTGACTGGCACCGTCTGTTTCTGAATATCCACAACTTGCTTTGGTGCAAAGTGTACTCCAATCTCATGCTCGGCTCCTGGGCGAATGTGGCACACTGAAGGCGAGAACGAAAACTCATTCGTATCTGTGAACTGGACTCTGACATAGTCTTGCGCATGGTTGTGGACCTTGAAGGACAAGTGCTTGCTGTCACCCACAAAGCAATCGGTAAACACAATCTCATTGTCTTGGTCATCCTGCAATCCTTCAAACGTCAAGTCATCAATGTAGCCTTCACCCGCAACCTGGACACAATACTCTTCAAACGAGTTGTCTGCAATCTTGACACGAAGCTCTGCCTCCAGCTTTCTAACACTCGATGGCTTGCATCTTATTTCCACGTTCTTCAATTCCTGTGGCTTGAGCATCAGATAGGAGTTGATGAGTGGGCATTCAAAGTCATCCGAGTCCTTGGCCGTCCATTCGAGCTTGAACTTGCAAGGAATGATGCCATCGTTCTTGACGACAATCGACAGCGTCTGAGTCATTCCGACCAACAGCCTTCTGAACTTGAGCAATGGCAGGCCCATTTTCGACTTGATCGTCGGTTTCTCGATGGAGATTCTTGGGAGTGTGCCATCACCGCGCAGTTCAAATGCCAAGAGTCTGTTTCTACCTTCACTCACGTTTTCCACCACAGCTTCAAACAATCCAACATAAGACTGGATGTATGTTGGATGGAAACTCACAGTGATGTATCTGTACTCGTGGCTTGGAATACTCAACTTCTTTGGCTCCACATCGAACGCAAAGTCGTTTCTGTCATCCTTGCTCTTGCCTCTTGGCTTTGCTGATAGATTGACATCGCAAGACACCTTGAATGGATTGGAAATCTTGAAATGCACTTGTGCTTGGTTGCCAGCCAAGAACGCACCAAAGAAGAACACGCGATCTTCTTCAGCATACACGTTGCTCTGAGAACTAAAGAGCTCGAGTCTCTTGACGACAGCTTGGTCTTCAAAGATAGATGAAAGATCAGTGGTGTTGATACCTGGCACACAGCTCTCTCCAGTGAGTCTGTACTCGAGCACGTCACTGTCCTGTGGAGAGCGCTCAGAAATATCCACTGCAATCAACTCTTCGTAGAATCCTGGCACTTCTGCATGGAATTCGACTGTGATTGGCAACTTGCTGTTCGCAGGCACGGATCCAAATGTTGGATAGACAGTGAATGGTCCCAACTGCAGCTGATCTGCTTGTTTTGCATTCACGTCCTTCTTTGGATTCTGCTGCGCTGCATTGTTCATGGCAGTGATCTTGGCAGCTGATGGCGACTGCACTGGTCTCTTCCCTTTCGCAGACGTTTTTGGCTTTTGGATGCTGCGCTCAATGGCTTTGACCACTGTCTTGTATATCGAGAACTTGAAGTCAAACTCACCCATGTTCTCAATCACAAACTGTCTCGTGACTTTGTTGCCATGCACAAGAGCACCAAAGTTCAGATCTCTCGCCGGCAAGACTGAGAATCTGCTGTAGACAGAACGCGCACTGATCTTGACCGGAATCGATGCAGTCACTTCACCAGTCGATGGTTCAAAGACAATGCATCTCAAAACGTTCTCATCTTTGATCGCGACTTCAGTGTGGCTTCTAAAGACTACCTGAACTGCAAATGGCTTCTCAGAAGGCTGGAGAATGCCGTGTGCTGGTGTCACGACAAAGAGCTCGTTCAAGTTCGCAGTGTCAAACATGAACTTGAATCCGACTTCGTACTTTCCTTTGTTCTTGAGTGTGCAGATTTGCTTGCCTTCTTCAGAGACTTTCAGCACACCAAAGTCCAGACCACCGTCGAATCCTTTGGGGAAATGCACATCCATGGCAATATCATAGGCTTCACTCGTGATGACGATTGGAATGTCATGCACAACTTCTCCGATACGATCGCCGTCAAAGACTTCCAATCGGACGACTTTCTTGACCGTGGCTGCCTTTTGACTTTTGAACTCTGCCAGAATCAGTCCTTCACCGCCAGGTTCAATCAAGCCTTCGATAGGCGTGATTGAGAACTCATCTCCCAAGGCTTCGACACCATTGAAACGCCATCCGACACTCAAGAGCGTTGGATTCTTGACCTTGAGCTCTCGTTTGTCTGTTCTGCCAACGAGGATCTTGTCAAACGCAATAAATTTCTTCTCCATCTCAATATCTGGCTTGACACCAGTGCATGAGACCTTGAACGTGAACGGCTCTGGATTGTCTTTGATGCTGACGATGAACAGGTCTTCAAAGTGGTTGCTTCCCTTTGGATAGGCCCACAGATTCACTGTTTGAGATTGTCCAGGTGCAATATCGAGTGTTGGTGGTTCAAAGAAGAAGACATCGCCTCTGGAGTCGTTCTTGAGAGAAAACTCTAGCTTGACTTCCGTCTGTCCAGAGTTGATCATCGTGAATGTTGCCTGATTTTCAATGTATCTCTCGGCATACTTTTCCTTGGATTTGCTCTGCAGCAACGGGCCGAACTCGTACGTGTCCGTGGCTTGAACATACTCGCCATGCAAAATTGTCTTGTCTGGCTTGGTCTTTCTCCACTTGGCAAAGACCTTTTTGTGGTCTGTCACCAGATGTGGATACTGGCAGATACCGCTGCAGCTGATCTCAAACTGTTCTTTTTGACCAGCGATCTCGAATCTAAGCTTTGTCTCCACCTTTCCAACTTCAACAGGACAGAACTTGACCACAAAATCCTTCTTTTCTCTAGGCAAGAAGGACCAGCGATAAGAAACCGGCAGTTGCTTCTCTACTTCCTCTTCAAACTCCTGTTTCTCTTCAGTTGGTTTTGAAGCGACTTTGACAGGCTTTTTTGGATCCACTGGTGCTTTTTGAGGTGGCTGTGCTTGTGGCACAACAGCAGCTGGGACTGGATCTGCAATCTGCTTTGGTTCTTCTTCAGGCTCGACATACAAACCAAGAGAGAAGATCTTGGAATTGGCATTGCGCTGTCGCACAGGTGGGTAGTAGTAAGCCTTCTCCAAGAGCGCGTCTTGGTTCCCACTTCCGTTCTGCTCTTCTTCCAAAGGTGGTGGTGGAATGTGGTCAGAGATCTGCTTGAACAACTGCTCTTCATCCAAAGAAGTGGCATTGATCTCAGTGAGCTCCACCACTGGCTGCTCTTCCTGCTCCAGTTCTGGGACGGCGCCTTGTCCAGCAGCTTCTGGAGTCACAGCATTGTTGCCTGCTTTCTGTGCCTTGGCTTTCTTTTCTGGTGCTTGCTGTGTGGATTTCGTGTTCTTGTCAGAATCACGCAAGGCAGCCAGACAAGACTCGAGCGTAGAGAGATACTGCTCGGTGCGATTGAAGGTTTGTGGATTCACAAATGACTCCTGGTCAAGACGAGAGACATCCTCGTCCTTGTCCTGTGCCTTTTCTGGACGTGCATCCACACGCTCTGCTTTTTCAGCTCCCTTTCCACCTTGCTTTGGCTTTCCTTTGACAGCCTCTGCTTTCACCTGCGGCTTTTCAGATTTTTCGACTGTTGGCTGTCTGCTGTGCTGCTTTGCTTTTTTGGCAGCCTGCTTCTCGTCTTCTTGTTTGCGGTTGCCCTGCTTGCTCTGAGCCCCTTCCTCCAAGTGTCTGCGATTGCGCTGTCGCTCTTCAAACTCCTTGGCTCGCTTTTTGTACTTTTGCATGCTTGCATCATAAGCAGCTTTGTCATTCTCAGAGAGCATGTCGTACTCGTCTTCAGACAGCTCCTTGACTTTAAGGGCTTCCAATTCTTTGAGATCAATAATCTTTTGTCTGTTGGCATCACGTTCCTTAATCTTGGCCAGATCAGTGTTCAAGACAAAGAAGATAATCTTGCGACTGCGATCTGAAAATGCCTTGGTCACGGCTTTCAACACCAATGGGATGTTTTGGAGATACTTGCAGTCCAAGCTGTCCAAAACAACGCCTTTCGACTCGTGCTTTTGAATGACTGCTTTCACAATGTCAGAAAGCAATTCTGGAGACACTTGGTCGTCCTCTGGGGTTTCTGGTGATTCTTCAGTCTTTGGATGTATCTTCAAATACTGCGACACGAGTTCATCCAAGTGCACGTACACTTTTTCGAATCTAGCAGCAATGCGTTTGGCTTGCACAGTCTTTCCAGAGAGCGGTGGTCCGTGGACGATAATGTTTTCTAGCGCAGCATTGTCCTGCTTGGCCTTCAGCTCTGCCAATTCACCCACTTGCACAATGTCTTGAGACTCGTCTGAGAATTTGTTCATGGGAACTCTGTTTTCCAACAGATGATCCAACAAACTAGCACCAGGATCCTTTGGTGGAAGATAAATGGCACCCTCATCAAAGTTTTGGATCGTTCTCAAGATCTCTTCTTCCTCGAGATACTGTGTGTCACTGTCGACAGCGTACATTTCGATTGGATAGTTGACCATGTTCTCGATCGTGAATCTGTACTCTCCACCATCTGAAAAGGGAAACACAGGCCCAGAAGAGATCGAATTGGGAGTGAATGTCACAGTTGGCTTGATACCCGTGCCAATGACATGGAATCCATAGACTTTTGGGTTCATCTGGACCTTGATGGGTAAGATAAAGTCAAAGGTCTTTTCCTCTGTTGGCGTAAAGCGAATCATGACTGTGCCAGACTCCATGGGACCAAGACTGCCAGATTTGGGAATGATTTCGAAATCTGGATAGATGGGATACTTTTTCGTTGGCTTGTCTTCAGAATACCACTCGCATGTGACATTAGTTGCATTTTGGATCTGCGTGACGATGGTTTTGCGATAACCAGTGAGGACTTGTCCAAAATCAACTGGCTTGTCATTTGCAATGTTCAGACTTGGAAGTGTCACTGCCACTTTGAGCAAGACTTTGATGACTGGACCACCAGCAATCGAGACTGAAAGTGCAATTGGTTGCTCTGGTGCAGCATACTTGGCATTGAAAGAAGCAAAGAGCTCCACTTTCTCTCCAGGTGGCAGTCCCTTGACCTTTTCCAACTCAAGACCAAAGCCAGTATTGAGTAACGTGTCTTTGTCAAACGAAAACGTGACTGGGACATTACCAGTGTTGGTCAAAAACATGGATTTTCGGACTGACAGATTCTTGATCACAGTGCCAAAGTCCCAGACGTAGACATAATGCACCACTTTGCCAAAGTCCAGAGTAGGCGGGTTCTTTTTGAGGAACTTGCTCTTGAGATACACCAATGGCGAGCCAATGTAGTTAACTTTTTGTGTATCTTGTTCCAAAAGACGCATCTGGTCAGGCTTGAGACTCTTGAGGTTAGAAATCGTTTGATCTCTCAAGAGAATACGATCAGACTCGGCATCAGCCAAACTGGACTGCAGATTGGGATCCAAAAGAGGCAAACTGGCTTCCAAGCGAGGGAACGACGGTTCAGCAATGACATTGATGTCGATGGGTTCGTTGTGTGCAATCTGAATGTAAAACTGATCATGCACACGCTCTGGCACAATAGAACAGAAACGAAGCGTGAGCGTCTCTGATTGCTTTGGACTGATGGTGCCGTTTGCTGGGAAGATCATAATCTTCTCATACAGATTGGAGTGAGGGAAAATAATCACCTTGAAGTCAAACGTCACCAATCCATCATTGTAGAGCGTGATTTCTCGTTCGACAGTCGTTTGGTAAGGAATGACACCGAAATCAGCAACAGTGCTGTCAAAGTGGAATTCAAACTTGGATGCTTCGCCCTGAAGATCTAGCTCGTACTTTGGTCCACCCACGACGTCACAGAGAATTTTCTGGTTAAAGTTCTGTCCAGGCTGGCCGTAAAAGTAGACTTCCACGTCTTCAGTCTGGTTTGGCTTCAAGACACCGCAAAGAGGCTGAACGTCAAAGACTTGAGCAATGTTTGGATCCAGATACTCTTCCTGTTCCAAAAAGTACCATTGATACACCACTGGCAAAGTGCTGGAGTTGGTCATCTGGAACACTTGACGCTGCTCGACATCGGTTGGAATACAGCCAAAGGAAATGCCACGAGTGCTGAACTGCAGATTAGGGAAACTGGTTTCAGCAAAGAGATCGATAATATCTCGCTGTGGATGCTCCTTGTAAGTGATCAGGAGCTTGCTATGCTCTTTGGACGACACACGAACGACATTCTGTGAAGTATCGTAGCACACATCCACGTACATGGTCTCTCCTGGATTCAGACAGACGTTGCTGATCGGAGACTTCAAGTGGAATGGTTTTGGACACCTGATGCTGACAGTCAAGGGGAGAGAAGTTGTGTTTGACATTGACAGCTGTTTCTCTAGGACAGGACCACGTTCTTCTGAAGTGTGTGCGGAAGAGAACTTGATTGTCCCTGGATTGTACGAGATCAAGGGAGTGATAAAGTTCACAGACACGATCGACTCCAGAATGAGCTTTCTGGTCGGATCCTTTTCCAACACTGTCTGACAGAGCAGCTTTTCCTTGACCTTGACTGCCTCATTTGAGACACCTTTGATCAAGATGGTTTGAGAAGCACCAGGTCTGAGAGTGAAACGCTGTGGAATGACTTCAAACAACGATTCACGGTCTCTCTTGACGTTTTGACTCGAATGTCTTCCATCTTCTCTTAGCCAAGTGATGGATTGTGATCTGCGTCCTTTGTTGGTCATGACATACTCGGCAACACATTCACAGTTGCTAAAGACATCGCCGAAATCAACATTACGCAATCCTTCGTTGAAGACGATGGTAGAGCCCTGTCCACGAGCCATGAGTTTGACTTCGTGCACTTTTGGAGACTGCTTGATATTAATTTTGAGGATTTCAGTAAACTTGACAATGTCATCCAGAAATGCAGTGATTCTGATGTCAAACTTGTCATTGGGTGCAATCTTGCTCGAAAGTGGATAGACATCAAACGTCTTGGACTCTGTTGCAGTGCCACAAGTGAATTCAGCTGGCACTGGAGACGTGTTGTGCAAGGTCAAGATCTCGACTGCACGAGACAAGACTGGGATCTTGTTCCAATCGACTAGATTTCTGGAAACAGAGACTTCTGGTCCAATGCCATTCGCAACAATATCTACTAGTAATGGAGTGCTGCCACTACCAATGATCTTGACCATGATGGTCGAGTTCAAGACACCCAGTCGCTTGAGTTGGACGTTCAGTGGAATCGAACAGGACGAGTGTGGTTCAATGATGCCAGAGGGTCTTGGAGACGTGTACTGGAATGCATTCAAAGAGCTTGCATCCTGTGGCATCAGATCAAATCGAGCAGGATAAGCAGTTTCGTTCAAGAGTTTGATTTCAGTCTGGTACTCATAGTCAAGGAAGCAGTCCTTGAGATCAATGAGCGACTCTTCGACATCAATCTAAGATCAGAAAAGATGCCTTTGGAACCAAGCTCTCTGTTTCTCCTTTGAGACGCAAGAGATCGTTCTCGATGGATGGAATATCCACAATAATGTCAAACTCGTACTTTTTGATGGTCTTTGGGAACAACTGAACAGCAATAGACTGTGAAGAGTTGGGTGGAATATCACCAGATGCAGGAGACAAAGTCACGTCTTCAACAGCAGTACCATCAGCATCTTCGCATCTGAGATGGAAGCGCATTGGAATCAATGAAGTATTGACCAGATTCACAGTTTCAGTTTGCTTGAATCCATAAGAAGTGTTTGGAATGACCAAAAATGGCTTGTCAAAGTGAAAAGTCGGTCCAACGACAGTGCCATCAAACTGTATAAACAATGGTGCAACGCCACCCTCCAACTGCAGCTCAAATCGTTCGTTGAAAGAGCCGAGAATGTCAGATGCAAACTGGATCTGAATCACCAACTGTTCTTTGGCTTTGATGATACCAGAACTTGGTGTAAACGTGAACTTGGGTCCAAACTGCGTCTCTGCATTGGAGAAGCTGAAGTTGGATGGAATGTTTCCTTCGTTCTCCATCACGACCTAGAATCAGGCAATGTACAGTAAAGGAATGACTGGTGTTGACAAAAACGCTTCCGATACTGAGTTGTGTGTACGAAAACTTGACCTTCGGACCCAATGCCACACCTTTGATCTGCAACGGCAAACGCGTCTCACGTCCCTCGACTTCACAGTAAGGCATAGTCGTGAATTCACCAGCAGTGTTTGGCTTGAACGCAATGGAAACTTCCATAAAAGAGCCAGGCCAGATGCTTCCCTCGATAGGAGTGATCTTGAAATGCTCTGCTTCATACAGGAACGGAAAGTTCTTGATCTCACGCTCCTTGTTCTAGAATCAAGACAGATACTTTGTACAAACGCTTGAAGATAGACAGATCCATCATGTCATACTGTGGCTTGCGACTGTGAAAGGCTTCGATCTCTGTCGTTTCTTCAGTGTGCAATTCAAGCAGCTTTTGTTGACGGTAATGCTCTTCCTCAATCTCATTTGGATATAACTTCCAAGCGAACTTGACCATCTTGTCAGAACGATTAATGAGCTTGACAATTTTGGTGTTGAGCATGTTGTTCCAAGTGTTGTCCATCTTGACATGGTTCTTTTCCAGTCTGATGTTGATATTGTCTGCAATACCCATCAATTTGACAGAAACTGACTCTCCAGTGTCATACTGAATGATCATGTTGGAGTGGAAGCTGCCAATGTGCTTTGCAATGAACTCAACATTCAACTGAATGCTCTTGCCTGGTTCCACACTGGCGTTCTTGGGATTGACTGAAAACGGATGTTCAGTCTGGATAGTGAATTTGGCAGGTGCATCGCCAATGTTTCTCACCAAGAGTGTCTTTTGAGTCTTGAGCTTGACTGGGCATTCTTCAAACACGAGCTCATCACTAATGTCCAACAAACCTTGGTTCAGATGACTTACCACGCGCACCAACAGTCTTGATGGGGACACAAAACTTTTCACGTTCAGTGACACAGATGAGGTCAAACATGTAGTCAATCTTCTCTTCTGGAGAGAACTTGACAATAAAGGAAACATCCATTCCAGGAGCGACTTTGTCAGATGAGAGGGCATCAGACTTCCATCCTTGGACATGAAAGTAAGGGCTTTGAGACTGCTCTAGACGGATTTTGCGTCCTACCTATGTTCAGAATGCGTACTTTGTCCATGTTGCGAAACGAAACGACTAATTCATAAGTGCGAAAGGGCTCAAAGCCAGCTAATGTCACCGAGCTTGGCTCTGGATGGAAGATGGGCTTGTCCATGGGGACTTGACAGCCCTTGACAGTCTTTTCCTTGTCCAACACGAGTTCCAGTATCTGAACAGGATGCTCTTGCTCTGCATAGAGAACGTAAGGTTTCCCCACATTGCTCGTCTTTGCTTTTATGTATTCCGAGGGCCGCTTTGGATTTTGCGACAACATCGAGGCAAGAACGCGCTCGGACTGCTACAGTTGAAGTGCAACCAAGTACGAATTCAGTACATTCTGTGCGTGCTGTCTAGATAAAGCGTCTGGTTCAGTTTTGGAGATATAAGTGACAGTGGTTCTGAGAGACTTGAGCACATCTTTTCGAACAAGTTGCTTGATATTGACACGAGTGCTGTTGAAAATATGGTAAAGCACGACAAGACATCCTGTTGTCAATAGAGATACCACGCTTGATCTCTGGTCGTTTCTCGAGTTGGAGACAAGAGTGAATGTAGTCCAGAATTTGATACATGAATGGAACAAACAGATGCAGATTTTCTTGAGCCAGGGCAGACAAGAGAGACAATGCACTGCTTTGTATCTCTGTTTGTTTGCTCAAAAGCACCAAAAAGATGTTTTCAGCAACGATACTGGCATGAACAGAGAGTGTGGGACCAGCACGTTGTATGATTTGGAGAAATGCTTCTCCCAGACGCAGTCTATAGTCCAGATCATTGGTTTCATCCTTGTATCTCGAAGCCATTTTGGCGAGAATGTGTTGTGGATAGGCTTCTCCGAGTGCATTTAAACCTTTGACAGCATTGAGATAGATGAAGCTGTCTTCGTCGCCAATGAGTTCCAAAAAGATGGAAATAATGCCATCAACGTTCTCTTCTGCAACTGGATCCTTTTCCAAGAGCATGTTCTTGAGTGCTGTGAGTCCATGTGCTCTGACTGGCAAGAGTTCGTCCTTGAGATCGTTCAAGGCTTCCGTAAATCGTTTGAGAGAAGCAGATTGTGATTCAGACTTAGGCACATTCAGTTGTACTAGCTTGACTTTGATCGTTCGAATGAGATCACTCAATTGTGGATCACCTAGATAATCCAGGTTTTGAAGAATGATCTTGATCTCCGACAGTGGTTCTTCCGGTAATGGCTCTCCGTCAAGAAGAGTGTTCAAGAGAGACATGCCAAGCATCAGTACTTCTGGATCCTTTCCCAGCAGTTGCAGTTTGACAAATTGCAAGATCTGCAGTGTGTTTTTGAGAACAGCATCTCCAAAGGATTCTAGAAACACAAGGACGAGTGTGCCATAATGTGCTGCCAAATGTTCATCTTCTTGACTGTAGATGGTGTATTCTTGCAAGAGTTTGACAAAGATCCCACCGCAAATGTCTTGAGACAGCTTTTCTACAAAATGACACAAGATCATGGGTTTGAAGTGAGATTCGTCTGATTTGGTGATGGAGAGATCACCAGAGACTTTGAAAACCATCTTGACTTGAGACAATTGACTGGCCTTTGAGACCATTTCTGCAATACAAGCAACAGTTTCTTCCTCTGTGCTCAGTTGCAGCATGCACTTGATTACTTCAAACAATCTGTCTTTGAAATAGGCTTCGTCATGAGCAGCAGTCTGCCACACCAGATAGAGTGGTGTAAAGTAAGGTTTCAAGAAATCAAACAGATTGGCATTGCCACTGCAACCCAAGAGAATGTTTTCGAGTAAATCCAGACTGTGAGAGATCGATTGTTCCTCAAAGTCTCTTTCCTTGTTCTCAAACAAGCATTCTTGAATGGAGACAAGATTGGCAAGTGATTTTGACAAAAAGAAATGAATGCGCTTGGGTTGATGGTTTGAAAAGACTGAAAACACATGTGAGACAGCCAGAATGTCCAGTTTGTCTTTGCTGTGAAAGAGATGACCCATTTGTGTGAGAATATTGGCAAAGTAGACTTTGGGTGCAACATCTTTTGGTGGTACTGAGCATATTCTGCCAATTTGATGTAGTTTTTCAAGTGTTTGTGTGTCATCTTTGGATAACAGGCTGTGAATGAGTCCATGGACTCCTAGAGGCTGTTGAATGAGTCTGCCAAGGGATTGAGAGAGTCTAGATCGCATTAATGGGTGTTTTGCTTCTGCCATGGCACCTAGACAGCAACCAATCGCATTCTGTGTTGGTAATCGAAGGCAAAAGTCATTTTCAGGCAACAGATCGTGCTGGCAAAGCATCAACTCCAACAAAAAGTCAAAAAAATTGTTGGTAATGGTATAGTTCAAGAGATCTTGAAGCAATTCTTTGGATTCTTCAAGATTTGTTTTTGGCACCTTGTCCAAGCCTTCGATCGCTTTCGTTTCCTGTGAGAGATTGCCAAAGACTCCCCAGTTCAGTATGATTGAAAAACCAACTTCCAATTGTGCTTGTGTCCCTTGTAAATGATCCACAATGAGTTTCAAGTAGCGGTAGTAGGGATTGTCAGTCTGTGATCCAAACTGTAAGAGTCTAGACTGCAATTCCTGCTCAATGTCTTTTGAGATCGGTTCCAAAAGTTTGTCAATCATGCCAAATTTCAAGAAAACAAAAAAGAGTTCAAAGGGTCAAAAGAATCCACGACTGGAGACGGTAGAATGGAATGAGGATGCCAGAAAAGAGTTTATCACTGGATTCCACAAGAGGAAAGTAGAAAAGAAGAAGTTGCGACAGAACAAAGCCATTGAAGCTCAAAAGGAAGAGAAACGACAGCACAGAAGAGAAAAGTACAAGAAGATTGCACAAGTGCTGCCACAAGTAGATGAAATTGAGCTGGTGGCAAGAAAAGAGACTGAGGAAGTGGAACACAAGTCACTGGAAAAGACTACCAAAGTAACAATTCAAGAGATTGACATTAATGACCTTTGATTTTAAACAATCCAGTAAATGCTGCTTGGATGGAACGTTCGTACGTGATTTTGGGTAGATAACCAGCAGCACGGTAGCCATTGTATTCTGGGTCTTTGAATTTGAGTGTTCCTGGATCATTGTAGCTGCTGAGTACTTGGTAGGGTATCTCTTGCTGATACAGACCATCCATTGGGTCAAAGTCTTGTTGATTCAGAATTTCTGTCTCAATTTCTAGCTCATGCTTCTCCAGTTCAGAGTAGTCCACTTGCACATCCTGGTACTGCAGTGCTTTGCTTGATAGCTTGGCTTCCATGATGGATTTACGCACATTCGAAGATGTCGCCTACAATTACCAAAAGCACCAGTTTGGCAATCAGCTCTTGCTTCTCATGCTGCTTCATCTTGGCTTGTTCAATCGCTTGCTCAATGTAAGCTTCCTTTCTCAGCTGTTTCTCTTTCTTTTCACGCTCAATCCTGAACTGAATCGCTCTGTCTTCTGTCAGTTGCCTTGTCGCATTCTGTGCAATTGTTTCTCTGTGCTCTTGCTTGAACTTTTCAATCTTTTCGTTCGTTTGTTTGAGATCCAGATCGTGAATGAGATTGTACAACAGTGTCTCTGACTCTTCCAGGTAATCATTATACTTTTGCAGATCATTTCCAAAGTTCTGGAGTGTGAGGTTGAAGAAGCGACCGACTCGTCTTCGAATCAAGACTTCCTTTTCGATCAGGAGATCCTCAAACGTTTGTGACTGAAACTGGTTGCGTTTTAGAATGGTTCTGCAGATGGGGCAGGGTCCTGGTCCTGTTGTCAATTGAAGCACCAGTTGTGAACAGTCGATTGACACAACTCTCGCACATTTTGTGAAAGCATGGAGAGACCAAGAGTTTGAGATCAGGGTTGAGATATCTGTCTGATTGACACACTGGACAGGATTCCTCCACTTCCATGAGAGTCGCGGAAAGAAACAAAGATGCTTGTTGCGCATCATGAATAGAGTGACTCTAGATGAAGATGCTTGATGCGCAACATGTCGAGCATGACAATGTCACTCTTTGCAATGTTCGTCCCTAAATCTCGCAAAGTCAAATACGAGTGTCACTTGACAATATATGACCTCCAGAACTTGCCATATGTCTCTGGACTGTACTTTTGCAAATGGAAGCTTAGCTCCTCTACCATCAAGGGTGTCACATCACGCAAGACTGTCAGCGACAATCAAGTGTCTTGGAATGCATCCTATGTCTTCGAATGTACACTGATTATCAACAAGAACGGAAGTTTGCAAGATACCCATCTGGATTTCAGCATCAAGCAGGAGGTGGATGGAGGCAAGAAGGCAGAAACAGTCGGCAGACTCAGTCTCAACCTCGCTGAACTGGCAGGAGCACCCAAGAATGTTCAGAGACATCTCTTGCAGCAAACAAAGCTCAACTCGCTCTTGAAAGTATTCGATCTCATTCAAGGTCGAAGTCGAAATGATTCTTATCAGTGGTGATCCACAATCTATCAGGCGCTTTCATTGACTGTAGGAGCGCGAATACAAAGCAATTGGATGAGGACGCACGTGTTTCTCAGGAACTGCCAGTCGAACCTATGCCACGAGAGTCTGTAGCATGATTGATTCTAGTCATTTAGTCTGTCGAGGATATCCTCATCTCACGATCACAACAATCTCGTTGGTCAATTCTTCAAAGACTAACAGCATTGGAACAATAAATGACTGTCAGACTTCTTCAAACTCACAAACTTGGTCAAATTTGAGTGGTACAATCTCAAAGTTGTTTTCAAGTCTGGCAATGCATGTCTCTGTCCTGTCATCAATCTCCATGATCTTGCAGTGCTGGCCGACAAAGCTCTTTTCAGAATGCATCACGACCATGCCATATCTACCCACTTTGGGTATCCTTGTTTCCAGATCACGTTCCTTGACACCTATTTTCAATCCATCTACCATCCAAGACTGTGCCAGAGTCCAAGAGTCGCACAACACCGTGTCCGTGCTGTGAAATGTCTTGAATGAGACACTTGCGTCCATAATACCGTCCATCTCCCAATCGCTTTGAGACCATCTTGACAATCAAGTGTGGTCGCATCCACAGCTGTGTTCTCAGATGCTCTAGATCCTCTATCCACACTCTTGCTTTCTCATCTCAACCATGTTACCTCTTCTTCTCCTACATCCACCAAAACAACTGTACCAGACGATCGCTTGTCTATGCTTGTGATTCTGCCTCTCTTTTTGCTGTGTTTGCCAGCAATGATCACAACACCATCTCCAACGACAAAGTCATGCTCTTCTTCAACTTCCTCTTGAATGACTGGTTCCTCTTCTACTTTTGGTGCTTCTAATGGTTTGGCACCCAATCCAAGCAGATGTGGTCTAGATTCAAGTTTGATGGGTTCCACCAGTCCATTTGGATTCTTACCCACTGGCTTGCCTTCTTTCCATCCCATGCCTTTCAACAGAGCAACTCCAAAGTGCTCTACAGGTATTCTGTCGTAGGCATCATCAGATTCTTGTGGGAGATTCAAGAGATCCTGCTTGTACACTTGATAATCACTCTGTCCACCTCTTCCTTGCAACAGTGGCTTCTTGGATTGCTCAATAATCAATTCTCTGGCTTCCATGTCTTCGTTCACTGTCTCATTCACTGGAATCACATACTCTTTTGGTTTCTCCACTACTTTGTCAGTAACCATTCTTCTTCCTCTGAATTCCAGCACTTTTTCATCCTCTTTTTCCTCTAGAGTATCCTGTTCAAAGATGTCCAGTTTTCGTTTCATGAGGCAAGAGTCTGAGATTGCAGATCTGACACATTCGAGAGTGTGAGATCTTAGGACACAGTTGAGAGTGCGAGATCTTAGGACACAATCTGGGAGAGTGATTGTTGATGTTTATTCTGATTGGAAAAAGGAAATGTCTTCATCTTCCTCTGCTGGGACAAAGTCCTTGTCATTCTTGATGGCATCCATGTAGTGCTGCAAAAGTGCATCTTTGACTGCCTTGAATCAATGACTATACCCTTGTCTCAGCCATCTTCAATGAGCTGCCGTGTCCCTCTCCAATCTTGTGGACTCCAGAGTACATGCCAACGATAAACACTGGTGCGACAGATTCACGTCCAGTTTCTTTCAAGAGTCTTGCCACTGGCTGTGGCTGTCCCAATTTCTGGGCCAATTGCTTCAACAAACGACGTGGATTGCCCAACTTGAGATGCACATCTGCAATCGCTTGTACATCCACTGCACGTCCAAGCACATGCTTTTTCACAAACGATCTCGTCTCTTTAGGTCCCTAGAATCATACAAACTACAAGTTCTGTGTAAATCGCGCCAACGATGGACTTGACAAGCCAACTCTTTGTTGCTGGTGTCAATTCATTCTTTGATCGAGCCACAAACTGAATGCCCCACAATTGACCCACTGCTGACAGCGATTGGACACTCACATATTGGTTGGCTAAATCCTCCAAAGGCTGGCTTGGCAAATTAGGATATTTCCAAGACGAATACTCTGCTGCATACAGTCCCAGCACTCTATCCCCAATCAGGTGGTATTTCAGGCTGGCATCCTCTGACTGAGGATGTGATTTGTGAGTGAGTGCGTGCTCCAATGCCTTGTCTTCGAGTGTCAAACCAGTCCTCGACTTGAATGCAGCCAAGGCAGCTGCTTCGTTTGACAGACTTCTGTATTTGAGCTGATTCTGCAAGTGTCGCAGGAACATTATGAGAAAAAAACTCGCGTCGGGTTCAAGACACATCAAGCAATGGAAAATTACTTGAATCGCTGAACACTGTGCCATAGAGCGATCATCGATCACTCCTTAGCAACTATACTACACAAATAACGGGTGGGACTGAAATGAACTTTACTCTCCACCAGCATTCACTGACTTGGACTTGAGCAGCTCTTCCAAGGACTTGTGGCGCGACAGCTCATTCAGCACTGTCTCATCTACTGGAAGGACTGACTTTCTACGGAAGCGACCAGCTACTGCTTGTTTCTGGTCAAACTGCTGCTGCAATCATATCAAATACCATGTCTTGATGCACATCTTCTTCTGGCGCGTCTTCATCCATCTTGGAATCGTCGACTTCTTCCTCTGCAGACTTGGTTGGTCCAGCAATATTGGCTATGGTCAAAGAAAATACTGAGAGAAGAGGTAATGGGGTGGTGGTGCTGGACAACTTCGACTGGGTACATCTTGGCATGCGACAGAGCCATCTGCTCCATCTTTGCCCACGCCTCCTCACGGTCCTTTTGCTTCTTGCGCTCCCTTTTCTTAGTTCAAATACAGTTGTCGCTGTTGCTTGTACTTGTTCGTGCACTCATCAAAGAGCTTGGCGTCCATCTCCATGAACAGCTTCAGTGCATTATAAACCAGTCCGTGGATGGTTCTGATATCAAAACCATTACCTGTTCCAGTGTGTCTTTGAGTTCTTGTAGAGCGAAGGGAACATGATTGGCAGAATCACTGACACATTGTCGTTCATGAGACCGATAATGTAATCATTGTTCCAAAAGTAAAGCGCTCTTTCAGCAACCTATGATGAAATCAAGTACTTGGAACTGCGTGCTCGCACAGCATTTGGCAATTTGCTGGAAAAGAGGAATCTGCACTTTGACAAACTCTGTAGGTTCAGTCACATCCAGGATCTCTTCTAATTCGTTCAGGAACATGACTTCCTTGTTCGAGTTGACTTTGGGCCAGTATCGCAGCAATCCAAGAATGACCTACTCTTATCAACCGTACTTCTTCTGTCAGAGCTGGGTCTTTCTCCAAGAACTGGACAACACAGTAAGCCAGTTGCTGCTGATACAACGTCAGTGACTTTGCTTTGTGAAGTGGAATAAGCACGCGTGTCAAAAAGACCTTGTGCTCCTCTTTCAGTGGTAAAGCAAAGCCATTGATGATACTGCCCAAGATCTCGAGCATTTCTGCAATGCCATTATGACGCTCGTCTTCGTAAATGAACAAAAAGAAAGAGTGGCTCATGGACCGGCGGATAAAGGCACGCAGGTTCAGAAACTTGCCATAAATACGGTGCAAAGTAGTCTTGAGAAAGTCTCGTTCACGTGGATCTTCAGAATCAAAGAGCGCCAAAAGTTCCAGGACAAAACGCTGGTCAATGTACTTTTTGGCAATGTTGGTGTTAAACTCTGGGCATTCAATAAATCGAAGGAAAAACTCATACACAATCTGAAGATGGGGCCAGGCCTGCTCTAGCACTGGTTCGTCTTCCTCTGGATCAAACGCGTCGCCGGTCGGGTTAAGAAGGGGTGGCAAAGTCCTAAAGAGGTTTGCAGCAAACTATTGTCATTCCAAGAACCATGTTCATGATCTCTGGGTATACGGCTTCAGTAATAGCCCCCCTATTCGTAGAAATGTACTCCACGAGCTCTGTAAGACACTGTCTCTTGATTTCCTTGCCAGACAGGTCTGTCAGTTGGTCGGTAAAGTCAAATATGACACAACACTGCTGCAGCTTCTTGATAAAGAGGTCTGCACGCTCTGCAGGCGACACATCTAAAATAAGACCAGGTACCTTTGAAAGCAGGCAGTCTTTCAAGCTCCGGTCGCTCTCCGTTGACATGAAACCGAGACGACTTTTGTCGTCTGGGACCCTTGTTCGTGACTGGGATATCCTTGCCGTTCTTGAGCCTATTAATTCTGTTCTTTGGCACCTCCAGCTTTTCCGCTTTCGTAGGAGAAGTCGCCTGTGGGTTGCTGACTGGTACTGGGGTTTCCTTCTTGCTTGTCTCCTTTTGGTTCTTCATCGTCTGTGGTTCTACTTGTGTTGGAGTAGATTTAGATGCAGAAAAGATATTTTTGGGTGGATTGACGCTGGGGTCTGATAACTTTCTGCCAAGCGGGAAAGCCTGATGGTCAGTCTGAACTTGACACTTTCGCGAAAGTGCTTTCTCTTACCTTTTTGATTGCTTTCATAGAGTCGGGAGAACTGAGAAATAAACATTTGGCACGCCGGCATCCGTCCAAACAATCGAGAGCGTGACCTCAGCTGCAGATTGCAAAGAGCGTTTCTTGACTCCATCGATCGGTACCTGTCAAAGACTGCATCCAATTGCAGCATGTCAACTGGCGGCAATCCGAAGCGTGACAGAGCCATGAGCGCAATTTCGTGACTTTGTTCTTTTCATGTCTGCGCACCAGTTGTATGTCAAGAGTCTGTACCGCAAATCCTTGAAGCTTGCTTCAGACTGGTACTGGCAGAGAGCAGAGTTTAGAGAGAAAGCAGTCATGATCAGAGGTCTCTTTGAACAGAACAGACATCTCACCAACCAAAAAGAAATTCAACAGCACTTGTTGCGTACAGAAGGACTGCTCGCCAAATACTACCATCCTCAGCCTTATATTGCTCCATCAGGTCTTGGAGGCACCAAGTGGGAACGCAACATTCCAGTTCCAGAGGAAGTAACTAGGTTCATTTTAGATGATTCGCAGAGGAGTGACTCCATTGGACAACTATTCTTGATTAAATTCACGCTGTCCTCACAAGCATCGTTCTTCTGTCCGTCTGGGTCAAGACACCCTTAGCAACCAACCTAAAGACACTTCTGTCGATCGCTGCATCAGAAAAGTCTTGACGGCGCAGCTGATCTTTCAGATGGCGTTCAGACAGTCGGTGTCCCATCGGGAACCTCTTGAGGAGATAGTCTTCCACTCTCTTGACCTCGTTCGCAAACTCTCCCTGGCTCAGACCCTCAATCACACCAGATTGGATCGCATTCATCGTCGCGCAGTTGAACAAACGGATCGCCTCATCAACATGTCTCTCTGTCGCTTGTGGGCTCAGGGTCATCTTGGCTAGCGATTCTGCAATACGCACAATAGCTTCAAGCTGACTATTGTCAATCATAATACCGAACCGTGATCGGAATCGCTGTCTTGGCATTGCCCATAGCAGTGAATTGCTTTGCTTTCTGTCTCATTTCCACAAAGTGTGATCCTAGCTTTTCTGCTGCTTGTGGGCTCAGACGTGGTGCACATTTCCTATCTTGAGATCTGATACTTTTTGCAGTAACTAATGTAACCACGCATCTTTTGAATATCAAAGTCTCCCTCAACATGGTTCTGCTTTGTGTTCATGTGGATACCCACAACGTGTCTTGCAATCGTCTAGGGTCAAAACAGCTACAGCATCGCGTTCCGCATTGTGTTCGTCACGGACAATGAAGATCAAATCGAAACGGGATAAAATCGTGGTTTGGAATTCAATGTTCTCTCCAGCACTCTTCATGTCATCATAGCGACCAAAAACTGGATTGGCTGCTGCAAGCACTGAAGTACGGGAATTCAAAATGGTCGTGATACCTGCTTTGGCAATAGAGATTGTTTGCTGTTCCATGGCTTCGTGGATAGCGACTCTGTCTTCTTCTCTCATCTTGTCAAACTCATCAATGCAGACAACACCGCCGTCTGCCAAAACCATTGCACCAGCCTCCAAACGGAAATCTCTCGATTGCGCATCTCTAATAACAGATGCAGTCAGACCAGCAGCAGACGAACCCTTACCAGAAGTATACACGGCAATTGGCGCAACACGCTCAGTGAACTTGAGCAGCTGCGATTTGGCTGTACCTGGATCACCCAAGAGCAACACGTTCACATCTCCACGCAAACGCATGCCATCAGGAAGCACGTTCTTGGATCCACCAAAGAGCAAACAAGCCACAGACTTTTTGATGTCCTCAGAACCATAGATCTGAGGTGCGATACTGCTAGTAAACTCCTTGTAGAGCTCTGGTCTGCGAGACATGGCAATGTACTCTTCTTCTTCTTGCTCAGTGAATGTTCGGACATGATCACCATTGGCATCTGCATCCAGCTGCAGACCACAGACATGGATGTAAGGCGTACGCACAGCAACAGCACCCCCAAGATTCTTCTTATTTGCAGTACCCATGGTGTCAAACACACCTGTCACAGTCACGCGTGTTCCAGGATTGACTTGGCCAGTGAGATAACGGTCAACACTGAGAAGCAAATGTCGAGGCAATTCACCAACAGGCACAGTTTCGTTTGGTTCCTGGAGCTTGAGGTACTGTTGATCCACGAACTTGCTCTTCTCGTGGACAATTACGTAGGGGTCAAGAGGACACTTGGGTCTCAAGCCGTTTGGATCTGGCTCAGAGTCACACGAACGAGGCAATACTAAGCCAGAGACACCACTTCCAATGTCCAAGACTTTGATGTGTCTACAAGCACGACACATGATCTGGACCTGCGTCGCTTTTGCCTGCAATCCATTGACTGAAATCACAATACCACTCACACGCACCAGTTTTGAGATAAAAGTGCTGTCCAAGCCTCTGATCGGCTGTGGATTCGAGCGCGAAATCAACATGACCTGGCATCTCTGGAACTGTTGATCCTCCACAATATGAGTGCTGATCGCCATCTTACGCACTGCTTCTTCAAACTGGAGTTACTCTTTGTACCAGTGGAATCAACATTTTTGGTTGTTGTCTCAACTGCTGTCTCAACTCCTCGTCAAACTGTCCCAAGTGTGCCAAATCCACCTCAACAAAGTACTTTTTCAGGATCAGGTTCTGTCTCAGCTGCTCTCTAATGTCAATTCTAGTGCCTGTAGACGAACGAATTGTCCAATCGAAAGTTCTTGAGGAACTCTGTGAACTTGGTCTCAATTTGATCATTGGTCTGCTCTTCCTGTTGGAAGACAGGTGCTGCGTATATTTGTCCATTATCCCAGCCGTCTTGCATGATCTGAGGAAAGTTCGGACACGCTCATTTCAAACCCTTTGCCAATTGCTGACATGTCATAAACAAGTATCGATCACAATGACAATACGAAAATGATCGACTGTCTGTCTGTCTAAAAGTAGTTTTACTGATCACCACATGATGAGCTTGTTCTCCTTTTGCTTCTTGAAAGGATTGTATAGCTGGTAGAAGAAGGTAGCCACACAGAAGAAGCACAGAATGTAGATAAACGCGTCGAATCCATACGACAATCCCTTCAAACTGGAGACTTGGACACCAAAGATGGCTACAGTGAGTCAGGATACATTGGTTGGATGTGTACTTGGCATAGTCTGAAAAGGCAAGTGTGCTGAATTGTGCCAATGGCAGTGAGCACAGCAAGATGACACCAGCATTGAAGACGAGTGCACTCATCATGGTCTCTCCAATGACAAGTGGGTGGATGGTAAAGAACACGAGACGCATGCCCATCTTGGATGCACCTTTGATGCAGCACACAAGCAAGTAGAAAGAGAACAAGGCATACAAAAAGATGCCAACCACTGGAATGTCCTGTGTCAGCTTGAGCATGTCATTGAGGAAGGGTGTCAATGGATTGATTGGCATGCCTTTCAGCTGTAGACTCAGTGGGATGACATAGACACCAATGTGGACAAGCCACAAGAGAGTCAGGAGCACACTGGCGTCACTAAAAGTACCTCAGACAGCCGATATTGAACTTGATATAGTGCACGAGCATGTTGCCGCCTTGATTACGATAGCCATCTTCCAGTTTGCGATAGTGATACTCGAGAATCAAGACCTCCTTTCTAAATGTCTTTTCTCTGTTCTTGATGGCTCTGTAGCGGCGATTAAAGTTGTTGGATCTGGCAGCTTGTTTGAGCTCTTGGTTCAAAGTCTTGCCGTTTTCCATCAGGATCTGTGCCTGCTCTCCAAGAATCTTTTTGCGTTCGTCATACCTCATGTCAATCGCAATACGTTTGCCTGGTGATGGGACGCGAGCGATGCTTGAATTCTTCCAACAAGTCGTAAGGGAATGAAGCCATACCGACACCACCGAATGCGGCAAAGATGACCCATCCCAAGAGTGTCGTGACAGCAATCACAAAAACACCAATACTCACAACGACACTGTTGACAGCTGGTACACGACAACAAATCTAGTGTCAAATCAAATACTGGACTGCCATCAAGTGTGGAGCAGCCATACTTGGGTGCATTGGTGCCAGTGACAGCAGTGACAGTAAACACGGGAGCTGTCTGGTTGACTCCCAAAGGTGTCTTTGGTGTCAGCGTTAGGGTGGTGCCTTGAATGGTCTTGTTGCAGTAGAATTGAAAGGTGTAAAAGTTGTCGAGTGAATTGGCTTCCAATCCAGTGGTGTCGTAGAGCGGAGACTGCAAATACGTCGTGTTGATTTCAGCATAGCCAAGACCACCCCAATACATTCCAGCGATGATACCGGCATAAATGGCGAGTGTAGGGATAGTCCATTTGATGGCATAGCCAAGCTGATGCGCACTAGAAGAGCGTCTAGGATGAATGTTGATACCCAGGCGAATCTGGATCGTCGTCATTGTCTTCTCCTTCGTAAAAGTAGGATGTGAATGGAATGACAATCAAGACAAGAATGAGGGATGTCGCATAGAAGCCAAGTGTGAGCTTGTCCATCGGCAATCCACCCGCGTTTGGATCTAGAATGCCCTTTTGGTTCGCAACATCAAGTGGCAGCAGAAAGACGTTCCAAGCTGCGAGCGTGATAGAGAGCACCTATCTTGAATGACAATACAACAACAATTTTTGGAAACCAAGCTACATTGGCGTCGTTTGGATGTTGAAAGTAAACTACAAAGTAAAACGCTCCAATGATAACAAGAATAGCAAACACAACAGATGTTACTATCAAGCCAACGTCGACAGCCATCTTGAAGCACGCGAACTTGACGCGTTGATGATTCCCATTTGAAGATCCAATTGAGATCTGTTCTTTGCATGCTTTTTCATTTCCCGCCCGAGTTGCTCGACAAGATTTTGGATCTGCTCACGTTTGATGACATTGAGCAAGTCCAAGCAGCATTTCAGAAACGGTTGCTCACACACAACTACTGCAAGCATCGGTGTCATCCATGGAAACTCGTCAAGCCTACTTGGATTCAGCAGTTCAAGGAACACACAAGCTTTCATGTTTTTGGACCACAAAAGGACTTGAATAGTCTGTTTTATCCGATCTCTGTTCGAACAGGATTGGTTGAGTTCTCTGGCACCATCGGGTTTGGATGCTGGATCAAGTGCCATCCAGACATCCCAAGAGACGACTACATGTACAGAGGAGGAATAGTGTTTGGATATCAGTCTCTTCCAGTTGATTCTACAGTCTGGCCGCATTTCCACTGGCAGCCGCTGATGGTCGGTCATGATGGTGAAGCAAGGGGTGGTTTGGATTCACTCGCACACAGACACATGGTAGGGCCAAAGGTAGATGACGGGAAATGGCATCATCTGATGGTGACTGCCACGAGAAAATCTGGTGCCAGATACAACTATGGGGTTGCCTTCCACTCCAACGCTTATGAACCAGAACATCGTCAAGAGCTCTGGGTTGATGGCAAGCTGGTGGATGAGCTAGTGTCACCAATTGAACACTGGTATGTGCAACACATGCAACTTGGCAACGGCATCATCTCGGGAGACACTCAAGGCAAGCCGTTGGATGTCTGGAACAGCGCCTATCCATTCCATGGTTTGATTGGCAGATTTGTGATGGGACCAGTGGCAATGGATAAGCAAGAGTTTGTCAAGAAAGCTGCTTACGATGCACTTCCAGATGCCTGGTTTGATCAACAGCCACCAGGTCCGATCAGAGACCAAGTACCACGATCATTCGAGTTCAATCACTGAATCTGTCTCTCCATTTGCATTGTCGATCATTTCCCGTGTGATTAAATGTGGTCCTAGTTGCTTGTGCCATTCAATCTCTTGCGCTACCATTCCAAGGACTTGAATGACATCGCGTTCGAGTTTCAGTCCTTTTGTTTTGGACAGCGACTCGATCTGTCTCAAGAGATCCTGATGAGGTGCCTCCAACCGGTCGTTTAAAAATGTGCGAGTGTCAGTGATGCCTTTGTCTTGCAACCATTGATCTGAAACCTCTTGTATTTCTGACAGTTCAAGCATCGATTCCAGTTCCAGGGGTGGTCTGTTGCCCTTCCATTCCCAACTGTTTACTAGTCGCTTGAATCGAATGTTGTTTGCGTACATGGACTGCACATCATCCAATTCATAAGATTGTTGTTCCTGCTCTAGTTCTGTATCATCTCTTTCAGTCTCAAAGTCAAGTGGAGCAGTGGAATCAGAATGTTCCGAATCTGACATCAAAAGTGTGTTTAGAGGGAAAGAATGGCGACTTGAACAGATTCCAGTTGGAGCATCTGAGCAATCTTGAGTGGTGTCATCCCAATTCTGTCTGGAGCATCTCTTGCTCTGGATCTCTTGCCAACATACTGGATGATTTGTGGATCTGGATTGGCTGCTGCACAATGCATGAGTGTCTGCTGTGTCTCATCTATCATATCATATACATCTGGATGTGCCTTGTCTAGAAAGAGTGTCATCATCTCAAATGTCTGCTCCACTGCTTTTTTTGCAATAATAAACTGATCTGTGGTATCTAGGGATTCAAAATCACCATATTCAAGAAATAATGTGGCTACTTGGTAGCTGCCAGAGTCCATGGACGCAATCCAAATGGTTGTATCCCACTCTTCAAGAAACTGCAAGAGATAGGCACAAGATTCGACGTCTCCCACACGAGCACTGTAATAGAGCCACTTGACATCAAACAGGTTGCGTTTGTCCAAGATTGTCCTTGTGACATGCAAATAACCGTTCTTGCAGGACCACTGCAGAAGCCTCTTGCAAGTGATATCCGAAACTTCGAACTTGGACAGGAAATGCACCACTGACCTTGGCATTTTCAGATTGGCGAGCATATTGAGCATCCGTTCGTCTTCAACATCGGTCTTGAGGACGATCGAATGCTGAATTCTGTTCCATATCGGTAGTGAGCTATCTATCGATATTCTCCTCTGCAAATTCCAGAACCGCAAGTAAAATTCATGGATTTCCTCAAACGAAGACTGTCTGACTATCGCATAGAGACAAGCACAGGTCTGTCTGAGTTGTATCCAGTCTTTGATTGACAAGTGCTGTACTATCATCTGTAATAATTCGGTTGGAAGAAATTGCATGCTGTGGAAAGATTCTTTGCGTAAGATGAAGCCATTCGTGACGATGTCAAAGCCAGCAGACATCAAAATCATCCTTCTCGGAGACTCTGCAGTTGGGAAGTCAAAACTCATGGAGCGCTTTCTGTTAGATGACTATCTTCCACACCAAGACTCGACTTATGCATTGACAATGTACAGGTACAAGACAGCAGATCCGAGCGACAAAGAGAAGGTCTTGGAAGTGGACTTTTGGGACACAGCTGGTCAGGAGCGCTTTCAAACCATGCACGCGTCGTACTATCTCGGTGCGCATTGCTGCATTCTGATTTTTGATGTCACTAGAAAAGTAACGTACAAGAACCTTGACCAGTGGTATCAGGAACTTGTTGGATACCAGGGAATCAAGGTCTATCGTATGATTGTAGATGCCCGTGATTGTGGTTGCGAATAAGATTGACATGGATCCCTCTAGGGCCACTAAGCAGTTTGCGTTCATCGAAAAGCGGAGACTGGAAAGAGGTGGCACTGAGGAAGACCTTCCGTTTTACTTTGTGTCAGCAGCAGATGGCAGCAACGTTGTTTCAATCTTTCAAAGAGCAATTGAGATGGCAGTCACATACAAATCTAGTATTATGCAAGGAAAGGGTGGTAATTTTGTAGATGAAGTCTTGCAGTTCATCCAAGAAGAGAAGCAGCGACCAGATGGGCTGTATTCCAAGTAACAGTCTTAAAGATAAAGCATGAACTAGGTTTACTTGTCACATTATTTCATCTTGGACTACTGCTCAAGCTTGCCTAGGAGAACTGCTGGAATATTGTCCTTGTTCAAGAGAGATGCTGCTTGCTTGCGTGCGAGTTGCTGCAAAACCATACTAGAATCAAATCAAGTACTCCATCACAACCAATGTAGCCATAGATTCCACAATAGGCACAGCACGAGGCAGCACACATGGATCATGTCTTCCCTTGGCTTCAAGCACACCTTGTGCTCCCTTGTAAGTGGCTGTCTCTTGTGCTTGGCCAATCGTTGCTACAGACTTGAAACCGACTTTGAAATACACGTTCTCTCCATTGGTGATGCCGCCTTGGATGCCACCACTAAAGTTTGTCTCTGTTCTCATCTTGCCATCTGCAAACACAAACGCATCGTTGTGCACATTTCCAGGAATTCTTGTGGCAGCAAGTCCACTTCCGATTTCAAAGGATTTCGTGGCTGGAATCGAAAGCATGGCGTGTGCCAGTTTTGCTTCAAACTTGTCAAAGCTTGGTTCACCCAATCCAGAAGGCAGATTGCGAATCACACAGACAACACATCCACCGATCGAGTTCTTGTCCTCCTTTGCTTTCAAAATGCGGTTTCTCATCTGTTCCACCATTCCTTGGTCTGGACAGCGCACATCTGTCTTGTCGACTTGTGGTCTGTCAACAGTCTCCAAGAGAGACCACCATTGCTTCCACTTGTCCATAAATCCAGGTGTTTCTGGGTCATCTGGTGGAGACATGTCCACATGGCCAACAGAGCTCACAAAAGCAACAATCTCAATCCCAAAAGCTTCTCGCAAGTACTTTTCTGCCACTCCAGATGCTGCCACTCTGCCAATGGTTTCTCTTGCACTTGAACGACCACCACCAGATGATGCCTTGATGCCATACTTTTCCAGATAGGTCCAGTCTGCATGCGATGGTCTCGGATAAAAGTCCATCTCCCCATAGTCCCTTGGTCGTTGGTCTTCGTTGAAAACCATCATCGAAATTGGTGTTCCAAGAGTGTAGCCCATCTCAGTGCCAGAGTAAATAGTCACTTTGTCCTTTTCATCCCTCTAACTTGAATTCAAATACAGGTGTTGTCAGGTCACTCTGTCCTGGTCTGCGACGAGTCAGCTGTTTCTGAACATCCTGCTCATTCAAGCTCAACCCAGGTGGGCATCCATCCACAATCACTCCCACTCCCTTGCAGTGTGACTCTCCAAAAGTAGTGACTCTAAAAAGTGTGCCAAAAGAAGACATGAGAGATGAAGATTGATCCGCCTTCCAAGGGTTTATTGCGATGACTCATCCTGTTTGGGTTCAGGAATCATTTCTTGTGGTGGGTACATCATCATGACCTCTGGTGGATACATCATGCCTTGCTGAAAGTTGGGTCTTGCACCTTGCACCATACCATAAATGGGTTGATATCCTGGCTGCGGCACAAGATAGGGCACTGTGTGTGGTGGATACATGTACGGACGCACCATGGGGCCAAGATAAGGCTGCATGTTTGCATCATATGGGACATCCTCTTCATCTACCATCAATTCATATACTAGGATCTCCTTTCTTCTTGTCTCCGGTGCGCTTTTTGGGTCCTTGTGGGTACCTCATCTGCGGTGGCTAGCTTCAAACTCAATACCTTGTCAGTGATCGGAATCATGACTGGGGGCTGGTATGCCACAGCGTAAGGATTGAATGTTGGTGTAAACTCTGAAGCTGCCGCGTTGAATGCAAATGCCTTCTTCTTTGGCTTATCTTCAGACTTTTCTTCTTTTTCTGGTTCTGGCATAGCAGCAGAAGAAGGTTCACTCCTTGCCTTGCTTGGACTGGTCTTCTCCTGCTTTTCCACTTTCTCAGTTTTGTCCAGTTTCTCTGGTTTCTCAGATTTCTCTGGTTTTTCGGGTTTAGGTGTGGGCTTGACAGGCTCTTGCTTTGGTTTAGGTGCCGGTTTCTGTTCCTTCTTTGGCTCTTCCTGCTTTTCTTGCTTCTTTTCCTCTTCACGCTTGGATAGCAACGGCAATTTGGCCTGATCTTATCTAGAATACCGCAATGTCACTCGAGAACTTTTTAAACTCGTTGAGCTTGAGTTCTTTCATCTTCTTTTCCAGATTCTTCTTCTCCTCTGTTGCATAGTGCTTGAATTCTTTTGCGACTTCTTGCTGTAGCTTTGGATTGTCTGCTTTTGTCTTGTTGTCCACGATCTTGGCAAATGTAGGTTTCTGCACCAGATTGGTTGGCTTTTGTGCGACTTTCTTGTCATCTGGTTTAACTGGTGGTTTCTTGTCCTCTGGTCGGTTGAGTGGCGGCTTGGATTTTTCTTTGCGAATGACAGAAGAGTATCTAGGATGAGATATGGTACTTGCTCTCTTCATCTTCATCAGCCACCTGTTGACCACGCTCTTCTGCCAGATGAGGGTTGGATGTCGCCTTTTGCTCGATCTCTCTCGCCAAACGAGCAGCTTCTTGTTCACGTTTGTGAAAGTCTGGTCCTGATTTGTCGACTTTGGTCGTGTAGAGTCCCTCGTCAAAGTCCGTGTCCACACCAAAGAGCTGCTCGTTGGCTTTGAACTGATCCCATGGTCCATCTGTGCTTGGTTCCAACTCGATCTCATCTCCAGTAGGCATCCATCGCTCAAGCCTGCGCTCCTTTTGTTGCTGATGTCCAGAAATTGCTGTATCTGTCTGGAATTGCTTCTGCTGCTCCTTTTTGATCCCACTGCAGACTAAAGATTCAACATCCTTTCCTTCTATCAACAAAAACTTGATGGGACCTCCAGGTTTGTGTTGATCGACAGACAATAACCGTGCTTGCTGTAGCACGACATTGCCGTTAAATGGATCCAAAGAGTCCAGAATTCCCTCATAACGCACTCCATTGACCAATCCAAGAGTGACTCTACGTCCCTGAGTTGAAACCAGTTACCACCATTGTCAAAATCGTATCAGTCATTTTTACTCGATCAGGCTTCTTGAGCTGTCCTGATGATACTTGGTAAGCAAAAGAGTGGGAAGCTGTTTGCCACGAGTGTTTGTTTGGTCTTCCATTGAGCATGTTGATGTCAAGTGTGAAAGTTGAAACTTTGCGGATCATGTTCCAGAGACGCTCTCCAAGACAAGAGGAAATTCCACTGACAACACTCAATGACGATGAAGTGGTTGTGCAGGAACGTACATGGTTCAAACAGTACCAAAAGGGAGCACGCTCGTTTGGTCTTGGTGAATCTACAAACCAATTCGAACCCAATCTCGTGAGGAACCAGAAATACACGCTCATGAGCTTCCTGCCAATGGTGTTGTATGAGCAATTCAAGTTCTTTTTCAATCTGTACTTTTTAGTCGTTTCTCTGTCACAGCTCATCAAATCTCTGCAGATTGGATATCTCATCAGTTACTTTGGACCACTTGGATTTGTACTCGTTGTCACGATTGGAAAGGAAGCTTATGATGACTTGAAACGCTATCAACGCGACAAGGAAGCAAACGCACAGATTTACACTCGTCTGATACCAGAGGGACAAGAACAAGTGCCATCTTCACAACTGTTGGTGGGAGACATTCTCCTGATTGAAAAGAACACAAAGATACCAGCAGATTGTGTCTTGTTGCGATCGTCTGATCCATCTGGCACAGTCTTTATCAGGACAGATCAATTGGATGGTGAAACGGACTGGAAACTCAGAGTAGCTGTCCCCACGAGTCAAAAGATGACTGACGATGGACTGTTTCATGCTGTTGCCAATGTCTACTGTGAAGCACCACACAAGGACATTCACACGTTTGTTGGCAACATCACTTGGATTGAAGACAATGCGAGTCGTGTGGATGGACTTTCTGCTGAAAACATGCTCTGGATGAACACTGTCCTTGCCTCTGGAACTGCAACATGCTGCATCGTTTACACTGGAAGAGAAACTCGTGCGGTGATGAACACCAGCTTTCCATCCACAAAAGTAGGACAAGTGGACATGGAAATCAACAATCTCACAAAAGCACTTGCATTCGTGACACTTGTCATGTCACTCGTCATGGTTGGATTAGATGGCTTTGGAACACTGTGGTACGTGTACACGATTCGGTTTTTGATATTGTTTTCGAATATCATTCCCATCAGGTTCTCCAGCTCACGATAGTTTGAGAGTGAATCTAGAAATGGGCAAGACACTGTATTCATACATGATTATGCAAGATGATAAGATACCCGGCACTATCGTGAGGACATCGACCATTCCAGAAGAATTGGGCAGAATCGATTATCTGTTCACAGACAAGACTGGCACACTCACAAAGAATGAGATGGTCATGAAGAAACTCCACATGGGCACCATCTCGTTTGGTGGTGACAGTATGGATGAAATCCAGAATTATTTGGAAGAAGCCATCTCCAGCTTGCATGAAGAGTCATTTTCAATCAGAAGAAAGCGAGGCATCGGCAACAGAGTCTTTGATCTTGTGATGGCACTGGGACTCTGCCACAACGTGACTCCCAACTGGGATGCCAACAAAGTCTCTTACCAAGCGTCTTCTCCAGATGAAATTGCGATTGTACAATGGACAGAGGAAATGGGATTACAATTGGTCTATCGCGACCAAAACACCATCAAACTCCAATCCAAGAGTACCATTTTTGAGTTTGAGATCCTCAACATCTTTCCATTCACATCAGAGTTGAAACGCATGGGCATCATTGTCAGAAACAAAGCAAATGGACAGATTGTGTTTTACCAAAAAGGAGCAGATGCCATCATGGCTAAAATTGTCATGTTCAACCACTGGCTGGATGAGGAATGTGGCAACATGGCACGCGAAGGACTGAGGACGCTGGTGATTGGTCGCAAGTTGCTCTCAAACGAAAAGTATGAGCAGTTTGTGACAAAACTCAATGCAGCCAAGACACTTGTGCATGATAGACAGAATCAGATCCAGTTGTTGGTAGAGCGATATCTAGAGCGAGATTTGGAACTCTTGGGGTTAACTGGTGTGGAGGACAAGCTGCAAGATGACATCAAACCTACTTTTGAACTCTTGAGAAACGCTGGACTGAGAATCTGGATGCTCACAGGCGACAAGATCGAGACTGCCAAGAACATTTCCATTTCATCCAAACTTGTGGCTCGTAATCAGCATATATACGAAATCAGTGGCTGTACAAGTGTTTCTGTTGGTCAAGACCATCTCAAACACTTGCAAGATAGCCATGATACCTGTTTGATCATTGATGGTGTGTCTCTTCAGACGATGATGGATCACCTGGTCAAAGAATTCGTTGAGCTGTCCATTAGATTGCCTGTAGTGGCTTGCTGCAGGTGTTCTCCAACACAAAAGGCAGAAGTGGTACGGTTGATCAAGAAATACACTGGCAAGAGAACCTGTGCCATTGGAGATGGTGGCAATGACGTATCTATGATCCAGATGGCAGATGTAGGCATAGGGATTGTTGGCAAAGAAGGCATGCAGGCGTCTTTGGCAGCAGATTTCTCAATCACACAATTCAGTTTCATCTCACGTCTGTTTCTGTGGCATGGACGAAACAGTTACAAACGATCATCCAAACTAGGACACTTTGTCATCCATCGTGGCTTGATTATCTCAGTCATTCAAGCCGTGTTTTCGTCACTATTTTATTTTGCACCGATTGCCATCTACCAAGGCATCATTCTTGTAGGTTATACCACACTCTATACGATGGCACCCGTCTTTTCACTTGTGTATGATCTGGATATCAACGAAGAGACCGCATTGCTGTATCCAGAGCTCTACAAAGAACTCACAAAAGGCAGAACACTGTCGTTCAAGACATTTTGCATCTGGCTATTTATTTCAGTCTATCAAGGTCTTTTGTCTCAAAACAGGTGGTGCCATCATGATTCTTGCCATCTGGCTGTTTGAAAACGAGTTTGTGAGGATTGTTTCCATTTCATTCACTGCTCTGATTCTGAATGAGCTGTTGATGGTGGCACTCGAGATCACAACATGGTCCTGATGTTCATTTTAGGCACAGATACATGGTTTACGCTCAGCTGTTTTCACTTGGTGTCTATATTGCATCTATGTGGTTATTGCCACACTATTTTGATCTCAAATTCATCAGTTCGTTTGCATTTATTTGGAAGACTGGCTTGATCACTGGTGTCAGTAGTGTGCCGCTGTATCTCTACAAGTATGTGTCTTTCCAGTTTAATCCACCCAATTACACCAAGCTAGAGGGTTAGACAGGTGCAATATATGACGATTTTGAAACAGTATTGGATTTCAGTTGACCACAAGCAGCCATAATGTCTTGTCCTCTTGCTGTGCGAATGTGACACTTGATTCCCTTGGATTCCACTGTCTTTTGAAACTTGAGAATCGTTGTCTTTGAGCTGCTGCTGTACTTGCTGCCTTTCCATGGATTGAATGGAATCAGATTCACATGTGCAGGCACGCCATGCAATAATCTGCATAGTTGCCTGGCTTCTGCTACTGAATCATTGACTGAATCCAACATCACGTACTCAAAAGTGATTCTCTGCAATGGTTTTGATTGTACGGCTTGCAGATAGTCTTTGCAGCCTTTCATGAGCTCTTCTATTGGGTACATCTTGTTCAAAGGCACAAGTTCATCTCTGAGATTGTTTGTGACCGCATGCAACGACACAGCGAGGCTGGCTTTGAGCTCTGATCCGATCTTACCCATCAAAGGCACTACTCCAGATGTGCTCACAGTCGTACGCCATGGTGCCAGGCCAAAAGTCTGATTCACAAACAAAATTGCTTGAGACACGTTCTTGAAGTTGTACAGTGGCTCTCCTTGTCCCATAAATACTACGTTCGTGACATTTCTCTTGCCAGTGGATGGAAGATCACCGAGAGATCTCATGCAATGCATGATTTGACCTACAATCTCTTGAAAAGTGAGATTGCCTTGAAACTTTTGTGTGCCAGTGTGGCAAAAGGAGCAGTTGAGAGAGCATCCAAACTGACTAGAGACACAGACAGTCCCTACTTGTGTGTTTTGGGCCACTTGTGGGATAAAGACAGTTTCATATCGCTTCTGGTTGCTCTCCAAGAGCCATTTCTGTGTGCCATCGTTGGAAATCAAGTGCTCAATGGATTTCGGTGCTCCAATGTCAAGTTGTGAGAGTTCCTTTCTAGTCGCAAGTGGCAGGTTTGTCATGTGTTGAAAATCAAGGTGTCCAGACTTGTACAGACCATCGAATATCTGATCAATGTTGTATGGCTTTGGCAGAGTGACAGTTTGTGAAATGTGTTGCAAAAGTTTGTCTTTTGACAATCCAAGCATAGGAAAGAAAATTTCATCTTCAGAATCCAATCTACTCCATTGGGATTTGCTTCAGATGCTTCGAGTTTGGCGCGCAGTTGACTTTCCGCATCAAGAATGGATTCGCAGCTGATCAAAACAGTGAACAGTCTTCAAGATGTATTCGCAACTGTGGGTGTCAACAACCCTATTGATTTGCCGCAGGTACTGTGTTTGATGTCAGATTGCTGTTGTGGGTTCTCAGAGTTCAGGCAAGTCATCCGTCCTGGAGAACATTGTCGGTCGGGATTTCCTTCCTAGAGGCTCAGGTATCGTCACTAGACGACCACTGATTCTGCAACTCATCAACCGTCCCGCGTCTGGCGACCAGGCAAAGACACCGATTGAAAAGTCATCTGCTCCTGCTGATGCTGCAGAGAATCCAGATGAGTGGGGTGAGTTCCTTCACGCTCCTGGAAAGCGATTCCACAACTTTAACGAAATCAGAGAGGAAATCGAAAAGGAGACTGAGAGATCCACTGGAAAGAACGCCAATGTGTCCCCTGTTCCTATCAACTTGAGAATCTACTCTCCAAACGTCTTAACGCTTACTTTGATTGACTTGCCTGGTCTGACCAAAGTCCCAGTGGGTGACCAGCCAAAGGACATTGAAAAGATCATCAAAGAGATGATTCTCAAGTTTATCAGTAAGCCAAATGCCATTATCCTTGCCGTGACTTCTGCCAACACTGATTTGGCCAATTCCGATGGTCTCAAGCTCGCAAGAGAGACTGACCCAGAAGGTGTGCGTACGATTGGTGTCCTGACCAAGATTGATCTCATGGATGCTGGCACAGACGTTGTTGACATTCTCGCTGGTCGTGTGATTCCTCTCAGACTTGGCTACGTTCCAGTCGTCAATAGAGGACAGAGAGACATTGACAACAAGAAGAAGATCTCTGCAGCTTTGGATGCTGAAAAGGCATTCTTTGAAAACCATCCATCTTACAGAGAAAAGGCCCAATACTGTGGTACTCCTTTCTTGGCAAGACGCTTGAACATGGTAATTAGACTGAGAGTAGATTTTGATGCACCACATCAAGAACACGTTGCCAGAAATCAAATCCAAGGTCTCTTCTAGCTTGATTCGCTACCAACAAGAGTTGCAGCAACTTGGAGATCCATTTGGTGATAACGATAGCGGCAACATGTCCAACACCATCTTGAACGTCATTACAGAGTTCTGCAGCGAGTACCGCACTGTCATCTCTGGTACGTCCAACGACATTTCTGGTGAAGAATTGAGTGGTGGTGCTCGTATTGCGTTTGTGTTCCATGAAATCTATGGACAAGCCATTCGCAGCATGGATCCATTTGACCAAGTCAAGGATGCTGACATCCGTACCATTCTCTACAACTCGAGTGGTTCTGCGCCTTCTCTCTTTGTTGGCACTGCAGCTTTTGAGATTTTGGTCAAGCAGCAGATCAAGCGTTTGGAAGAGCCTAGTTTGAAGTGCTGCACGATGATCTACGACGAACTCACAAGGATAGTCAACCAGTTGCTGCAGAAGCCTGTGTTCAAGCGCTTCCCTGCTTTGCGTGAAAAGTTCTATGGTGTTGTCATCCGCTACTTGCAAAAGTGCATGACACCTACTCAGAAGTTGTGCAGTGACATCATTTCTGCTGAACAGACGTACATCAACACTGGACATCCAGATTTCATCACTGGTCATCGTGTATTTTCGTTAAGTTTAGGCCATGGCAATCGTTGTTGAACGTGTGAACCAAAAGAACAATCCTCAGCCAATCATGGATCAGATCCAAGGAAAGGATCCAAAGCAAGCAAGACCACCACCACCAGCAACACTTGCTGCTGCCTTGCCACAGCGTGATGCCAACGCTGATATCTTGAAGCAAGACTCTGGTGCTTCTGCATTCTTTGGCTCCTTCTTCAAGAACAAGCCAGCCAAGCCTGGTATGATGGAACAAGTCCCAACGGTCTTGAAGGCCACTGGTACATTGTCTGAACGTGAAACGATCGAGACAGAAGTCATCAGTAGCTTTGTTAACGATAGAATTGCTCCTCATGTCGTACTTTAACATTGTCAAGCGCACCACTGCTGATTTGGTGCCAAAAGCTGTGATGCTCAACCTGGTCCAAGCATCCAAGGATGAGCTACAGCGTGAGCTCTTGTCTGAGCTGTACAAGCAGGATGCCTTTGAAGAGACCTTGAAAGAGAGTGAATTCACTGTTCAGAGAAGACAAGAATGCAAGAAGATGATCACTGCTCTGAAGAAGGCAGATGAAATCATTGCTGCCATCTAAATGCTCTTCAAAACTTTACTTTTTACGTTTGTCACCAATCATTGGAGACATGGGAGCAGTCAAAGGCTTGTCACTGGGTTTGATGACTGTTTTGGCAAACTTCTTGACTGGCTGAGCCTTGTGTACGGTTTCCTTCCTGAGTTGTTTGATTCTCTCTTGCTCCTCCTCCTATTGTTGGATTTTGTACCTCTTGCTGCTGTAGCAAGCGCTGTTTCGCTTCTTCCTCATCTTGCAGTCTGCGCTGAATCTGCAAATCAAACTCCTTGCGCTCTTCTGCTCTCATCTCTGTGTTCAACTGAGGATCCACCACTTCTGTCAATGGCTTGTCAGACTTTTGTGGCACAAATGGATCCAACTTGGGAAGTGGATGGGCTTTAAAATGTGCTTCTTCCTTTCGCTTCTGTTCAAGTTCCAAGAGTTGCTTTTGCAATTGCTGTTCCTTTTGCATGCCTCTGAGTTCAGTTTCCAACAAGAAGGGACTTGGTTCAGTCACTTGAATCTTGTGTTCCAACTTCGGATCTTTGAACTGAGGAAGTGGCTGTGCATGGAATTGTTTGGCCTTTTCCATTTCCTCTTGTTCTTCAAGCAGCTTTTGCTGAATCTTGGATCTCTTTTTCTGACTGATTTCCTCACCAGGGAGTCTAAATTCGTCTGGGACTATTTTACGAGTCTCAATCTGTGGCTGGAAGGGCTTCGACAGATCTGGGACTGGATTGGCTTTGACAATACGTGGTGGGGAAGGTTCAATCTCTTTTGGTCCTGGTTTGTGAATGGCAGGAGACTGTGGAATCGTGAGTGGCTGCTTCATGGGTGGTGGGACACCAAGTGGCTCATTGGATTCCAGAATCTACCATCAAACAATGTACTTTTCTGTTCAGTGGACGAGCCTTGACGGGTTTGATCTTTTGGAGTTCTTCAAGTTCTCGTTCCTCGCGTGTTGGAATCCTAAGATGAATGTCAAAACTTCACAGGCTTGGAGCGCAATCTGGTAGAGAGTTTGGGAGACATGGGCTGTGTCAATGGACGTGGTCCCTTTTTGGTCTTCACAGGCTTAGAGCGTTCTTCCATCACTTTGGCGACTTTGTTGACAAGAGAGACAAAGGGAGAGTTGGGTTCTTGAACGGTTGTCTTGATTGCATCTGTTCTGAGGTTGAAAGGTTTGGGAACAGTCAACTTCTTCTTCTTCTATCATCAAAATCTAGACCGACAAGCGACCAGGAGACTTGGAATGTCTCTTTGAGAGCAAAGACGTGCTAGATCTGGTTCTGGAAGCAACAGGGTTGTCCAACTTGTTTTCTTGCTCCATCGGACTCTTGTGCGTATCTTCCATCAATTCTAGTACCAAACCATTGGTCGTTAGGTTGTTCGTCTTGAGTAAAATCATGGAATTTCGGTGCTTGAAACTCGTACTGTTCTTGCGTTGGTGTCTGATCATTGTCGATGGTCATCACTTGACGCAGCTTTGACTGCTGTGTGGGTGTCTGATTCTGTGCACTAGATTGTAAAATCCTCTTTTTTGGCGACATTCGGACCAACGAGGGAAAGATTGATGGACAAGATTGAAAAAGCATCTTGTCCATCAAATGGTTATGAGATCCAATGACACTTTCCCGGTCATGGAACTAGAAAATTCACTCGCACCAAGTTCGATTTGGTCTGCACGCCTGCAGCAATCAAATAGCACACCCATCTTCAACAGCCAGTATGTTTTTCCAAGACACAGACTCCAAACCAGTCTCAAGAATCGAAACAGGATTCCGCTCGTTATCGTAGCCTGTGGTTCCTACTCCCCAGTGACATATCTTCACCTGCGGATGTTTGAGATGGCTTTTGATTACGTTCAGGACAATGAGGTCTTTGAAATCATTGGCGGTTACTTTTCGCCAGTGTCGGATGCTTACGCCAAGCCTGGATTGGCTGGATGGCACCATCGTGTGCAAATGTGTGAGCTAGCAGTGCAGGACAGCAACTGGATCATGGTTGATCCTTGGGAAGCATCCCAGACAGTGTACACACGCACAGCCAAAGTGCTAGACCATTTTGAAGAAGAGTTGAACGGCAAAGGCGGTGGATTCTTGCATCCAGACGGCACACAGCAGAAGATCAGGATCATGCTCTTGGCTGGTGGTGATTTGATTCAGTCTTTTGCAGTGCCTAATCTGTGGAAGGAGCAAGATGTAATCAAATTGACACTAGTTGCACCACATTCTGGGTGATTTTGGCTGTTTGATCATCGAGCGCACCGGCGCCAATGTACACGATTTTTTGCTCACGAACGATTCTCTGCACATTCACAGGGCACTTGGATTGATGATAGAAGAATGTTTTTGTTGTCAAGCAGTACATTCACAATGACATTTCATCTACAAAGATCAGATTGTTTGTCAAGCGAGGCATGTCTATTCGATACCTTTTACCAGATCCAGTCATTACATATCTCTACCAAAATAGGCTGTATCAACCAGAAAACCCATAAATTGTGCGTGACACTTTTCTTCAAATCAACAAATGGCTCAAGTGGAAGAGGAAGTGCAAGCGATGAAGGAGAGACTGGCACTCATGCAAGAGGAAGCAGCCAAGCTCAAGACAATGCAGGAGGAAATGAACAAGGAAGAAACGTTGACACCTGGTTCAGAAATTAATACGAGACGTCGAATCCAGAGAGGAAGCAGACTCGAGATCAGTCTATGTTTCAAATGTGGACTACTCATCGACCCCAGAAGAGCTACAAGTACACTTTCAATCCTGTGGCACTATCAACAGAGTGACAATTGTGTGTGACAAGTTTACAGGACATCCGAAAGGGTATTTTGGATAACTTGAGCATTGCGTATATCGAATTTGCCGACAAGAGCTCCGTAGATAATGCAGTGGTCTTGAACGAGTCTTTGTTCAAAGGCCGTCTGCTGCAAGTTGCACTCAAGCGCACCAATCTACCAGGCATGAAGCGAGGCCGTGGCAGGGGACGTGGTCGTGCGAGGTACTCTGTTTGATGGTAGACCATTCCGTGCACGTGGCAGAGGACGAGGAAGAGGACACTTTGCTCCTTATTAAATGAATCCATTTTCACATTCTGTTGAGATCTGGACAAGCGAAGACACCGCGACACACAGCCAAACTTCCAGCGGTGTTTCCAACAAATGTCGCAACTGGCCGCCTGCGAATACAAAGTAAATGGACTAAAACAAGACAGGCAAAGTCTTAGGACATGGTACCTATGCAACAGTCAAGGAAGCTGTCAAGGTACTCTTGCTAAAAGCAGATTGCCACCAATGAGCGATACGCCTGCAAGATGATTTCAAAGAAACTGATGCAGGGCAGAGAGGATATGATCGTTAATGAAATCAACATCCTCAAAAAGGTCTCAAAAGGACACCCAAACATTGTGACGCTCGTTGATTACTTTGAAACTCCCAACAACCTTTACTTGGTCATGGACCTATGCACAGGTGGAGAGCTCTTTGACAGAATCTGTGAGAAAGGGACGTTCTTTGAAAAGGACGCTGCGGAAATCATTCACACTGTCGTGGAAGCAGTCGCTTACTTGCACGAACAAGGAATCGTCCATAGAGATCTCAAACCAGAGAACCTGCTCTTCAAGACAAAGGATGAACACGCGCCGTTGATGATTGCTGATTTTGGACTCTCCAAGATCGCTGAAGAGGACAAGATGATGCGAACGACCTGTGGAACACCTGGATACATGGTTCTAAAGCTGATTCCAGGCACCAGAGATCTTGGAGCGCGCTGGATACGGAAAGCCAGTCGATATGTGGGCTGTGGGTGTGATGACGTACTTTTTGCTCTGTGGCTACATGCCCTTTGACGATGAGAATGGCAAAGGTGGTGAGCAAGAGCGTGTCCTGGCTGGACGCTATCAGTTTGATCAAGAGTATTGGAGGTACTGATGCTGAAGACAGCGGCATTTCTGACGATGCAAAAGACTTTATCAGAAAGCTCTTGATTGTGGATCCCACCAAGCGACTGACAGCGAGGGAAGCACTGCGACACAAATGGATTGGTCTTGAATCTGACAATAGATCCCTCCATCGAAACACCGTCTGCCGTCGATCTCTTCCAAAAGGTGCGTCAAGGCTTTGATGCTCGCAAAATGTTCAAAAAGGCACTGGGTGTTGTCAAAGCTGTCAACACGTTCTCAAAAGCCTCTCTGCACAAGCTCGATGGCTCAACGACGTCTCTCAATGCATCTATGCAGTCTTTGGATCAGATTGAGACATCCAGGTCTATATAAATTCGTTGGCAATTTCAAAGCGGTGTCGTCATCTTTCCTCGATGGGCAAAAAGGGCAAGAAAGAAAAACAAGCACCATCAGAGGCAGATGGTACTCTATCTCACAAAAGCTGCTGCTGCCAAGCAAGATGAGCAAACACAACGCAACATCGAATATTACGAATTGCGGCACAAGGAAATGACCGAAAAGCTTGACAAACTCAAACTCAAAGTCGAATGGGTCACAAAAGAAAACGAGATGCTCACAAAAGCGCAAACCAAATTCAATCACGACAAACAGGATATCGTCGAGTTTCTGAACATCAAAGTGGGTGAGCATGAAAAGATGATATCCCACTTGGAAATCAAGTGCCATACACTGGAAGACGAAAAGAAGCTGTTGGAAGGCAAAGTCAAGATGGAGATTGATGCTGCCAAAGGACTGATCAAGCAGGATATGGATCTCTTGCAGGCACAATGCAACAGATACAAGTCAGAGTTGAGTGAACTGACTGAATTCTCAAAGAAAAAGGAGGAATTGGAAGGTCAGTTGCGACAATACAAACTCTTGTTGGAGAAGAAGGAGCAGGAGTACAAGGACACTGTACATACACTAGAACGTAAAGTTCTCCAAGACAAGAACAGAATGAAGCGTGAGATGCTCCAGAAGCTCAACGAAGCCGTGGCATCGTTTAGACGCGTGGCAGATCAACAGATGGCAGAGGCACAGTTGTTGATACTAGACCACAAAGAGAGCCATCAGAGAGAACATGATCATCTCATCTCAACTCAAAAAGATGAGCAGCAAAGTCTTAGAATTGGTTGCAGAAAACGATACCTTGAGCCAAAAAGTCAAAAAAGTACAAATCAACAACAGTCTCTTGGTAGATTCAGAAAAGGAGCTCGTCAAGAGAAACTTTGCCAACCAAAAAGTCATCAAGATGCTCGTTGACAAGCTCAAAGGCACATTCATTGACAACAGAGAGCGATCAGATGCTAGAAGTAGCGTTTGATCTGGATCAAGTCAAACAAGGCAAGACAGAAGGATACACACCAGATGGAAGACCGATTCTGACTGACGAGATGCGAGAAGTTTTAAAGTTGAGAATAGGAAGTCGAAGCATTGCAGTACGATTATAATATTCTGGCAGCTCGGTTGAGTGAGATTGTTGGCACGACAAACGAATGCGAGATGATCTTGGTCGAAGCAGCAGAAGCAGCAAGATATGGCAATAATCCAACAGATGTGATCGAGTATTTAGAAACAAATATGCATATCATCTTGACTCGGTATCAAACGTCACACTAGTTTGAAATCGCTCACGTCGTTTGCCTCTGACAGTGTGAGACAATCCATGGCACTGATTCCAGAGATTACTGAAGAAAAGAACGAAGAGAGTTCAAGACCAGCGACTGGATCTGAGCAAACGGATGAGCAAGCAACAGGAGACTTATCGTTAGCATCCAATTCAGAAAACAAACTATCCTTGGGTTCTTCTGGACAGGAGGAGCCTAGAAAGTCTGAGCTGTTCTCTGGCACAGAAGAATCACTTGCGATGACAGTCGATACACCAGTAACCTTGGAAGAAAGTCATGATCTGCTCACACAAGAGGCAAAATCACAAGAAATTGTGATGCCAGAGGGAGATGTTGAAGAAGAAGAGATGAATTTCGATGAAGAGCTAGAGAAGCTGCAATCAGCACATGCAGAAGAGTTCAAACAGAGCCTAGAAGAATTCAAGAACGATCCGATCAATAGAAGACTGTCTTATCACCAGAGAAGAGTAGAAAAGAACTTCAAGACGATGGCATTGATGGACACCCAACAACCAGACAGATTAGATGGTCAATCCAAGAATGTGAGTGTTCAGACTGCAGGACTGCCCTTTGGACCACCTACCAATTCCAAATTCCTGTTGGGAGAAGTCAGACCATGGGGACCAAGAGCAGAGTGTCTGCCAAAGACTGGACTCGGTTTGTACCAGCCACGTCCTACCAAGAAAGATCTTGGCAAACCCATGCCAATTGACAATCCAATGCCACCAGGCAAGCCTCTGAGAATGTGATAAATGTGCGTTTCAATTAAAATGAGGTCTCGAACAAGTCCAGAATAACTTTCTGATTCAATTAGATTGAAGACAGACTTCCAAGCTAGGGCAGTACTTGTCAGACCGCCTTATGGAGTCTGTGACTGAGCTACAACTTTGGCGAGTCAGTTACTGTAGATATTCATTCCAGGTCACAGATATACAAGCAATGTCAGCACTTGAGTGGTGTCATCCATCAATGGCAACCTATCCATAGATGGTGCTTACGGATGACAGCTACAACAGGCAAGCAAGATCTCATTGTCATAGTCTGAATTGGATCTGTCACTCCAATCGCAGCTGACCATCTACTGCTTCACCCACTACAATAGTCATTCAGATCACATTCAACATCTCATCTTCTGATACACTCATGTACAAGCACACCTTGTGACTGCCAGTGTACTCTCTGACAGTCAATGGCAGCTGTGCTAGACTCAAGAGACATCTGATACAACTCCAGGACACAAATGCATGGACGACACACTTGCTTGAACAGGAATGCAGCAATCGGATCCACAGACACTCTGGTCACAAACACCCACATCTGTCAACTAAGCGTGCCTTTGCTTGCTTTAATGATCTATTGTCCTGTGGTTGTGTTGATGATCCAGAGAGATGCAAGTCTCAACTGTGGATCATTTGTGGCTGGCATTGTGGACGCTATCTTGGACTGTCTGCAATTTGTGTCATCTTGACACTGGCATGCAGAGTGGCAGCACAGCTGTAGATCCAGAGACCGGCTGTGTTGGCGTTGATTGGCAACACTCTGAGTGAAGGCAGATGCTGGAGATCACAGAGTGACTGTACAAGAAGAGGCATTCATACTCTATGACAAACAGCAGCCACCAGAGACTCAAGGCGATGTGGACTGCATGCGTGAGGACCAGCATCAGGACCAATAGACACACAAATAGACAGTAATTTCAAACCAGATTATTCAGTATGCCAAACGCGACAAACAAGCGCTGCAATTTCGCGGTAAAAGCGCAGTAAATCTTCAGATCTCACGATCGATTTCAATCTTTTCAGGTCACTCATGCAACGCATTTTCAAACGAGCATTGTCTGGAGAGGTTTACATGCCATCAGTATCCATGCTGATCCACTTGAACCACTTGAATCCAGAAACAGTCGCACAGATTCCTCGTTCTGGTTTTTGGTTTGATTCAAGGCCCAAAGAACAGACTCTTGAAAGGAGATGTCCTTGCTTATTTGAAAGATGGATTGGTGGATGCTGATTTGGTCATGAATGAGCAATTCTATGTCAAATCCATTCGACTGTCTCCTTTCAACCAGAAATTGGAAACATCAAAAATCGAGCTTGGTAGTGTCTTGGCAGCAGCTGCACTCTCTTCTCTTGAGCAACACCAGATCTTCAAGCACAAATCCATTCATTGGACACGAGTTGCACCAGCAGGTGCCAGTGCTTGCATCGTTGATCCATCTAAAACTCAATCAAAGCAGTTGGAAAAGCAGTTCAGGGACGAGCAAGCACAGATCGCACCTGGTGCCTTTAGAATCGTGGATCTCACACAGTTCAAGGAAATTCCTTTGCATCTGCAGAACGGAGAGTCTGCCATTCTGTCATTTGTTCCAGAAGAGGACTTGGAAACTGACTTTGATGATCTCCTGGGCGAAACGCGTCCCATCCAGTCAAGATCGTATCCAATCGAAGACCAAACACCAGATCAGATTGCACTGGAACTGATTGTCGACGGCAGAAAAGTCACTCAGAAGCAAGCGTTCAACTTTTTGCAAACCTTTGAAGACAGATTGCAAGAGTTGTTATTGTAATGAAATCGAACTTGCTTCCTTTTGCAGGATCTCCAAGAGCGTTTGAGAAGATTCGACAATTTTGGTATACGACAGTTCAGTCTCGGCAATCAGTCTGTCATACTCTTGTTCTATCTTTTGCTTCTTTTCGATGGATCCAACGACTTTTTGTAGTTGATCTTGCAGTGTTTGGATTTGGAGTTCCAAGTGTCGTCGTTGCTCCTGTTCCCTTTGAATCTGACCAGACACTGTTTCTCTCTTTTCTTTTAATGTTTGTAATCCCTTGATCAGCTCATTGTTAAACGTCTGGAGCGTTGAGGGTTGCATCGGAAAGGTCACCGCATCTTTTGTCGTTCGCTTTTGAGCCACGAACTGGAGCGTTCTTGTGTCTGCTGCTGAGCCAGTTTCATGCCTAGTTCATACCACTAGTGTCAGTTCAAGTACAGCAGACACGATCAACTTCTGTTCACGTCTGGATGCATATCGCGTGTCTTGCAACTCTTGCTTCAGCCTATCGATCTCTCCTTCTCTCTCTTTGATCACTGTCTGGAGCGATTGCAATGCTTCGACATAGTGTTCTGCTGACTCCACTTGAGAGAGCTCTCTGATCTTTTTGTCTTGAGACAAGATGTGTTCTACAATCAATCTCGATGCCTTTGGCTCTCTTCATGGCGAGATGCAACTCTGTGTTTTGGTTCGTGAGTTGCACTAGATTTTGGGTAACAGTCGACAGTTTCTGTGTTGTTTCGTCTGAAGACTGTCCTCTGGCTTCAAATGCAGCCAAGGATGCTTTCAAGTTGCTCACAAGTGTCTCTTGCTCCGTTAATGCTTCTCTGTTCTCTTCAAACGTTGCTTTCAACAACTCGTGTGCTGCTTTGAGCTTTGAAATCTCTCGAGCATAGCGTCTGTTTTCATCCACCAGTTGGTTCACCTTTTTGTTCAGTTGTGCGTTTTCACTCTCGTTTGGCTCAACATCTTTGATGCGTTCTTGCAACTGCTTGACTTTTTCCAACAGTTGTTGGTTTTCTCTTTGACAGGTCTCTAGTTTGACTGCGATTTCTGGTGATCCATTCTGTGCTTGCTGTTTGACAATTTCCAACTCACTCGACAATCCAAGGACTTTGGACAACGTTTGACGGTACTTTTCTTCAAACGTGTCTTTCATCCTATAAGCATCTTGCAACAGATTTTCCAAAACTTGCAATCGCTCGAGTTTGTGTGCATCATCTAGCTTTTGCACTCGCAATCGTGAGATTTCGCCTTCTAATTGTTGGGTCTTGAGACTGTTGTCATCTTCAGAAGCTACGAATGGTTTTGTGTTGAGCTCCATGTCTCTAATTTGGTCTTGGAGTTCCATGATCTTTTCAGTGTCTTGTCGCTTTTCTTCCTCATATCGCTCTAGTTTACGCACAGAATCAGAGATTTGAAAGTTGAGGGTTGCATTGTCGACCATTAAGGCACTGTTGCGTTCTTCCAGTTGCTGGACTTGCAGTTTCAACGCCTCCACAGTTTTCTTCAATTGTACAGAGTCAGACAATTGCTCTTCCAACGTCTTGTTCTTTTGATCCAGTTCTTGTACTTTTTGTTCCAAAGTCTTGAATGAACTCGAGTACCTGGATCGTTTCTTGTTGGTCCTGAGAGTTGTCCAACTGTCTTTTGTACTTTTCCAACAATGCCTCTGCACGAGAGAGCTTTTCTGCAGTCGATCTCAACTCTTGGACTTGGTCTCTCAATCGAAAGACTTCTTCTTCCCTTGAAGCAGCAACAGAGACACGTTTCTTGAGATCGTTGATGTGCTGTTCTTTCTTCTGGAGTGTCTGTTCCAATTCCTGAGTCTTGGCTTCACTCACTTCACTATCGTCAAACAGAATACTATTTCATCAGTGTCTTTTCGAGTTCCTGTCGCAAGAGTGAATCTGTGTTGGCACTGGTGTTGGATCTAAACGCATTCAATGTCTGTTCCAACTCTTTGATTCTAGATTCGAGTTTGACATTGTTCAATTGCACATCGTTCACAATTGCATCCTGTGGTGGTTGCTCTCTGTCTTCGACTTTGATAAACAATGCCATCGTTTGTTCGATCATTTCCATCAATCGCTGCTGATCCTCTTCTGACAGTGTTTGGGTCTTTTCGATAAACATGTGGTTGCTCTCACACTGCACAGCGATGCAGATGATCATATTCACAAACATCAGCAACTCCTCTTCGTTGTCGTCTCTGCAGATAAATGTCAGATTTGGCTGTTCGTCTTTGAGAACCAATCCAAGAATTTCCTCAAAATAGTGCTCCACAAGCTTGTAAATGCGTTTGAGGTTGTTGAACTTGACAATCCAGTTGTCTGCCATGGACTGTGGTCGGTTCTTTTTGAACCAGACTGGATCGACCTTGAACAAGACTTCACCCAGCAGAGATCCCTCTGCAAAGTCCAAGAGACTGTCTACAGGAAAGGTTGTAAAGAGATTGAGCTTGTTTTAGAGCAGTTACCCATCTCACAGCGACATTGTTGTCTTCTCGAGTCATGGCGCAGACAAGTTTGCAAATGGCTGAAACATCTCACGACGTCCAAAAACCTCATATCTACACTATGTCCATTCAAATGGACATTCGCACTTTCCAACTGCAGAATGCGATGAATTGATCATTCCATCAGCATCTGACTGAGTCAAGAGTAGTCTGTGATGCCTTTTATCTACTCGATCCATGCTGGACATCCACACAGACTCACAATGGAATGGATGCTTGCTCACTCATGCCACTTCTCAGTCCACACGCTGCCATCCAGAGACAGATGCTGCAGATAGATCCAAGCTGTCACTGTTGACAGATGTCAAGAGTAAAGTCAGTCTGCCACATTCAACAGACATCCATTGGTGAGACACTCCTGAACCCACCAGATCAGCTATTCTGACACAGGCTGGTTGCACTGTGACGTAGTCTCAACACACAATCTGGTGCTCATCTGGCGACACTGCCTGTCTTAGATCTTGACCAGTGCCTCACAATCTGTCCATCAGCGCTGCCAATGTTCCGTCGATCCAAGGCTGTCTCTTCAAAGGAGCAGACATCAGAGCATGGCAGTCTCGTCCCTGTGCATTCCATCGTTCCAGCACATTTCGTGCCATCTGCAAGAGTATCTTGGTATCCATTCTCGTTCTAGTCTCTCCTGTCCAGTGTCATCCAGTCTTTCAATGCATCGTCAACGTCCATCATATCTGTCACGTTCCAACAGTCTCTTGTTTCCAACAACTCCTAGTATTGCACTAGCTACAAAGCCGGTGAAGAGCCCGCTCCGAGTTTCAACTTCATAGCTGTGGGCCATTGATCTTTCGAGATTTTCCTGGCAGGAAGGCAGAGTCACACTTTGACGGAAAGGCTACAACTGCAGTAGATGGCTGAAACACTTGAATTTCTGACAACTGTCTCTAACCTCAAAAAGACAAAGAGAACTGGATGGGTCAACCATGGCATCCACATGCCAGAGTCAATCAGTGACCACATGCACAGAATGGCGATTATTGCTTTTCTAATTCAAGATACTTCGCTGAACAGAGACAAACTCATCAAGATGACGATTGTCCATGACCTGGCAGAAGCAGTCGTTGGAGACATTACACCACACCAAGGTGTCTCAAAAGAAGACAAGTTCAAGATGGAGCATGATGCAATGCTTCAGTTTGTAGAGCAGTTGGGGAAATCAAAGCAAGCACAAGAGATTCTGGATCTGTGGTTGGAGTATGAACACGCTCAGACACCAGAAGCACTCATCTGCAAAGATATTGACAAATTTGAGATGATTCTGCAAGCTTACGAGTATGAGCAGTCTGACAACAAACAATTGGATAGTTTCTTTGAGTCTACACAAGGGAAATTCAAGCATCCTGAAATCAGGCACTTGGTAGAAGCATTGTACCAAAAGAGATCTCATAAAATTGCTTGACGACAAGTTTGCCGCACTTTCCATCCATATCTCAAAGGAAATCCATGTCTCAATCACAGAAGGAAAAGAAACAGTTCATTTTGAGACACATTGACAAGATAGAAAGACTATCCTGAGAAGCAAATGGATTTGGAGACGCTGGAAGTGCGATCTGATCTCATCAAGCCTGGAATGCGACTGCTGTTAGTGGATGAATGGATTGGAACTGGTGCAAAGATGCATTACACAGCACTGATGTTGGAGCAGCTTGGTGCTGTTGTCGTTGGAATGGCTTGCCAATACTGTTTTCCTGATTTTGATCTGCCTCTGGAGCTTGCTCTAAGATACAAGCTCTGGAGTGCCAACTGTCTTGAATGCAAGTACCTTGAATGTCGCTGCCCACTGTAGAAGCTCATAGTGTCAAAGGAGATGGAATGCATGTCTTGTTCTTTGGAAGAGACTGCAACTGCTGCTCTAAAACCAACTGCTTTGAAAGATTTCTGATTGACTTTTGATCCAGATCGACTGCTTTGATTTGGTAATACAGATCATCCAAAGCAATGAATCCATCTGTTGGGTCTTTTTTGATGGCAATCATGAGAGAGAGATCCTTGAATGTCATTGACAACAAATGCTGCAAAGATGACAGATGTGGTCCTCTGTAACTGCCATCCAGTACACTCGCCACATTTCTGGTAAGCAAGTGGTCGATCTCATCATTCAGATCAAGTAGAGTGATGTTGTGATGGAATCGCTGTTGCCAGTGTTTCAGTCTTTGGAGAATGGGATCGTGAAAGAGAATCTGTGCCAAAACAGTGCTCATGGGTCTGCCAAAGTACTCTTCAAACACTTTTGAGCCATGGTAAGGCGGTAACAATTGATTGCGGTGTCTCATCGACAGATTGTTGTTTGGTGTGCTAATCAAGGATGCAATGGCATGCTCCATCCTAGGGATATGATTGGAATAGAGATCCAAGGGACAGTACAGAGAGGCACTCTTGAGTTGGGCTACCATCAACAGAGTCACAATGCAGACAGAATCGACAAGTTGGTGCATATTCACTTGGAAGAAAGCCCCATTTCGGTTTGATTTCAACCAATATCCTACCATCATTGAGTGCAAGGTTATCCATCAACACACAGCCATGGATCGAGTCTCCAGAACGTGTCCGATACAGCCTGATGTGTTCCAGAATGTTCTTGATAGTCTCTTGGTCTAATTCCATGTCTTCTGCATGTACAGAATAAGTCTCACCCAAACACTCTGACAGACTTTTGGAGTACTTGATAGAGGGAGGTTTCTGTTTGGACAGTCGCAAGACCTGGGTGTCTGTGTATTTGACGACGAGATTAGCGTTTCCTTCTCCCAGCAGCTGATACATCCTATTCCTGTCGAGTCAGGTGCAGCGTGACCAAAAGCCCCTTGCGCAATAAGCTCTTTCCCATGCGCTCGCAGTTCAAGGACGAACACCCATTTGAGAAGAGAAAGCAAGAAGCAGACAGGATCCGACAAAAGTACCCCGACAGGATCCCCTGCATTGTCGAGAAGGCAGACAAGAGCGACATTACGACCATTGACAAGAAGAAATACCTGTACTAGGGTTGATGATAGGGTACCCAGTGACTTGACTGTGGGCCAGTTCGTTTATGTATCCAAATTGACAATAGGTCATTCGCAAGAGGATCAAGCTCTCACCAGAAAAGGCAATCTTCATCTTTGTAAACAACGTCCTGCCGCCATCATCCTCGCTCCTCTCCCAGGTCTACGCAGAGCACAAGGACGAAGACGGATTCCTCTACATCGTTTACTCTTCAGAGAACACCTTTGGCGCAATAAATGACGTTTGATGATCAGGAGAGGTCTCTCTCAGATGTTACAATAAGTACTGTGTGAGATCTCTAGCCACTGTCAGCTTTTCGCGATTAACATTAGATGAGATGTGCTTCGATACACTGCAAACGACCGACAATGTCTGACAGGCTCCTCTAAAGTCATCGACCGGACGAAAGACATGTGAACACTTTGCATGTCAGCCGCGATTCAGTTGATTGAGGAACCACATGAATTCAAGCAACAGCTGCTGAATGGCATCAAAACAGCCAAAGACAGGATCTACTTGGCTTCACTTTACATTGGACATTCAGAAACAGACCTTTTACAAACCTTGGACCAGCAACTCAAAACAACATCTGTGCAAGTCACGATACTCATGGATTACTTTCGAGGCACCAGGAATGACGGTGGCAGCTCATTGCAACTCGTAGAGCAGCTGAAACAAAAGTATCCAAAGCGAGTCAAGATTCTGCTCTATCAGACACCCATGGCATCAGAACTGTACAAAAACCATGTTCCTAAGCGATTCAATGAGGGACTTGGCTTGCAGCACATCAAGGCATATGGATTCGACAACAGATTGATCATCAGCGGGTATTCTGGATGACAGCAGTGCTAATCTCTCAAAAGACTACTTTACCAATCGACAAGACCGCTATTTATTGATCGAGAACGAGGAAATCTCGAACTATTTTGCTGAATTGATTGATCTCATTGGCAAATACTCTTGGCAGCTTCAAAATCACTTGAATCCACCCAAAGGAATTGAGAGCTTCCAAAGAAAAGCGTTTCGGTTGTCTGGATATGAGGAATTCACTAATTTCATCGAAAAGTGGCAATCACCCATTCAGATAGACAAGGATGTGCAAGTGCAACCACAGATTCAACTACCACCGTTTTTCATCCACCAGGATCAAGAAAGAACGCTAGAGCTGCTCAAAAGTGGATTAGCATCAGATGCAGTCTTGCACATTGCATCTGGCTACTTTAATCTGCCAGAGATCTACCAACAGCTCTTGTTTAGGTCTCAAAACCAAATCAAGATCCTGTGTGGCTCACCTGAATCCAATGGATTCTATGGCTCCAAGGGAATCTCCAAGTATATTCCACATGCTTACACCTATCTGGAAAGACAGTTTTTGAAGCAGTCAAGAGACAATATTCAAGTGTACGAGTACAAGAGACCTGGTTGGACATGGCACTCCAAAGGTATCTGGATTGTCTCACCCAACCAATTGCAAACCATGATAGGATCCTCCAACATGAACTACAGATCCCTCACGCGTGATTTGGAGGCACAGCTTCTGATTCGCTCTACAAACAAGACTTTGAACATGAGGCTGGAAAAGGTACTGTTGTCAATGGTAGCATCTAGAAAGTCTGTATTCACAGTCTGTAAAAGTGAATCTGGAAACTCTCAACCATGCATCTAGAAAGACTCCTTTATGGGTTCAGTTTGCAACAAGAGCCATTAAACGCATGCTCTGATTTCTTCTTTCCAATGCAACCAGATCACTTTGCAGAGCCTGAGGGAGTGCCAGTGTTCAAACCCACCTATGAAGAGTTCAAAGATTTCAAGACTTTTGTTCAGTCCATTGAACATTATGGCCAGAGGGTGGGTCTGGCAAAAGTGATTCCGCCAAAAGAATGGCTTGATCAACAGAACACAAGCTTTGAACAAGTGGAGAAGCTAGTCATCAAACGTCCCATCTCACAAGAGTTCAATTGTGGTGGTCTGCCAGCTGGTGCACAAAGACAGTTCAACATCGAAACCAAGAAACTTTTAACAGTCAAAGAGTGGTTTCAGCTCTCCCTGTCTGACCAGTACAGCCCTCCTTCACTCAATGGAGGCAAGCTCATTCGCAAGCCTCTGATCAAGACCGCCAAGCGCAAGAAACACCAAAAGACCTTGAAAGCCAAAAAGCAAAAGATGGATGATCCAGAGAGCACTATCTGTGTCGAAGAGGCATCCTCAGATGAGTCAGATGAGGAATTGGACTACAAGCAAACACCAGAAATCTACACTCCAGAGTACATGAAGGAGCTTGAACGCTTTTACTGGAGAAACGTTTCATTTCAAGAGACCATGTATGGTGCTGACTTGCCTGGCAGTGTCTTTACGAGTAACCCAGAAAACAAGTGGAACGTTGCCTGTCTCGAGAATCTGCTGCGCAAGTACCCACAAGCCATTCCTGGCGTCAACTTGCCCTATCTGTACTTTGGCATGTACAAGGCCACGTTTGCCTGGCATGTCGAGGACATGGATCTGAACTCGATCAACTACATCCACTTTGGTGCTCCTAAACAGTGGTACGTCATCCCACCCACTCACAGAGAGCGCTTTGAACGATTTGCACAAGGATTGTTTTACGATGAGAGCAAGAAATGTACAGAATTCCTCAGACACAAGACCTGTGTCATCTCGCCTCAAGTGATTGAAAAGCAAAACATTCCCGTCCACAGAGTCATCCAAAACGAACACGAAGTACTTTCTCTGATGCTAGTTTATCCTCACGTTCCCTGGTGGCTATCATCAAGGCTACAACGCTGGATTCAACTGTGCCGAATCTGTTAATTTTGCCTATGAAAGCTGGATTCCCTATGGACAGAAAGCCAAGAGCTGCAAGTGTGAAAAAGACTCTGTGACTTTGGATGTCGAGATGATCATCAATCCACCAGAACATGTTCCTGAAAATTACCTTTCGCAGTACATTAATGCAGATCTCAGACGAATCACATCTCGAAAACCAGTCAAGGAAGAGTACATCCACTGGGAATACGCACTTCCAAAAGGAGGAGATGGCAAAAGCCACAAAAAATATGGTCCAACACCTATTCTACCAGCAGTCAAGTGTCAACTGTGCCTCAAGGGAGACGAAGAGAAATACCCATTGCTGCCCACTGATCAAGAAGGCAAGTTTTGCCACAAAGTCTGTGCAGATCATGTGTTGGAAACGAGAACAGAGATTGTGGACGACAAGATGATCGTCAAAGGACTCGAAGACATTCCACGTGGACGATGGGGACTCAAGTGCATCATCTGTCATGTCAAACCACAGATTGGAAAGCGCTTTGTAGGAGCCTGTATTCAGTGCAGCAAGGTATAGAGTTTCAAACGAGGGCAAGTGTGTGCGTGCATTCCATGTGACGTGTGCGCTTGAGAATGGTCTCGAAGTCAATCTGCAGGACGGTGCCGCTGTTACTTACTGCCCACAGCACGATGAAGAAAAGATCAAAGAAAGAGAGCAAGCCAAGCTCAAAGAACTCCAAACACAATTCCATGTCGATGCTGCAGTACAAGTCAAGGCAGGCAACAGCATCTTGAACGGCACAATAGCCGAATTCACATCAAATGGGTGTATGGTTTCGATTGATGGACAGACAATGTTTGTTTCATTCAAGTTTTTACGACCTGTGCAGGGATTAGAACAATAATCATCGGTTTCTCAAGATTCTCTTTTCGCTCTCTGTGAGTTCGACAAGTGGTCGTCGTTTGCGTGGTGACATTGAGTGGATGCGATTGATGAGAATCGCGATTGGTTCTTCGTCTTCGTCCGAGTCGAGGAGTTCTGGGTGATCTTCCCTTTCTTCTTTCAAGTTGTCTTTCTTTGACTCTGGTGTTTGTTGTTCTTGCGTGTCGTCTGTCATTGATTGGTCTGTTGGTGTCTCTGTCATCTGTTGGTCTTTTGGTGCCTCTGAATCCATGTGCTGGTCTTTTAGTGCCTCTGACTCCATGTGCTGGTGAATAGCAGTCTCTGTTATCATTTGCTGATCTTGCAAGACAGCATCCACGAACTCTTGAGATGGTTGTGGTGTCTCTAATTCGACATCCATGGCAGTTTGTGCGGGTACTTCTTCCACAATCGACTGCCTGATCATAGATACACCTGTGACTGAAGGGATCATGGCAGATTGGTGGAGTGAACTTTGACGCGGGGTATAAACAGGTCGGATGGAAGGCGTCACAGGGCGATCCAAGAGTGGATGGTTGAAAATCGGACAAGACGCAGGTCCTTCTTGTGCATGTGGTTGGTGAAAAGTCAATTCTTGGGAGCGGGACTGTACTATATCGAGTGCAAACAGCTGCGAAGGCCTCCTTGAGAGTGATTCAGGAGTGTTTTTGGCTAATGGAGAAGCAGGGGAAGTGTAAGGCGGTGGAAGATCTGTGGATTCGCCAGTAGCGGCTACCAATCCATCGTACTTGAGACACATGGCTTGCAGCACCAATCTGCGTTCTCCATCGAGTCTCCTGAATGCAGATTGCAGCTCTTGACGTAATCTGCGGATGGATCGTTTCTTGACTCTGATCTCATCTCCTAATGACTGCAGATGGTCTCTGAGTGATACTCTGACTTGCTGTAGATCGTATATGTTGATAATAGTGGATTCAAACACAAAATAATAAAAATGAGTGTCTTTGGGAGTCGGATAGACCAAGAGAGCATTCTTGCATGTCTTTTGATGTTCCACAAGCGAATAGTGATGTTCAGTGTTGAGATTTCTGAGATCGTTTGGTTTTGTTTTTTCAATGAGTGTCTCAATGGCAGCATCTACATCCCAGAGACTGGACTGACTTGATTCCAATGCTTCAATCCTCAGCAGTGTTTCTTTCAGGTTGTGTTCTGCTTGTTTCCAGTGTCGTTCAAGTTCTCGTTCTGTGGGGTAGTCTCCCTTTGAAAATATACGATCAAAGAGTGATCCAATTCGCTGTCTGACATACTCTAGCCTCAGTACATCCTTTTCAGCACTCTCTCTCTGCTGTGAGTCAAAGTACTTTTGCCTCAAACGCTTGCACGAGTTCTCTGATTGCAACAATTCTGTCCTCTAGTTCAGCCTGCTGTTGATGGGCCAATGCCATATGAGAGACAGTCTCCTGCTTTTTGGTGCCAGACAAGCGTTTGGCAGCACGCAGCAACAAACTGCTCCTTCGAAGGGATTCTCTCAAGTAAATGGCTTGGTTCTCTAGTCCTCTTTGCTCTGACTTCAAGTGGTCAAGCTTCTTTGTCGTTTCTTTCAGTTGAGTGTCCGCATTCTCCAGAAACCTTTCCAACTCATCCAGCTTGATAAACTCTTTGCAAAAGTCAGCATTAAACTCTTTGAGTTGAATTTGCTTGGGTGGTGGAAGCAACAGCCCAAGCGGAAGTTCTTCGTCTTTGACCATTGGAAAGAATGGTTGTGTTGCAGTCTGCGGATCAGATGGAATTTACAGTTGAGAAACAAGTAGCTGAGCAGTCTGTGCTACTCAAGAACCTGCTGGAAGATGTGGGAGAAACGGATGCACCAATTCCACTCCCAAATGTCTCTGGGTCGATCCTCAAGAGAGTCTTGGAGTACTGCAAGCACCACCAGAATGATCCAACAGAGGAGTCAGAGGCTTTTGAGTTGCAGAAGCAGAGACCAGAGGAGATTGAAGAGTGGGATGCACAGTTTATCAAGATGGACAATGAGCTCTTGTTTGAAGTGATTCTGGCTGCAAATTATCTGGACATCAAGGGACTGCTGGATCTCGGTTGCAAGACGATGGCGTTGATGCTCAAAGGCAAGACAACAGAGGAAATCAGACAGATGCTCAACATCGAGAATGACTTTACACCAGAGGAAGAGATGCTCGTGAGGAGGTTGTGATCTTGATGTTAGAGAGAATGAATGGGCAGCAGATTGTTGAGTAAACTCTTTGTATGGACTTTTAACAAGTTTATGACTCTATGGCAAACACTGGTCTTATCTTCAAGATCGTCTGATGACCGCATCTTGACGTCCGTGTGTTTTCTTGCCCAGACGCCACAAATGACCATTGAAATTGACTCTGCCCAAGTGGTACGCAAAGGATCTCTTGTCAACCTTGAAGTGCACTTGCCAGCGGATGAGATTGGTTACAGAGACAGCCAGAAGCGCTGGCAAAGGATTTACAAAGACATTAGCTGGTCTTCACTGTTCCCAGTCATCAAACAACTGCAGCACTACTCCAAAGACAGCTTATATGGAGATTTGAAAGCAGGCGTCTCTATCGCTTTTGTTTTGTTGCCGCAAGCGGTTGCGTATGCGTCTCTTGCTGGTGTGACACCGAGAAGAGCACTCATGACTGCTGTGTGGCCCTTGTTCATTTATGCCATCCTGGGTGCATCACGCTGTTTGTCTGTTGGTCCGGAGGCAGTCACATCTGTGCTTGTTGGTGTTGCTGTGTCCCGTGAAGTTGCCCTGTATGGTGGTGATCCAAACGAGATTGCTGCAGTCATGGCCATCATTGTTGGGATTGGATGTCTCCTGTTGAGTGTTTTGGATGCTGGTTTCATTGATTCAGTCTTTTCTGGTCATTTGCTGACTGGATTTGTCACTGGTGCAGCCACCTTGATCATGGTTGAACAGATGAGTGAGCTCTTTGGCATCAGAGCCACCAAAATTGTCAAAGATGCATCCACGTTTCAAAAACTGACTGAGATCTTTGACAAAGAGAACGGGTTTCATTGGCCAACACTTGTCTTTGGTCTCTCGTGCCTTGGCTTCTTGTTTGCGTTCAAGTACATCAAGCACAGATTTGACAATATTCATTGGCTTAAAGCAGTGCCACCAGTTTTGATCTTGGTGGTGATTTGCATTGTTGCGTCTGTCACAATGAACCTGGAACAGTATGGCATGCACATTCTCAAGGATGTACCAAGTGGCATTGTTCCACCAGCTGTTCCTGCACTGACACTCGACAGGATCAATCATTTGCTGCCAGATGTGATTACAATCATCATTGCTGGTTTTGTCGAGTCACAAGCGTTTACACGCCAGATAGCCGCCAAATCATTTCCATCTGGCGATCGAGAGCTGTTTGCACTTGGTGCTGCGAATGCATTTGGTAGTTTCTTTGGCTGCTATCCAAGTTTTGGCAGTTTGGCAAGATCCACCATCCAAAGAAACGCAGGAGGCATGAGCAACTTGGCAGGCGTCATTGCTGCTGCTCTGGTGCTTGTTCTCTTTTTGGCTGCGTCTTCTGTCCTCAAGTTTCTTCCAAAAGCGACACTGGCAGCGATTGTGTTTAACGCTGCTGTAGATCTGATTGAATACGATCGCATCATCTTTCTCTTCAAGCGACACAACTTTGGAGAAGTCTTTTTCTTCCTGGCATGCTACTGTCTCACTTTCTTTCTCCCAATCGGACAAGGCATCATTTTCATTTTGCTCTTAGCTGCATTTTTGATCCTGAGAAAGTCTACGATGCTGAATATGGAGTTGGAAGGAGAGATTTGCTACATTGCAGATGGCAAACTGAGCAAAAAGTATGTCGATGTCAAATACCATCCAGAAGCAACGATGAAGAACAGACTATTGCTCCTGGCAATCAAGGGACCGCTTGAGTTCTACAATGCCAGTCGTCTGCGGCGTAGAATTGAACTGTTTCTCGAGATTGAACGGAAGCTCTTGCAAAATCACGAATCCAAGGCAGAACCCAATGCATTCTCTGAACGCCTGTTTGTGAATGCAAAAGAGGGACTCAAATCTGGATACTGTGTGATCATGGACTTTAGAATGTGCGAGAATCTCGATGGCACTGGCCTGTTTGTGCTGCATGAACTGATGCACTTGTTCAAGGAGCGTCAAGTGACGTTCTTGATGGCAGACATTCCTGGTGCGTTTTTACCAAAGATGGAGCAATCTGGTCTCTTGGAGATGCAGCAAGGAAGAACCTTTGCCACCATGTCAGAAGCCGTTGAATACTTTGAATCTCTTGAATAAATGATTGTTTACTCTCTTGGTGGCCTCATCTTGAACATGTGTTGCCTTTGCTATTCTCAAAACACTAGTTAGATGGGATAGGGATCAGATGAAGCGAAAGACATCGGATCCAATGACATATCCAGACTCATGTGGCTTCAGCACAAACGTCTGTGAAAAGTTGTATGATTTGTCCAGTTTGACATTTCCAGTCACTTGCAGCAACAAGTTCTGACCAACAGCTTGACAGTCAAACTGATGAATTTGATACTCTGATGATGGAAACTCTAATAAAAAGTCTGTAATTTGTGTGCCTTGCTTTGGATTGCCATTCCAGACCATGACTGAATCTGGAATGTAGAGTTTCAAGAGCTTGTGTCTCTCTCTGTCAAAGAGTCTGTAGTAGAGTTTGACAAATGTCTCTCCTGCTCTTGTTGCAACATCGACTTCCTCAGGTGTCATTTGTGGAAAGTTTGCGAATCTTCAAGAAATGCCACCTGACCTGATTGTGACATTACCAGACGATTGGAGACAGAAAAGAGTGATTGTAGCAGCACTGTTTCTCCCCTGGACCTTGTACAAGCCCAAACAGCGTCAGTTTCGACAGAAACCATCGTTTCAACACCCAGGCACAGATCGTCGTGTGAGCTTCATTTCGTCTGTGAGTGCGATGAACATGCAAGAGATTGTTCCAGAAGAGACGTCTCCCATCATCAAAACCACACAAGGCAATCCTGGTCTGTACAATGCCGTCAATGCAGCCAATCTCAAGCATTTGCTCTGGATTGGCACTGTAGGAACTCAGACAGACAACATGTCAAAGCAAGAACTGCAGGAACTAGAAACGAATCTGATGGACAAGCATGAATCGTGTCCCGTGTTTGTGTCAAAAGAGGAGCTGCATGGACACTATAGTGTGTTCTGCAAGCAGGTGCTGTGGAAACCATTTCATTATCAACTAGAGGACTTTCCAAAAGCACGCAACTACGACCAAGATGCATGGAATCATTACGTACAAGTCAACCAAAAGTTTGCCAACGTCATTTGCAAAAACTACAAAAGTGGAGATGTGATATGGATCAACGATTACCATCTCATGCTTGTTCCTGAGATGGTCAGACGACAGATTCCACAAGCCACGATCGGCTTCTTCTTGCACATTCCTTTTCCTAGTTCAGAGATCTTTCGTTGTCTGCATGTCAGACAGCAGATTCTGCGTGGTCTTTTAGGTGCTGATCTTGTTGGATTCCAGATTTATTCGTATCTTCGTCACTTTTTGATGAACTGCTCTCGCATTCTTGCACTGGACTCTTCTCCCAGAGGCGTACAGCTGGAAAAATCTACCGCAACCGTTGGCATTTACCCCATTGGCATCAATCTTGATTCTTTGAACGAAAAGAGAAAGCAACAAGAAGTCTTGGATCTCATCAGTTTCTTGAAAGAAAAGTACAAGGGAAAGAAGATCCTGATTGGAAGAGACAAGAACGACTACGTCAAAGGCGTCAAGAACAAGTTGTTGGCTTACGAGCAGTTTATGGCCAAGAACCCGCAGTGGCATGGCAAAGTTGTCTTGATCCAAGTGACACTGTCAACGACTGAAGCCAACGAACACGAATGCAACGACACTGACATTGTCGCAAGAATCAACTCGCGATTTGGAACAATCGAGTACGTTCCTGTGGTTTACTTGCACCAAGACATTTCATTTTCACACTATCTTGCTCTCTTGACAATAGCAGATGCCTGTCTGATTACACCTTTGCGAGATGGCATGAATCTGACCTCACACGAGTATGTGGTCTGTCAAGAGGAAAAGAAGAGTCCACTGATCATCAGTGAGTTTGCTGGCACGTATGGTAGCTTTGGTGCTTCCTTGAGAGTGAATCCATGGGACACCCAGGAAGTCGCAGATGCCATCTTGGATGCTTTGGAAATGACACCCGAGGAAAAGAATTATCGTTGGGAAGCACTGTACCAGCATGTGGCATTGAATACTGCACAGAGCTTTGTCGAAACATTTGTCAAAGACACATTGTTGTCTCACAAGACCAATTCAAGCACTGTCGCAACAAGCATTCCACGCATTGACTTTGATCAACTCAAGACAGAGTATCACAAAGCTACGAGACGATTGATTGTATCTGATCTGACTCTAGTTTGTTGACGACTGTGGTACACTCAAGAAGCCTTGCTCTGATGAGTTCTTGCTGCATTTGCACTCTCACGACAATGATCAAGAGATGAGAGACATTCTCACCAAGTTGTGTGCAGATCCAGCCAACTCTGTCTATCTCATGTCTGGCAGACCACGCACCGAACTGGAAGAGTTAATGTCGATTCCAAACTTGGGCATTGCAGCTGAAAACGGCTGTTTCCTCAAGTTCTGTGACAAATCCAAGTGGGAAATCATGCTCAGGGACAACAATCTCAACTGGCGCAAAAAAGTCATGCAAGTGCTGGAATATTACACAGAGTAGTCGATCTCATGTTAGCAGAACACCTGGATCTTACATTGAATCAAAGGAAATTGGTCTCTCTTGGCATTTTGGCAGAGCAGACAAGGACTTTGGCAGCTGGCAAGCTGCAGAGTGTCAGAACCACATCATCAACTCTCTCATGTCCAATTACCCCATTCATACACTTGCTACTCGCAAACGCATTGATGTCTTGCCAAGAAACGTTTCAAAAGCGACAGTCATCAAGCGTGTGTTGCAGTACCACCAAAACAAACGCAGACTTTCAACACATTCGATTGCAAACGCTCCCTTGCCAAATCCAGAAGTCGAATACGGTCTGCCACCACAGCAATCGCAGCTCTTTGCATCAGAGTTGGATGCTGCATTCCAAGAGCCACCAACACTAGGCCACATGTCAGACTCTTCAGTTGGCTCTTTCCCTTCTTCTGTCGACTTTATCCTCTGTTTAGGGGACGATCGCGCAGATGAGTTCATGTTCGAGTACTTGGCACGATTGGATGAAACCACACCCTCAGGCTCGTTTGACAAGGACTGCACCAGTCCACGCTCTGAGACAGCTGCTCTTGAAGATGATGACTATGGCAAATTCAAGAGAAATCCATCGCCTTCGAGAAAGTCTCGTGTCATTTTCACTTGCACTGTAGGCAGCAAGTCAAGCTCTGCCAGATATTTTATTGATACACGTCGTGATCTCATTGCTGGACTAGAGTCCTTGTGACTTTTTTGTCCATCTGGCTTTCCACGTGCTGCACAACACCTTCAATGACTAAACATACCTTGCAAATCCAAGACTCTGAACTGAATCGTGTGTAGTTTCTCTGAGAGGGATCGTTCTTGACTGTCAGACACATGGTCATCCAATGGCTCTGCAGATCGTGCTATTTTGCGTGTGCATCTGTCATACAGGTCATCAATCGCCAGTTTTGTGGCACTCAACAATCGCATCTACCATTCTTAAAAATACCCTTTCGACAAGAGTATTGTCTCTCTCTTCAATCCTCTGCTGATAATAAGCACAATCCTGCTTCAATTTGTCCAGATGCTTTTGCTGTGTTCCAAGCTTTGAATTGTAAACCAGAATCAAGTCGTTTTTTTCCTTCACAAGTGCTGCCAGCTTTGTATGGAGACTTTCAATCTCATCTTGATTCTTTTGCACAACAGATATCAGATCTTGGTTCGTTTCTGTGAGTGTCTTGTGTCTCATGAGAATGTCATTGATGTGTGGCTCATTCACGTCCAGATAATCTGGTGGCAGGATATCCACAATCGATTGCAAGTATTTTTCATACTTTTCATGTCGCTTGATGAGCATCACGACTCGTTGGAATTTGACTTGCTCTGTTTGGAGTTCAGCTTTCAGCGCTTGCAGCTCCTGCTCTTTTGTTTCTGTGAGTTTTCTCTCTGCCATTGCTTTGATGTTGGCTCTCTGTCTCTTGGCATCGTTTTCTTTCAAGAATTTCTCAAACTTTGTGACTCGCTCGCGAATCTGCTTCTGCTATCTTGAGCTTCCGTGCCTTTGCTTTGAGTTCCTCTTGCTTCTCACGGCATTCGTCCATGCGCTTTGTGAATTCAACACGCTTTTGTTCCAGCAGCGTTTGGACATGCTCCATCTCTTTCTTCTTCTGCAACAGTAGCGTAGACTGCAATGTGCGTCTGTCATCCAAGAGTCTGTTGGTCTAGATTGAGCATCAATACGTTGTTGGTGTGTGAGATGGCGCCTTGGATACTAGAATCAATTTGAGGTACATTTTGCCTCCACGCTGTGTGACGAATGTCTCATCTTCCTTGCTCAGCATGTTCGATACGCCTTCCACAACGACAGACAGGCCATCTGGCGCTCGAGCATTTGCCATAAAGTCGCGACGTCATCTTTCCTCAAGTCTCTGGCAGATGCTCTCTTGAAGTCTCAACAGACACAGTAGTTTCAAAGCAAGATCTTTATGTTCAGAACGTTTCGAAAGAAACGCTTAACCACCGAAACCGTAGAGGGTTCTGCCTTGTCTCTTGAGCGCATAGACGACATCGAGGGAAGTCACAGTCTTTCTCTTGGCGTGCTCAGTGTAGGTGACAGCATCACGAATCACATTCTCGAGGAAGGTCTTCAAGACACCACGGGTTTCTTCGTAGATCAGGCCAGAGATACGCTTGACACCGCCTCTTCTTGCCAGACGGCGGATAGCTGGCTTTGTGATACCCTGGATGTTGTCACGCAAGATCTTTCTGTGACGCTTGGCGCCGCCCTTGCCCAATCCTTTTCCTCCTTTTCCTCTGCCAGACATTGTGCTGGCTGGAAATGTGTCTCGTTTTATACGCTTCGTGGCTTGCGCGCTCCTTGCTGCGTGCCACGTCCCTGTTCTCTCCCCCGTTCTCTGACCAGAGCATATAAGCACGCAGCTGGTTGGGAAAGCACATGGCTCGTACCAAGCAAACCGCAAGAAAGTCCACCGGTGGTAAGGCACCAAGAAAGCAACTCGCAACCAAGGCAGCCCGCAAGTCTGCTCCAGTCCAGGGTGGTGTCAAGAAGCCTCACAGATACAGACCAGGTACCGTCGCCTTGCGTGAAATCAGAAGATACCAAAAGTCGACTGAACTCTTGATCCGCAAGCTGCCCTTCCAGCGTCTTGTGAGAGAAATTGCACAGGACTTCAAGACCGATCTGCGTTTCCAGTCTTCTGCCATTGGTGCGCTGCAGGAAGCCTCCGAGGCCTACCTCGTCGGTCTCTTTGAAGACACCAACTTGGCTGCCATCCACGCCAAGCGTGTCACCATCCAGCCAAAGGACATCCAGTTGGCCACTCGTCTCAGAGGTGAGCGTTCTTGATTTTCTTACATAAACTGTTGGTGTGCTTGTGAGCACAGATCTGACAAAAACTTTCCTATGCTTTTCCCAACCGTGTTGGCTACGCCGATCCAATACGGCGACTTTTTTGACAAGAATGCAAGTCCAGAGGAGATTCGATCCACTCTCAAGTACTACACTTCCAAGGCACACATTGCCGGCAGTGTCGAGGACAAGGAGCAAGCCGATTACACGCTTGATCAGTTTCAAAAGTTTGGCCTTGATACCAAGATTGAGACCTACTACCCATATCTTTCTACACCCGACGAACGCAAGCTTGAACTCGTTTCTCCCAAGAAGTTTACTGCTGGCTTGTTGGAGGATGTGGTTCCGGAGGATGAAACATCGTATGACCAGAATGTGATTCCAACGTTCCTTGGTTATGCGGCAGATGGCACTCTGGAAAACGTCCCAATCGTCTATGCCCATTTCTGTGAGCCTGATGATTTCAAGACTTTGGAGGCTCACGGTGTGTCACCTAAAGGTGCCTTGGTCATGTGCAGATATGGCGACATGTTCAGGGGTTTGAAGGTGCGGGCGGCTGAATTAGCCGGTGCCGCTGGTGTTCTTATCTATTCTGATCCAGCAGAAGATGGATACACCCAAGGCAAGGTCTATCCCGAAGGACCATGGCGACCAGAATCTGCTGTCCAGAGAGGCAGCACGCAATTCATCAACTTTTACGCTGGTGATCCATTGACGCCATTTGTTGCTGCAACTGAAAATGCCACCAGAATTGATCCTGAGGATGCCAACATTGCCAAGATTCCAGCACTGCCAATCAGCTATCGTGATGCCAAGCCATTTTTGGAAGCATTGGTGGGACATGGTGCTGATTGCAAGAAGATGGGTAGCACCTGGGTCGGTGGATTGGATATTCCTTACTGGACTGGTCCAGCAGGCAAAGCCAACTTGCACTTGAAGCACAAGTTTGAGATCAAGCCAGTCTGGAACGTGATTGCCACCATTCCCGGCAGTGTTGAGCCAGATAGAGCCGTTGTTTTTGGAAACCACCGTGATGCATGGGTTTATGGTGCAGTTGACCCCAACTCTGGCTCTGCTGTGTTGATGGAAGTCGCTCGTATTCTTGGATTGCTCTTGGATGCTGGATGGAAGCCTGCTAGAACCTTGATTCTTGCCAGCTGGGATGCCGAAGAGTATGGCCTCATTGGATCTACCGAATGGGTCGAAGACAATGTCAGTCTCTTGAACAAGACCTGTGTTGCTTACATCAACGTGGATACTGGCTGCGCTGGATCAGAGTTTGAAGCAAGTGCCAACCCATCTCTCCACAACCTCATCAAACACATTGCCAAGTTGACTGATGATCCTGCTGGCACTTCTCTCTTTGAGCAATGGTTCAAGCAGTCTGGCGGTGAGCCAGAGATTGGTCCTCTTGGATTTGGATCTGACTTTGTTCCTTTCTTGCAGCACATTGGTATTGCTTCCATGGATCTGCGTTTCAATGGTCCTTATGGTGTCTATCACTCCAACTATGACAGCTTCCATTGGATGGACAAGTTTGGTGATCCAGGATTTAAGTACCACGCAACGCTTGTCAAGTTTTTGGGCAAGCTCTTGCTCAAGCTCGTTGGCGACGAAACATTGCCATTTGACTACTACACTTATGTTGATGCTTTGAGAGGATACACAGCAGATGTGCAAAAGCTCTTGACCAAGAACAACCTGAAGGTGTCTTTGGATCCGATTGAAAAGGCAATCTCGTACTTTGAACGCAGCATTCCAAAACAAAAGTGGCTCATGGTCCAGAACGACCAAGATCAGGAAGAGACGCCATTGAACGACTTGCTTGCTTTCGCAGAGAGACAGTTTATCGATTTGGACGGCATTCCAGGCAGACCATGGTACAGACACGTGTTGTACGCACCAGGTGAATGGGTATCTAATGTAATTCTAGTCTGGCTACCAAGCACAGATCTTCCCAGCCATTTACGAAGCAGTTGAAAAGGGCCAAGATGTCGCAAAAGCAGTTGAGCAAGTGGCAGCAGCCATCAGAAAGGTTGGTGACTACTGGCAGCAGTAAACATTACTCGATCCTGGCTTCATCCCATGGTCCTTGAATCTCAGACTTGTACTTTTGCAGCGACACCAAGATCCAAGGTCCAACGAGATTGGTGAAGAGAATGATGAACAGGTAGACTGAGCCTACCAAGGGAGAGAGCATGATCCACAGATGGAGACATCCAAGCGTCATTAACACAGACAAATACACGTCAAAGGACTGTGATCGGTTGCGTTGCACACGCCTGAGGATGGGAAACAAGGCAAAGAGAAGAATGCTTGTGAGCATCAAGACAAAGACCTTTTGGTTCGAGTCCAATCTCGAGCCAAGCAAGACAGCAGCAGACATGGCTGCATTAATGGAAAGGGAGTCTGGGAATCGAGTGTGTGTGTCATTTGTGGATGAATAGTCATGAAAGAGGAGATTGAGCAAGAGCATTGTGAGTGTAAATGCCCAGATGGTGTCATCTGAGATTTCGCGTGTCAGATTCTTGAGGATGGGTGTCAATCCAGACAGAATCATGATAAAAACGATATTGACAAGTGTCTTTTGAATATCCTGTCTCCAGAGCAAGTAAAAGAGTACAAGAGATCCAAAAGGCACAAACACTTGCAAATCCAGTTCAATGGTCTCCAGAATGAAAAAGACCCACACAAAGACAAAGACACTTGTCAGTTGTTGAGTGATCCTTGTTGATTCGTAGACAATATCCAGATACTTCAACTCTCTGACGTTCTGGTTCTTCTTCATTTCTATTAGAAAGGATTCATCTACATAGTTGTCTGGGTATGGTTGCTCGATATATAGTAGCTTCTGCCACTTTGACATCGCTTTGGAAAGACTTTCCTTTGAATGTTGCTTGAAAAGAGAGATGCACTGCTGGAGACTTGCCAATCCATTCTCAAGGATCTAGAGACAATCAAAGCACCAAAGGAATCCATCAACAGATTCAGGAACATGATCTTGCGAGAAGTCAAGTTTCTTGGGTCTCTGAATGAAGAGACAATCAAGCCAAGCTATGTACAATGCTCTAATGTGACTCATTTACTGTCTATTTTCCAGGTCTTGCAGGCAGAAGAAGGAATTGTTGGCATTTGTCAAACGTTCACTTACGACAAGAGTGTCAAAGTGGATGTAGTGTCCGGATATGGACTCAGGTGGATCAAAGTGAGGGCACAGCTGCCCAGAATGGATGAGGAGTTTTCAGAATCAGAGGATGACTCACCACAACTGCTTGTACAGCCAACACACTTGGAAAAGCAGATGAAACAGATGCTGATGATGAGTCATCGGTTTCCAGTCAATTACAAAGTGCCTAGTGTCATTCTCAAGTTTCTGACACCTCCAGACACGAGAACAGAAAACAACTTTAGACAGATGGACGTTCAAGTCGAATGGGGCACAGAGAGAGTCATTCAGGAAGAGATCCTGCAGCCGATCTTGAATCTGGATGTCAACACACTTGTTGCCATGGCATCTGAGCTCTCACACACCAAGGATATCCCAGATCATGCATTTGACAATATTCATCTGAAACAGCAACGAGAGCATGAAATGGAGGCTCCACTGTGGCCAAAGCTGCAACAATTGTTCCAGGAACGACAACTTTTGACAACCAGAGATGCATTGGATCGCTTTGTAGATTGTCTGACTATGGCTGTATGCTGATTGAAACTAGGGACCGACAGAGTTTGCCCGTGCTGTTTCTCTTTTTCCAGAAGCAGATATCTTGAAGAGTCTCAAACGGATCGAACGTCTAGAGAGCAGATACAGATCAGCTAACAGAGTTGACTTTCCCTATCGTGTGCAAGTGGTTGAGAATGCACCATCTGAGCGATTTGTGACGGTGTCTGATGCACACCGAAAGAATGGCAATTGCAGACTCAAACCCATGCATGTGAACATCTTTGGCACTGGAGACCATCTGAATGCAACAACTGTGACTGCCAATGCATGGATCAAAGGCTATCTTTCAAGCTTGGATCTCCAAGTTTCTGTTGTTGTCCATTCCCCAAGAAGTTTCATAGAGACAAGAATCCAATCATCTTGACTCCATACAGAATCCTTTTGATTCTATAAATAATCATGAGATCAGAATGTTTTCGAGTGTCCGATGTCCGATTCTTTCCTCGACTTGAAATGACTGGCGACGACTATGGTGGATTTGGTGGATTCCAGACAGAAGAGCAACAAGGTGGCTATATGCAAACAAGCACACCGAATTCCAAGAAACAGAGCCAATCACTTCGATTCGTCACAGTAGGACAGATCAACAACGCACTTGTCTCTGGTGACAATGTATCGATCGATGATGTCCCAGTAACAACTGTTTGTGTGGTAGCAAGAGCAAACAAGATTGTGAGCAACTCAACAAACGTGCAGTACACACTTGATGATGGCACAGGCATGATTGAAGCAAAACACTTTATCGCTGACTCATCTGTGCAAGAAGAGATTCCGTATTGATGTTGATGCAAGGGAGGGAACGTATGTCAAAGTGTTTGGAAACGTTAAAGTCAGCAAGGAACGCAAGGTCTTTACAGCATTCAAGGTCAGTCAGGTGCACTCTGTGAACACACTGTCTCTGCACCTGCTGCAAGTTATGCGCAGCAAAGTCGTTTTGTCTCAGCCAGTATCTTGATTGATGGTAGAAGTCTGGATCCAAGCCTCAGGATGAGTTGAGCAACCCGATCCAGCAACAGATCATGGCTTTCTTCAACCAGTATCGCGATACTGCCAAAGGAGGCAGCATCGAACAGCTCTGCCAGACTTTGCGTGCTGTTGCAAGCGAAGCAACGATCCAGTATCTCGTTTGATGATAGAGAGGAAGTGAGGAAATTGGCAAACGATGGTCTCTTGTATGACACGATTGATGGCAATCACTACAAGCCAACTGGCATCTAAACCCAGAGTTTAATGGTTTTGTCAGCACCACAAGTAAACACCCATGGCTGCGTTGGATGGAACTGCATATCAAGCACTCCCAAGTTGTCAACGACTTCGTGACCACTGAGTTTCTTTAGAGGCACAATCAGTGGATTCTGCATCAGATCTGCATAAACCATGCCGTGGAAGACCAGACAGTTGCCATCGTCAGAAGATGAGCAAAAGAGTGGATAGCGCTTGTGATAATGCACTTGTCTGACAGCTGCTGTGTGGTAACGCATGGTTTTGTATGGCTTTGCAGACAGATCCATGTCAAACCAGTGCAATTTCTTGTCGTAGGTACCAACGATGACATTGTCTCCTGCTTTGAGATTCATTACCTTGTGGATGCACATCCAGCGAAGAGATCCATTGTGACCCAGGCATCAGCTTCTTGACAAGTTCTTGCTTTGACAGATTGTAGATCCTGACAGAACGCTGTGTCTACAATCAATTGGAATACTGCAACAAACAAGAGTGGCTTGAGTGGATGGAAGATGGCTTTTTGGACTTGTCCAGGTGATTTCTTGAATGGTGCTTGTGAGTGTGCACGCGAGAGCTGGTGAATGACCACTGAAGATGCAGTAGCTACTATGAGAACAGATACCATCTGGAGAGACTGTTGCAAAGTAATCACCTCTTCTATGCCATGCAATCTGTGTGATTGTCTTTTTGAGTTGAATCTGCAGCAATGATTTCTTGCCTTTGGACCACTCAAACGTGGACTTTTCAACTCTTGACAGTGTGTCGTGAATCAAAGTCTTGGTTTGTTCTTCAACATCGACTGTTGTCTTGACAGGAGAGACCAAATGCACGCTAGATCCACTAATGTCAATTGACATACCATGCATAAGCCAATAGAGACACTTGCTTGTTTGGATTCCATTGAACAGAGTACACTTTGTCATCTGTCTGAATGGATTTGAGCAATCTGCCAGTCCTGATCTCCCACACACGCACAGTCTTGTCATCAGAACCAGAAGCAATGAACTGACCACTTGGGTCAATGTCCATACATCGGATGCGCTCCGTGTGTCCAGTAAACGTGATCGAAATCTTGGATGGATACGGCTCCAGATCCTTTGGAGAAGGCAGCTTTGGAATCAAAGACTCTGGGTCGATATCCAACTTGTTCTTGATCGTTCTTGGACACAAATACAAGTCAAGGCATCTCTCAAAGCGCTCTTGGATAAATCTGTTGTAGAGTGGCACACGACGGAGTGCGTCAAACTTTCTTGGCACAAAGTTGTGTGGTCTGTCTTCTGGATCGAGTGCATTGTACTCTTCCAGTTCTTTTTCAGTCAAGAGATATTCTTCTGGTGGATTGTAAGATTCCATGTGCTCTGGCAGACTCATCTTTGGTGCTGGAATGTGATTCGTGCGGTCGACTTCCTGCTCATCCTGCCAGATGTCGTAATAAGTAGGTGCTGGCTTGACGTTCTTTCTTCTGCCAGTCTGAATGTATCCTGCCTTGATGGCTCGTGCAATCTTCATGATCTTGCTTGCCTCCCACTTGGATGGCACAAATCTGCTCTTTGGCTCTGGAGCAGCACTCAGAGGCATAATCGATGTCTGGCTTGTGAACCATTCGACAGTAGGCTTTCATCAACTCAAATACCTCATACGGATCAATTTCTGTCTCTGGGAACTTGTGTTGCTGGATGCGCTTCAAGAGTTCCAATTCATCTTTTGAGAGCACAATATCCTTGCCTTCCAGCTTGTCATGGACAGTCTTCCAGCCATCCTTGTCCATCATCTCCAAAAACTTGTCAATGTCGTCTCCCTTCTTTCTTGAGATTTTGTTGCCATTGATGTCGTAGCCAATGTGGTCGTATTCGTCATACCACTCAATAGGAACATTTCCAATAGTATTAAGCACTTCGTCAGTGGAGCTGTCAGAGTCATAGTCTGCTTCAATCGTTGACAAGTCCTTTTTACGGTAGACCAAGATTTTGTTCTTTTCATACTCTTCCAGTTCTCCAGCATCAGACTGGTCGTCATCCAGTTGAATGTCTGGAAGTGGCTCTGTGTCTGAGACGTCTGACTCCAAATTGCGCTTTGAGCTCATGGCAAAAAAAATTCTTGACTCCACTACAAAAAATTGAATCGCTTTCTAGCCTCAGACTGCCTTACGTCGTCTCACTTGCATTCAAATGAAGTGGTATTCCATCATCAATGCCCAAGAGTCATCAAATCGCTTGCAATGTTCAGTTATTGTTACGGATCCTTCAAGCAAGACACCTTCATCTTGTCCAGATGGTTGCACCAAGCGTTTCCCAGACTTTTAGCACCAGAGCTATCAGCGTACACTTGGATATGATCGGCAAGACCATCAGAGACAAGGTTGTGTCTGATGGATCTGTTCTCACGAAATAGGTGCTTTGAATGTGATTCTTGTTGGAATACGGAAGAGTCTCTGTCCTGTGGCAGGCTTTTATCTCAAATGTCTTCAACACATTCTGTCAGACTGAGAGTGGAGATGAAGGCCATGTGGTCCAGCTACAGCACCAGAGAGCAAGAAAGTGAACGTGGATACGCCCTTTGAAGGTTGACACATGTATGGCTGTCTCATGGTTGATGACACTGGATTGTATCATTGTAGAGTTTATTTCTTTCCCAAACTCTCAGAATATCTGCTGTCAAGCCAACTTTTCCAGGTGGACAAGTAAGAGTCTATGATCTAGTTCTCTCTGACAGTGAGTGCGAGTCAAGTGGTGCCTGAAGAGTCTAAATTTGATCCTTATGCAACGAAACAGCCAAAGGAAGCCAGAAAGCTACCAGCAAGTGACAGATCTGCATCTGGATCTCGAGTCCAAGAGAATCAGACAGACTCCAGGAAAAGCAGGTCCCAGTGTTCATCTCTGTCTATGAAGACGGAGGGCCAATCTATACCGAGATCCGTGTTGTTCCACCAGATATTGTGGCCAAGATTGAGCAAGCAGAAAGCAGCAATACCCAAAGCAATGCAGTGGAACGACTCTTGCCGAGTAAACTTGCTTCCTTCCCAGCAGAGTTTGATGGCGTGAGATCTCTGAGATGAAGATGTCTGTTGAATGGTCTTGGAAAGGCTGTTCAAGACAGACTGCTGATGCCTTGCAAGAAACTCATCAGACTTGTGGATGATCAGAGTGGATTCTTCATTTCTGCTGTCACATGTTTTGGATGTAGACTGACGGTGCTTGCGATGAAGTTGGGACCTGATTTGATTCTAAAGATTGCTAACGCAGCACAAAAGTACATGAATCCATACATGTACGAGTGGATGTTTGAATCGTGGTTCTTTGCTACACTCAAGAAGTAAGGGCTGACCGTATCTTACGCAGATGGAAGAAAAGAGACTTGGAATACACTGGATTTTGTTGAATTTGATCCAGATGAGCCATAAATCACAAATTGTGATGATTTGTGGTTGAAACCAACAAAGTGGACCAAGGCGACTACGATGCCGTGTACTTGAACAAGCCTGAGGGGTTATGTCGCTTTGTACAAATCACTCGTGGACAATCGCACTCGTTCAAGATCCACTACTTTTACGACCTGCTCAGAAAGTTTGCTGATATTGGACTCTTTGAAATCAGAAAACTGCATATCATCTATCTCATTCCAGAAGCAAGAAAGGCTGAGTTTAAAGTCACCTCCATTGACAGTCGATTGCTCAACCATTCGGAGACGGATGGGACAAAGCCAACGAGAAAATCGAGATTGCAACAGTTGATACGCCAGCATCTATCCCTGCATTGCTTCTCTAGTGGCAACATAGCCCTGTCACGTTTCTCTGCAGTTGTTAAAGAAGCTCCTTGTGCAATTGTTTGTATTTTTGAGTTGCCATATGGCATTTACTTGAACGCGATGAGATGTGAGATCTACAAGTGACGGTTCTACAAACTGACACTTTGTGTATTGAATTGCCACGGCTATCCCAGTGACATGACACTCGTATGTCTCTCACATCTGATGCACTCTTTTCCTCGCGAGATGAGAGACATTTACATGGCACTGTACAGAATTGGATTTGAGAACATCAGCGACATTTCACCTGGATTCAAACAGATTCAGATCAAATCCAGAACCATTGAGACATCTGATTATCCCACATTGCGCATAGGAGACAAGATATTTCAATCGATGGAAGACTGCTTTGGTTTCATTTGCAGGACAGAGCAAGAGTATCAAAAGAGACTGGAACAGTGGAAGCAAGTGGATCAAGAGTGTTCTGTCTTGGATGAACACATGGGTGTCCGAAGAATAGCACTGCAAGACTTTTGCACACTTGAAATCAATAATGATCTGGAAATGTCTGTTCAAGGACCAGAACGTGACAAGTACATGCGGATGATCAACGACAACTGTTGGGATCCAACAAAAACGATCCTTGAGAACTTGAACCTGCTTTTTGGAGACTTGCCATCATATGCTTCACAGGAACAGTCCAGGATGGAGTGTGGCATTTGCTCATCTACAGAACTGAACGAGAAATTGCCAGAAACGGCTTGCTCAAACCCAGAATGCATGCAAAAGTACCACCATGAATGTGTCTTGGAATGGTTTAGGTCAGTGCCGTCTATTAAGCGAATCATGAACGTTTATCTTGGTTCATGTCCGTACTGTAATCAGACACTCTCGGTCGCAGGATACTAGGCCTATCATTAAAACTAATACAGTCTCTGTTAGGGATTGTGGTCTGCCACGTCCACGACCTCTTCCTCTACCACGACCACGGCGAACACCAGACTGTCCAAAAGTAGCCATGTTGAGAGAGCGTTCTGCTTGCATCATGGCACGGCGATCCTTGCTTCTATGAAATCAAATACCTTGCACTTTCTTGACGATCCTTTGTATCGTTTGAGATGTCATCAAAGAAGCTAGATTTGGAGTAATATTGGGTGTTTTCGGTAGGAGATTGGTCTTCCAGTTCCTGCTTATCAAACTTGGCATTCATAGATTCGAAATCAAACTCACCAGCCAATTGTGGCTTGGTGCGAGAGTTTCTGTTGCGTTGTCTGTTGCGCTGGTCCCTGTTTTCCCCTTGTTCGTTCTGGTTTGACTTTTCACTTCTGTCCTTTTGCTCTCTCTGCTCTCGAGGTTCTCTCTGTTCTCTTGGCTCACGATCTCTCTGCTCTCTCTGTTCTCTTGGCTCACGATCTCTCTGCTCTCTCTGTTCTCTTGGCTCACGACGCTCTCTCTGCTCTCGAGGCTCCTTTTGCTGAATCTCTCGCCGCTGAACTTCCTTCTGCTGATCTTCGCGTGGTTCTTCACGTTGCTTTCTCTGCTGAGGCTCTCTCTGTTCCTTTTGAGCATTATTCTTCTTTCTCTCTTTTAGCGCTTGCTCTTGAGAAGGCACGGCCAAAACACTCTCTTGCACAGGTTTAGATTCTGGTTTCTTGATCTCCACTGGCTTCTTTTCAACCACTTGAGGCTCCTGAGGTCTCCAATACTGCATTTGTGGTGGCATCTGCTGCTGGATGGGTTGTTGCATTTGAGGATACATTTGCTGATCAGGGTAGTAAGGCATACCATACTGGTGAGGTGGTGGTCCCCACATAGGTGGGTATTGCGGCTCAGGCTGCGCTGGTCCAGTAATAACGTGCAAGTCCTTGACATCGCTTCCCTTGAACATGATCATTGGGAACACTTGAGGAGCAGGAGGTATCTCTTGTGATGGATGACCAGCTCTTCCCTCTGTTCCAAAACTCTGAACTAGTCTCAACCAAAGCACCATTTTCCAGGGAGATGGACGACTCTTCCTGGTTGATAGAGTGTAGGATACCCACAAACCTGATATTTGACTTTGAAATCAATGAAATCTTTGACCCCACGAACGGAAGTGACATTGACGGAAAGAGTGCAATGAAAACAGGCCATTCATCTCAAAGGAACAGGTTTATCTGACAAGTGCCCTCTCAACTTGAGCCTGGGCAATAATCTCTGTGACATCTGTTTCCAAGACAAGGCCACCAGATACAAGTTCTGCTAGGATCTGTGTCACATCATCCGGCCTAAACACCAAATCCAACTCACACACATTCGTAAACGCATTGTCCAATGCTTCCACAAACACTTGTATCAGATCCAGGATTCCCAACTCACTCTCTGATCCGTCCACAATAAAACAAAAGTAGAGTGTCGCATAGTGACGATACACTATCCGAGTATCCTCTCCCACCAAGTCTGTTCCCTCTAGAAAGTTGCAGACATGCTCTGGCCTTTTAGAAACCAGTCTGTGTATTTCCTCTAACTTCTTGTGCTGTGTTTGCAGATCAATCTGTGTGTACCACTGCATGAGCCTTGGCTTTCCAGCATTATTGAATATCAAGACTGCATGGATCATTTGTCGCGAAGTGCTGAGGTCACTTTGATGGCTTTCCATGGATCTCCCTTCCAAGCAACCATTGTCAATAAGCGGTACTATTGATGACACTAGTATCGAGGGCTCTGGCAGATACACGTTTCCAAACGGAAACATCTACGTTGGAGAACTAAAGGATGGCCACTTTCACGGCAAAGGAACCATCTATTTCGCAGATGGTGGCAAACTGGAAGCTAAATGGACACATGGCATTGCTTCTGAAGTATCGGAATTGAAACCAGGAGAAACTCACGTTTGCTGATGGATTAGAGTACAAGGACCAAGATTGGGACTACTGTACACTCCAGGATCGTAGATTCTATCAGGAGCGTGTCAGAGGCTTTGTGCCAGGTTATAAATCTCACAACAGGAGAGCCACAGCTGTCGAATGATGAAAAGTCTGCAGCAGTGCCAATCACGACAGATGACTTTGGCTATGGCTACTATGCAGATGGCCAATTGAATCTGTTTGATGGCACTCGTGTCAGAGAGCCTCAACTGGATGAGAAGGTATGGCTTGCCACGCAACAAGTCAAGTAAACCTTTGTCACTGGATGGCAGATGTCCCAGAGTTCTTTCCTCTAAATGCAGATTCCTGAATTACACGATGATTTCCTGACACAGGGGTTCATCCCAATAGGAACACTCTACTCTCAAGAAAGAGTCAAGGGATGGGCTGTTGTCAAAGCAGAGCGATCCACAGTCGTCAGGATGCATTACTCAAAAACACAAACCTCACTGTCCAAAACAGCTGCTAGACTGATTGATTTCAAGTCTAGTGTGGATTGGGAACCATTGAAAGAAATCAAACCAGCACAGCAAGTGATTGTGCAGCTGGAATACAAGAATGAAATCCAAAGGCAGCTTTTTGAACCAAAGAGACTGAAATATCTCTTGCTCAACACTGTGGTTGCTGATGGATGCTGGATGCAACTGGATTGGACTGAATCGTTTAGTTTCAAGATCAGATTAGACGGATGTGGTGTTATTACTGCTGGAACTGATGTCAAGATTGAATATCAATGGAGACCAACAGACACACTATTTTCTACTGTGGATATGATAGCAGATGCACCATATTTCTTGAAAGCAACACGGGAGATCATGGAATCGATTTCAAGTCAAGAGATGACAGGCCATCTGTTGCAGGGACCACATGGTGTTGGCAAAACACGATTTGTGCAACGATTAGGTCAAAGAATTGGAATACCACATCTGATCTTGCAGCCAATGATGCCCAAGCGTCGCAGAGAAGCAGAAGAGTGGTTTCTGAGGCAATTGGATGTCCTTCAATCATTCGAGCACCGCAGTCTCTTGATTATGGATGATTTTGATCAGTTTTTGGACATGGGTGGTCCATTCCTTCCTAGATTTCTCAAAGCAGTCTTTGCAGATGGCAAATACAATGTCTGTGTACTGGGTATCCAATCTTAGACTAGCTGTGAGTACTACTGCCATTCCAGAGCTCAGCACCATGTTTAGAAGGACTTCGATCTTACATGTGCCAAATCTACAAGAACGAACACACTTTTTGCAAGATATTCTCTCTCATGTGAACCTTGATCAAGAAACCATTGCCGGTATAGCAGCCAGAACAAAGGGATACACGCCAACAGATTTTACACGTTTGCTCTCTGAAGCATTGGTACTGTCCAAAGGAAATGTAGCACAAGAGCACATTATCAAAGCGCTAGAACATGTGGGACCATCCAATCTGGTTGGACACACTTTTCAAGTGCCGAACGTGGATTTGAATCAGTTGAAAGGCATGGACCAAGTCTTAGAGCAAATCAAGGCCTTGGTGATCGATCCATTCTCCAAAATGGATGAATACAGGCGATTGGGACTGGCAACACCCAGAGGCATCTTGATTCATGGTCCAGAAGGCTCTGGCAAGACAAGTCTTGGTTGTGCCATTGTGAAAGCAACTGGAATGCAATGCATATATGTAGACACACCTTCTATAAGATCCAAGATTGTGGGAACATCAGAACAAACGATACAAAAGTTGTTTGAGAGAGCAAGATCAGCATCTCCGTGTGTGCTATTGATGGATCAGCTGGAGATGCTCTTGCCAAAAAGAGGTGCATCTCAGACATCTCAAGGCTCAGATGATCGTATTGTGACTAGTTTTCTCGTAGAAATGGATCATGTCCTCTCTGGCAACGAACCTGTGTTTGTGGTGTGCATGACTAGAGAAAAGTCAAGGATTGATGAAGCCGTGTTGAGACCAGGCAGATTAGACATTCATCTGGAGATTCCCCTGCCTGATTCCAAGCAAAAACGTGAGATTCTGGATCATCTGCTTGAAGATGTACCACACACACTTGGAGCAACAGATTTGGATGCCATTACCGAAACTTGCACCACACCTGCAGATATTGTGAACAGAGTGAGACAGGTGTCAATGGAATGCATTCGCAAGTCAGATCAACAGATTCAATCCAAACACTTGACGTTTATCTGATTATCCAGAGGGTGCTGCACAAATGAGAGTGATATTATCTCCTTTCAAGAGTATTCTGCCAACAGGAACTTTGACTCCCTTTTTGATGTGAATCTCCTCTGCTTCATCCAATACAAGACTCATAAACTCATCGAATCCCTTGCGTTATCCAAAATACAATCAGTTTTCCTTCTATCTTCATATCCGTGCGATCAAACAGCCAGACCTGTATTTTCTGTTTCTATTCTTAACACCAAAACTTGTTGTAGCATTCTGAAGATCAAATTGATCGGCTGTACCATTGTCTTTTGCACTTTGGTGGACATCTTTGCTTGGGAAAGAATGGCGGTGTTTGCAACTTGCAGTTTGAACCAATGGGCACTGGATTTCAGTGGAAATCTAGAGAGAACGTTAGCCAGCTTTGAGATTGCCAAGTCAAAGGGAGCCATCTACAGACTTGGACCTGAACTTGAAATTCCTGGTTATGGATGCAACGACCACTTTTTGGAACCAGATACAGTACTTCACTCTTGGCAAGTCTTGTCTCAACTGCTGACAAGTGACAAAACCAAAGATATCATTGGTGATGTTGGCATGCCAGTCGTGCATTACGGCATCAGATACAATTGCAGAGTCATTTTCTACAATTCACAGATTCTGCTCATCAGACCCAAGAAATACATGGCTAACGATGGAAACTATCGTGAAATGCGTTGGTTCACTGGATGGACTCGTGACAAGATTGTAGAAGACTTTTGTCTGCCAGAGATCATTACGAGTGTCACTGGACAGGAAACCTGTGCCTTTGGAGACGGTGTCGTTCGTGTTCAAGAGTGCATTTGTTGATGGTAGCTTTTTGATGGGAACAGAACTCTGCGAGGAACTCTTTACACCAGCCAGGTACTAGATCTAAAGTAAGCCCACACATTGACATGTCCTTGTCTGGCGTGGAAGTCTTTACAAACGGCAGTGCATCGCATCACGAGTTTAGAAAGCTTGAGCAACGTATTGATCTGATCTGTGAAGCCACTCAAAAGTGTGGTGGCTTGTATCTGTACGCCAATCAGCAAGGATGTGATGGAGAACGTGTTTACTACGACGGCAGCTGTTTGATTGTCTTGAATGGCAAGATCTTGGCACAAGGCTCTCAGTTTTCGTTGCAAGATGTTGAAGTCATCACTGCTAGTGTCGATCTAGAACATGTGCGCTCTTACCGTGCTGGATTGGTGTCCAGAAGCTTGCAAGCAGCTACAAGAAAGCCTTATCCAGAAGTCAAGGCGTCGATCAAGATCAAGAAATCTATGGATTTGTCTCCACCTATTCCACTCAAACTCTACAGTCCAAGCCAAGAAATTCAGTATGGACCTGCCTGCTGGTTGTGGGATTACTTGCGACGCTCCAAAGCCGGTGGCTTCTTTCTGCCACTGTCTGGTGGTGTTGACAGCTGTGCCACATCTCTGATTGTCTTTTCAATGTGTGAGATGGTGTACGACAACAGAAATGATCCGATTGTCAAAAAGGACTTGCGACAGATTGTCAGAAACCCAGATTACGAACCCAAGTCGCCTCAGGACATTTGCAAGTATCTGAATTGACAATAGCTTGATCTTTCATACTTGCTACATGGGAACAGTCAATTCCTCCAAAGAAACGAGACAAAGAGCGAAAGATCTAGCCAAACAGATCTCTAGGTAACTGGTTTGAACCAAGTTATCACATTGATCTCAACATTGATGGCATTATTGACTCGTTCATTGGATTACTGCAACTGGTAACCGGCAAAACACCGAAATTCAAAGTCTTTGGTGGTACAGAGACAGAGAACTTGGCCTTGCAGAACGTACAGGCACGATCTCGCATGGTGGTTGCATATTTGTTTGCACAGCTCTTGCTCTGGACCAGATCCAGAGAGGGCTCTTTGCTCGTGCTGGGAAGTGCAAACGTTGATGAAACGTACACTGGTTGATGGTAGATTGCGTGGCTATTTGACAAAGTACGATTGTTCGAGTGCTGACTTGAATCCGATTGGTGGCATCAGCAAAGTGGATCTGAAAGAGTTTATCTTGCACTTTAAGAACAAGCCAGGATTTGAATTGCTGCAATCGTTTGTGGATGCACCACCAACAGCAGAACTGGAGCCACTCACAGAAACACACACACAGACAGATGAGGCAGACATGGGCATGACTTACCAAGAGCTCTCTGTCTTTGGCACATTGCGCAAAGTGGCAAAGCTGGGTCCGTTCATGATGTTCCAGAGATTGCTGAACGACTGGAAAGACGTTTTGAATCCGTTCCAGGTATCAGATCTGACACTAGATTGCAAGCAAAGTCAAGCGGTTCTTCTTCTTTTACAGCATCAACAGACACAAAACCACTGTCCTGCCACCATCGTATCACATGTCGCAATACTCGCCAGATGACAATCGCTTTGACTTGCGACCGTTCCTTTACAATGCCAGATGGGAGTGGCAGTTTAGACAAATTGACGACTTTACTGCTGGACCCTCATCACAAGAATGACAGAGTCTCCTCTCAAGAACATGGATGCGATAAACCTGTCCTTGTTCACTGGCTTTGCCTGTTTCTGTCCCTTGACTTGCTTTGGTGTCTCTGTCCACATTTCCTTGACGTTCTCCAGAACCATATTAAAGTGTCGGTCAAATGCTTTCACTCTCGCTAGCAATTTTCTGTTGTTGCTATAGTGAGGATGTAAACCGTGTGGAAACCAGAATTTGTGATCTGTTCTTGACTGCAGTCGTGAGGAGTGAGAGTGGTCCAGTCTGAAACTCTGCTTCTTCCAAAGCAAGGATCTCTGCCTCTGTCATTTCAGCTTTCGATTTAGAAGTCGACATTTTTTGGAAAGAAATCTTGCCCAACGAATGATCAAGAAATAGACGACCAAAGGACATCCTTGTGCCACTGTCTTTGGACATTCGCACTTTCCAACTGCAGAATGCGATGAATTGATCATTCCATCAGCATCTGACTGAGTCAAGAGTAGTCTGTGATGCCTTTTATCTACTCGATCCATGCTGGACATCCACACAGACTCACAATGGAATGGATGCTTGCTCACTCATGCCACTTCTCAGTCCACACGCTGCCATCCAGAGACAGATGCTGCAGACAGATCCAAGCTGTCACTGCCTGTCTTGGAGATCTTGACCAGTGCCTCACAAACTGTCCATCAGCGCTGCCACTGTTCCGTCGATCCAAGGCTGTCTCTTCAAAGGAGCAGACAGCAGAGCATGGCAGTCTAGTCCCTGTGCATTCCATCGTTCCAGCACATTTCGTGCCATCTGCAAGAGTATCTTGGTATCCATTCTCGTTCTAGTCTCTCCTGTCCAGTGTCATCCAGTCTTTCAATGCATCGTCAACGTCCATCATATCTGTCACGTTCCAACAGTCTCTTGTTTCCAACAACTCCTAGTATTGCACTAGCTACAAAGCCGGTGAAGAGCCCGCTCCGAGTTTCAACTTCATAGCTGTGGGCCATTGATCTTTCGAGATTTTTCTGTTGTCGCGACGGGTTCGTTCTTTGAACAACTTGAAGAGTTCACAGTTGATTCTCAAGACATCTTTCCTGCAAGAATGATCACTATTAGAGGAGCAACTGTCGAGGATTTGATCTCAATCCAGAACTGCAACTTGCACAACCTGCCAGAAAACTACCAAATGAAGTACTACATTTACCATGCGATTTCATGGCCCCAACTGTCACAAGTGGCAGAGGATGATCGAGGAAACATTGTGGGATATGTACTAGCCAAAATGTCTTGAATCTTACACCAGGGATGAGGAATCAAAGGAACCACACGGACACATTACATCACTCGCTGTCATGCGTTCCTGGAGACGCTTGGGAATTGCTGACAAACTCATGAGAGAGGCTCAAAAGGCCATGAAAGAAAACTTTGGTGCACACTATGTCAGTCTGCACGTCAGAAAAAGCAACAGAGCTGCGTTGCACTTGTATCGTGACACACTCAAGTTTACGTATCTTTGCTGACTGTAGGACAACTGAGATTGAAAAGGGATACTATGCAGATGGAGAGGATGCCTACTCTATGAAAAAGAGTCTAAAAGATCTTTAACACCTGTTCCTTACTTTGATGTTTGAATGTGATCTTGAGTGGTGAGTTGTGTTTTCCTTTCGCGACTTTGCCTGTATGTCGCAAACAGGGAGGGACAAGGACATAGGAATTTCACTAGGTTCCTACTTGTTGGACCTTGGTTATGGAGCAACCTTTACATCCAATGTGATCTTTGCAGTCCTGGAACAACTCTCAATTTACCCCTCCAATGCACCATCAAAAATCAACGAGCAAGAAGTAGGCAGAACACTCGCTATGATGATTTCAGTTCCCACTGGTCTCAAGGAAAACCCTGCCCTTCGATCTCTCACGTTTGATATTCTCAACGAACAAGAAAACGACCAAATGTCCAAGATGAAAACCTGGAATGCAGAGCTCTTCTTCCCTCTCATCATGAAAATGGTCCTCTCTTTGACCCTAGAACCCCAAAATGGAATGGTCTCGCGTCCTGCGCTACTTGGATCATCCAGATGTTGTCTTTGTGGACCCTAGCAGTCTTGCCATTGTCTTGAAAGCTTCCAAAGCTGTCATTCAAGTACCAATACTCATTCAAGGACATGTCGCTCTTCCCAACATCCATTTTTCTGGAGCAATGGAAGAATCCCAATGCGCAACTCAGTTTTCTCAACCAAGCCATCAGATTGACACCTGAAATCTTCACACTCAATCAGGGTTTGACTCGCAAAGTCATTTCACCAGACATGACTGCCAGAAGCAATCTGGCTACGTCCCTCATGAATGCTGCTTCTTCGTCTCCATGGAACTCCTTAGAACTCGTACAGCTCTTGATCATCCTTTCCGACAGTCCAGCTGCTGGCACTGTGCGTGAGATCTTTGAGTTTGGCATTCAAACATCCCCTGATATCCTCTTGCTAGCTATCGCACAGCTGAGACCTGAAAAAGTCAGCATCAAGAAGCTCGCTGCTGGACTGGTGCGTCTTTTGATCGGTGGGCATCCACATGCACCTATCGTCTTGCCTCGTGTCTGGCAGCTTGCACCAGATGTCTTTGCCTCTGGACTCGTGCTCTTGTACTCTGAGGATCCCACTTCTATCTCACGCATTCTCGATATCGCTCAGGAACTCAAAGCACTTGAAGCCATCCTCGAATGTCGTCCATTTGGGTTTGCTATTGATCTTGCAGCTATTGCCTCTCGCAGAGAATACCTCAATCTGGAAAAGTGGCTGCGTGATCACATTGCAGAACATGGAGATGCCTTTTACAGATCCTGTCTCGATTTTTTGAACGAAAAAGTGAACGCAGCTGCTCGACCAGATGGAATTCACTCTGTCCCACTCTCTGTCGAGGTCACGAGGATCTTTTTCAGAGTCTTGAACGACACCGGAAACATGGTCAGTCCTGAAAGTGTCGAGCTCTTGCGTCGCATCTTTGCCATCTTCTCCCAGGTCTTGCCCAGGACTGAAAACATCAAGGAAGAGCAAGCAGAAGCTCCGGTTGAGTTTCCAGCTGATCTTGAAGAAGAAGCCTTGCGTCATTACGAACAGCTCTACCGTGGTGATCTTACAATTGCACAAGTTGTTGATTTACTCAAGAAATTCAAAAACTCTGCCAGTCTGAGAGAACAGGACATGTTCAAGTGCATGATTCAATATCTCTTTGACGAGTACAAGTACTTTTCGAGATATCCAGAACGCCACTTGCTCATTACAGCTGTGTTGTTTGGTGCCTTGATCCAAAACCAAATCGTGACTTCCATGGCTCTTGGTATTGCACTCCGATTTGTGCTTGAAGCCTTGCGCCAACCAGCTGGAACGTCCTTGTTCAAGTTTGGTGTCCATGCAATTGCTCAATTCCAGTCCAGATTGCCAGAATGGCCACAGTACTGTGCACTCTTGTTGCAGATTGAGCAACTGCATCACACGATCCCAGAGATTATCCAGTTTATCAAGAGTATTCCTGCACAGATCCCAGCACCAGAGCATCCACAAGCGCCTTCTCTCTTCAAATCTTTGAACTTGAATGGTCTGCTCAGAAACATTGCCTTTGCTGTCGAAACACCACCAGAACAGATCAGAGACAAGATGTTGTTTGCGATCAACAATCTGTCATTTACGAATCTTGAAACCAAAGTGAGTGAAGTCAACGAAATGCTGCGTCCACAGTACTACAGATGGTTCAGTCACTACATTGTCGTCAAGAGAGCCAGTCAGGAACCCAACTTTCACTCTCTTTACATTGCGTTTGTGGATGCACTCAAGATGAACCATCTGGACAATATCATTCTGTTTGAAACGCTCTCAGAGATCAGAGATCTGTTGGATTCTGAAAAGACATTGACTTCTGCTCAGGAACGCACACTCCTCAAGAATCTTGGCACCTGGCTCGGATCCATGACACTTGCCAAGAACAAGCCCATCAAGCACCAGTACTTATCATTCAAGGATCTCTTGTTGGAAGGATACGACCACAAGCGTCTCATTGTTGTGATTCCGTTTGTGTGCAAAGTCTTGGAAATGAGTAACGATTCCATTGTCTTCAAGCCACCTAATCCGTGGTTGATGGCTGTCATGCGATTATTGACTGAGCTGTACCACTTTGCTGAACTCAAACTCAACCTCAAGTTTGAGATTGAAGTCTTGTGCAAGAACATCAAGCTTGACATCAACACCATCACTCCAAGCGAGATCTTGCGAAACAGACAGACCCAACTCAAAGAGTACGAAAAGCCACCAGAGCCAAAAGAAGAGCCATCGGCTGTTGGCAGCTTTGTGGTGTTCAATCCATCCATCCCACTCTTTAATGCACGACCACAACTCAAGCGTCTTGTCCAGATTGCTATCGATCGCTCCATCCGTGAAGTCATTACATCTCCTGTTGTTGAGAGAAGCGTGACGATTGCAGTGATCACAACCAGAGAGATCATCATCAAGGACTTTGCTCTTGAACCGAACGAAGAAAAGATGCGCAAAGCAGCCCATTGCATGGTCCAATCACTTGCTGGTTCTCTTGCTTCTGTGTCTTCAAGAGAGCCATTGCGTGTGAGCATGGTCTCTAACCTGCGAAATCTCTTTTTGCAAAACGGTTTCACTGAACAGACTGTTCCTGATCAGATTGTGTTTGTCGTCGTGTCTGACAACATTGATCTTGCTTGCACCTTTATGGAAAAAGCAGCAGCAGAAAAGTCTATTGCTGAAATTGACGAAAGCCTGCAGATGCAATTCCAAGCACGTTCCAAACACCGTGAATTGCGTTCTGGCCAGCCGTTTGTGGATATCCAAGTCTATGGTGCCTCCCGCTATCCAGCAGCACTGCCAGATCCTCTGAGATTGCGTCCAGGTGGTCTTGTGGCATCTCAGATGAGTGTTTACGAAGACTTTGTTGATCCAAAGCCACAGCCACCTCCAGCACCAGTTGTTCAAAAGGAATCAGAACCAGAAGATGCTGTCCTGACAAACGTCAAAGTGGTTGAAAAGTTTTCTGGCATCATTGCAGAACTCGACCAGATACTTGTCGACAACTCCAACGCCAAACTTGCGCAATTGTCTGGACAGCCTCAAGTGCAACAATTGGTACAGCAAATCATGTGGCTTGTTTCCAAAGCACCACAGCCAGATGAAATTGCCATGGTCTTTGCACAGAAACTGGTTTCTCTCTTGTACAAGGATCCATCTGCTGAGTCTGGAGAGCTGTATGTCTGGTTGCTCGTGAAACTGGTGGATGCTTCCCCAAAGACATTTAGAGAGTTTAGGGAATGGCTCTTGTATCAAGACGACGAACGCAAGTTTAGTGTCAAGATTACCGTCCAATTCATCAGAGCTGATTTGATTGCCGTCCAGGAAGTAGATATGCAGCTTGCCAGGTTGATTGAATCCGGAAAGCAACATGTCCTGAGACATGCCATGGATCTGATCAGAACGTGTGTGATTGAGCAAAAGCTGAGCTCGTTTGTGGATTTCATTCACTGCATCGAGTGTATGCAGCGACTGACGCAAAAGGGAAGAGCTGTCGAGGGTGTGGAGAACTTGCTGTCTAGTCTCAAGCAGAGTAGTGCTGTCTTTAGAATCCAGCAGCTGAACCAGCGTGATCCTGGATATGATGAACAACTGCGTCAGTTTCTGGCTGTCTTGTTCAAAGAATGGATTCAGATTTGCATGCATCCTGGATCAAGTGAAAAGACACAGCTGCAGTTTGTGAATCAGATCCTGGCACAAGGTCTCTTGAAAGTGGATTCAGTGACACCGCTCTTTTTCAGAGTTTGCTGTGAACTGGCTGTTGACTCTTTTGCTTCTTCTGCACAGTCACCTTATGAAGCCGTGGATGCGTTTTCGCACTTGATTGTTCTGTTGGTTCTGAATTACACTGATGGACCAGATCAGAACCACGCAAGATTGAATCTAATGGCCAAAGTCCTGTCGATTGTTGTTTTGGTCTTGGTACATGATCATGAAAAGAACAAGCAAAAGTTCAACCAGAGACCCTTCTTCCGCCTGTTCTCGAGTTTGTTGAACGACTTGAGCACTTATAGTGCACAATTGGACACGATCTACATCCAGATTCTCTCTGCCATGTCAAATACGTTGCACACACTGCAACCACAGTTTTTGCCTGGATTTACATTTGGATGGGTGCAGCTGATTTCACACAGAAACTTTATGCCAATGCTGTTGCAAGCAGAGCATCTCAAGTTCTGGCCATTCTACCAGAGATTGTTGGTCGATCTGTTCAAGTACCTGGCACCACATTTGCAGGAAATCAGACTGTCAGCACCAATGAGAGTGCTCTATCAAGCCACTTTAAGGCTCCTGCTTGTGCTCTTGCACGATTTCCCAGAGTTTTTATGCGACTACCACTTTAGTTTTGTGGATGTGATTCCACACTCGTGCATTCAGTTGCGTAATCTGATTCTGTCGGCATTCCCAAGAAACATGCGTCTGCCAGATCCATTCACACCAAACTTGAAAGTAGATTTGTTGCCAGAGATCAACCAGTCACCGCGCATCCTCTCGGACTACACCTCTCCACTCTTGGCAAACAATCTCAAGCAGGACATTGATCTGTACATGAAATCAAGGTCGCCAGTGTCGTTCTTGATTGATTTGCAGTCGCGTCTCTTGAACAAAGACAAATCCAAGGGACAGTACAACGTCTCTGTCATCAATGCTCTTGTACTTTATGTTGGTGTGCAAGCCATCGCGCAAGCACAGAACAAGCTCGTTCAGGGTGCTCCTCCAGTGAGCCACAATATACCCATGGACATTTTCCAGCACTTGGCTGTTGATCTAGACAACGAAGGTAGATGGATTGACAGCAGGCAGATACATCTTTTTGAGTGCGATCGCAAACCAACTCAGATACTCCAACTCACATACACACTACTTTTCGGTCGTGCTGCTCTATTTGTTTGAAGAAGCAAGCAAGCCAATCATTCAGGAGCAGATCACACGGTATTTGAGATAATGACAGCGTTTTGGTGGAGCGTTTGATTGTCAACAGACCACATCCGTATGGGCTCTTGATTACCTTCATTGAGCTGATTAGGAATCAGAGGTACAACTTTTGGGAGCACTCGTTCATCTCTGGTGCTCCAGAACTGGACAGGCTGTTCCAGAATGTTGCCAAGAGCATCAACGCGTCAATCCCTAGGCCAAATGCACCAAAGTAAACTTTATGTCTTTTGGAATGCATCCATGTAAGCCATTCTGTGTTTGTATACTGCCCAGACCTTGAGGGAGTGAAAGTGTGTCGGCGTCTTGAACTGAATCTCGTGGTTCTTAACCATCTGTGCGATCCTGACCATTTCATCGTCTGTTGGTTTGTCGTCGATGCTGTAGAGATGGGTTTTGATTGCCGTGGATTTGGCATCTGCAATCAAGAAAAGTACCTTTGAGACCCTTATTAATGGTGGCTTTTGCCTGATGCTGCTGAAAGAGTTTGTCGTATGGCTGTGATCTGCCAACGACGGCTCTCTTTGACGACACAGAGTGAATCTTGCAAGTGATGGATCTGTGACAGACTTGTCCATCCTGCTTGACACCACACATTTCATCCAGATTCAAGCGTTTCTTCTCAGGTGGCTTCATCTTGAGTGTTTGTTTGATCTTCTTGATCGGTACTTTGAGTTTGATCTTCTCCTCCTCCATTTTACAAGTTTTGATATGTTCCAATAATCCAATTTCCAATAGTCGCTTCTTGCAGTTCTTACACTCTACCACTCTGAGTTCATCAGTCACTTGTACACTTGGTTGAATTTCTGGCTTGTTGTCTACATTCAACTCCAATACCTTGCAATCCTAGTATTTTAGAAGCACTTTGCCAGGATTGACCAATGAGCGAGTCGAGTGACGAAATCTTTCGGAAAGTGAATTTGGTGCCATCTGAGACAAATCATTCCAAAATCCATGGTTTACTTTTGGCTCTTTAGCAACCGCTCTTCCTCTTCCTGTTCTGCTTGCTTGTCTGCTTTGAGTTTGAGGAACATGAGCTCAAACATGAACTGAAAGGCAATAAACTAGCATCAATCTATACACCAGTGTTGCTAAATGACCAACTTCTACCCAAGATGCCGCGTTCAGATCTGTGATGGATTGTGCCAACTGGTCATAAGTGGCAGAAGTGCAATAGTAGCTTCCTGTGCTATTCTGTGATCGAATGCAAGTGTTGTATCGCATGTCGTTTGCACTGAGAGCCAGATTACACACAGTGTTGCAGTCATAGATGGCATTGTAGTAAGCAGATCCATGGATCTCCAAGAGTGTGATGTCAGCAATGGCAGCAATCAAGAGCACAATGAGATACTAAAATCAACAGATGGACTAGTTTTGACATTGTCCAAGCGATTGGAACAGTGAGGTATTTGTTGAACATTGGAAACTCTGCCAGCACCAACATGGCAGTATAGATGATGAATGGAATCATAAAATAGGACGATAGCAAGTATTGCGTCGGACTAAATATGGATCCGACGATGGCTGTGATCTAGTGTCAAGATATGCACAATAGTCAGGACACGAGCACCAATTTGGACATATTGATCAGAGTAAAACTGTTCCTGTGCCTTGAAGCGCTTCTCCATCACGTTGAGAAATGTTTTGGACACTGGCAGATGGTGTGTCCTATCTCGTCTCTCAGCAGATGTGGAAGTCGATGATACTTTGACTTCGCTCATCATCGTCTCCAAAAGCGGACGCACTGGTGTTGTTTCGCTGTGCCGCTCACGTCCAACTGTAGATTCAACAAAAACACTCGACTTTCTCCTTTCTTTTGGTAGTGTATTGGCTACATCTGCCAGGTAGTCTCGTGAATAAGCTTTAGGGACGTTGAGCATTGAAAACGCGTCGCGAGTCAAGAATTGTTGAACGAATCTTTTAAGCCCTACTGACCGAGCTTATCACCACATTCGCTGCAAAACTTATCCGTGGCTTTGACGCGATGGCCACTCGAACATTGGAGCAATACGTTTTTTGGTTTGGCTTTTGGATCTGCCTTGCAAGATTTCAAATGCACCAGTAGTCTGTCTGGTAGAAACTTGCGAGCACAGTTGGGACACTCGTCACGCGCTTGATCCAGAAATGTCTGGTTGGCGAGTTCGTTGTACTGCTCTGCTTCCTCTTTGGCAGTTCTCGGAATAGATTGATCAATCACTGGTTTCTGAGGCAGAGGCTTGCGTTGACTTTTTGGGAATTTGGATTGCTCAAGATGCCATTTCTCAATGCACTTTTGTTCGTGAATGCCAATGGATGCTGTTCCAAAGTTTCTGCCACAGATGTAGCACATTCTGTCGTTTGGATTTGTGCCTTGTGCTTTTGGCTCCACTGCGAGATTCATTTTGTTTGTTGCAAAGCGTCGTGGTGGATCTTAGTAAGCTGGTTGTGCTTTTGCAGGCCATTTGCCAAAGTGTTGCAGCCACTTGACCATTTCCTTGTGGTTTTCTTTTTCTCTGAGATTACGTTCCTTTTGTGAAGTTCCCTTTGTCTCATCACAGAGCTTTTGGACAATGGCAATGATTGTGACGATAATGAGTTCCATTTCTTGTCCAGTGATGGCTCCCATGGCATCGTTTGAGAGGTTAAACACGTCAAAGCACACTAATCTGAGTGAAAAGACATTCCATTCTAGCACTGATGGGTCCTTTGACAAATGCTGTCATGGACGCACAAAAGAGTCGGTAGTCACACACATAATCGACTGCCAAAGCCTGAAAGAGGTTGCGGATGAGATACATGTGTGGCATGGCCCAGTGTACTTTGGAAAAGACAGTTTCTAGCTGTGGTTTTGTGATCGTGACACCAGAGCGGTTGTCTTTGAGAATCGTGCGTTCAAACAGATGTCTGAGCTCCCAAATGTCCTTTGGATCCAGGAGAGGGGTCATAAAGTGCTGTTGGTGGCTGTCGTTTTGCAGCATCTTGGAGACGTCTTGGCCCATCTGTCAAAGTGTATCCACGCTCTGATGGCGTGCACCTGTTCCACAGTCCACCCACATTCTGGCTCTCCAAGGCAAAAGATTGAAAGATTTACACAGATGGCAATCAGACCCGCTTTTTGGAAGCTATGTCAATCAGACTCACTAGATGGATGACATCTTGAGCTACTGGATGAACGACACCTTGAGCTACTAGATGAGTGATGACTGGACGGGTGACATCATGAAGGGTCGTTTGATTGGCACCCCCGTGAGGCGTCACTGCGGCAGACTTGGCGTTTCAAGTTTCCAAGGAATGCAAAAACCGCAGCTGAAGAAGCAACAGTACGACTACATTGATGATGAATCTGTATTATCACACAGTCCGCAAACGATGCCACCACCATCTGCACCCATGGACAATGTCAATCCGGACCAGTACAACCAGCAGTATCCAGTGCAGCAACAGTATGCACAATATGATCAGTACAATCAGGGATACCAGCAGTATGCAAATCAAGGGTATGCACAGGACTATGGGAATCAGCAGTATTCAACGCAACAGTACGCAAATGAAGGCTATCAGCAGTATCCCAATCAAGAGTACTCGAATCAGCAGTATGCAGTCTATCAGGAACAAAGCCGTCCAGCAGATGGGTATGAATCCAAAGATGACAGACGCATGACAGTTGGCACACTCAAGAGCACGAGGAGGTACTGCTGTGGTATGTTTGCCACACGTAGAGGCTGCTTCATCTCCTGTGGACTCGTTGTGGTGCTGATTTTGGCTGGCATCGGAGTAGCCGTTTACTTTCTGTTTCCAAGAGTCTCGTTTTCAAACGTCCAAGCATTTGAACCACCCAACGGTGGTGGATTGGTGTTGTCGACAGGATCCGATCCAGCAACAGCCATTCAAGCCATCAACAACTTTGATCCAAAGAATCCATTCTCTGGTATTCGCATTGATGATAGCCACCTTTCCTATTGCCATCACTGTAACGGTGAAATCAGACTCTTTTGTGACATATTCGTTTGACAAGATCTCTCTCGATTCGATTGCCATCATGAATCCCCAAAATGCCTCTCTGCAAGTCTTGAACAGTGAAAAGTCACTCAAAGCTTCTGGAGAGATCAGAAATCCGTCGTTCCCATCCATGAAAACTGTGAATATCACCATGCCTGTCAACGTGACATTTGTACAATCAGTAGCACAAATCACAAACGATAATGTGATCCAAGCTCTGGCAGGCTACTGCTCGCCGCAGCTCTTTGGACAGCCAGTCACGCAAACAGCATCTGGATTTGTGCGATTCCAGTACACTGTGCGATTCCAGAGCTTCATCACATCTATTGTCGGTGCGTTCAACCCATCGTTGGTATCATTCACCCAAACAGTCAACTTTCCGTGTCCCAAGTCATCCATTGACTTTTTGAGCACGATTGTCAAGGGTGCCATTGGGCGATGATCCATAAAGCTATTTTATTTCACAGATGCGTTGAGGCTGGTCAAATTTGAGTCTGCCCCGCATGCACAGCCCGCCTGCCTTGAACACGACAGGCTGTGTCCAAAGTTCCCCATGTACAACTCCTTGCACAAGACTCAAAAGTTTGATGAGGAAGAAGTCGCACCACTCACCGACAATGGACGCTACATCCCAAAAGCAAGATATTGCTGCGGTATCTTTTCCAGTCGCAGATCCTGCATCGGCACCTGTGTACTCATTTGGTTCTTGATTCTGGCTGGACTGGGTGTGCTTGGGTTCTTCTTGTTCCCCAGACTCAGTCTTGGAAATGTGGATGCGATCCCAGACCCAAACTTGCTCTTCTTCAATTCCCAAGGTGTTTTGATCAGTGATCTCTCTGGATTCATTTCCAGTGCAGATGGCTCACAGAATTTCACGGCAGTCGTGCCAATGACCATCAGAGTCACAGTCAATTCGCAATCCTATGTTGATTACAAGCTCGATAGTATCCAACTTGAGCGTCTGTCCATTGCCAATCCTGCCAACCCAGATCTCACCACAAATGGTTTCACTGGCAAAGGTGGAGTCAACAACGTCAACATCATCAAATCTGGCTCTACTGTGATTGGTATGCCTGTGAATATGACCTTTTCTGCGATTGCCAGTTTGCCATCCCTTCAAAACAACAACGATCTCAAGATTGTTTCTGGAGCGTGTGCCAACAATGGACAGATGCGAGTGTCCTACAGACTCAGATTCTTCAGTGGTCTTGCCAACATTCTCGGACTCGTGCATCCTGACCTGCCAACGTTTTCCGATGCCGTCAACGTCAGTTGTCCGAGCTCTCTGAATCAGTTGTTGTCAGCTTTGAAGCAGTAAAGTTCTTTCCCATGCTCAAGAACGTGGTCGAGATCCTGACTGACTCACCATCACCAGCAGTCATCCTTTCGAGCGATAACGACACACATGTTTCTTCCAAGATCTACTATTCCAGTATCAGACAAGCTATCAAAGAACAGAGCCGAAAGGAGCCATTCTCTAATATCAAACCAGGCACAGCCATCAGCTATCTGTCCACTGACTCATTTACATCACTCTTTCTCTTCTTTCTCATCACGAGTCAGCGAGGTGTCGCCAACCCATTGAATCCAAACTACAATGACAACGAGTTGGAAGAATACCTAACTCATATTGCTCCAGCTGCGATTATCATCAGCAAACCATCTGAATCTCTCTTGGAACTAGGTAGAAAGCTGCACGTTCCCTTGTACTTGGTGCAATGCGATTTTGTGACGCGTTTTCAATCTCGAGATGTGACATCAGGAACTGCCGTCGCAGAGCCTAGAGTGACATTTGATTGCTTGTATTCTGTTGGAAATCCTGTTTTCAAGCAGCAGAATCTCATCTACAACGTGAACGACATTTGCTTGTTGGTGCACACAAGTGGAACGACTGGAAAACCAAAGAATGTACCTCTGACACATGAGAATGTGCTCTACACACTCAAGAACATGACAGAGACCTACAGATTAGGCACAAGTGATGCCACGCTCCTAGTCATGCCACTCTTTCACACGCATGGATTGATTGGTGCTGCACTTTCAACATTGTTTGGAAAAGGAACGATTGTGATTCCAAAGGAAGTCAATTCGAATCTGTTTTGGAAGGATATTAATGCATTTGGTGTAGTTGAACTGAAAACAGGTGACCTGGGTCACTGCCGTGCCTTCTGTCTATCAACATCTGCTCTCTCGGGACACTTTTCCTGGAAAATCTTCTCTCAGGTTCTTACGAAGCTGTGGTGCCAGTTTGTACCAAAACTGACGATAGACCTGTTCCAGTGTTGATGAAGATGGAGCGTTCATGGAAGGTACCGGTCATTGAGGCTTACATCGTGGCTGAAGCTGCACATCACGTCACTTCTAATGCATTGCCAAGTGCTGGATTGAATGGCATCCGCAAACCTGGTTCTGCTGGATTCTGCAGAGGTCAAATCAGAGTTAGGATCATGACAGATAAGGGAGAACGCATGCCTCGAAAAGAAGTGGGTGAGATTTGCATCAGTGGCCCAAACGTCATGGCTGGTATTCATAATGATCCAAGGCTATTATGGAAAGGACAACCAAGACACATTCTTCAAAAGCAACAAAATGGTTTGGCTTCGAACAGGAGATTACGGCTATTTGGATGAAAACAAGTATCTGGTGATTGTGGAGCGTGTCAAGGAGCAGATTCGATACAAGGACAAGTTTGTGTCTCCAAAAGCTATTGAGAGTGCCATCATGGCGCATCCAAAAGTCATCGAAGCCGTGGTGGTTGGAACACCAGACATGAAACGTGGAGAGAACATTGAAGCAATGGTGGTTGGACATCCTGGTTTGACTGAGCAGCAACTTATGGATCACTGCAAGAAAACCATTCCAGAGACAGTGCCGCATCGTGTGCATCTAGTGGATCATCTACCAAAGACGGCTACTGGCAAGATTCAACGTCACTTGATTGTGACGACGTTGCTTGCCAAGCTATGATCGCGACCAAAAAAGCTTTTTTCTTTCAAGTTTGAGATGCTTTTTGTTCAAGCAATCCAAGTGCCATTTCTAGAGCAACCCAAGACGGATATCTTGCATATCACAGACATCCACTTGGACTTGTATTTGAGTTGATTCCAGGCACTACAAGACAGGTGGTTCATTTGCATCACAATGCCATGATGTCTCAAAGCACAAGGATGCACTGCCGTTAGGAAGTCCAGAGAGCCCTTGTGATGCTCCTCTGTCTCTTGTAGAAAAGACTTTTGACAGCTTCAAGACTTTGAATCCACAAGTCGTAGTCTGGACTGGAGACAATGCCAGGTAATCAAATTGACACCAGACATGATGGTGATCCTGATTTGAAGCGCACTTGGGCAGAAGTCCAAAAGCTGAATGTCAAAATCACAGAAATGGTCAAATCTACCTTTCCATCTGCTGTAATTGTACCATCGATTGGCAACAATGATGTGCATCCACATAACTCTCTCAGTTTTGGAAAACACAACCTGATGTTGGACTTTTACGGTGCATTGTGGCAGGACATGATTCCAGACGATCAGGCATCCACATTTCAAAAGATTGGCTGTTTCTACAAAAGAGTCAATCCAAAACTCATCGTGGCTTCAGTCAACACCATGTACTTGTTTCAATCCAACAGTCGCGTGAAAGATTGCTCTTCAAAGAAGCGAAAACCAAAGCAAGCAGGTGATTATGTGTTGGATTGGCTTGAACATCAGGTTTTGGAGCCTGGTAGACTCAGTGGTGCATCTGTTTACCTGACTGGCCACATTCCACCATCCATTGTCAACTACAAGCAAGACTGCTACAGCAGAATCGCACATCTCTTTGTCAAATACAGAGATGTGATCCAGGGACAGTTTTACGGACATATGAATCTGGACCATTTCTTCTTTCCAACACCAGATCAAGACATTTCCAAGACCATGGACACCTTTTCACCCTCCTGGGTCTATCACTACTTTTCATCTCTCTTGAGACACTATGGCAAATCAAAAAAGTCACACAAACTGCCTTATCCAGTATTGGTGGCTCCATCTGTCGTTCCAGCTTTTAATCCATCCTATCGTGTGTATCATCTGGATCCAAAAGAATACAAGATTCAAACCTACATACAATACTACATGCCACTCTCTGACAAGCATCCAAAATTCAAAATCGAATACACACAAACGCCAGATTCAGCAAAAACCATGACAACGAAAGAATGGCAAACGTATGGAAAGCACTTGTCAGCATCCACAAACAGACACACAAAAACCAGAAAGCAATACTTTAAGAACTTGGTTGTCGGACGAGAGAATCATGCGATGCCGCACTGAATCTGATGGCAACCTTCTATCATTAAATCATATACCATCTGCTTCTTTGTCAAGTATCTGTGTGTGTGTTCAAACCACTGATCATATGTCCAATGGATCATCTCGAGTTCGTACGATCCAACAAGCATCTCTCTCATGAATGGATTCAAGACTGGAACAAACGACAGAAATGACACCATTTGATGAAATCTGTCCGAAAGCGTCGTAAATTGATCTAAAGAGTGAGAAGGCAACAGATCTGGATCATGCATGTCACAACACTTTCTTGTCCACAATGCGGCATCTTGCCAATCGGTGCAAAGAATGGCTTGCAACTGTGTGTTCCAGTCATTCATGTCCATTGAAAGTCTATCCAACGCAAACAGAATCTTTTGGACTGGTTTTGTGTAAGAGTAGCGTCTTATGGACCGAAATGGATCAGCAATCAACAGCAAGTGGATCTTGTTGACTTGCAACACATGATCCAAGATCATTTCCATGAAATCTTGATCTGTGCATTCTTGGACTTTGCAAACAATCACACAGCTGGTGCTATTGATGAATAACGTGGGAAATGGAAAACTTCGTTCCAAGACAGTGACTTGAAGTGATTCCAGTTGTCTTGTCCAGACGCGCTCCTGGGTCAAGAGATGGCTTGCAATACAAGTATAGTGTCTGGTTGGATGATAATCATAGGATCTCGTGGGTGGGACTTGTAGGGTTTCAATCTGCTGTGGTTCTGCTGGTTTGGGTTCGATTGGAATTCCTTTTAGGATCAGAAACTGACTCAGTGGCGATGCCCTTCTGTATAGATCTGGATCAAACTCAAAAGAGTCAGTAGATGGTTCAGACAAAAGGGAATCAGAGACAGATTCAGGTTTTTGGATCATTTCTGGTGCTGGCAAGATCCAGTGCTCAAACGGACCATAAACTACTTTCATGGCTTCTGTATCATCGCAAGAAACATTAAGAGAGTCAATATCTAAGAGCGGCAGTTTGTCGGCAAGACACGACAGATTGATCTTGAATGGATTGTAGAAATACTTGAACAATGAAGGCACCAGAATGCTGTTTTTGTCCAAATGCACTTGATGGTGGTCATCAGTGTCCTGCAATTCAAGCAATTTTGGATGAAATTGAAATGCCTGATCCTGCGATACAAAGACAGGCTCTTGCAGCCATAGTATGTCATTGGCTGAGATCTGAGATACAGGCCATGCTAATGGGAGGGGAGAGAATTCAAGAGAATGATGGAAATCTTGCAGTACTGGCACAGAGACAATACAGAGAGACTCCTGACTGGCAAAGCTCCACTCAAAAGTGTCTGTGAAGGACAATGGATGCAGGTGGAAGACTTTTGAAGGCATATCCAAGACAAGATCTGGAATCAAGAGTCTGTCACTTATAATGCAATTCTGTGGGCTATTCAGCACTAAATAGTGGATCTCTGTCTCATAGAACCTCTGAAAGTGATTTTTGATCCACTTTTTTGACTTTCTTTGCATGAATCCAGAAGAAATTTGGCAACTGGCAGACAGAAACAATGATGGATGGATGGACTTTAGTGAATTCACTAGGATTCTCAAGAAAATCAACATAGACATGACTCCCAATGAAGCCAAGCGATTACACAGGGATAAGCTAGACAAACACGGTTTTTTGGAGTTGTTTGGGCAATTGTCCAAGAGAAGTGACCTCAAACGACTCTATGCTAGCTTGAGTAACAATGACAGCATGGACCGAGAGTATTATTTGGCGTTTTTGCAGATTCAACAAGCACAGCCAACTGAAATGACATCTCTGTCATTTGAAGCGTTTTGTGAGTGGTTTGAACAGCCAGAAAACAGCATTCTAAATCCACAGACACACGACATGTCTCAGCCATTGATGCAGTACTTTATCAACGCCTCCCACAACTCTTATCTGACTTCTGACCAGCTGGCTGGCAGTTCCAGCACAGAGCAGTACAAAAAGATTCTACTGGGTGGTGGCAGATGCGTGGAGATTGATGTCTGGGATGGACCGCAAGAGCCAATCGTGTACCATGGACACACCATGACATCCAAAATCTTGTTTAGAGATGTAATTCAAACCATCCATGACTTCAGCTTTGAAACATCACCGTATCCCGTCTGCATCTCGATTGAAAACCATTGCTCAGAGAAACAGCAGCAAATGATGGCACAAATCATGCGAGAGATTCTCCAAGACTACTTGTTGACTGCAGAACCAAGTCTTGGGTCTTTGAGAATGCCCAGTCCAGAGGAACTCAAACACAAGATCTTGGTCAAGGGCAAGCGGTTGGAAGAAGACGATGAGCTTCCAGAAGATGCTGTTGAACCACCCAAAAAGGTCGTTCAAAAGAAAGAAAACTTCAAGATGAGCCGCGAGCTTTCTGATCTGGCAGTTTACTTTCAAAGCCACAAGTTCAAAGATTTGGATGAAGTCTTGCTGGATCAACGCTCTTTCATGCATGTATCTTCTTTTGGAGAGTCCAAAGCACTGAGAATGTGCAAGACAACACCAGACAAACTCACGAGATACAACAACCATGCTTTTTCCAGAATCTATCCAGCAGGAAGGCGCGTGGACTCTTCCAACTACAATCCTGCGCCTTACTGGGGCTGTGGATGTCAGTTGGTGGCTTTAAACTTTCAAACTTTTGATCAAGCCATGCTCATGAATCTGTTGATGTTTGCACAGAACCAAAACATGGGATATGTCCTCAGAAACAACCTGAAGACCTGTCTGGTGGTGTCTTGTGCAGTCATCTCTGCTTTCAACCTGCCAAAGCCAAGAAACAACACCAAAGGCGAAATCATAGATCCATACGTGGAAGTAGAACTCGTGACTCCAAAGGAGAGAGAAAAGTGGACCACACCAATCATTGACAACAATGGATTCAATCCAGTTTGGTCAAAGGATCCAAAACCACACGAAAGCCTCAAAACGTTCAAGATCACAGTAGAAAGTCCAGAAGCATCTTTCTTGATCTTTACCATCAAAGACAAGGATCTGATGACCAGAGATGAATTCATTGCAAGCGGCGGGGTTTGTTTGAGTGCCATGCAACAAGGATACAGACATGTGCCGTTGTATGACTATCAGATGAAGATCCTGACAGAAAGTCGTCTGTTTGTCTGTGTGTCATCTGCAAAAGCTCAATAAATGACGCGCACCGCGTTCTTTGAATGTCATTCAACTGCTTTTCATTTCCTGGCACTAATGGACAGCCATTGTTTGATGATGGTCGCACATCTTGTCCTGCTGGCTTCTACTGTCCCAATGTGACTTCTACAGTTGCAGCATCGTCACCGCGTTTCTGTCCACCATCACCAAGCTGCATTATCGACCGATTAACAGGCAAAGTGTGTCTTCCACAGGGTCCACTTGAACCAGGTATCTCCATTGATGTCAGTGCCTTGTACCAAAGGCTATTACTGTCCAGATGGACAACGCATGCTACCGTGTCCCAAGGGATACTATTGTCCTATCGGCAGTTCAGAACCCACTCCATGTGATCCACTGGGTGTTTGTCCCGAGAAATCAGTTAATCAGCAGGTCTTTACTGGAATCATCGCTTGCCTGTTGATAGATATTGCCTTGGCACTCTATTTTGCAGTCCAGTACATTCGAAAACTCAAAAGAAACAATTCTTGGGGTTTTGTTGTGAGAACAGTCTCAAAGAAAGTGAGTTTGACAAATCTGTCAAAGACCATGAGTCTCAAGAACCTCAACAAGGTTGATCCAGCCATTGAAAACGAGAGCTTGATCTTCAAGGACGAGGAAAAGGCAGTATCTCCATTGGTGGGTCCAGAGAGCTTGCAACCATTGGTTGGATCTTTCAAGAAAGCGCTGAATGGCAGACTGATTCAGATGGACTTCAAGTTTGAAAACATGGGTCTGAAGCTAGACTCTGGCACTGTGGTGCTGAACGGTGTCAATGGCACGATTCGATCTGCCAAGATGACTGCTATTATGGGTCCCTCTGGTGCTGGCAGTACTTTCATTCACTCTAGAAACAACATTCATGAATGTCTTGTGTGGCAAAGTGAGTCGCACGTCTGGAAAACTGTGGGTAAATGGCAAAGAAGCTGAAGTCCATCAGTTCAAGAAACTGATTGGATATGTACCACAGGAAGATGTCATGTTGAGAGAACTCACAGTCAAGGAAAACATTCTGCATGCTGCTCGTGTCAGATTGCCTCGCAGCTGGACTGACAAGGAAATTAATGATTATGTGGATGATTTGATTGCTGCCTTGAATCTGTCACATGTCAAGGACACCATCATTGGAGATGAAATCAAGAGAGGTGTTTCTGGTGGTCAGAGAAAGCGAGTGAATATCGGCATTGAATTGGCAGCTTGTCCGATCTGCATCTTCTTGGACGAACCAACCTCTGGATTGGATTCTACTGCTGCTCTTGAAGTATGCAAGATCCTGAAGCAAATCACTGCACTAGGCATCACTGTTGTTGCTGTTGTGCATCAACCTAGAGTGGAGATCTTTGAGGCTTTTGATGATGTCCTGATGATTGCCCCTGGTGGTAGAACAGCATATCTTGGTGCAGCTGCAGAAGCACAGTCGTATTTTGAGAAACTTGGGTGTCAGTTTCATCCAAAAGCCAATCCAGCAGATGTGCTGATGGATATTCTGTCTGGCAAGGCTGCTGCTAATCCAGAATCCCTTGTGGGGCAGTGGAAGAAGCACACAATAGAAGATTCTCAAAAGCCAGTGGAAGATGATTTCTATGCCGTTGTGTATCCATTGAATACTGAACGCGGTGCTCCATTTTGGAGACAGATCATCTACTGCCACAACAGAAGTGTACAGCAGCAGTTCAGAACAGTGGGATCGTTCATGCTCGAGTGCTTTGTTGGTTTCTTGGCTGGAAGTGTGATGGGCATCTCAGTTTCAAGCATGAACGCATTGTATGTTGGCATGTTCATTCCACCCATGACTGTCTTGTCACCAGCCACGTTTGAGTGGGTCGTTCCAGTGTTGTCGTTTATTACTTGCATGGCATCTGGTTTGGCAGCAGCACCAGCAGCTGTCAAGGTCTTTTCTGAAGGTTTGAAGACTTAGACTAGAAAAGTCAGTTTACTGGAGAGAATCCTCTGCCGGCCACTCACCATTGGCTTACTACATTGGCAAGAATCTCGCTACTATCTACAGACTTATCATCTGCAGCTTGCATTTTGCTGCTGCATTGCATGTCATTGGCAAACCAGTTATTGGATTCAAGAACCAGTGGCTCATCATCTTTGTGACTTATATTGGCGTGTATGGCTTGTCCGCCGTTGTTTCAATGCTAGTTGCCAGAGAAAATGCTCCACTATTGGCTGTGGTTGTGTCATTGTTCTATTCGGTGTTTTCTGGCTTTGGCATCACACTGGTGAATGCATGGAAATGGGGGATCTTGTGGCTCTTTGACATTTCGTACAACAGATGGGCAGCAGAAGCACTGTATTCAGAGTGTGTCTTGCCATTCAAGTATCTGTATCTCGTGGATGAATCTGCCAAACTATGGGGATACACACTGGACAGAGTTGGATTTTGTCTTGGAATGGCAGTGCTCTGTGGCTTGTACTGGCGAGTGATTGCATACTTCCTCTTGATATTGATGCACAGAGACAAACAGCGATAAATCTTTATAAGCGAATGATCTTGTCTCTCTTGACGACTGGATTTTCTCGTTCCAGGACCTGTTTGTGGTCTTGCTTGTAGTCATGCGAACATTGATGTCTATCTGAGTAACGATGCTGTGCACAAAAGACGCCTGTGCATTTGCAGTTGAACACTTGTGCTGGTCCCAGTTTCTTTTGACATTGCAGGCATTCTGTGCGCTTGACTTGCTTCTTTGGCAATGCCTTATTGGATGCTGGTCGAGAAGTGAATTGCAGGAGTGCTGGCTCTTTTTTAGGCGTCTTGGCTTTGATAGACTCTCTTGATTTCGCCTTCTTTTGAGATTTGACGGGCTTGGGTGTACGCATTTGGACTGGTTTTGTTTCTTTAGACATTGGTGTATCAGCAGATGCTGGACGTGACTTGGGGATCACAAGCATTGGTCTTGAGCCATTTGGCAGACGCATGAGTGAGATGGCTGTTGCTGGTCTCACTGATTGTGGTTCTTGCAGTCGCTCAAAGGACGCCTTCATTTCCTGTGCCTCATTATTGAGCATCCACTCTGCGTCACACAAGAGCTGATATATAGACTCTCCAGAAGGCGTATCAAATCCGTCCTGCTGCGAGATAAAGGAAATAAACGACGATGTCGACGCGACTGATCCAGAAGACATTGGTCTAGATGGTGGACTGGAGACACTTTCGATTTGCTCTTCCAACAATCCAGGAGGTAAATCAGACAGATCCACAATATCCACGCATTCCACGTTGCCCAAGAGTTCCAGCAGTGAGCCATCTCTAAGGGATTCCTGAATGTGCTGTAAACGCTGCAGTGATGTCATTTCCTGATCGTCTTTCAGTCGAATATCCACAACAAAATACTCAGAGTCTTGCTTGCAAAGCAACAGCACGACATTGTCTGCATCTGACTCTGGAAGTCGTGTTTTGAGAGGTGCTCCAGGACCTGATGTGATATCATCTACCGCCAGTCATGTGGACAACAAGTTGAATGGTTGAGCCATCCTGGACACCAAGTGAAAAAAGCTGTGCGTTATCTTTGAGTTCCTGCTCTCTAAAGACTAGAATTTGTGTCTCTGCACTGATGCCTTCTTCATCTTGGATTCTTGATTTGATCTCAGCGATCGTGTCCGTAGACATCACGCTCAGCTGGAATGTCCTGCCAGTGAGTGTGCCAACGTTAATATTCAGTCTTCTGGGAAAGTTTCTTGGTTTGAGAAGGGCGATTGGCGATGATTTCGTAATATCTTCAAGAGGTGTCATTGGCTTCTTGAGCTTTGAGAGCTGTGACAGCTTTGGCAGACAGGAAATCGGCGTTTTAGGAGTGATGATGGCTGCCCTAGGAGTGCCTGGGCCTGTGAGAGGCGTAGACACAACAGACCTGGAGCTAGATGTGCCTGGCGAAGACAGCTTTGTTGGCTTTGGCCCCGTGATGTTGGGTGTGCGTGGTGGCCCACCTGTTTCACTTCCACTGATGCCTGTCTCTTTCATGCGGAAAGATTGCTTGTTTCTCATTCGTGGGACGTCACAAATCACGTGATTTTCATTGAATCTGAGAAAACTGCTTTTCAAGCTCATTGAGATCAGATGTGAGTAATGTCTGTCCAGTCTTGCGAATCTTGAGCTCTACTTTTCGCTCTTTGAGCCAAGATTGCCCAACGACAATAACAAATGGATATCCAATCAGATCTGCATCTTTGAGCTTGTATCCAGTCGATTCGTCCCTGTCATCAAAGACTAAATCGCCGTTTCTTTCTTGCTCCGAGAGAAAGGCAGACTGTTTGATGATCTCCTGTGTGCCTTCTTCAATCTGTCTGTTGTAGTCACGATCACATTGGTTCTTGAAAGCTGGAACGATCGCTACTTTGAATGGGGCGATGCTCTGTGGCCAGATCATGCCCCTGCTGTCGTGACTGGCTTCAATCACTGCAGCCATCAGACGAGAGACTCCAATGCCAAAGCATCCCATGACCAAATCGGATTGATGATTTGTTGTATCTCTAAACTTGGCACCTAGGACGGAGGAGTACTTTGTTCCAAGATAAAATGTGTGTCCGACTTCAATCGCTTTCTTTGACGACAGTGTGCCAGTGCATGAGGGACATGAATCTCCATCGCTTGCCAAGACAAGTGGTACAATGCCAGTAGGGAGGTTGCTATCAACACAGACTTGAATGTCACTCTTCAAATCAGGCACTTGTTTGATTGGCTTGTACTCTGCACTGAACTGCTTTTCAAATGCGACTTGGTTCAATTGTCTTCCAAGAGGCAACACACAGACAACATATCGTGTCAAGTCTTGGTGCTGGAACCAATAAAGACTCGTCTTGTCTTTCCAAGCATCCAATGTGTCGATTGTGAATGGTCCGTTTGTAGATGATTGGATTTTTGTTTGTGCCTTTTCAACATTGGCACAATAGCCACAAGATCCACAGGACAAGACATCATCCTCACCAGCATCCGAGACAATGTGGTATTCATGTGACCGTGTTCCGCCAATAGAACCTGTATCTGCCTCTGCTACAGCAAATGGCACACCCACACGCTTGAGAATGTTGCAGTAAGCTTCCGAAATCTGATCATAAGTCTCCAGAGCATCCTTTTCAGATTTGTCAAACGTGTACATGTCCATCATCAAGAACTCTCTGGCTCTCAACAGTCCAGAACGAGGTCTCAGCTCATCTCTGTACTTTTTGCCAATCTGATACAGTCTTAGTGGCAGCTGTCTCCAGTTGTTGACGATGCCACGAACCAAGGATGTTACTTCCTCTTCATGCGTTGGCCCCAACAGAAACTCTGATCCTTTTCTGTCCTTGAGCTTGAATGTCTCTGGTGATTGCCATCTTCCAGTGCGTTTCCACTCCACACTCGACAACACACATGGCATTTGTATTTTGAGACCTTGCTTTGACTGTAGTTCCTGGTCAATGATCTTTTCCAGCTTTTCAATCACTCGCACTGCATAGGGCATCAGTGTGTAGACGCCAGAGTAGGACTGTTTGATGAATCCACTTTTGAGGAGTAATTCATGGCTGACTGATTGTGCATTTGGGGCTTCTCTGATTGTCTTGATGAACAGATTTGAGCAGCGTTGCATACAAAGAAAAGATTGGATCAAAGATTTACTCGTCATAGATATTCCAGGACTTGATCCAGCGTCTTCCCTTGTACTCGGATGCAGGTGTATCAAAGCCAAAAGCGAAATCTGCGAAATACAGGAAGACGAGCGTGCAGACAGCGCCAATAGCAATCAGGACAATAGGTCCAAAAGGCTTTGGAAGTTTGCGGCAAAAGTGATCCAGTGTGAATGACATGGAGATGATGCCAAAGTAGAGTGCTGGGAAATAGTGATGGACATACATCACACGACCCATGATGTAGAATGGCAGATAGTGCAACAACCAGCCAATGACACTGACTTTGAATCCAAAGTAAAAGTCATCCCACTCATCTACAGTCAAAACATGGACCAAAGCTGATGAAATCCTTGTAACCACGACGCTGTCTGATCAGATACACGACAAAGGTCACAGACAGGACAACCAGACTCAAAGCAGCACCCCAATAGATCAGTGGATTGCCAAGGAGATAGAACTTGATCTGATCATTGCCCCAACCACACATGCGCAAGCCACGCAGCAAGAGTGGCCAGTGGTAAGGTTGGGATGTGAGTGCATCTGGCTCCTTGTCTGGATCTGGTGTCAATGCATTGTTTGACGTCCACCTGAAATCAGTCCAGATACATGGCAACGTTCAAATCAACAAAGTCCATCCAAAAGCTGGATCTATACGCATTGGCACCACCTGGTGGCAAAAGCGGATGGCTGTGCTCTTCAATGTTCCACATGTTGTTTCTAGACTCTTTGTCAGCCTTCTTCTGACACACGACTTCCTCCTGCTTGAAGCCCCATTGTGGCAAACTCACTCTATCAGCTCTCAAGAGACAGCCAGAGTTGAGATGTTTGATTCTAAAGCGTGTAGAAAGGGAACGAATACGCTTTGACTTGGCACCAGTCAGATCTTCAACACGTTCAATGACCCAGTGATCATTCGTGTCTCCAGAAGTCTCGTTGCCGTATCCAGACACCTCGTTTTCAGTAGTGGTAATTGGGGCTGGAACAGCGTGAGAGTGCAGACTCTTTTTGGTGTTGGCATGGACTAGAGTCAACAACAGCACCCAAACGAACGATAGCACCGTCTTCGATGAACTCGACTTCAGATTCGTTTCTAGAAACACCCCAGATTTTCTCGACGATCCAGTCATTGTTGGAATCCTTGTGCGAGTAGCAAGTGACTTGTTGCTGTTCAGATCCACTAGGGTAACGTTGAACGTGAGAGTGCAACAATGCACCACCTCGACCAGAGTTTTTGATGGTGACTTTGCTGCCATACGCCAATTCGAGTGGACTGGAAGCGAAATTAATGCCCTGCAAGCCTGCTTGGAAGAGCGAGCTCATTTGTGCGTCACCAGGTCCAGAGCGGTTCAAGATGGCGAAATGCATCACAAAAGTGAACATGTAAACACTCACAGGAAGCACGATGAGAAAAGAGATTCTGGCGGCCCAATGACTGGCATATGTCTTCTAGTTTGAAAAGCAATACCAGTGGCATCTTCAGATCTCCCAACATTTCCCACAAATCATCCAATGTGTGCAATCCAACGAGTGCAATCACAAACAAACCCACCCACTTGACACTCACGACCAATCCGAGTGAGAGACCAGAAATGGCAATCCAGAGGAACCAATCTGGAGAAAATGGCTCAGATACTTGGTAGTTTCTAAAGACAACCAGTGCGTAGGCAGACAATGCAGTGAAGAACAAGAGCATTGAATCCAAGAGAATGAATCTGGAAATAGTGCACAGCGCGACTTCTATCATCAAATTCAAGACCCACGATTGTCAACCAAGCGAGAAGAATGGCACCAGTGTGTGACAATCTCAGGTGAATACCAGTGTAATAGGCCAGTGGTGTGATAAAAGCACCAAACAAGCCGTTGAAAAAGCGCATCACGCCGTATTTGAGTTCCTGAGGATATTCGACACCAGATTCAAACTCAAATGTTCCATTGAAGCCAGCAATCAATCCAGCAAATCCATTGAGCATCTTTCCAAGTGGTGGATGCACATCAAAATAAAACGTCCTCTTGATATAGTAACCAGCAAACTTTCCAAAGTGTGCCTCATCCCACACAACTCTGGACGACCACTGAATCTTGTATAGTCTGGTCCAAAGAGCAATTCCAAGCAACACGAGTGCAATCCAAGCGTGTCCTTCTGGAAGTGGTCTGTAGGTGCGCTCTTTTGAGACAGATTACCTTTCTCTTGATTTTCTCATCCAAGAGAGGCACTCTTTCTTCTTGTAAGGTGGGTTTGATGCGCTGTCGCAGTCCCGGTTGCATGAGATGTGAAAAGTCGAACGCACTCGGATCTCAAAAGATCTTGAAAAATGGAAATTGCAAATTGACTAGTGACATCAACAGATACCTGTTGCTCTTTTCGCGTCTGAGACCCTGGCATGAGTTACGATTCTGCACTCACTGTTTTCTCCCCAGATGGACACTTGTTTCAAGTTGAATATGTAATCTTGTTGAATAGAGGCACTCGAAGCAGTAAGAAAGGGCACTTGTGCTGTTGGTGTCCGTGGCAAGGACTGTGTTGTCTTGGGTATTGAACGAAAGACAGTCCTCAAGTTGCAAGATCCAAGAAGTATCAAAAAGATTGTGATGCTTGATGATCACATTTGTGTCGCTGCAGCTGGATTGACCGCGGATGCTCGAGTCTTATTTGACAAAGCAAGGGTTGAGTGTCAGTCCCACAGATTGACGGTGGAGGATGCAGTCTCGGTGGAGTACATTACTCGTTATATCGCTACTGTGCAACAAGTGCCTTTTTTAAAGTTAGAAACACACGCAATCAGCTGGTGTGAGACCGTTTGGCATTTCAACGCTGATTATTGGATTTGATTCAGACAAGATCCCAAAGCTTTACCAGACAGACCCATCTGGAATCTACTCTGCATGGAAAGCCAATGCCATTGGCAGATCCTCAAAGACAGTGCGTGAGTTTTTGGAGCAAAACTACAAGCCAGACATGTCCAGAGACGACACAGTCAAACTCGCTGTGCGTTCGTTGCTGGAAGTCGTTCAGACTGGAGCCAAGAACATTGACATTGTTGTGATGGACATTGACAAGATTAAGACTCTGGAACAGGAAGAAATTGAGCAGATCACAAAGGTCATTGAACAGGAGAACGCAGCAGAGGTACTTGCACTCACAAGAGGCTGAAAAGAAGAAGAAAGTAGGAGAGTCTTCCAAGTAAATTCTCTTGCAGTGATTTCAGAGTGTTTTTACAGTGATTTGCAGCGTGCGTGTGTGGAATTCTTTTCTACGAGATCATGGTTGAAGGAACGAGACAACAGTTCAAGGACAAGGAAAAGCCAGCATCAGTCAGATCAAGCAACATCATTGCTGCTAAAGGTACACCCTGGTCACACCAGCTGTTGCAGATGCCATCAGAACCTCACTTGGGCCAAAGGGAATGGATAAGATGGTGCTTTGGTTAACAAGAGATCCAGTTTGGTAAGGGAGAAGTAGTGATCTCCAACGATGGTGCTACTATCTTGAAGCACATGTCCGTGATGCATCCAGCAGCCAAGATGGTCTTGAAATTGATTCTAGTTGGTTGATCTGTCTGCTGCACAGGATGTAGAAGCCGGTGACGGTACTACCTCTGTCGTCGTTCTTGCTGGAAGCCTTCTGACTGCTGCCGAGTCTCTGCTCCAGAAGGGAATCCACCCAACAACGATTGCTGAATCCTTTTCATCAGCTGCACAGCAGTGTGTCGAGTACCTGACCGAAATGTCTACCAAACTCGAACTCTCTGATCGCGAATCGCTCTTGAAGGCTGCTTCTACGTCTCTGAATTCCAAAATTGTGTCTCAGTATTCTAGTCTCTTTGCTCCTATCGCTGTGGATTCCGTCCTCAAAGTGATCGATCCTCAAGTAGCTACTAATGTCGATCTCAAGGACATTCGCTTGGTGACAAAGATTGGTGGTACCATCGACGACTCTGAACTCGTGGATGGCCTCGTCTTGACTCAGAATGTGATCAAGTCTGCCGGTGGTCCAACCAAGATGGAAAAAGCCAAGATTGGTTTGATCCAGTTCCAACTCTCTCCACCAAAGACAAATGTTTATTTGTTGACTGTAGATGGATAATCAGATTATTGTCAACGACTACCGACAGATGGACAAGGTCTTGAAGGAGGAACGCCAATATTTACTCAACATCTGTAAAAAAATCAAAAAGTCTGGATGCAACGTACTCTTCATTCAAAAGTCAATTTTGCGTGATGCTGTCAACGATCTGTCTCTGCACTTTTTGGCCAAACTCAAGATTCTCGCAGTCAAGGAAATTGAGCGTGACGAAATTGAGTTCATCTGCAAAGTATTTTACCTGAACATAGTCTACTGGATGCAAGCCTATTGCTGACATTGATTCCTTTACTGAAGACAAGTTGGGTTATGCTGAATTGGTTGAAGAAGTCCAGTCTGTGGGTGCCAAAGTAGTCAAGGTAACTGGCACCAAGAACGCTGGCAAGACCATCTCTGTGCTCATCCACGGTGCCAACCACTTGATCTTGGAAGAAGCTGAGCGCTCTTTGCATGATGCTTTGTGTGTCATCCGCTGCTTGGTCAAGAAGAGAGCCTTGATTGCTGGTGGTGGTGCACCAGAGATTGAAGTGTCTCGCAAACTGATGGAGTATGCCAAAACGAGAAAGGGCATGGAAGCCTACTGCTTTGAGGCCTTTGCTGAAGCACTTGAAGTCATCCCTACCACGCTTGCAGAGAATGCTGGTCTCAATCCAATCTCGATCGTGACTGAGCTGCGTAACAGACATGCCAAGGGCGAAGTCACTGCTGGTATTAATGTCAGAAAAGGAACCATCTCCAACATCCTTGAGGAGAATGTGATCCAGCCACTATTGGTCTGCACAAGTGCCATTGAGCTTGCTGCCGAGACTGTGAAGATGATCATGAAGATTGATGACATGTATCTTGTCTAACTCTAGTGTTGGTGTCCGATAATCGCTCAAAAACAGATAAAAATTTGTTGGAAAATTCTCTTCGCGATGCGATTCTATTCGACCATTTTAAAGCAATTGCCAGACGACAAACTGCCTCTGATTCTGGAGAATGTGAAAAAGAGTGTCAGAGGCCATCCAGTGCCAATCAAGAACACTTATTGGTACAACGTCTACAGGAACATTTTAGAAAACAACCGCTCGCTCTTTATCATTCAAAACAACAACTTGAAGGCACAACAGATGCAAACGATCAAAGCAACACTCAAATCAAAAGACTGGGGTCTCTTGCAAGTCCACAATCGCATGTTCAAAGCAGCTGTTCGTGATCAGTTTGGCAAGTCAGAAAAGAGCAAGTTGCAAGTCATGACGGTTGGTAGCTGTCTTTTGGCATTCAATAATGCATCAGATGAACTCAGACCAACGCTTTTGAAGGATTTGGGGGATGCTGTCAAAAAGACTGATTTGGATTTGATGGGTGGTAGCTTGGACAACATGCTCTTGACCAGAGACTTGTATGAGCAAGTACTCGCAATGCCACCACTCTCTGTGCAGAGACAGATGTTACTTGGATTGTTGGAATCACCTGCCAGAGGATTGATTGGACTCTTGGGTACCAACCCATCTTTATTGGTTGGACTCTTGGAGCAAAGAAAAGAGTAAATCATTTGGCTGCCCACAATCGAATGGTGTGATCATCAGATGCAGATGCAAAGATGTTCTTTGCCTTGTTCCATGCCACACAGTTCACACATCCTGTTGTCAAGTCTTGTACCAGTGTGTCCCTTGAGTTGCTCAATGATGACACCATGTTCTCTGTGCCAGACATGGACTTGGAAATCTACCGTTATCTCATATACCTTCACTGCCAGAGAGGACAAAGTGTTCATCTTGACCACCAAAGCACGATCGAATGACAAATCTGCCTTGCTTTTGACCCACAAAGTTCTTGACAATCTTCTTTTCTTTGAGATTCCACAAGTGAATTTCCTACTCTCAAGCAAAGTACTTGAACAGACAGATTCACGAGCATGTGTTCACCATCATTAGCAAGATAGACGGATGTGATCGAGTCAGATTCTTCAAACGTGGAGACTTCTGACTTGTCATCGAGATTAAAGATACGAATGCGTCTTTCTGAGCAAGCAATCAGTGTTTGTCCGTCTCTGCTCACTGACAGATCCATGGTTCTGAATCCAGACCACTTGTACAATACATCTCCATTTACAGACCACAGATACACATGTTTCTCAAGACTTCCAGACACAAACTTGTCTCCAGACGGTAGCCAAGCACAGGATGTCACAGACTCCATGTGTCTGGCATAGGTGTGCTTCAATTCACCAGATCTTGTATCCCAGAGTTTGAGTGTGTGATCATTGGAAGCAGTGAGGATCAAAAGATCATCTGGATGCCAAGCCAGAAAAGAAATTGCTTTCTTGTGATGGTCCAGAATGTGCAAGACTTTGAAATTCTCAACATCCCAGATGATGGCATGTGCATCTCTTGATGCTGATCCAAGCATCTTTCCATTATTTGAGAAGCTCAAGAACCAAACTTCATCAGCATGTTCTTCTAGAATATGCGTTGTTGTGTTTGGGAATGAGCGTCGATCGCAAATGTGATCCGTGTACAGCGTCGCATGCTGGTCATATTGGCTGTGATACAGACACTTTGATCGCTGGTGTGTCTGTGCTTGATCCAAGAGTGTCTGCAATCTGCGTGGTGGCAACATCATCGTGAATGAAATATGCTCTGACAGCGATTCAAGCAAGAGTGTGCGAGATTGTCCAAGAACACCATCCCATCCAGCCATTTTCTTGAGCTCTTCCACAGAGTTACACATCAAATAGCTGTGATCAAACTTCAAACCGTGCTAGGGGCTGCAAATCCTGTCCCAGATGAGACATGTCATGTCTCAGTACAAGTGCTGCTTCCTGCTTCTTGCCCTGTTCCAGCAATTCTAGAAACTTTTGTTTCGTGATAAGATAGAGGATTGTCGAGCGTCAAAAGATATACCGATTCTGATCCGCTTTTGGTATCCAGTCTCTGAATAATGGATGGAACCATTTCCCACTCACCAGACAGAATGATGCGTCTGAAATCACGCACGAGTTGAGATTCAAGTTCTAAGCCAGACTCCAGTTCCAGGGTCTCTACAGTCTTGCTTTGGTCAAAGAATGAACCTGTATCCAAGGTCTGAGAGTGACTGTAGCATCAGACGCACTAGTTCCCGTTTTTGTGGATCTGCGTGTTCAATCATATTGTGCACAGGAGGCATTTCTGTCTTGATTTTCTTGTAAGGGGTGCGCACTGGGCTTGAATTCCGCTTGAAAGTTCCTGGTGAATCCAGAATGGCGGCGAAAAGAATCTCAGATGATGTTTAATGTCGTGATTTCTTGCCTCTGCGAAGCATCATCTCTTGTGTCTTGCGCTTCTTGGAGTTCTTCTTCATCTCATTGCGCTGTATCCTTCGTTGTGCACTTGCTTGTGGATCTGCCACTGCTTGCACTGCTTTGGCAGTCTTTCTCTCTCTTCGCGTGTCTTGGATCTTGTCCTGTGTCTTTTGGTAGCATCTCACAAACAACTCTGTGCCAATGTGCTTTTGCAAATGACTGGATACTTGGCTTGCCAGCTGCTTCAGCTCATCTATCATCATAACCAATACCTGTGCCTTCTCCTTTCAAGGTCTCGTCTTTTTCCACTCGCAAGAGCACTGACAGCATCAGCATCAAGATCTCTTCTCGCTTTTCTTCTGGAATGTGTGTGAACACTGCTGCAAACCATTTAAACACCGACTCTCGCTAACATCAACTCCAATACCAACAATACACCGCGTTTCTTGGATGCATCCGCTCTTGCCAAAAAGACCAATCGCTTTGTCAACCAGATCAGACCAGGATCTCGTTCTGATTCTTGATTCACAAACGGAACCAAAGTCTTGGAAAGGAAAAACAGATTCTTGACGTTTTGGGTTGCTAATTCTGGCGAGAGAATGTCAGAATCAAGTTGATCAGTCAGTTTCTTGCAAATCTTTGTGATGTCATCTTCAGATGACAACAACACATGCGGCTCAGTGGATTTGGAGAGACATCTGGTTTCGGGTTGTACTTTTGAGAACAAGAGACCCAGCAGTTGACTTGTCACTCTTCTGACCCATTGCTGTGGATGCAACAACAATTCAACAACCAATTCCCAAACACGCGTCATCTTGTCCAGATCCAGTGCATTTGGACAATGCTGGATAATCTTTGTCAAACACACACCAGTCAAGTATCCCAACTCCCATTCTTCCAGCTGATCTAGTTCACTCTCTTGATTCAACTCATCCAAACTTGCTTCCAGACAACTGACAATAGGATCCAGCCATCCATCCACAAATCTAAAGGCGTTCTGCTCAAATGTTTCTACAAACAATCCAAACACTTGCACACCAATCTTCTTCAAATCTTGTTTGTCACTTTCAGCCCACTTTTTGACCAGATTCAGCTGTTTTTCACTTCTGTTGATGTCTAATCGCTTAAAGATCTGTTGAATGAGCTTTGCTGCCATTTCTCTGCATTTGGGTGACTCATCATTGGCAACAGACATCACAAGTGCCAAAAAGATCATGTCACAGTACTCTGAAAAGACCTGATCACTAAACTTTTTGACTCCAACATACAAGAGTTCGAGCACAGACTGTCTGCCGCTTTCAAACTCATACTGCAGATTGTTTGTCAGATAGGCCATTTGCTTCTTGAGTCTCTTGTGTCCGTGTGGATAGTACAACAGAAACTGGATATACACTTGTCTGCACATTTCTCTGACTTGCGTAGCTTGAGAAGTCACTAACAATCGTGCAATCTTGTCCATGAGATCATACACTTCCAAAACCACAAACTGCTTGCTCAAGACTGCTCTGATCAGTGCAAACGTCGTTGTTTGGAACTCTGGCTCTTCTAGTTCTGGCTGAATCATCTCCAGGAGAATAATGATTTGCTTTTCTGACACTTGGGCATCTGGAACGTCTCTAAAGACGATCGTCAAGAGTCTAAACACAGATTGGATTGTTTCAGACTGGATGGAAGAGTGTGAGCTGATGATCTGGAAGACACGCTTCATGATCACTGGGAGTGTCTTGCTCAACGACGGCAACGAACTCTTGACCAACAATGCAAGAATTCTAGTAGCATACAAACTCACTTGGTTGTGTTTGGAGTACATGCATCTGCCAAGCAAATCCACCATTGGATCCAAGAGTTTCAAATCTTCGACATTGTTCAATTTGAGTTTCTCTTTTCTGAGACTGGTCAAGAGCAGAGACAATCCAAATTCAACGAACAAGTGTGCATTGGCTTCATAGTACTTGAGTGGTTCCAAAGCATCGTTTCTCTTCATGATGACTGTAATGTCTTTTTCGTGCTGCGTCTGTTTTCTCTTTTGCTTCTGATCTGGTTGTGCCAATGGCAGTGTTTCTGTAATCAGCTGGTAAATGAAGACCATGAACGACTTTGTATCCAGAGATGGATTGGCATTCAGTCCCACAACCAATCTCGCAAAGACTTGTTCAATCTTGTGCACGTCCTTTGAGTCACCAGTCTCGAGCATCAGCTCTTTCAGTGGCAAGAGACACAAATCAACAGCATCAAATGATATCACTCGCGCCAAGCATTCAAAAGAGTCAAACGATCTGCTCGTTCTTGTCTCTCGCATCTTGTTCTTGACTTCTTGGACTTGACGCTCTTTTCCTGGTTCTCCAAAGATGTCGTTGATCAGAATATCCACGATTGGTCTTACACAAGAATTGATAGATCCTGGTGTGTACACTTGCACGTTGGCGTCTAGAATAGCATGCAGTGTGTGTCCCAGGACATGCAGCATGTAGCCACGCGTGAGACACGTCTTGAGAGTAGAGACAATGAAACTCAAGAATGGTGCATTCAACATGGTCGACATCTTGACAAGTGTTTCTCTGGCACTGTCTCTCGCAGTTTGCAAGTGAGAAGACAAGATGTTGGCAACGATTGTCAATAGTCTTGGCAGATGCAATGTCAAAGACTCCATTGGCAGTCTCTGCAACAGTCCAGTGATGGCAATGGCAAGTGGTGCTCTGGAAGGCACAGTTTCATCATTCTTGGCAGCAATCAGTTTCTCGAGTGATGGAATGAACTTTTTGGTCACTGCACGATGGACTCTGTAGGCAAGTTCTTCAGCAGTTTCTTGATCCACTGGTTCTTCTACAAGTTCCTCCTGTTCTTCCACTGCTTCTTCTGCGGGTTCTGTTGTCATTTCGACATCTTGCGTTCCTTCTTGTGCATCATCTGCTGCTTCTTCTTCAACAGCCAGTGTTTTGACAGCTGACGCAACTGGAATCTCAGCAACTACAGGTACTACAGGATCCACATCCATTTCAGTTGGTTCTCGCTTCATGTCAAAATGGAACTGATCCAGGATCTGAATCAACAAACGAATCAACGTCTTTTCCATATCTGGCTTCTTTTCAATCGCAGCAATGAATCTTCTCAAACAAGCACCATAGTGAGTCCATGACATGGCAGAGCAACAAAGCGCAATGCAACCAATCGATTCAGTCACCAAGTTGTAATCGACAGAATTGTCTGATTCCATGACAAAATGAGCTGCCAATGGCACAAAAATGGTTGCCAGATGCGTTGATCGGATCTTGCCTTCTTGTGCTGCTTGTCCCAAGCGTCTGAGTGCACGCATACGTCTGTGCATCTGCATATGGTAAATGTTGTTGAAAAAATTGGATTCTTCATCACCCAGCAATCCAACAAGGTCGCTAAAAATGGGATCTGACTGGTTTCGTTCGATCATGGTTCCCAACACAATAACCAACTCACTACGCACCAACTGTGGCTGGTTCTTGAGTCCATTCTTGATACTGGCAAACAAATCACGAGTCATGAACTCATAGCATGTCTTGTCTGCACTGGCTCGTTCAACAAACCTCACGAGACCATAAGAAGCTGATGTTCTGACAGAAAACTCTTGAATGTCTCTGACAAAGTACAGCAAGTTGTAGATCAACGGTCTCCACTGCTCCAGTGTCAGTGATTGATGGTATTCTTGGTTGATTTGAGAAAATGCATCCAGTCGCTTTCCAAAATCAGGTTCATCCATTCGTCGCTTTGAAAATGCATTCAGATCCATGACCAATTTGTGTACCAGTTCCAGTTCAGTCCAGATCTGTGCCATGTGTTCAAACAAGACAACAAGCTGTGTTCTTGACTGCTTGGAATTCAAAGACAGGAACATTTGAGACACCAATGGATAGTATGGTGATTCAAAGATATGAGTGTCTTTGAGAGATGGCATCATCTTCATGAAATGACCAAAGATCTCAAGAATTTCAGTCTTTGTCTGTTCACTCACTCGCTGATGGGATGCTTTCAAGAATGGCATCAACAACCTGATCAGATGTTCTGCATTGTCTGCATTTTCAACGAATCGAGATGCTCTTGCCAGGATTCTGATCACACGAGATGGAATTGAATCAATCTGAATGCGTTTGTCTGTGTTGTGCTCCAAAACATGATCCAACTGATCCAGAAGCAATGGCATCCACTGTTTCAGCAAGCGTTCAACAACTTTGGATTCTGGATGGTTGTCGTCCAAATCTTGCAGATTCTCAACAAATCCAAGACAGAACTTGACAACAGTCTCTTGGACGTTCTTGGCAGAAAACAGCTTCAACACATTTGGAATCAGATCCACATTCAAAAGCAAAAAGTCATGGTATCTAATGGATTTGGTCCACTGATTCACAAGTTCCAAGAGTGCTGTTGGTGCTTGTGTGTTTTCAAGATGCAGTTTGTCGATTCTCGAGTGAATGTAAGCATCAAAGAGCTCCTTGGCTGCTGGTTGAAAGTCAAAATCCAGTTCAAACGAAAACAAGAGTGTCAGTCGCTTCAACGCTTGCTGTCGAATGTCTCTCCAAATGGATTCAGTCGATGCATAATGAATCATGTAAGTAAAAGCTTTCAAAAACAATGGCAAATCTGGAACGAGCAACGAACGCAGTTGCTTGAGATAATCCTCACAAAAGGCAAGGAAACCAAGCTGCTGTTTTGGTGGTGGCATTTCCACTTTTTGGATGCCTTCCATTTCCATTTCTTTCATCATGGACTTGAATGGTGCAAACATCAACTCTTGAATCCATTTGCGTTCTTGTTGTTGCAACTGCGCAACAAAACTGAAAATAGCAATCCTTCTTGGTTTGAGTCCAGATTTGGATGAACCTCTGCCTTTTCGACTGATGGCTTTGCCGTACAAGATCCTGGAAATGATCTGGAGAACAAGGTCAGTGTCATTAGATTGCCTCAACTGTTCGAGATCGAGTGTTGCAAGAGAGTCTCTAAACAAGTCATCTTTGGCGAGATTCTTGAGATGATCTGCATGCTTCATCACTGCTTCTTGTTGCCAAGTCAGAATACAATCCAATGCTTGCTGTTGTACCTTTTCATCACCATTAGCAAGCAATTTCAGGAACAAGTCGTACAACTTTTCGTGCTCGTGTAGCTTTCTAGGTTTTCTGACTTTGGAGAACGTTGTCAGGAAATCTAGAATCTTTCTCTTGGCTTGTTCCGTTTCTTCGTCGTCAAACAAGTCAAAGAAGGTCTGAACAAACTCTTTCGAGTGCTGTTCGAGGATGAATGGCAATTCAGACAACAATTTGACATACAGACACAAGATATTGTTGGTATCCAATCGATCTTGCTCAGTAGAAGCACGCTACCATGAAATTGGGTACCAGACTGAACTGATGAATGAGATCTTCTGTTGGATTCATCAAGTGTTCCAGATGATCATCATAAATACGCTTCCACTGCTGCAGATTCGTGCACACAAACGGTCCACGTTCTGGTTCTGGATGCTCAAATTGAGTGACATCAAATCTCAAGGCAAGTGGGACAGTGTTGGTGCTAGTTTCCGTAAATACTTGTCTGTAGTGTGTCCAAAAGACCTTTGGTTCTTGGTGTGCGAACACAGCCAAGGATTTTGTGACTTCTGTCCAGTAAGGAGCAAAGTTGACTGCATACTGTGCAAGCAAGAATCTGATGATAGGTTCCTTGTACAGCTGAGGCAACTGTCTTGATTCCACCAATGCATCAATCCTTCGCAAGTGGATGGGTCGTTCTCTTGAAGTTGCCATCTCCAACGGAATCTGTTCCAAAGTGACAATGTGTTCAAACACTTGACATGGTCCTTGCAACGAAGAATCTGGATTGTGGATGAGATCCAACTGTGTGCATTGATGCAAGACACGCACTGCTTGCAATCTGAGCTTGGATTCTAGTGAGCCAACACAATCCAACAAAGATCCAATGACTTGATCCACTCTTGGCTTGTGCTTCAACAGCATGAGGAAATCAGCAACACCTTGCAACAAACTTGGGTTCTTGGTGTCCAAGAGTGTCAGCACAGTGTCTAAACGATCTTGCGGTTGATGCTTGTGCTTCAGAGCCAGTTGGCTGTAAGAAGACAAGAGACTACCAGCACAGCCACTGTAAACTGAACTGTATGCACCAGATGCACCATCCACAATCTCATCCTGGTCATTAAACTTGGACTGCAGCAATTGAATCTGTGCAAAAACGGATGCCTCAAAGGCGTGCAAGTCACCAGACACAAACGACAGACAATAAGCAGCTTCTGTCACAAGAGCACAGGATTTGAGATCATTTGCATCTGCAATCAACTGAATCAGCGCAGATCTAATGTCGACCGTGCGTTCAAAAGGTGCTTGGCCAGTGACTTGATACACTTGCTGAGGAAACTTGAGCAAATAGTTGTGTTTGAGCGCATGTGGAAAGGGTTCAACCAAAGAGTGCCAATGAGATCCCAAGAGACTCAGAAAGCTGATGGATTGTGGTGTGTGTGTTTGCCAGTACTTTTGCACCAAACTGCCATCAACATGAATACCTGAGACTGTAATGAGCTAAAATCTGTCCAAAATGTTCAAACTTTTCTGAAATCAAGAGCTCCATCAACAGAAACGATGCCTCTGGACTCTAGAATGAGCTTGATTACTTGAGATGCATAATATCTGTCCAAGACTGGTCTTCCATGGACTAATACAGCTTGGAGAGGACAAGAGAGAAGTGTATATCCGAGTGTCTTTGCATGAACAAACTCGAGTGATTGCTGTCCCAAGACACGATCGCAGGTCTTGAGCAATGCTTGCAACACAGCTTCGTGTGAGTGTATTCTGGATCCTTTTCTCAATCCAATCCAGATGCTTGTCAGTTCCAAGATGTGTCTCAGTTGTTCTGGATCTTGTGTTTTCAACAGGACTTGCAAGTGTGCTTCAAAGATGGGAGCAAGCGCATCACCTTGTGCATAATGCCCCATCAGAATGTAAAGCTTTGACAAAAGAGACTGAAAGAGATCATCGTCTGATTTTGAGAAGCAAAGATCCAACAAGAGTGTGATCATCTGAGGTGCCTTGGAAAAGAAAGTGCCTGCAACTTGCTTGACACTCTCAAAGAGCAAAAGCGCAACACCTTTGAGAAATGATTCATCCTTGTCAAGACAAGAGTCTAAAATGTGGGAGTAGATGGGTTTTGGATCTGCTTTGGCTTTTCTGAGCATGAAACCAAAGGATTCAGCACAAAAGGATTGAATAAATGGCTTGGAGTGCCCCACAAGAGGCAGCATCAAGTCGTACAGCTGAATAATGTCTTGCACAAGGAATTTGGAGAGACTCTTGAACAAGACAGCAATGTTTTGAAACACTGGCTGCAAGAGCTCTTGTACATTCACTAGTTTGACAATTTCGTGAAACAAGACTGGGAAATGTGGGTAAAACTCATCTTGCAAGTCCATGGCAAGAGATGCAGTCAGCTCCATGCAAGCTTCAGCAGAGAGAGGATCTCTGAGGTAGATTCCAAGCAACTCCACAATTTCTTTTTTGTGATGTAAAATTTGGGCCAACGAGCCGCTGTATTGGTCTACACTGTGTCGAAAGTCAGTGTACGGAAGTGTGAGATTCCTGTCCATCCATTTCTCTAAGCAATCGATGAAAAAGCTCTCTTCTGTGTCCAGTCTCTTTGTGGAGTGAACACTGATTTTGATTGCCTTTATCCTGTCATTGAATGACTGGAATTTGAATCTGTTTTTGCCTTCTGTGGTGTTGAGTTCTTTCACCGCACTAGACATGATTCCAGTTTTTGAGGCAAAAAAAATTCACACGACTCGAGACATTTGAGATCTCACATTCAAGAAAAATGACAACAGTAGTACAACAAGGTTTAAAACAGTCTCTTTTTGAAGCCTCTGTTGGGAATTCTGTCACGCGATTGTCTGTATCTGCGAAAGGCTTCTCTCAGATGCACTGGTCGAATGGGTCCCTTGTCACCACGCTCTTCCATCACAGACAGTGCCATCTCCGTCAGTTCACCTACAAACACTTTGCCCACACCAGCAACAATAATCGCAACAGATTGTGGAATAGACTGTCCAATGTAGTTGCTGACCATCTTCTTGATCTGTGCCTTAGGCAAATGCGCACGTCTGTAGGCTTCGTACCGCTGCAACTGTTCCTCGTCAAAAGTGTCCAAAAGTGCTCTAAGATCAACTATGAGACTTGATCGCCTGTCTGTCCTCTTGCAGTGGTTTCAGTTGGAAATTGAGATCATATTCATCGTCTTCAACATCCTCCTCTTCCTCCTCTTTGGGTTCCTCTTCTTCCTTCTTCTTCCTCTTTCTCTTGGACTCTGTAGACACTAGGGGGTCCTTTACTTCTTGCTGGGACGATGGTTCCACATCTGACAATTCATCATCTTCCATCACTTGCGGAAAGAACTTTGCGTTGAATGAGGATCCAGTTCAAAGAGAGCGCAAGGCAAATACTCACTTGTTCGTGGAGCAGAGACAAGATTGCTTGTGGAGGACTTGATCCAACCATCAAAATTTACAATCCAGATGGACTGCAGCAGAAACTAGCAGTGGAATACACAGTCTATCAACTGCACTACGACAACGACACTGTCATTGCTGCAGCTGGAAACAAGATTCTGTGGTTTGATGCTCGGGCTGGAAAGGAGGTCAAGAGAGTGGAACTCCCAGATGATGTGTACAACATGTCTGTTGGTGATACCATTGCTGTTGGAGACATGCAAGATGTCTTGTGGTTCTTGGATAACAGGCAAGACAAGCCAATCGGTTCCTATAGATCAAAAGTACAGATCAACGAGATTCAATGGAAACAGGACATGCTCTTTTGCTGTTCTGGAGATGGAGAGATTCAAGTTATTCAGGAATTCAACAAAATCTACAGCTTTCAAGCGCACACATCCACGTTTGCGTTGGATTTCGATCCTCTTGGAAGATATCTTGCAACGGGTGGTGCAGATTCATTTGTGATTCTGTGGGATCTGGATTCACTCTGCAGTCTAGAGTCTTTTGGAAGATTGAACACTACCATCAGAACCCTTGGATTCAACCATGATGGCAACTGGCTCGCATCTGGATCAGAAGATGGCGTTATTGATCTGGCAAGGACAGATGGACTGCCTGGCAGACAAATCAAGATTGACTCCATGGATGCACCACCCATCAACTGCTTGAAATGGCATCGCACTCGCAACATCTTGGCGTATTGCTCAGGAAACCCAAAAGACGGACTTATTATTGTGGATGTAGAAGACTAAAGCAAGTGTTTGTTCAATTCCAGTGCTTCCTGTTGCAATTCTTGGATCGTATCGACAATAATTCCAGCTTCAACCAACAAATGCGTGCCAATGCTCTCCCCAACAAATGTCTCTGGCTCTATAGCAGCCTGAACGACTCTTGAGATCTTGTGTTCAATGATTCTCTGTGCACATGGCAGATTCCCGACAGATCGCTTGCCACAGGGTTCCATTGTCGAATAGATGGTGCATCCACTTGCGTCCGGATGCTTTATCAGACACACTTGCTCAGCATGTGTGTTTCCCTCCAGTTCCCTTGAATATCCTGTGCTCAGAACTTGTCCGTCTCTCACCAGGACAGCACCGACATTAAACGCACTCGAGACTGGCTTGCACTTTTTGGCTTCTTCTAGAGCCATCCTCATGAATACGAGATCCATTTGGAGAAAACGACGCGCAACTTGCCCTGGTCATGACTATCACTTTTGAACCAAAGAACGTCATTGTGCACCCACTCGTACTCCTGTCGGTGGTAGATCACTACAACAGAGCAGCCAAGAACACCAAAAACCGCGTAGTGGGTGTCTTGCTTGGACAAGTCATTGGAGACACTGTGAATGTCGCAAATTCATTTGCTCGTAACAACTGTAACACTAGTTCCCTTTGAAGAGGATGACAAAGACCCAGATGTCTGGTTTTTGGACCACAACTACATGGAAGCCATGTACGATATGTTCCGTAAAGTGAACGCAAAAGAGCGCTTCATTGGATGGTATCATTCTGGACCAAAGCTGCGATCAAGTGATCTTGAAATCGACCAGCTCTTCTCCAAGTACACGCCGCATCCGATCTTGGTTGTTGTGAATGTGAAACCAGATGATTTGGGAATTCCAACAGATGCATACTATGCTGTGGAGCAAGTGCACGATGTACATCTATTAATCACAGGATGGCACCAGAACCACAAGAACGTTTAACCATGTGCAATCTGTGATTGAAGCTGAGGAAGCAGAAGAGATTGGCGTTGAACATCTGTTGAGAGATATCAAGGACATGTCTGTTGGCACTTTGTCAACGCAGATTACTGAGCAATTCCAGTCTCTCAAGGGCTTGCACGTCCATCTGGAGGAGATTCGCTCTTACTTGTCCAAAGTGGTGGAAGGAAAGCTGCCCATCAACCACCAGATCATCTACAACCTCCAGGACATTTTTAATCTCTTGCCAAACTTGTCCGTGCCACAGACAGTCGGTGCCTTTGCAGTCAAGACCAACGATGAGCTCTTGATCATTTATCTGTCCAGTTTGATTCGTGCGATTATTGCTCTCCATAATCTGATTGAGAACAAGCACATGCTCCGAGAGCATGAAAAGGAGTTGCAATAAACCACTCTTGAATCTTGACTGTCAATCTTGGCTGTCGATCTTGACTCTTGAAAACGCGACTTGGATTCTTTGCCAGAAACTGAAAGATGGATGAAAAGTCACAACTCAAACTACTGATTGATCAGAAACTACAGAAAACAGGAGAAAAAGACAAACTCAAAGAGACACTGCGACTGCGTTTGGTGGAAGCTGGTTGGCGCGAGGAAGTCAAGGAGCTTGCAAAAGATCTCATTCGCAAAAAGGGCATTGAGCGCATTACAGTGGATGACCTTGTGACTGAAATCACACCAAAAGCACGACAGTTGGTACCAGAACGTGTCAAACAGGAATTGCTGCAAAAGATTCGCAAGTTTATAGCTGATAATGAACCCTAATGCTCATGTTCAAATCTGAGGCCACAGTATCCTATTGTGAATCCAAAGACCACATGCTGCTGGTCCTGGCTTATCCTCATGTCAACATAAATACCAAGTTGATGTAAACCTTTGGATGTCCAAGAGCACCACCGCCCCCATCGCAGCTAATGATGCGAGAATGGACTTTTTTCACTGGAACCTGAGCAATCAACTCTTGTGCTGATGGTGGGTTAGGCTATCGTCATTTCAAGTACTTGGTACTCCCACAGTGTTTGCTCGAATCTTTCTTCAGTACGAAAACCTTGGTCCAGAAGTAGCGAGTTCCTTTGGTTGCTGAGAAGCAGACCATGTCGTAGGTCTGTTGGGTGCCTGAGGCACAATTTTGGTGCTGTATCTCCTGAGTCTCGCAAACATGAGGAAAGTTCACAGTGATATTTTTATGAGTTCTGGTGACTTGAAATACTTCAACTGCTTCTCTCCCTTGCGAATGTAATACTCGATCGTTGTCACATCTCTCTTTGAAATCGCTTTCGAGTCCTTTTCAAACTGGTTTCGAATGTAAATATAAAAGTCTCTCTGTGATTCCTTTGGCTTGTCTTTTAATGCTACCAGGAATTGCTTGTACAGATTCAGCACTTGCTTCTGCAGTCCAGACTTCATATGTGTAGGAAAGATGATTTGAGACTGGCAATCGCTTCGTGCGCAAGATCGCTTTTGGTTGCTTTTAAGACATCAGCAATCGACCCGAGCTCTAGTGTAAGTCTTACAGCCTTGCAGAAGGTCGAGTTCGTGTTCAGAGAGACCAAAGACACGAAAACAGTCATATCGAGTCATGAAGCGAGCATTGAGCTTGGATTCCATATGTTGGTCAATGTCTGGAAAGGCAAGAGTGACTCTTTGGATCCATTGGCAGTACTCGTCCAGATCATGCACTACTGTCAGGTGGACATTGGATCTAGTCATCAGCCTGTCTTGCAACTGGAACACCAGAGACTCTTGTTGGTTTGTGTACTCTAGAATCACCAAGACATGAATTTGGTAGGATTGAGAGACATTGAGTCTGTAGATGCTTGTATGAGTGATAGAACCTCTGTTCCAGTGCTTCTGGTTCCTGATTGTGGTGCAGAAACCAAGACAGACGTTGTCCAAAGGTGCCATCCTCCAAGAGAGGCTTTCATGAGCTCTACTACCAACCATGCATCTACTTGAACCAATTGAGATGGATCCCACTCTGTCTGATGCCATTTCAAGTTGAGTGACAGCATTCTTCGCGTTCAAGATGGATGCGTTCGTGAGAAGCAATGGTCTACAACATCCCTACAATGCTGCACAGACTATTGCTGTCTTTTACACGTTAGCATCCCCTCTGACAGTGGGTTTGCTCTATCTGCCCTTTATTCAGCCTGTGGAAGGTGCCACTGCTATAGCACTCATTCTATTTCTCATCTGGATGGTTCTTGTCATTGGAGGCATTCTGTTGATGAAGTCAGATCCAGGAGAGCATTTCAATGGGAAACGCCAAATTTGTCCAGAGAACATGCTCTTTTGTTACATTTGTCAGATTGAAGTGTCCTTGGATTGATATTAGACATCCGGATGCACTTCACTGCAAGTACTGTAACAAATGCATCAGAAGATTAGACCATCATTGCTTTTATGTCAATAACTGCATTGGCTACTACAACTACAGGTCTTATCTGGTCACTATGATCGGTGGCTGTCTGTATTCCCTAGGACACACCATCATGAGTCTCATCTGTCCGCTTTCGTCTTCAATTTACCAACGTGCTGGTTTTTAGACTGATGGCAGTTTCTTTTTACAGTTTCTCACTGCAAGGATACCAGGCAGCTTGTTTCATCAATGCCATAGTGTCATTTTGTGTGACTGCGTTTCTGTGCTATCTGTTGATCTTGCATGTCCACTTGAGTAACTCTATTGATTCTAGACATGCACAACATGACCACACTGCAATATTCCAAAGCCAAAAGAGCCAAAGCTGAGCAGAAGAACATTCCCATGCAAGATCTCAAGACTGTCGAGACTTCCAAGTGACTTTTCAGATGACAATCTCATCAATGGAATGGATCCATGCACCAGAGCGATAAACTACGAGTCTGGTCTTTTCATCAGTCTGGATTTTCCATCTTCAGCAACACTCGAGTAGTCAAAGCTGTGTTTCTTTGCCAAAATACACGTCAGATGGGGCATCTCATCAACGGCTATGACGAGGGCATCTTTCCAACAAACACACCCGCTCACATCTTGGCACTCTGCTGTGCTGGATTGCTCTTGATGACAACCACTTTCTTGACACTCACATTATTGTTCGCATCTCCGATGGGAAGCAGGCGCATGACACTGTATATGATTGTGATGGTTGTCTTTTCACTCTTTTACCAAGTCATTCACATCATCTTCCTTTATACAAATGCGCCGCCTTTCATAGATTGGGTCTTTGGATTGTGCGGAATGACACTCATGGCAATCATGGGCCTCGGAAGCACAGAAATACTAGCTCACTTTGTATCTACAAGCAGATTTTGGACTGAACAGCGGATCTGGCATCTACGCAGCTTCCTGTGTGTCTTGTATCTTGTCTGTGCTGGAGGTGCATATGGAAGAGTGCAATACATTTCAGCAGAGTCACCTGTATTGCTCAATATGTGGTTTTCGATGGGCATCACGGTTTTCGCTGGATTTACGTCTTGCATGGACATTTACATCTCATTGTCAGTTTGCCACATGCTGTACACTCACTTTCTGTCCAAGAACGACAAAGTGCTGCAAGAAAGATACACCAAGATCAAGCATCTGGCAATCACCATCCTCCTGACCATGATCTGTGACTGGTCTGGCATTGGCTTGTTTGCTATAGCAAGTACGCGTCTGTTGCTCGTCTTTAGTGTCTTGTTGGTGAATCTGAGGGCACTGAGTCTATGGCTTGTCTTTTATCAACTCAAAATCATTGTCTTGCTGAAATTGCAAAGAAAGGATCCAACCCCAGTCAAAGTGGAACATTTGTCAAAAACTGAAATCATCACTTGATCACTGCTTTAAATAGGTATTCATGCATTTTTTGTACTCTTCCAAATACGAAGCACAGGCTTTGAGTGACTTTGACTGGTCCACTTGAGACTCTGCTTCAAAGCAAGCAAAGAAACTATCTGCCTGCAGTGCACATTTCTTGAGCTTGAGTGGGAAGAAATCAGGTAGCCTCTCTGCTTCCATAATGTGGAAAGTGCGAGCGCGTTCTGCACCAATTAAATTCTCCGACGGTCTTCTACTTTTTTCAACTGGTCAAATCTTCATCCAGTGGTTAGTTTTTTTCACCTTCACTTGAATCTCTACTAATCGGAAAAATGTCAAAAGTACCAACCGCATTGCAAGCTACTGATAAGGACATGAAGTTGCTCTTGGCAGCTCAGTCTCACTTGGGAACCAAGAACAGAGACATCAACATGGTTCCATACCTCTGGAAGAAGAGAGCTGATGGCATCCACGTCATCAACATTGGCAAGACCTGGGAGAAGCTCGTCCTCGCTGCTCGTGTCATTGCTTCCATTGAGAACTTGGCTGATGTCACTGTCATCTCTGCTCGTCCTTACGGCCAGAGAGCTGCCCTCAAGTTTGCCCAGTACACTGGTGCACAGGCTATCGCCGGCAGATTCACTCCTGGTACCTTCACCAACTACATCACCAAGTCTTTCCGTGAGCCTCGTTTGATCATCGTCACTGACCCTCGTACTGATGCTCAGGCCATCAAGGAAGCTTCCTACGTCAACATCCCAGTCATTGCTTTCTGTGACTCTGACTCTCCACTTTCCTTTGTTGATGTTGCCATCCCAATCAACAACAAGGGCAAGCACTCTATCGGTCTTGCTTGGTGGTTGCTCGCTCGTGAAGTCCTTAGAATCCGTGGCATCATTCCACGTACCTCCGAATGGGACGTCATGGTTGATATGTTCTTCTACAGAGACACTGAAGAGCAGGAGAAGGAGCAGACTGAAGACAAGGAACAGTTCGGCGGCGAGATGAACAGCGAATGGAACGGCCAGGAACAGGAATGGGCTGGTGATGTCCCAGCTGCTGCTTTGAACCAGCCTGCTGAAGGTGAATGGGGTGCTGCTGCTGAGAACGCTGAATGGGCCGCTGAACCTGCTCAGAACTCTTGGTAAACATTATGTCATTCTCTTACTCTTTATTTTTGTGTGCAGGTCTGAAGATCATGGAGATTTGTGGTGCAAGCGATCGAGTGTTCGCTGGACTTGATCAATCTCTTGAATGACTTGCTGATACTCTTTGGACAACTCCAAAAACGAACTTCCAAGAGCTTGATACAGCTGTGCTTCCTTTCTCGCTTGCATATGTCTCTCATTCACTTTGACACTCGCATCTTGCAACTTCTCCAAGACCATCTTGACATCAGGCATGTCATACAACTCCAACACACTCTGATGCATCAATCTGTTGTCAAATTAAGTGCCTCAGCTTGAGTCCGAGTGATTGGACGAGTTCTGACTGATACTGCACAAACACGCTGTGCAACTGATGGTGTGACTCCATACGCTGTTCTAGATCTCTCAATAGTTGTTGTACTTGAACGACAGTGGTTGCATAGTCGACCAGGTTGTGATAAAGTTGTTCAGACTGAATCAGTTGCTGAGAGTAATCTAGTGGTTGGTAAGACGGATAGTGTATTTGAGTTTCTGATAATCCTAGTTCACTGGGATCGAGCATTTGAACTTTGCGTAATGGACTCTGAAAAGCAGAAACAGTACAAGAGCGCACTGGAAAGAGCAAAAATGATTGCTCAAAAGATGAAAGAGAACATGAAGAGAGATCCAGAGGAGCTCCAGAAGCTAGCAGAAGAGCAGCAGCAGAACAAAAAGGTCAAAATCGAGAAACTGTCACCTTATGGACCATCCAAGGGACAACCTACAAAGAAGAGAGATATGAAGATCCCACATAGATATATGGGCTTGATCAACCAGGAAGCACTCAAGGAAATGGAAAAAGAGTTGAATGTCATCTTGACCTACCAACCTGGTGCTACCTATGACTGTAGGGAACCCAGCAGAAGACAGAGAAGGCTATGTGACGATTGTTGGAACAGACCCAGACATTTCACACACGAAAATCAGACTGCACATGATGATGCACAACAAGGAGCCACCAGTGACAATGTATGCACCAAGAGATGACGAAGGCAACATTACTGTCTACATGTACGTCAACGCGTCGAGTGTTGGCATGGTGATTGGCAAGAGTGGAGACAAGATCAAGGAAATCCAAGAAAAGACAAAAGCCAAAGTGAGTGTAGATGCCAGTGATGCGGATCCAAACTCAATGACACGATCTGTGATCTTCCAAGGACAGGAAAAGAATGTGATGTGGGCCATGAGGCAAGTGGAAGAGTTGGTGGATGATGGTGCACCAGACATGACTGAAATGGCTGGCAAGATCATCACAGAAGTCGTCAAAGTTGCTAACGACAAAGTGGGTCTTGTGATTGGCAAAGGTTTAAAAGTTGATCGTAGGTGGTGATACGATCAAGCAGATTCAAAAAGAGTGCAATGTCAAACTGGTTGTTGAACAGCATCCAGATTCCAGTGGAGAGAGACCAGTCACAATTACTGGTACGTTTGAAGATGTGCAGAATGCCAAAGAGGCAGTTTTGGAACGTGTCAATGGCGTACTGACTTTGATGATAGCGTCGTGGCAAGTACAGAGTCGAAGACAATGGATACGATTATGCGTTCACTGCACAAGCACAAGAGCAAGCCTTTGAGCAGCCACAACAGCAGTACGATCCAGAACAGTATGCACAATACTACGCACAGTATTATGCTCAGCAGGGAGAGCAAACGATGGATCCAGAGCAGTATGCACAGTACTATGCTCAGTATTACCAGCAACAAGGAGAACAAGCAGATCCAGAGCAGTATGCGCAGTATTACGCACAGTATTACCAACAGCAACAAGAGCAGCAGCAGCAATAGTTTATTTCTTCTTGGATTGACGCAAAGAAACACCAGATCCACTAAACTTTTCAGGCTCTTTTGACTCTTCCTTTGGCAATGGGACTACTGGATATCCAAAATACAGTCTACCAGGTGGCAGGTTGAGAACAGCTGGAATGTCAGACTCTTGTTCTTGGTTTGTTGTCGATTGTGCGCCGTAAGCAGTAGATCCCTCTTTGCCATTCAGTCGCTGTCCAGATCCAACAAAGGCTGAGAAATCTCTCTTTTCTTTGACAACGTGATCATCAATTGATGTTGACTAGCATCAATTCAAGTACAGATCGTTCAATCCGCTTTGAACTTCTCTCTGGCTCCACATATCCTAATGGTGCTGCGAAATCCACTTCCAGATCTGTTTCAATGATGGAAATGCCCTTTCCTTTTGGCTTTGTCTCCATCACAAGAATGTCATAGATGGTGCTGTTGTACGAAATAGAAATAATATCTCCCTCTGTGAGTGTTGTAAAGTTTCTAAACGCTTGCTCCAAAACAGCTTTTGGGTCAGTAATCTCAAGGAAATCGACACTTTGGGGTTGGATCTTGACAAACTTGCCAAGAGGCAGTGTCGTCGTCTTGATCGTGACCAATTGCCCTTGTTCAAGCAAGAGTGTATTCATCATCCATGGAGGAACATACATGCGTCCTTCGTCAGCAATGAACTCGAGGACACCAGCATGTGTGGTTTTCTTGTGTGCTGGATTGGTGATTTCAAACAGCATCGGATATTCAATGTGCAGGGATGCCAGTTTCTGGAGTGCAGACGGAGGTAAGAGGATCTTGCCTCCAAAAGTGACATTCTCTCTGTCATTTCCAGGCATCATTGTGACTGGATAGCATCTGTATGTTTCCTGAAAGTATCGTGCAAATGGGTGAAACATCTACGAGGGAAAGTTGCCGGGGTTCTGAATGAGGGCAATCGTGCACATTGATCTGGACGCTTTCTACAGTCAAGTGGAGCAAAAGAGACTCCAATGCGATCCAAATCAACCACTCGTGTGTCAGCAGTGGAACGGAATCATCGCAGTCAACTACCCAGCAAGAGCAAAAGGCATCACCAGACACATGAACATTCTGGAAGCCAAAGAAAAGTGTCCAGAATTGATACTGGCACATGTTCCTACCTACAAGAAGGGAGAGATGGAGTACAAGTACCACAATCATCCAAAGAAGAGTGATCACAAAGTGTCGTTGGATGAGTACAGATTAGCATCAGACCAGATCATGCAAGTGTGCGCTCAAGTGCATCCAGTCGAGAAAGCATCTATTGATGAAATGTACTTGGATTGCACAGAACGTGTCCAGGAATTGGTTGGAACTGTTGACAGAGCCACTTGGGACTGGCATGGCACTAATTTATTAGACCAAGAACCAATGACAGACGAAGATGAAGCTCTGTATCATGCATCCATGATTGCTTTTGAGATTCGGACACGACTCAAAAACGAACTGGGGTTCACTTGCTCTGCTGGCATTGCACACAACAAGACACTTGCCAAACTAGCCAGTTCCAGAAACAAACCAAACAAACAGACTGCTATTCTGTCCAGTGCAGTTGCCTTGTTCATGAATGACATCCCGTATCAAAAGATTGGTGGATTGGGTGGCAAACTAGGACAGCAACTGCAATCCAGATTTGGCTCCATGACTTGTGGCCAGATGCATCAAATCTCGTTCAAGGATCTACAAGCCGCGGTTGGACAAGAAGCCCAATGGGTCTTTGACATTGTCAGAGGCATCTGCAATGATTCTGTCGTCTCGCAGCAGCCACCAAAGACACTCTCCAGTTTCAAAAACTTTTCACAGCCAATCACAAACTTTAAAGATCTTGAACTCTGGACATACACACTTTCTGCTGAACTGTCGAAGAAAGCACATGGCTACTTTACAGACTATCAAAAGTGGCCACAGCATTTGGGAATCCATGTCAAAGCATCCACGGAAACAGAATCTAAATCCTGTACATTTCCAAACAGACAGACATCAATTGAAGATCTGGCAAAAATGTGTATACAGATGATGGGAGAGATGCGACTGCCACCATGCATCTCGCTCTCTTTGACAGCAAGCAAGTTTGACAAGGAACAAAAAGAAGCAGGAAAGATGAAGTCATGGCTTCAAAAAGTGAAGCAATCTGCAGCAGTCTTGCAATCCAACAGAAATCAAACAGATTCGGTCCAAGAGACACAAAGCACGCTATTGACAGATAGAAAAGATTTAGAAGGTGGATACAAGTGTGACAGGTGCCAAATGATTGTGTTTCCAGATCCTATACTTATCCAGGAACACCAAGACTTTCACTTTGCCAAAGATCTCGCAGAACCACCACAAAAGAAACCAAAGACGTTCCATGAGTTTTTCAAAAAGAGATAGAATTAAGCTTTAATGTTCTGATTGAACGAAAGCAAATTCTCTGGATCATACTTTTTCTTGATGGCAACCAAACGATCACGATTTTGTCCAAAGAAGGATTGTGCAACACCATCAGAGTCACCCATGGCACCAACTGCTTGGTAGCCACCAATTTTGAACTGGGCAAGTTTGTCAAAGGTTTGTCTGCACCAATCTTGTGCTCTTTGTCTTCCTTGGACAGTAGTAAATTTGCATAACACCAAGATCCAGAATCTTCCGTTTCTGTGAACAAAGCTGGTGGCATCTGGAGCCACTTGTGCCATTTTGCCTCCCATTCGAAGAATAACAATTTCACCACCAGTTGGTGCAATTCTGGACTGATCCCAAATCACTTTCAAGGCTTCATCAGGAAGAGCACTCGTGATCATTGATTTCTCGTACCAATGACCATCCACTTGTCCTTTTGCTGCCAGTTTCTGGACTTCAGTGTGGTAAGGAACCGCAGACTTTTGATGAATGAGTGTGTATCCAAGTCTGGAAGTGGCATCTTGCATCACTTGTTTGCCTTTCTCAACATCATGTGCGACATAGATCGAAACAAATGGACCGCCAGCTGGAAAAACCATGCCAGTCCACCAGTCATCACCAATGGTAAGTGCATTGTCTCTGTGTTTGATCATGGCTTCCAATGGATCTGCCTGCAATCGAATCATTGGCAACAATGGCACTGGCAAATACACCATGGTACTCACATGCATGATAGAGTTATTTGGGAGTGGATGAAGTTGGTATACTGCCTCCAAGACGACTCCAAAGTTGCCACCAGCACCACGGAAGGCCCAAAAGAGATCCTGATTCTCGTCTTTGGTGCAGACGACAACCGTGCCATCCAACAATGCCACACGCAAAGAGAGGATGTTGTCGATGGTCATGCCAAGCGCAGTCACAAGAGCACCAACACCGCCACCAAGTGTGAGTCCAATCACACCAGTGTCTGGATTTGTGCCACAAGTGACTGCAAGATTGTGTGGCTGCATGGCTTTATCGAGCTCACCCAGCTTCACACCTGGCCCCACAGTCGCCGTTTTTTGGACTGGGTCAATCTCGCACTTTTTGAACTTGCGCAAGTCAAGAACAAAGGCATCAGAGACTGCAGAGTAGTGCGAGTGCTTGCCACCAGAAACGCAGATGGGCAACTTGTTCTCAACACAATAATTGATGCACTTGACAACTTCTTGCTCGTTTTCTGGGAGTGCAATAGCTGCTGGATACCCTGCAGTGTCCCAGTTCCATGGCATACGCACATCTTGGTAGGAAGGGCTGGAAGGAAGCACGATTTCCTTGATATCAAGCTTATCAATGTTTGGAAGCGTTTTCACTTGGACGTTTGGGTCAAAGACTGGTTTTGGAAGCGGTGTCTCAAAGAAACTTGACACAAAGTTCATTCCGGTGGAAACAGTCGCGGGAGAAACGCGGCACAACATTTTTGGGCTGTGCGCCAAGATAACACTGCACAGCCAACCTCACACAGAGCTTATCAGGATATGAAGTAGGTTCCTTATCCAAGAGTATGTCTTTTGAACATTCAAGAAAACTGGACTTTATCGTTGGCTCACAAACATCTTCAGTCCGTGTGACATAAAGGCAGTGACGCTGTAGTTGATGCTCAAATCCTGGTCTGGCACGAGTTCAAGATGCAATTTTCTCAAGAGGCAGATGACAGCAGTCTTGATCTCAATAAGAGCCATCTTTTGACCAAGGCACATGGTTGGTCCTGCACCAAATGGCAAAAATGTGCCACGAACAGGGACTAAACCTTCCCAGCGCTCTGGTTTGAAAACAAGAGGTTCTGGCCAGTATTCTTCACTGGTCTGGACAGCAAAGAATGAGTAAAAAACACTGGTGTTAGCTGGAATCGTTCTGCCACCCAAAACAGTTGGCTTTCGATTCGTTCGGTTGAGCATGCTTCCAACTGGATTCAATCTCTGAGTCTCTTTCATAAAGTAATCCAGATATTGGTACTCTCCAAGAGATTCAATTGTGATTGGTTCATCTTTCTTGGCTTGAATCTCTTCCAATAGCTTTTTGAACTTGTCTGGATACATTCCCATGTTCTTGAACAAGAAAGTGAGTGTAGATGAGGAAGTGTTGTAGCCTACGATGAAGATGTGGGCCTGCAAGATAGAAAGCAGTGACTTCTCCAATGATCTCGTCATCCGTAAAGCCATTCTTTTCAGATCTCAATCGATCCACCACATCGTACTCTTCTGGCACTCGAACACGTTTCTGTGCCATCATCTCTCTCAAGACCAATTCAACAGATTCGAGATTGCGTTTGGTTGGTTGTGTATTTGGACCATATCCCAACCATTCGTGCATGAATTCCGGAGTAAACGCTCGTTTTTGCATGGTATGCAAGACTTGAGTGATCGGATCCGTCTCGTCAGTGAATTCACTGGTCAAGAACTGCTCCACTGCCTTGAAATCATAGGAAAATGCAGTCAATCCAATGACATCTTTTGTGATGGCTCTGAAAAGATCTGACATCACAAACTGCTTCTTATCATGAGTAATCTGACGAGTGAAGACGTCACACTTGGTTGATACGTGTCCAATGACCTGTCTGAGATGCGTTGGACCGAAGGCTGGTTGAAGCGTCTTCCGATGCTTGTGCCAAACGTCTCCCATTGGCAACGCAAACAATGCATTCTTGTTGAACAGTGCCTTGTGAAGCATGTCTGTCCTTTCAAAGTCACCATTGACCATCATTGCTTGATGTGCCTCTGGATCACTCACGATCAGGATTGGCGTCATTCCGATGGAAACCTCGCAATATTTGCCATACTCTAAAGCTATGTCTCTGAGTCTCTCTCCCAATTTGCGATCCTTGATGGCATCGAAGATGGCGTACAGACTACCAACCAACGGATACTGCTTTGGTCCTGGGAAGCCCAATCTGGTGCCTTTGATCACACCAAAGTGCAGCAGTAGGACATACGTCACTGCAAAGACAATCAAGCCAGTGAGAACGGTTGACATTGGGAAAAAATCTGGCTGTGTTGCCCGTAAAAGAGTGCCGCTGGACGGATGAGATCAAAAATGAAGCCACATCAAAAACACTGAGCCAAGAGGCTCTTGAGGGTCTGTGATTGTGATCTATCGAATGTGACACAAACGCTTTTTTACGGCTCTCTCCCTAGCACACTATAGGATCACTAGAGTCAGTTCTTGTCGGTTTTAGTCTGAAAGGTTGAATTTTGACAAGATTGCCTTTTTCGACGAACCACGTCTTTTGTGGCACAGTTACCCAAAAATGTTCAAGACACTGGCCTGCTCTCGAATCTTGGAAATTAAGTTGCCTTGAATGTCCGATTTACTCCTGCGTGGTAGTCTGCTATTCTGAGACGCCTCGTCTCTGCAAGCCACTGTTTTCTTTGTCCAGACCCCATGCCAGACGCTGCTGCCAACACTGAATTCAGTCCAAGACGACCATCTCTCTTGCTTGCCATCCTGACGCTCCTCAGTGGAGTTGCCTTTGTCCACTTGTGGTTGGGAGGTCATAGCCTGTTCTCCCTCTCTCGAGCTTTCGAGTCCTCGCATGAGGTTGTATCTCAGGTGGACATTTCCAAGGAGCTCAATGCAATTGAAAAGCTTCAAAAGCACAACTTGCAGCTCTACATCATTGCCTATCGCAAGCGCAATGCCCACTGGGACATTATGCTTGACGCTTCAGATGAGTTGGACGAGATTCGAGCACTGCGAAGAAAGCGAGAAGACGAAGGATTCCAACCATTGAATTCAAACGAAGTCCAAACCAAGTTTTACCGGATGAGTCTGAATGAGCGAGAACAATACATTCAGAAACACAAGGCCTTGCAAGATGAGTATGATGATGGCAACACCAGAGAGAAGCAATTGAAAGCCAGATGGTCAACGCAATACGAACAATTAAGATCTGCCGAACAGTACATGAAAGAGATCAGAGAGATTCAGATGGCTACTCAGGAGATGATCCAGAGCCCATTGGACTTGGAAGATCTGTTGAAGCGTGAAGGCATTTCACAAGTGCACTAGTGTCAGCCATTTACCAGATCCAAAGAGTAAAGACTGCACTTCCAAATTTGATTTTCCTCGTCAGAAACTTCCCTTTGAACGTTGGCGCAGATGCCAAGAGAGGAAAATGTACAAATGCTGAGAGTAGCTGCACTATATATACCAAAACGTACAGTTTGGATCTGTGACACAGCAGATTCTAGACAGTGTAATCCCTATTGACCGAATTATTGATTACCAAGTAACAAGGATGACACCAGGTACCATGGAACCCAAAACAAAAGCCTGTGCAGCAGTGGTCCTCCTTGCTCAAGAAACCTCATCAGACGGTGGATCGCAAAGGTATTGAAGTTCAAGTGAGCACTGGATGTGACCAAGACCTCGCTCATCAAACCCCGTGGACTCATTAATAATGGAAATATGTGTTTTATGAATGCGATTCTGCAGCCGCTCATTCACACGACGCCCTTGTACCATTTGATGCAGGACAAGAAACATACAACACCGATTTACCTGGCCATGTACTACAACTCATTCAAGGCAGGAATTTTGCCAGGAGCATGAGATCGATGATGGCACAGACGAGCCAGCACCGAGTTTTGCACCAGAATACGTTTATGAAGCCATTCGCAAGAAGCAGCCTGATACAGTCAAGGGAAGACAGGAAGATGCGCAAGAATTTCTTGGATTTTTGTTGGATGGGTTGCACGAGGAGTTGATTGGAAAGAGTTCTGTACCAAAAAGTCAGGAAGATGAGTGGATGCAGGTCGGCAAGAAGAACAAGACAGTGACAGCACGCATTCTGGACACTGGAGAGTCGTTTATCACTCAGATCTTTGGTGGCAGGATTCGATCTGTCGTTCGCGCATCTGGACAAAAGGATTCTGTGACGCATGAGCCATTCCTGTCACTGCAACTAGACATTGCTGTATGATGATTGACCCAAGGACAAGCAAGTGAAGGATATTCAGGACGCATTGGTCAAGATGACTGAGCCAGAAGTCTTGGAAGGTTTTACGACCAATGGACGCTCTGAAGCAACAAAGCAAGCACTCTTTGAAATGCTACCACCGATGTTGATCATTCACATCAAACGCTTCATCTACGACAGCGTTGGTGGCACACTGAAATCGCACAAGCATATCTCTTATCCACACGAACTGACATTCAATGCGAGTATTTGAGTTGATGTTAGACATCTTGGCCAAGTTTACACCTCCCACGACATATCAGCTCGTGGGCGTCGTTTATCATCACGGCAAAAATGCCATGGGTGGACACTACACATGTGATGTCAAGAGACAGTCTGGCGAATGGCTGCGCTTTGATGACACGGTCGTGAGTGCAGTGGAGGCAGACCAAGTGATTGAGGAACAGCTGGACCGCCAGCCATACATGTTGTTCTATTCGAAATAAAGCCTTTCAGCAATGTTTTTATGATTAAACAACAGTGCCAGCAGAAGAAGCAATCTTTGGCCAGATATCAGCGCACTCCTTGGCGACTGGACCGGTGATGGCAGATCCCTTCATTTCACCCTTTGGGTTGACAATCACACCGGCATTATCTTCAAAGTAAAGGTAAACTCCATCTGGTCTGCGCCATGCCTTTCTTTGACGAACAACGACAGCTGGGTGAACTACAATTACGACAAATACCCTTCTTTCTCAAGTCTGGCTTACCCTTCTTGACGGTAGCGAGCACCATGTCACCTGGGGAGGCAGCTGGCAATCTATTGAGTCTGGACTTGATGCACTTGACAGCAATGATGTACAAGTTCTTTGCGCCAGAGTTATCTGCACAGTTCATCACTGCACCGACTGGAAGACCGAGTGTCATTCTCAATTTGGTTCCTGTTGCTCCAGAGCGTCCTCTTGTCGACATTTGGAAAGAATCGTGAATGAAAAAACGAACATCGGAATAAAAAACGCCACGTCGTGTGGCTTGACACAGAAAACAGAGCCAGTCACTGGAAAGCAAGAGAAAAATCACCAAAATGAAGGCAAAGGAGCTGCAAGCTTGAAGGCATTGTTCAGAACAGATTTTGTTTCTGGAGACAGTCTCAATGTAAATGCAACAGCCAGGACAGTTTCCAGTTGATATTTTGAACAGCATCGCTCATTTTCGACTTCTTGCTCCAGTCACCAGCCACGCGACGTGGCGTTTTTTATTCCGACGACTTGCATTTTTTTCTTGAACTCTTTTCAATGGTCAAGTTCCTCAAGCCAAACAAGACAGTGTTGCTGTTGCAAGGTCGATATGCCGGCAAGAAAGCCGTGATTGTCAAGAACAACGACGAGGGAACCAAGGAGCACCCTTACCCACACGCTATCGTTGCTGGTATTCAAGAATATCCACGCAAGATTACAAAGGGAATGGGCCAGAAGAAGGTTGCTAGAAGATCAAAGGTCAAGCCATTCATCAAAATTGTCAACTACAACCACTTGATGCCTACTCGGTATTCGAATTGACAATAGTTATACTCTTGATATTGATTTGAAGCAGGTTGTTACTGGAGAGACCTTTAACGAGCCATCCCAGAGAAAGGGTGCCAAGATTGCTGTCAAGAAGCTGTTCGAAGAGCGCTACAACTCTGGCAAGAACAAGTGGTTCTTCCAAAAGCTCCGCTTCTAAAGCAGCAGTGTGATAAAAATCAATCTTTACTTCAAGATGCTCGAGTATGAACTGTAGAGTGGTTTCAAAGTATCGATCACCGTCTGCCTTGCATTGGCACCAACTTGCGTAGACACCTCATGCTCGAAATGCTTTGTGAGTGTCTCGTGCAGAAGCATGTCCAGTTTGTCTGCCTCATCACGCTCGTTTCCTTTTCTGCCATTTTCCATGCGTTGTTCAATGATCTTGAGGTTTGGAAGCACAATCTTCTCCACACCCTGAGTACCGTTCAACTCGACGATGCCAGCGAGAGCACCATAGACAGATGAAAGTGGCATGTTGTCTCCCAAAAATGCGCTCACCAGTGTCTTGGCAGTACGTGGTGAAATCGTGGGATAGACTGAGCTGTATTGGTGACAGATGTGTGCATTGAGTTTGGCAGCATAGCGACGCAAAGAAAAGTGATCTTGTCCAGGAATGGAGAGTGACTTTGTGACAATGCATGTCAAAATCACAGGCATCAGTTGGTGCAACTAGAGTCAAACCAAGTACGTAAGGCTCACAAAAGATGTCTGGGTTGGTCAAGAGCGCGCGCACAAATCGCATCATGGTCGTCGTGACTTCTAGATTCTGCAAGTTCTTGGGTGTTGTCTCAGAGATAAATTGAACGAAATAAGGCATCAGACCTTGAATGCCTGGATCTGTGCTGATAGATTCGATGGCTTGTGAACGAACGCGTGGATCTGGATTCATCATGTTCTGGACAATCATTTCATAGTATACTTGCAGTTCCTTTGTCAAGATCTCTTTGACTTTTGGTGCGTCCTTGTCCTGAATCGTTGGCTGCTGCACTTGTTGTTGCTTGTCTGGTCTGACCAACAGATCTACCGTCACTCCATGGACCTTGTGCAGTTGGATTCTGTACAATCTTTGGTTGCACTCCTTCAATCGCCAGCCAGTGCACCGTAAACGATGGTTCCAAAGGCACAGCTGGCAATGGGTTCTTGATCAACTCTTCCAGATCGTACTCTTGATCCAAAGTAAAGTAAATTGTCTGGTTGTTGGCTTGTGTCGCTTTGTATTCAGAAACACTGCCAGAAATGTATCCATAGACTGGTTCCATGTTCTTGACTGCTAGAGCAGCATTGATATCTGCACAAGAGAGCTGTCTGCGCTTGGAGTGTCTCATAAACTTGACTGCTTCCTCTCATGAGTTTTAGTACGTTGATGATCTCTCTGAGTCTGTATTCTGTGTCCTGCAGTATGATCTGTGCTACATCGTCCTTGATGTTGATACCCACAGAGTCTGCAATATTAGTGACAGTGTCTTTTGGAAACACGCTCATCGGCAAAGAGTTCTCAGTCGCATCTGACATTCATCTGACCTTGATCTGACACATCTGAGTAAGGTATTTTATTGACAAGTAACATTAACGGCTCCAGGAGAGAGAGTACTGGTTTTTGGAGTCTTGCCACTCCTGATTCACAAAAATGGATCTTCCAAGGCTCTTTGGTGGAGAAATGGGGACCCTGGCAAATTGATTAAAGCTGAATGGGTTGATAGCATACTAGATTGAGCGTGATTACTTTACGGACAAGTTGACGCGGAGATTGTTGGACACAGTCGGCCAGATTGGTCATATACAGTTGCAGTTGGGGATTTTGACAAGCGACACCGGTAAGATACTCGTGTGCAAGCCAGATGGCACTCTCTGCCAAGATGCTTGGTTTGACACCAACAAATCTGCGGTGCACCAGAGACTGCTCGAGGATGTACCTGGACATGAGTGTGTGTTGTGGAGACATATCCCAATTTAAGCGCATGTAAGCTTTTAGAAAAGCTTCAGAGGTCGGCCCGGACAACCTAAAGCCGAGCTTTTGCAAAATTAAGCGTTCCATATGAATAAAGTCCTTTTGGCGGTAAGAATTACAGCAGATATAGATGAGCTTCTTCAAAGAGGGCACACGTCCATGGTTCTCTTCGATCTTGGCTGCAACCCAGAGACAAGTGATACCCAACAGTTGGTACTCTTGTCGCTGGAAATGAACAATAGAAGACATACGGTCCAACAGATTCACACACAGATAGAGTGTCTCTTGCACGAGAGCATATTCCTGGTGGACTTCAATAAGCCAGAGAACTAAGGTTCTACGCATGTTCCAGGTCACTTGAGGCTGGGCTTCCATTTGAGCAGGCACTGGCAAGCACTCGTTCTAGTTTTAGACTTGATACCTCCAGTTGGTGCATCCAGTCGACTATCTCTGTGCAATACTCATCTTCCTCGAGCTGGAAATCAAATGGATCTGTCCTCAAACAGGTAGGAGAGTTCTCTGGTGTTGGAAGCATCACAAAGAAACTCAGCTGCAACTCAGACAAATGCGCGCACAGACATCACGTCGGAGTTCCCTGACTGAAGCAAGACTCCATGGTCCAGTTTCACTAGAGATCTCAACAGATGGAGTAAGTAGGCTATTCGAGTGTACAGATGTATTTACTAAAAGACTATTGAACAGAAAACCTGAGATGAGATAAAATGTGTGCTAAGTACATCGACATTCAACATCATTGTTATGTCCGCCCGTCGATGGGATCATCATCGCACAGTCACATACAGTTCAAGAATGGCTCTCAGACAAGGCTGAAACTATTTTTGTTCCACTCAGTTGATTCAGAACAAATTGATACTGATGTCATCATTGAGCAAAGAAAAAACGAGTTCGGAGGATTTTCAAAGGTGCACTCTTGAGACTGCCAGTCCCATCTCTTAAAGGTCTGGTAGTCCATCCAATCCCATCTCTTAGGTCTGCCAGTCCATCTCTGAGAGGTCTGCCAGTCCATCCAACCCAAAAGTGAGTCTGCCAATCCATGACAAGTGGGTCTGGCAGCCTTGAATGCTTGGCAGCTATCTCGATGCCAGATATGGTGCAGATTCAGTTGTATCTACTCCTTAGATGTATATGGAGATGGTCGTGAATCAACTCTGACACTCTTTGCGCGTGATGATTGTGATTGGCTCAAGAGAATCTCAGCTGGCAATGATTCAGGCAAACCATGTACTAAAAACACTCAAGGAACAGTTTCCAGACAAGGAGTTTGAAATCAAAGGAATGACAACCACTGGAGACCAAGTTCTGGACACCGCATTGTCAAAAATTGGAACCAAAGCACTGTTTACAAAAGAGTTGGAAGTCGCACTTGATTTGAAGCAAATTGATTTGATTGTGCACTCTCTCAAAGACCTCCCAACACAAATGCCACCTGGAATGCTTCTCGGTGCTGTCATGGAGCGAGAGAATCCACTGGATTGTGTCATCATGTCTATCAAGCATCAGCAGTACAGACTGGACACCTTGCCACCCAACAGTGTTGTTGGCACCAGTTCTGTAAGGCGGTCTGCACAGCTGAAAGCGAAATATCCACATTTGGTGTTTGAGAGTGTGGTAGATTGACTGATCTTAGAGAGGCAACCTCAACACACGTCTGAGGAAACTGGATGAAGATGACACCTACAGCTGTCTCTTGTTGGCCTATGCTGGTGTGCATCGCATGGTTTTTGATCTCATTCAAGGGGTGGGACAGCAGAATCACTCAAGTCTTGGAGCCAGAAGTCATGCTGCATGCTGTGGGACAAGGTGCACTTGGCATCGAGATCAGAGACGGTGATGCTCAAATCTTGGATCTTGTCAGATCTCTCAACCACAATCCTAGCGAGTTGAGATGCTTTTCTGAACGTGAATTCATGCGTCAGCTGGAAGGCGGATGTTCTGTGCCCTTGGGTGTCTCTACTGATCTGATTGGTGATCAATTGACACTCACTGGGTCTGTCACAAGTCTGGATGGCAAACAGCAGTTGAAAGCTTCTCTCAAAACTGATTTATCTGGCGACCATCCACAAAAGCTGCAACAAGCACAGCAGTTGGGATCTGACTTGGCTCAGATCTTGATCAAGCAAGGAGCAACCACACTGTTGCAAGAGATTCGACATCAGCAGTCATAAAATCACTTTGCTCTTTTCGATGGACGGACCAACTCGCAAGAAACAAAAAGTAGAGGAAGAAGAGGATGATGAAGATCTGACTCTGAAAAAGAAAAAGAACAGAGTACAGACAGATGTCTACTCTGACGATGACGCTGATTTTGTGGATTCAGACCAATCTGAACCAGAACAAGAGGACTCGATGTTTGATGAGCGGAAGACAAAGCTAGAAAAGAATGATATCGAAGGACAAGAGTGGGGACAGAGCGAGGAAAAGATGATGCCTTTTAATCTGGATCAAGAGATGGAAGAGGGAGAGTTTAATGTGAATGGATCCTATGTCTTGAAGAAAGAAGAGCTTGCAGTCCATGATCAGTGGCTCCATGGCATTGACAAGACTCAGATGGAAAAGGCAAAGACACAAAAGGAATTGCTTGAAAAGAGGTCTAAAGCCATGACAGCACCTGCTTTGGATGAAGGATCGCTGTACAGACAACTGTTGCCTTACATGATTCCTGGAGACACCATTCCAAAAACACTTGCTCGTCTCAGAGGACCAAGCAAGTGGAAAAAGAAGAAGGAACCAGTAGATGAGAAGAAGAAACAGGATCTAGAACAGGTTTCTGCCATCACATCCAAGCTCTTTGATGTGGACGTGAACTGCTACGACAAGACATTTGAACAGATTGTCAAACTGCTGATCCAGAAGAAGCTACTTGCACCAGATTGGCAGTATGGCACACCATTGGATCAGGAACAAGTCAAACAGGTTATTTACTATGAATACAAGTGGGGCATAGACAGCACAGGTACTTGGATTGATCTTTGAACTCTTTGGACCTTTTGAATCCACAAAGATGCAGGAATGGGCTAATCAAGGCTACTTTGCGGGTGATTGTTACATCAGACGTGTCACTGGATCCACAAAACTAGACACGATGTCAGATTTCAAGAAGTACAGTGGGGAAGCATTCTAGAGCCACTGGATCTTGTCTCTCTCTTCTCGATCAAGCGATTCCAACTCAGTAAACCACTTTTGTGACTGTCTTGCCATCTCCAGTGCTTGGTTTCTCCTGAAATAGATGTTGCAGTCCAGAGAAATGCATTGTGATTCTAGATCCAGCAAGGTTTCATGTCCAGTGCATCTTCTGCACCTCTCCTGCAGCTCAACAAACTCCTGTTCAGCTTTCCTGACCTTGGCACCCAAATGCTGCAGAGAGACATTCGGTTGTTCCAAACAAGACTTGCAGAGTGCTTGTTCTGTTGGTTTGTGACAAATAATGCAATGCATGGCTCTGTAGAACGAATCAATGGTCTTGCCTCGCTTCTGATCATCCAAAATGGTCATGGCTCTCTTGATCTTGGGCATGTCATTGTACCACTGCACGAGATCTACCATCACAAGTGATACCCACTCCCACGAGTTTGAAGACACGATTCAAAGCTGGAATGATTTGCTTTTCAATGTAGTATGTTCCATGTAGATACAATTCTCTGTCTTGTAAGTATTCATACGGACTCACACATGCATCCACCAGTCGGTGTTTGAGTCCACGATGCACGACGACAAACGGCACACGTTCCTTGTACTCTGGTGCTGCTCTCTTGTCATATTCGATCAACTTGGCACTCAAATGTGCTCCTGGTGGCAACACACCCTTCTCGCTGTATGATCCCATCCTGACTTCACGTGCAATGATGAAATCAATAGGTGAGACATCTCCCTTTAGAATTCTTGTCCAGATTTGAATCAAGTACTCTTTCACAAGAGACAGATCCTTGTTTCTAAAAAGGATCTTGAGTGCTTTTTCCATAGTTTTGCTCACAATCGGACATCCATCTCTCCTCACAGTTTCAATCCCTTTGGCATCAAAAACAGGTGTACTGTCTGGACTTTCAAGCATCATGCCAACATATCTCTTTTTTGCAAGCAACACACATGGCAGATACACTTTTTCTAGTTTCAAAACAACTGGCTGTGGATATCTTCTAGTGATGCCATCCACAAGTTGCCTGGCTGTTTCAAAGGCTTGTTTCTTGGATAATCCAGGTGTTTTCACAAACATGGAATCTGTGTCACAATAAGCGACTGGAAATCCTTGTGATTGGACGTAACTGATGCTCTGCTCCAATATTGTTCTACCAGACTGAACAATCGCATCTGCAATGGCAGAACATGGCATTCTGCCAGAGAATGAAGCAGATGTGTAGCCATACGTCACGTTTGCCAAGAGTTTGAGTGCCAATTGCTTGGCATCCAAAATTCGCATCAGTCTCTGGTTTCTTTTGTACATTTTCATGCTGTTCTTGACCATGAATCGTGTTTCCAAGATTTCAGTGAGCATTCTGCCGAGTGCACCCTGTCTGATCTTGCTATTGACAAAAACAGTGCCATTGGGTGAGATGTTGACATGATTTCGGAGTATATCTGGATCAATATCGAGTTCAAAGTCATCCAGACAACCCAATTTACGATTGTGTAGATCACCCACTGTTCCAAGAATAGTCGAAAAGCAGTAGTTGTAAGCAACCATAACAGACGGATACAAGGACTGAAAATCCAACAACAAGACTGGATCCACGTATAATTCTGTTAGTGGCTCCGTGTTCAGTGGAATGCACTCCAATGCTCTCATTTCAGCCACATCCTTTCTCTTTGGTGAGAACATGATGTAATTCTCTGGTCTTGCCAGTCTTGAAAGCACACTTTCGACTTTAAACTGAGATCCACGTGTCAAGACAGAGTAAAAGTCAATGCCGAAGACTTTTGCAAACTCTGTTGTCTGATGCATGAGTTCTGTCTTGTCCAAAAGCATGATTGGATATTGAACACGCTCCAGATAGTATTTCAGTGTTCTCCATCGCATGAGCATGGATTCTTGATACCATTGTGTGAGTGTCTTGAAGTGCATTTTGGCAATTCTTTTGTGCAACACTTGATACACACAGCTTTCTATTGAATAACTCGCCAGTGTCAATTGGACAGTCATTTGCCTCCAGACGTTGAGAAAGATCCTGCCAGTGCATGACAATCCAGATTGCTTTTTGGCGCCATACTCGTCTTTGCGTTCTGTTGGTTGATCATTCATGATTCTAGACAATAGCGATTGACAATTCATGGAGAGATGCTGTGCTCGCTCGATCAGGTAGCCCCAGGATTGCTTGTGAATCTCATAACCAACCAAAAACTCTGGATCCCAGCCTCTTGTCATTTGACAAAACGCTTCAATCAGTTCTTGTTCTGAATCTACCAATTGGACGGGATAGCCTTGAATTCCAGATCTTTTGCTGTCCAGTTGGTCTCTTACAAGAACGCAGCCAACAAGATAGCCATCTTGCATGCCATTACACTTGTACAGCTGAGAGTTGTGTGAGAGACAGTAAAAGATACCAAGAATGGGATCATGCTCAGGATCTGGTGACAAATCATCTCTTGTCTTGCAGTGGACTTCCATACTCAACATCAGCAAGTAATCATCTTCTACACTGTCCTGTGATGGTGTTTGTCCATCAAACTGAAAGCCACGTTGTGTGTGTTGAAAGACATGGTTGTGTTTTTGACTGCTTTCGATCCACTGTTCTGCTTGCGTGAATGTGATGGGACAATGCAGTTCCCAAGTTTTAGATTGAGCAGTCTGTTGTGCAAGATACAAATGCTCTTTGAATGGAGAATCATCAGATTCTCTTGGTTGAAACTTTTTGAGCTCTGGTTTGGTGAATTTAAATGTGGTGCCTCCATAATGAAAGGGCTTGTCTGGTATGTCTTTGGGATTTGAAAAGAATGGCTTTTTGTATTCACAGAACAGTAATCCGTAGTCTTTGAGACTGTCCATCAATTGCTTGGTGGTGGGTGGATTGACAAGACCAAAAGTGCCATTAGATGGTGTAAATGGTCGTGGTGGATCTACAAAAAACGCAGAGTCAGATACTGTCCGATGGTGTTCTGGTGACCAACCACCCTGAATGCTTTCCAACAGATCTTGACAAAACGAACCACTTGGATTGCGAATGACTGGTGGTTCAGAGTCCAAAACGGGTTTCTGTCTTCTCCACTTTTCCATATCACTCAGAAAGTCATGGATCGGATGCCTGACTTTCTTCTTGACACTCTTTTCGGCAGTCTTTTGGATCACTCTCTTTTCAACAGTCTTTTTGTCTCGCAAATTCTGAAGATTGGCATCTGGCAGGTCACTCTTGTTCTTTTTTGATCTGTCAAGTTCTGGATCTTCCCTTTTGCGCTTTCTGGGTGTCAAGTCAGTAGTTCCATCAAACTGCGGCAGACCATCCACAGCATCGAGCATGTCTTGATCCCAGTCAAATTCCTCAAACTCATCCACTGGTTCTTCCAGTTGAGACAATTGAGATCCAAGATCCAGTGCAAGCTGCTGATTGATCATGGATCGTGCTTGTTGAGAGAGCTCGTCCAGCTGCTCTTGATCTGGCTCCAGTTCTGAATACTGACTCTGCACAGAATCATTATCTTGGTTTTGAAAGGGAGATGCATGTAAATAGCCAATGGCTTGAAAGGCAGTGAGTAAATGCTCAATCTCTGGTGGTATAAATGGTGTTCCAGAGTGATTGAGGTACGGAATGTTGTCTATCAACTTTTCTTCTAATTCGTCCTTGTTTGGCCATACTTGAGGTGTTTCTCTGCCTACCTGAGAGAGTTTGGCAGTGGGTTCAATAGGATCCAGTCCCATCTTCAACCTTCGTTTGTTTTCATCCTAGATTGAATCAGCTTACTTGCCAAATGGCTGCCATCGACCACACTAATGGTTCCTTTTGTGTTTGTTTTGAGACATTTGGATCAATCGAGTGCTCCAACGGTCGTTCGGTGAGTTTGCGTCTGTTGGCAATGTCTTGAGACCAAGCATCCAGTTCCAAGTCACAAAAAGTGGTTCTGGGTTCTTTGGAAGGATACAAGGCACAGTCTTGCTCAGTCAAGTAACCGTTCAGATGAATGGTTTTTGTCCGATAGGGCTGACGAAATCGAACATGATCTAGCTCAATGTAATCCATGCCATAGAGGTTGTAATCAATCAAAAACTGTAACAAGTAAGGTACATGTGCATCATAGACCTTGAATGGCTCCAGAATCGCACCACCTTCCAACAACCCAACCAATCTCGTCTGGAGAGATGGATTGTTGATGTAAATCTTCAAAAAGCACTCATACTTGGAGTGAAATCCATAAAAGGGCAATCCTCTAACTGGAATAATGTCCTTGACGATCTCGATGGGATATCTGTTGCCAAACGACAATCCAAGTGCCAGATTGATGGATTCTTGCAACAGACGACAGTAGTCCTTCACATCCTGCTGGGTTCCCTTGTACTTGATGTAAAAGTACGGAAACACTTGGTGAATGTGAACGAGTGCTCGCTGACCACTGTCTGTCATCCCAAACACTCTGATGTGTGGTTCTTTTTTGACCAGATAGTCTAAACTGATGATCTTGATCCTCATTCTTTCCAACCGATGGATCTTTTGGCAAGAAACAAATGCTTTGGTGGAGAGTACCGCAAGTACCAACACAAGTCTACTGTACTTGGATGTGAGATGAAGTTCAGCTGCTTTGTGCCATCACAGCCAAAACCAGCCATTTTGGTCTTTCTGTCTGGATTGACTTGCAACGAGGACAATTTCATTACCAAAGCAGGTGCCATTCAGTATGCTGCACAGTATGGACTCTTGCTTGTCTGTCCAGATACTTCTCCAAGAAACTTGAACATTCCTGGCGACAAGGAATCTTGGGACTTTGGAGAGGGTGCTGGCTTCTATGTCGATGCCACCGAACTCAAGTGGAAGCAGTATCAAATGTTCTCGTATGTCAACAAGGAACTCTTTGATCTCGTGAGATCTCAGTTTGAGAACAATGGCAAGATCTCAATCTTTGGCCACTCGATGGGAGGACATGGTGCGCTTGTGTCTGCTCTCAAGACACAGCAGTACACGAGTGTTAGTGCATTTGCTCCAATTTCAAATCCTACCAAGTGCCCATGGGGAGTCAAAGCATTTACTGGCTATCTTGGACCAGATACTGCCAAATGGGTCGAATATGATGCTGCAGAGCTCTTGAAAAAGTCTCAAACCTCTATTCCAATTCTCGTGGATTACGGCACAGCAGACAACTTTTTGAAAGAGCAACTGTTGGTCGAGAGTCTGGTAGAGACTGGCAAGGCACAAGTGAGAGCACAAGAAGGCTACGACCACTCTTATTGGTTCATCCAAACATTTATCCATGACCACTTGGCCTTCCACCACAAGCACTTGTCTCAGTAAACTTGTGTTGGTTTCAAATGCCAAAACTGAAGCCCATCACGTCTCATCTGTGACGTAACAAGTTTGCCCAACTCATGGCAGACAAGGAAATCACACATGAGGATCTGTTTGCAAATCTGAGACGTATGTCGGTCAAGGAGGGGCATAATTTCGAAAACTTTATCGCTCGTGCGAGGTCAGAGAGCAACAGCAAAAACAGTTTGAGAGAGGGGTTGTATGTGATACCAGACAAGCATGAAGGCCCTTTATCTCCCTTCCAATCTCCTGCAAACACTGAATCACAGCCTGGATCGCCAGAAAAGGCTGTTGGAAGGTTTTTCAATTCACTCGAGTCCAACAAGCCCAATAAGAATGGAGCGGTCTTCATCTGAGCAAACGCGTCGAATCTATCTGGACAAATTTCTGGCTGGATACAAGCGATTCAGAACAAACTACTTTGCTGACAAGAACCCACTCTATCACACACTTAGAGACAAACAGACACCGTCGACGATTATCATTGGATGCTGTGATTCTAGAGTGGATCCAGCAATCATTACTGATTGCGAGCCTGGAGATCTGTTTATTGTCAGAAATGTAGCTAATCTAGTGGCACCATTTCATCCAGATGGCAGGCCACAGGGTGTCTCGACAGCTTTGGAATACGCTGTGACTGTGTTGAATGTCGAGAACATTATTGTCTTGGGACACAGCAGTTGTGGTGGCATCAGAGCTTTGATGGAAGGCGTCCCACCCAAATCACAGTTTCTTGGTCCTTGGATGGCCATTGCACAGACTGCCAAAGAACGTACTGAGAGGTACCTGTGCTAATGATAGGCACTTTGGCCATAGACCCTTTGATGAGCAATGCAGGGCTTGTGAATATGCGTCTATCCTGAATTCACTCGAAAACCTGATCTCGTATCCATGGATCAAGGAGCGTTTGATGGATGGCACGCTGACGATCACTGGCTGGTACTTTGACTTCCAGTCTGGTCACTTGCTGAGATACAATCCAGATGCGTACAAGTTTGAAGACGTGAATCTGTCACATCCAGATGACCACCCACGAGCAGCAATAGAGATCCTGGGATCTAGTGCACAGCAATTGGAACAATCTACCACAGAGGTGCCATAAAGAACTCGGATTGTCTGACTTTGCGCGGATTTCAACAATGCTGCTGTCATCTCTCTTGGCTAACACTGTGTTCGCCTACCCATCCGAGCACAAAGTCAATCTGCTCGAGAAAGCAGGACCTACGAAACTGATCTCCATCAACTCCAAGACATTTGCAACGTACACCGAGAAACCAAGAAACTACACGCTCGCTGTTGTCTTTACAACGACTGCTGTCGAACACAACTGCAAACCATGTATGGAATTCCGCAAGGAACTTGAACTTGTGATGGACGGATGGAAGCGACAATACGAACCAGGAACGTTTTATGTCGCAGAACTCGATTACAAGAACGGCATTGATGTCTTTCAAGCCAATCAAGTCACCCAGGTACCAGTCGTGATGGTGTACCATCCAACGGAAGGACCTCTCGCCAAATCAAAAGATAAGGAGCAGTACGATGTGGTTCGCTACGGCTTGGATGCAGAAAGTGTTGCCCGCTATTTCAGTGATCTTACTCAGAAACAAATCACCATTCAGCGTCCAGTTGATCTGGCACCATACATTTTCACTGGAGTGTCTGCACTGCTTGCTGTCGTTGGACTCTATGTCTTTTGGAAACCACTCAAGACTGCTTTTTACCAACCGACGTTCTGGATGATCTTCTCGCTCCTCTTCACTGTTGTCATGACGGGTGGATACATGTGGAACAGCATCCGTGGACCGCCATTCATGGGAGCACATCAAGGCACACCACAATACTTTGCTGGCGGCTTCTCCAACCAGTATCAAGTCGAGACTTTCATCGTTGCTGGTTTATACGCGCTCGTGTCTCTGACACTTGTTGCCATGGTAGAAGTCACACCATCCATCAGAGTCAGCGATCAGCAACGCACCACAACTCTGGTCATGCTTGCTGGTTTTGTTGTTGCTTATTCTGCACTCTTGTTCATTTTCAAGGTCAAATCTGGGCACTATCCGTTCAAATTGGTACCTTTCTTGATTCTAGCTCTTTTAGATGATCCTTGTCTATCAGAAACAACAATAAAACACAAAAGTCTCAAAAGTCTCTCATGGATCCGGAGAAACCAGAGAATGAAATGATTGACAAATTAGATTCACAATAGACCACTCCCTTTGGCCTTCTAGTGGTTTCGTAGTGTAGTTGGTTATCACTCCAGACTTTGAATCTGGCGACTCGGGTTCGAATCCCGGCGAGACCTTTTTACTTTTCTTCAAAAAAGAAAGGGCAGTCTAATGAAGCGATGGAGGCAGAGAGAGACATGCCTGGGAGTTTTCGTTTTGATTCCTGCAAGACACCTTTCAGAACTGGTTTCCTCAAGAGCGATCGTTCGAGAGAAATGCCGTCAATCTGGCGAAACATGGTCACGTTTGTTGGATAATCTACTGACCGATAGTCCTGCTCGATCGTGAAATTAGGACGGTTAACGGGCTTTGGCCTCTCTGTCAAGGATCTTCGTTTCGGAGGCAAGGGCATGAGCTGACAGAGCTTCTTCATCTGCATGGTAGCCAGGTTTCTTTGTGAGCGCCATTCGTTGACTTCTGCTTGTCCGTCAAGATCGAACTCTCCAGTAAACCGAGAAAGAGGCATCTGATTGGTGGTGGAGATTCTGCCTTTGAAGGGTATCTTTTCTGTTGTTCGCAAGACAGGTGGCAGCTGCAGCTGCTTTGGTATCTTTCTTGGTTTCTGTTTTTCTACTTTTTGTGGCACTTGCTCCTCCATCTTCATAATCAATCCGACATTGATGGCATCCGTGTGATAGTCCGGCCACTCTTGCCATCCATTGAGATCGTCAAACTGGAGCTCCATCACGCAAACTCGCGCTTTGTTTAGTTAAGATGCAACATCTCCCTGTAGAATTGTGGATGCATGTATTTTCGCACATGGATGGCATGGACTTGCTCTTGGCATCGCAGGTCTGTAAGATGTGGTTCTACATGGCCAAGCGAGATTGGCTGTGGCAACGCATTTGCGACAAAGAATGCTTTGAGCCAACGATACCATGGATAAAGGACAGCAGGTACTCTCGTTAACCCAAGCGAGGCACATACGTGGAAGCAAACGTACATCTACCACAAGAAGCGGCAGTTGCGCGATAAGCACTATGAGCTGCTGCTCAGACAGTCAGACCTGGATTTGTTTGAGAGATTAGCCATGGCCAGTCGCTCCTTGTCTCCCTATGACCATTTGCGAAGCATCACGAAAGCCATCGTTTGTGAACGGTGCCGAGAGCTCGATGGTCCAGCAGAGACACCTTATGGCACGCCTCCTTACTGGTCCACGTTTGAGATGATGGATGTCTTGCATCATACACTTGGCTCTGACTGTCGCTATGCTGGCAACATTTCAAACATGATCAGACGGCCACGTCTCAACCAAGTGTTTTCTCAAGATACCATCCCAGACGAAGGAGTGATCAAGTTTTATTGATCATAAAGACTTGAGTCTCTCAGCCATCTCTTGCAATGATCCTCTGACATCAACAATCTTTTGTTCAATGTTCAGATTCACTTGTGCCAAAGTGTCTTCCTGGAGTCTTTTAGAGATCAATTCACAGTCATGATCAAACTTGATGATCTCTTGCTTGTTTCTGACGAGATAGCTGTCAATGAGTTTTTTGGCTTCAGAGAGATACCACTCTTCCAAATCAGATAGAGACTTGTCCAGAAGCTGCTGCTGCTTCTTGATCTTGGTACCCATTTTCTGTGCCAGAAGCATGGACATTTCATCATCAGATTCGGACATTTGTCAGACTGAAACTTTCCAATGATCATCGCAGGTCTTGGACTGAGACTGCTGCTGCTGGTCTACAGCATCATTCAGGACCAACATCCGGTTGTCAAGTACACAGATATAGACTACCAGGTCTTTACAGACGCTGCAAACCAAGTTTTGTTGGGACACAGTCCATACAATCGTGACACTTATCGATACACACCACTCTTGGCCATGATCATGGTTCCAAATGTGTGGATGAGTATGTGGGGGAAGCTGATATTCTGCTTCTCAGACCTTTTGGTGTCATACTATCTCGAAAAGATTCTTGTTTTGATGAAACTGGACAAAAGATGGGGATTGCTATGGACACTGAATCCATTTGTAGCAGTGATTTCAACCAGAGGCAACGCAGAGAGTATTATGGCTTTATTGGTCGTGTTGGTGCTGTATCTGCTCATGAAACGCAGAGTAGTGTGGAGTGGGGTTGTGTTTGGATTAGCAGTGCATCTGAAGATCTATCCCATCATCTATTGCGTCCCTATCTGGTTTGGAATGGATCATCTGATGGGAAAACCATACAGATTCCGATGGCTGTCCTGGAACAGACTCTTGTTTGGATTAGTGAGTGCATCCACGTTCTTTGCACTTGGACTGATCATGCATCAACTGTATGGACACGAATTCTTTGACCAAACGTATTTCTACCATCTCATCAGAAAGGACCACAGACACAACTTTTCCTTGTATTTCTATCACATTTACTTGACCTATGATGATCCCACCTCTGGATGGATGGCATTATTGTTCTTTTTGCCACAACTTGGACTGGTGTTTGTCTTGGGAGTGTTTTTGGCAGATCAGATGGCGCTCGCATGGTTCTTGCAGACGTTTGCGTTTGTGATGCTCAACAAAGTGTCCACATCGCAGTATTTCATGTGGTATCTAGCATTGCTGCCCCTTGTCTTGCCAAAATCGAGTCTGGTGTCCACAAGATCCAAGATTGGGATAGGATTGCTCTTGTTTTGGATTGTATCTCAGGCACTGTGGCTGTCTCAAGCGTATCTACTCGAACACGAAGGACAACCGACTTTTCTGCAACTCTTGCTATGTTCCATGCTCTTTTACTGCTCACAAGTGCTGATCGTCGTTGCCTTTATTCTGACCAGCCGCTTGTCCTAAAGTTTGGATGCCTTGCGCAGACGGTCTCTGGCAATCAGAATCATGGCTTTCAATCCAGTTTCCAACTCTTGGGCTTTGGTGTTCAAGAGCCGTGCTTCGATTACTGGAATCATTTCTGATTTCGATCTGCCATTCACAAACTCTACAAAGATAAACCCAAACTTGTCTAGATACTGCTTGTTCAAGATCCTCAATCGCTCCAGCACCTGTGGATCTTGCTCCAGTCCCTGTTCGACTCTTGACTGTGCACTGAGATTGGAAGCACCAATCTGTGGATGTGCACCGATAACAACGAGTTTGTCTTCAATTGACATTGCGTTGATCTCCTCTTCAGCGACATCAATCAAGTGCTCGAAACTCTTGAACGGTCTGCGATCCAACAATCGACGAGCCAATGGTGGTGCTGGTTCAAACAGGAAATCCACTAATGCATTGAATTCTTGGTCTTTTGCGGTGTTGACTTTGTCAATGTGCATCAAGCCACAGATTTGGCAAGTTTCCACGCTCAGATCAAGAACTGGACGTGGGGTGGATCCTTTGCATGGGAGCCCACAAGAAAGAGATTTCACTGTCACCTATGAGAAGCAATTCCATGTATGGCACTCCGATTGAGAACTATTTGGCATCGACGAATTCCCTCCAACACTTGACACTCGAGCCACAAGAAGAAGGAGAGCATCAAAAGAGACATAGTTTTTGCATTTGATGTTAGTACAACTAGATAAGATGCTAGAAGGCTACCGTAGATTCAAAACCAACTATTTCGCATCCAATCCCGTGCTCTTCCAGTCACTCATGCACAAGCAGAGTCCAAAGACACTCTTGATTGGCTGCTGTGACTCGAGAGTAGATCCTGCCATCATCACTGACTGTGAACCTGGAGATTTGTTTGTCATCAGGAACGTTGCTAATCTCGTGGGTCCTTATCACCCAGATGGCGGTCTGCATGGTGTTTCTGCTGCGATGGAGTATGCTGTGCAAGCACTCAATGTCGAGAACATTATCGTCTTGGGTCATGCACACTGCGGTGGCATCAAAGCCTTGATGGAAGGCTCCTGTGCGTCGTTTGAGTTCATCGGTCCTTGGGTGGAGATTGCCAACGATGCCAAACGCAAGACACTGAAACACTTTGGCCAACTGCCTTTCGAAGAGCAATGCAGAGCCTGCGAGTTTGCCTCCATCCTCACATCACTAGAAAACATCATTACTTATCCTTGGGTCAAAGAGCGACTGGTTTCTGGCAAGATCTCACTGACTGGCTGGTACTTTGACTTTGTCACTGGAGAGCTCATGGGATACGTGCCAGAAAAGATGAAGTTTGAGCCATTGATCAAAGATAAAGACGAAGAGTGAGCCATTGATCAAAGATGATGAGTGATCACGTTAGCTTTCCAAATTTTTTGAACATGGACATGTCAAGACAGCCTTCGTCTGAATCCTTCAACGCAGATGGTCTCGCATGGCCAGTCGTTGGCACCAGAGTGCGCAAGGCAGAATCAGAAGAAGAGAGACAGAAGCGACTCGACAATATCGCAGGGGCAGTCAAGGTCATTCTCGAAAACCTTGGGGAGGACGTTGACAGAGAGGGATTGCTGTACGTTTAGTAATGATAGCAAGACACCTATGCGCTATGCAAAGGCACTCATGTTCTTCACACAGGGATACGAACAATCACTGCACAGTGTCACCAACAACGCTCTCTTCACAGAAGAGCACGATGAGATGGTCATTGTCAGAAACATTGATGTACTTGATTTGATGCAAGGTCTTCAGCATGTGCGAGCATCATATGGTGCCAATCGTTGGAAAAATGACTATCGGCTACATTGCCAACAACAAAGTCATTGGTCTCTCCAAGCTTGCTCGTTTGGCAGAGATGTTTTCCCGCAGACTCCAGAACCAAGAGCGACTCACGAAGCAAGTCGCATCTGCGTTGATGGAGATCTTGCAGCCACAAGGTGTTGCCGTGACCATGGATGCTGCACACATGTGCATGGTCATGCGTGGTGTTCAAAAGCCTGGCACATCCACCGTAACTTCTTGCATGCTGGGTGAATTCCGTAACAACCAGAAAACTAGAGAAGAGTTCTTGCAGCTTTCAAAAGGTCATTAAACATCCAGTCTCTATCAGATCCCTACCTTTGAAAAAAGAAAACGTATATTTGAGAGAAGATTGTAAAAATGAAAAACAAGGTCTCATTGGGATTCGAACCCAAGTCGCCAGATTCAGAGTCTGGAGTGATAACCAACTACACTATGAAACCGTTGTGACTCGAGTGAGAGTGGTTTATTGTCAATATACAATTTGCATTTTTTCAATCCAACACTGCTCAATCATGCGTGACAAAAATGCCAAAGGAAGTCTTGCAAGCAGCCATGACCATCCAATGCTTTCATCTGCAGTATCAAAAAGTAAAACATGAAAAAGGTCTCGCCGGGATTCGAACCCGAGTCGCCAGATTCAAAGTCTGGAGTGATAACCAACTACACTACGAAACCGCAATTTCGGGAAATCTGCAGTGTAATAGATTCATGAAGTTTTGTAGACTATATGAATGTGGGGTTCAAAAGCACCGAATAGGGTGATACGAGATCAGACTTGTACATCGAGTTGGACACATTCTTTGATGGAAACGCAACCACTTCTTGGAGAAAGAAGGAAGCCAAACAGACGCATATGGATAGTGAGTTTGTGTTTTGTAGTGACTTTGCTGTTGTTGCTGTTCCCCACAAGAGCACCAGACTTGAATATCCTGTGTTTGGGAGACTCTTTGACACAGGGCATTACAGACGGCCAAGACCATCCGTATACCATTGAGCTTGCCAAGCGGTTCAAAGAGAGTGGGATTTTTGTAAGAATCGACAACATTGGTGTTTCTGGGGATCGTGTCTTGCCGCCTGGACGTATGCGACCAAGATTGACTTATGCACTTGCACAAGCAGAGAGACAGCATCTCAAGTATGATTGGGTCTTGATCCTGGGCGGGATCAATGATCTGGGTGTGCATGAGGAAGCGCACAGACTTTTTTACGGCTTGAGAAATCTCTGGCGGATATCTACCACCCATGGTGCACATGTGCTAGCAATGAACATGCTCGAGTGGTCTCTAGAAGCACATGATCCTGTTTTGAAAGCCAACGTGTCTGCTTACAATCACTTGATCGAGACACACTCGAAGCAAGTGCCATTTGTAGCATTTTATGATCTCAGATCCGACTTGCCTTACTTTGATTTGGATCCAGAAAAGAGACAAAAGTACTGGCTGACAGATGGATTGCATTTGAAGCCAGCAGGTTACGATCGTGTTGGAGAACTTGTTTATGAAAAGCTTTCTGAGCTGCGCTTAGTAAATTAATTGAACGATACTCCCTAGAGCACCAAAGGCACACAATGCAAGGACACTGGCATACTGGTGTGGTGGATCAGATGAGATTTGTGAAAACAGGAATGAAACGATGAGACTGGAAATGAGCTGTGGCAAGACAATGTAAATGTTCATGATGCCATTGGCCAATCCAGCTTCCCAGTCCTCGTGTTCGAGTACAAACTGTCCAAGTAGCGTGAATGGAATCCAGAGCTGGATTGCCCACGGAATACCAACCAAAGCAACAATGGAGATGCATAATACTCGGTCAGAAACAAAGGGAGACAAGATGAGCAAGAAACCAAGCAGCAACAAACCTGAAGACCAGATGTTGTACAGCAAATGCTTGGATTTGGATTGTGGAAAGAAGATGGGAAACAGGATGCCAGATACAAGTGAAACGATTGAAAACAAGAGCAAGGCGAGTGATCCTTGTCGCGCACCATCAAGAACATTGTCTGAAGAAAGTGAAGCAATCCAAGGAGAGGCGTAAAAGAGGAAGGGAAACCAAGTCAGCCAACAGAGCAACTGTGCACGACAGAGCTTGGCCATGGGTGGTGGGAGATGGAACAACAGCTTCAAGACTTTTGACAGATTCAGGTCGTTCATCTGCTCTGGAATGGGTTCAAATGTAAACCAGCAAGTGAGAGAGGTACATATCGTAAAGACCAAGACAGTGATCCAACACAAGAGCTCGATCTGGTTGCCAAAGCCAAAGAGTTGCACAAGATCAAGATAACCGACTGCATAGCCTAGTACATTGCCTAAACCAATCATACGACTGCAATAGAGACTGATGGCATCTTGTTCTTCCATGGGAGCAACATCGACCATCAACGCGCGAGATGCAGCCATGACACCGTTGATTGAAAAGTCTAAGAGATAGAAGGCAAAGACAGCTGTACCGATGGTGTAGTAAAAGGAACGACAGTAAGCAATCAGAAGCATCGACACACAAACCAGGAAACCCAACCAACAGATGAAGATCCTCCTCCTGAACCGAGACTGGAGTCTGTCTGAGGCCCATCCGATCAACGGCTGCATCAAGAGACCAGAGAGTGGACCACAGAGCCAGACTAACGCAGAAAGTGTGGGAGACAAGCCAAGGGACAGCAAGAGAGAGGTTCCGTACCCCAATTCCACTGTCCAAGCAAACTGGATGCCACAAAAGACAATGGTAGTGAGTGCATGGTTGATTTTGCGATTCAATGGGAGATACAAAGACATGCAAAGTCAAGCAATCGCACAAACGATCATGTATCCAACTGCTGAAATCACATCTGATGCAAATCACCCTCCGTGACTGTTTATTGGACACCTTTGATGCTGAACTCTGGGTTGGACTGGTCTGCTTTCAGATGTGGAGCACTAGGTGTGTATTTGTATCTGTTGTTGAGGATTGGTGGCAGTGGAGATTCCTGACCAATCAGCTTCTGATCCAAGACATAGGTCTGTGGGTAGTTTCTTCTGCTGTCTCGTAAATAGTAGTGGTTCTTGGACAGTTTTTCTCTTGGTGGGTGCTGGAATGGTGGTTGAGAACCTGGAGAAACAGTTCTGTAGTCCTCAGCAACTGGCAAGTACACATCCTGGGTAGGATTGACTCTGATAATCCACTGCAGATCCTTGAACGACTTGGGAATGCCTCCAAAGTGCTTTTGAATGAATTTGGTCAACATGCGCGATGGTCAAGAAGTTTGCCAAAATGAACCAGTTGTTCGAGCAGATAAGCAAGGGCAACTCTGTTGTCACAGCAGCTGAAATGGTTCCACTCTTGCAAAAGACCGGCCTACCCAACGACAAATTGTCTGTCATTTGGCAGAGAAGCGAACAGCAACGGGGATACTTGGATCTCAAATCATTTGTGCTGTGTATGAAGATGGTTGCACTCGCACAACAAGGACTGGAGTTTACTGAGCAGAATCTGCAGAAGGACCTTGTCCCAAAGCTTGACCTACAACCCAAACTACAACCGCAGCACACTGGTGTTCAAACACCCATCCAGCCGCAGATGACTGGTCAGCAGATTGAACTACAAAAGGAAGACAGGGAGAGATTCACTGGGTTCTTTGAAAGTCTTGGTCCCTCAAATGGCGTGGTGACGGGTGATGTGGCAAGGGACCTCTTTCTCAAGTCTCAACTGCCAGTGGAGCAACTGTCTGCTATCTGGAGACTTGCAGACACCAAGGGAACAGGAAATCTCAATCTGAGTCAGTTTCTGATTGCCATGACACTGATTACGAAACTCAAGACTGGACAATTGCTCTCTGTGCCTGCTGTACTGCCACCTTCTCTTTTGCAGCAAGTGGGATTGACTGTGCCATCCACTCCATCCAAAGCAGATCCATCAGAACAGCAACGCAGACAATACCAGCTCTATTTTGCTGATTTGGACAAATCCAAGAAAGGATTCTTGACCGGTGCTGAATCTTACGACTTTTTTGTCAGATCTGGATTGCCACCTGCTGAATTGGCTCAGATCTGGGATACTGTGGACGTCCAAAAGACTGGTGCCATCAATGTAGAAGGATTCATCACTGCCATGCACATGATTCGTCAAAAGATGGATGGCAAACCCATGTCGCAGACTCCCATCCCACAAACACCCATTGACATGGATCTGTTAGGACCTGTCTTGGACACACCAAAGCAAGATGTCAAAAACGTTGTGCCGCTGCCTACTTCTCCTTCCAAGAGCACAACAGATCTGAAATCGATTCCAACAGGACTTGGGTCCACTGCATCCATTTCTCCCCTGCCTGTGCATCTGACTGGCTCTCTGGCAAGCAATCCAGCACTTTCTACTACCCCTGGTCTCCCAACAACAAGTTCTCTTCCCTCCTCTGGATTGCCGAGCGTCGGATTGCCATTCACTCCAAACACTGGAACAGGACTGACCTCTTCACTGTCTACAACTGGATTGCCTTCTCTCATTCCTTCCCTTGGATCCTCCACAATGCTCTCTGGTATTTCAGCAGTTGAAATCAAAAACATTGCACAGCGACAATCAGAAGTGAACGCAAGACAAGATGAAGTCTTGAAACTGGAACAGGAACTCTCTAAACTCGCTCCATCCCAAGAAGAACTCCAAAAGAAGAGAGAGCAAGTGGAAGAAGAGTTTAAGCAAGTGACTGAAAAGAAGAACCAACTGACAATCGATCTGGTCCAAAAGAGAGCCCAATACGAATCAGATGTCCAGACACTGCAAGATTTGCAGATTTCACTTGCTCGAGAGTTGCAAACAGTCACTGTGTTGAAACAAGAGCTGGGACAATACGAACAAGCACTGAAAGCAGTTCAAAACGAGAAACAAGCAGCACTGGACAAGCAACAAGAAACACAAGACGAAATGAACAAGATGAAGAAACAAATTCAAGAACTGACAGATGAAACCAACAAAATGCGTGATACACTCAAAGAAGTCCAGATAGATCTGACAAAACAGCAACAATTTGCAGATGTCAATCGCAAACTCTTGGATTCCACACAGGATCAGTACAAGCAAGTCAAGAGTGATTTGGAAGACGAGCAAATGAGACTGCAGTTGGAAATCAAGCGCAATCAGCAACTCAAGCAACAAGCACAGGTCCAGGAAGAGATCAATAAGAGAGAGAAGCAAAAATTGATGCAGGCAGAAGAACTCAAGAGGAGAGAGTTGCAAAAGTCTCAAGAATTGTTGTTCCAAGAGAGTCAGCCTGTTGCAGCAGAGATCAAGGCACTAGTGACAGAGACAGTAGCAGATCCCCAAAAGGAAGTGAAGGAGCAAGCAAAACCAATTGTTGTAGAGGCTGTGACTGTACCAGCAAGAACAGACAGCTTGCCCGCACAGCCAGCTGCAAAAGACAATGTAGCACCAAAACAGCCTGAATTCTCGTGGGACGCTGATTTCAGTCAACTGAGTGTGCAACCAGAGCCTGCTTCTGCTAAATCTGCACCAATTGGTTCACCTTCAAGTCTCTTGGATGATCTGCCGTCTGAGAAAGCAGGCAGTCTGCCAAGAAACTTTACAGCACCCATTGAGACATTGCAGGATGTCGATGTTTCAACAGAACTCAGCAAGACCTTTGCATCCAAGGAATTCAAACCCGCCAAAGATGCCTCATCTGTCAAATCCTCTTCCAGTGCTAAAATCACCAAACCCAAAGCTTTTTCGCCAGATGCCTTTACATTTGATGCGACATTCAAGCCATCTCCGTTTTCACAAGCCTTTTCTGACTTTCCAGAGATTCCAAATGCTCCTGCAGTTGGTAAGCAAGATCTAGATCAAGCATTTGGTGCAGCACAACCTCTTAATGGCTTTGACTCTGATCCATTTGCGACAGACTTTTTCAGCCAACCGAAACCAACAGAAGCAGCAGAAGTACAACAGATCATGAGCATGGGATTCACCAAAGGTACTAGATCTGATGATAGAGCAAGCAGTGAATGCGTTGGAGTTGAATGGATTTGTGACAGAGAGAGCCATCAACTATCTGTTGGAATCCACTGCCACCCAGTAAACACGGCCGTCTCACTCTCTTTGATACTTTCCGATGCTTTTGTGTCTCAAATCTCGGTTGGATTCACACTGGGAACTAGAAAAGGATCTGATCAAAAGAGCAACTGAGCAAGCACTCTCTACAGACACACAACTCACAGTCTACTTGCAGTTGGATGAACTCAAACTCAAACCACTGTTGATTTTTGATCGACTCAAGCAGTTACTTGCTGAATTGTACAATACCAGTGCCCAAGTACTTTATTCCCAACAGAAGCCATTGTTTCCAGTGGACATTTGCTTTATCAAACAGCATGACTCAACGATTCTGGTGCATCCAAGTCAAAGAGAGTACTTTGATGGTCAATTGATCCAATCTGATGTAGTATCCACCCATGCAGACTATCAACTCTCAAATGACACCTCATTGTATGATCATGTGTGTGTTGGTGGAACGTTTGATCATTTGCACTTTGGACACAAGATTCTATTGACCATGGCAGCATTTGTGACACAAAGGCGATTGGTTTGTGGAGTCGTGGATCCAGATCCAGATCGATTGAAGAGGAAAAAGTACTATGAACAAATGGAATCGACTCAAGTGAGAATCTCCAATGTTGAGCAGTTTCTGAGAAAGATCAAAGATGTAGAGTATCAAGTGGAACCGATCAAGGATGATCTTGGACCAAGTGCACATGATGGTTTGTTGCAAGCAATAGTGGGATCATCAGAAACTAAACAAGGCTGTGAGATGGGTATCTAACTTAAAGACAGTGAATCAATACCGCAAGCAGAATGGGTTACAAGAACTCAAGATTCACCTGATTGACTTGATTTCTGAATCAAGCACCAGATCTGAACTGTCTGACAAGATGTCATCAACGAATCTGCGTCAATTCCTCAGTTTATCTAAACAATAGCCCCAATTTCCTCTTGATTATTGACAACCAGCTGCGTTTTGACACACTTGGACTCTTTGTGTCATCCTGCGTGTACTGCCCACTTTCGAGTGCGTCCCTGAGCTTTTCAAACTTGGACTCCATTTCTTTGCGTGTGTCTTCCAAGACATTTGTCTTTTGCTTGTACTCTTCCTCAATCCTGTCTAGATTCTTGCTAATGCACTTGAGCATGGCATCAATTTCCAGATCACCGTTCTTTGAGGCAACACCTTTCTTCTTGTCAAGCTTTTCTGAGGATGCAAAGGTAGCAGAAGCACTAGATTTGAGTTGCGGCCTTCGTTTTGTGGCACTTTCAATCGAATTGTTGCTGCCATGGGTCTGGCTGTGTGATTTTTGGTGTTCCTTCTCAAAGAGCATGGGCATGGATCCAAAATGGTTCTTTTTGAGTAATCCCTTGACAGGTGACTCTGCTTGCTGTGTCTATAGTGACCAAAAGTACCTGTGGCTTTGGGAGTTGTGTAGATGAGGTTTCAATAAAATCTCGCATCCTGTCACGATACTTGAACAAGAAATCATTAAAGTAAGCCAGATTGGTATCCTTTTGTCCAAACTCAATATCATTGCACAAGGCAGTGAGTAGTTTTCCAACAAGCACCAGTCCTTTGCGTTGTGATGATGTGATTTTCTCGGACGTGAGGATGGCACTGGTATCTGGCGATGTGACTGCTACCATTAATCTTGTTACCAGGCACAAAGAAGCGCAGAAACAAAAAGGCACCCACTACCTTTTGAACAGTTGTCAAGATACCAAGTGCACGAGTCGTCAGTTGCTGATGTGTGGGTGAAGGTGAGTCTTGCTTGTCTGGTGACTGCTCCTGAATCAGTACTTTGGGCTTTGGTTCCATCTTGGTCTTGGACCTCCCCACTTCTGGTGGCTTTGGCACAGCAATCTTTTCTGTTGACTTGAGTTTTGCATGAGATGTCATTGAACGTGATACTTTTGCTTTGTCGTCTTTGAGTGGCACCAATTCCACTTCTACTTCCTGTTTTGGTTGTTCTTGATCGACAATAGACCAACTGCGGTGTTTTCGTTGCTTGTCTTCCTTTGCAAAGTCTGGAGAGGACAAGTGTGCTCTAGTGGCACTAATATCCAGCACCAGCTGTTGCAGAAACGAACTCATCCGTTGCATGCCTTCTGGCATCCGCTTTTGGTTCTCAAACAGATGATTAAACAAGATGTCACATGCCTTTTGCAGTCTGTTTCTGTTCTTTTCCAGCTCTTGCAGTTGCTCTGGATCAAGCATGTTGATCTTGGACATGTCCACGTCGCAATTGTCGAGCATTGGTAAGATGGCATTCAGTGGCTGTGTGAGTGATACAATCAGATAAGCCTCTCCCTTGAGTCGTGCAAATGATGTGAGAAGCATCGTTGACATGCTGTTGTCTCGGATGATGTCTGCAAGGTCTCTGTTTCTATGTACTCGAGTCATTAGATCTACCATAGTCTATTGCTCTTGCTTTGAACATTCTCGCAATAAAGACCTCTGCCTGTCCCTCCTGTTTCTGTTCCAAGAGTGCCAAGACACCTCTAGCAACTGTTGCTGCCGAATCACCCACAAAAGTGCCTTGGCAGATGGTTTCGAGCAAGGTATAATCATCTGCGCTCAACAACGCTGTGATATCTGGCATGACTTCTGCCTGGTGTCAAATCATCTTACGCGAGCACGCATCTGCCGTCTGGTGACTACTGCTGAAGATGCTGAGGCAAATCTCTTGTGACTTGCTTCTGGTGCTACTTTGGTCGACATCGAACACGAAGCGTGTAAACAATTCGGTGGCACAAACAAAGCACTCTCAAGTTTTTAGTTTTCGCTTAATGGAAGACAGCCAGTTCTGTTTGACATCCTTATCGTCTGGCTGTGAAAAGCAAATGTCCAAAAGTGTGCCCATCTGACGTACTTGAGATTGGAGGATGTCACTTTGTTGATCTGGCATCTTGGAACGTACAATTTGCAAATCCCCAATGATCTTGTCCATGTGTGTGTGTAAGACAAGGAGCATCGCGTCTACTGTCTTGTCTGTTGGTGGTTCGACTTGAAGATTATCAAAACTAGTGAACTGGGCCTTCTTTTTCTTGCTCAACCGACCGGTATTCAGATGATCTTCCAATGAAGCTGTCTTGGCACGCTCTCGACCAAACCCAAGACTGTGCTCCTCACACAAGGTTGCCTATCATGACTATTGATACATCTGAAGAGAGTGGCACAGCAGCGGCACCAAGAAAGATGTGCATGTGTTCTCGGTACTTGTTGAGATATTCGTTGAAATAGACCATGTCCTTGTCCTTGACTCCAAAATCCACATCATTACATAACGCAGTGATCATCTTACCACACTTGAGCAGTCCCTTCTTGACATCTGGTGTTTGATGCTCTTGTGGAAGCAACTGTGTATCTGGTGATGTAATGGCTACAATTAATTCAACTACCAGGCAAAAAGAAGCGAAGAAAGATGAAAGATCCAATGACTCGCTCAGCCACTGTCAGATAGCCTAGATTACGAGTCACACTTGGAGAATCTGTTGTTTGTGGTTTGTCCACACCATTCGTGTCTACTGCAAGACCAATGGAAGACTCTGTCATGAAGCTAGGCAGGCGGAGTAACTCAGCTTCTAGTTTGGCAGTGGATGCAAACAGATTGTGCATAAAAGAGTCTGGTGAGAGCTCTCCACTGGTCTGCTTATCCACAACTTCCTGCACGGTCTCATTAAAGAACAGACACATTCGGCGTAGTGTGGAAGGCATTCGTTCCTGTGAATCTAAAATGCTTTTGAAGAGAATCTTGAAGCAGTTACGTAATCTGGTTCTGCTAGCATTGAGCTTTTCAGCATCATTGGTGCCCCGAACAGTGGAGTCGTACTGGCTGACGTCAATCTCAATTTTCTCAAGAATAGGTGCCACTAATAAAAGCGCAGGAGACAGTGTCTCTTTGAGGTACTCTCTACCCTTGGTGTTGGCAAAGACACTCAGGAGCATCGTCAGAGTACCGTTATCGCGCGTAATAGACGAGATATCCTGTCCAGTCTCGAGATACGAATGTGCTCGCTTTCTAAATAACCGCATCAAAAAGTTTTCAGACACCAGAATGCCATCCTTGTCTAAAAGAGTCATGATTCCTTTGGCAATCGTCTGGGCGTTCTCCCCAACAAATGAGCACTGACACAAACACTCTAGAAGAAAGTAGTTGTTGGCAGTGAGCATTTTGAGGATAGATGGGACAATAGCAGTCAAATCCATCTGAGATAAAGTGGTCTTCGGTATTGAGGACGTAGCTGATCGCTGCTTGGTTTTAACGGTATCTCTCTCAGACCGCAGCTGTGCTGAATTGAATCGCTGGTGTTTTGGAGACTCAATCGCGTGTGTTGCCATGCAAACAATCTTCGGGCCTCCACAATAGACTTGTATTTCAGTGTGGTCGGCGTTTTGGATGAAATGGAACTAGAAATTCCCCAAGATCCAAAAACCAATCATCACAGATCCTCTGGCAGCACATCCAAGACCACAACAAACATTACATTAAAGTTTTATCTGCATATGTGTCAAATAGACTCCACTGGACCTTCCAATGTCCCCAAGACTTTGGTATTGTAGCCCAAGCAGTGAGAACACTTGTGATACAAAAAGTGGTACTTGGCGTGTGATTTCTTTTCGCAATCGTTACAGTAAACGTGACTGAGCGTGTTCTTGTACTCTGGGGGCATCGAATGCATTGCGAGCATGGCGTCAATGCGTCTAAAGTATTCAGTCATATTAGCAAGCGACTTGAAGCATGTAGGGCACTGGTAGGACGTCTGGATGTATTCTTGATGGCATTTGTAGTGGATACAGTGTCCGCATGGCTAATTTGAGAGTAGATACCATGAAGATAACAGTTGTTGTTGACGTGAACATGTACTCGCCACAGATGGGACAATCACTCTCCAGATTGCGTTCAATACACTTGTGTCTTCCCTTGAGACCAATTGCCATACACACATTACACTTTTCGCAGTGAAAGTAATCCTGTCCCAGCCCTTTTCCGATTCGACAGATGCCACAATCATGGCAGTGGTAGATATTTTTCCGAGGATCGTCGTCCCAGAGCTTACACTCTGAGCAGTAGTATTTCGACATCTTCTTCCTGCACGCTTGATTGATGCAGTCCTGTCCAGCAGGTTGCGTGGTATTGCAATGCATACACATCATAGTCGTCGTTAGATTCCTGGAATCATAAAAACTACCGCACAATGTGATGGTCTGAGACCTCGTCGTGGCAAAACCTGCAAGGATACCATTTGCCACAGCAATGCGCTTGCAGTTTGCAGCCTCGTTGGTAGTGCTTGCAGCCAAGGGTAGAACCAGAGTGGTACGATGGTGCCATCTCTTCTTCCGAGGGACAATGCTTCATCGACTGCGGTTTCTCCTGGACCTTTTGCTTCTCGAGCCACTTGGAAGTCATCAACTCCTGGAATCAATCAAAGTACCTGAACTCTCTTTGCCTTCTCTGCCGGGGAAGTCTGGGCATCAGAGTGGATGGCTAGAATTTGCTTTCTCATAAACGCTTGAAAGTCTATCTCAGATTGCGAACTGGATGTAGATTGATGAGAGCATTCAGAGTGGCATTCTTCATGATCGTTCGAGAACATCAGGAAAGAATGACGCCTCTGCGCCTTCTAGGAGAATTATGGTTTCAGCCGATGGTTGACCGAAGTGGCCGAAGCACCGATTTTACTTTCCTATGGCTAGCGTTTTGCTCGTTGGAAATCCTCTCAATGACTCCAAGTCGATTGAAGACAAGTATGCTCAACTGCAACAGACAGAAAAAGTACAGTTTGAACAGATGGACAGATTGATTCATTTGAATCTTGGCAAAGAGCTCTTTTCAAGCATTCACACAGGAACCATTGACCCACCAGTGTACAAGCACTCAAATGAGCTCTTGCAAGTGTACTCAAAGGTCTTGGCAGCAGAAGGAACCCTTGTCCTTGTTGAACCCTTGGTCTCAGAGTCTTTTTACTCTATCGAAGCCAGCAAGCAAGGCATTGTCTTCAGAACAGAGAGAGAACTCAAGTCTGACTTGACCGTCAACGGTTTCATTGATTTCCAGATAACTGAACAGAAACCAATCTCCAAATCAGAATTGGATCAATGGTCTCGCCTGTTCAAAGTTGACCAAGTGGATATTCTTCAAGATCACATTACAGTTGCCAAAATCATTTGCAAGAAGCCTGCATTCTCACTCGGTGCTGGAGCCAAGCTATCGTTTGGCAAGAAGAAGAAAACAGAGCAAAAGAAGCAAGTGTGGACTGTCAGTGGCAACGACGAAGAACAGGAACTTGTGGATGAAGATACACTCCTGGATGAAGATGATTTGATCGTGCCTCCGACTGCTAAACCCGGCGATTGCTCCACACGCAAAAAAGCATGCAAGGACTGCACTTGTGGCAGAGCAGAGCAAGAGATGGAAGAACTCACGATGGAGAAGATTGCTGCCCAAGTGACTGTCGTCAATCCTAAGAAGATTGTCGCTTCTTCTTGTGGCTCCTGCTATCTGGGAGATGCCTTCAGGTGCTCTACATGTCCTTATCTTGGCATGCCTGCCTTCAAGCCAGGAGAAAAAGTGGTCTTGTCTCTCAAGGACGATCTCTGATCAGTAAATCCATTCCATAGTCTAAGTCCACTGATATTATTCAGGATAGGAGACTGGATTTAATCAAGGTAGAGACAGGAGACGAGAGACATCGAGTGCCTTCTCAATCTGACGTCTCTCTTCAAGATACAATGCCTTTCTGGCCTTTCTGATCTCAGATTGTCTCTGTTTCATGTCTCTGTCTTGTCTCTGACACCACTTGGCCAAATCCAGATACTCTCTCTCCCAGACTGAAAGCTCTTGGATCACTTGGTTCAACTGAATGGCTCTCTGGTTGTATTCATTCACTTCCTGGCACACTTGGTCGTGCTTGATTTGAAATTCTGTTTCAGACACTTGCAACTGCTTGATGGTCTCTTGGATTTGCATCTCCATCACAGTCACTTGTTCATTCACCAATGTCTCATCTGCATCAACAGAGATCTTTCTCAAGCTCTTTCTTGGCATACTGAAAAGAAAAAAAGCAAGGTCTCATTGGGATTCGAACCCAAGTCGCCAGATTCAGAGTCTGGAGTGATAACCAACTACACTATGAAACCGTTGTGACTTAAGTGAGAGTGGTTTAATATGAAATTGTACTGTATTTCGATCTCTTTCAAACTCTCCCTTGGAAAGCATTTCTGAGCTCATTGGTCAAGAGTTGCTGAGTAACTGATCATGTGACAATCGCCGACCCAAGCCACACGCTCGCCGATCCCCGAGGATAAAAGCTTCCTCCCTACCCTGTTTACTAAGATGTACTTGAAAGCAATGGCTTATGGTGCTACGCTCTGGGGAGTAGGTGCTGTGTTGGGCAGAAATGTTGAACCCATCTTTGATCCCCATACGACAACGTTGCCGTATACCTTGTTCTTTTTGGCACAGCCTGCAGTGTCTTATCTGTCCGTAAAGGGATTGGATTACATCGGTATCAAGAACAACAAGCTCGCTGCAACTGTTGTTGCATCTGCAACTGCGTGTATCTTGGATGGAGTTTCACTTGGATTTGTTCCGTTCATTTATAGCTCTGGTGTGCCAAGTGCCAAAGTCGGTGGGGTCCTTTTGTGGGCTGTAGGATGGGTTTTGATTGCAGGCGTGCATCTAAACAAGTAAATCAAACTCGATCGTTTCAGGTCGATTGATCTTTTGATAGTTCTTGTCATAGATCGTCACTTCATGGTACCAGACGTGATTGTTCTTGACAAGAATGACTGTATGTGTCCTAGTACCATAGCCACCCTTTGGAAATCGGGATCGATCGAGATAGATGGGTGCCAGTGCTTTTTCAAACTGTCTGTCCAAAACCATTGGAAGATGTTCTTCTTCGAAATCTTGCTCATCTCTGAGCATCTGTACCAGTTGTTCAATCAGATCTTGCTCTTTGGTACTCTCTGTCACTTGAGAAAGAATGGCATCAAACAGTTGCTGTCCTCGTTCGACTTTGGGCCACGTCTTGCCATGAAAGTCACCGTTGCAGATGCCATAGTTCTTGCCCTTTTCTAGAGGTGTACAGTGTGCGTTTCTGTTTGAAATCAAGACACACTTGTCAAGAACGGACCCAAGAACGAGGTTGAATCCGTTCATGCGTTGTTGTTGGTCGAGAATCTGGCTGATGACTTTGTCTGGGTCATCTGATTGAAGATAGTCTCGCACAAGACTGCCTCTAGAGATGCTCTCTGTCTTCAATTCACCAGGTTTCTCTCTGTAATTCGTGACAAATCCAAAACGACCGTCTCTGTGCATGGCCATACAAGTACCATCGATATGAGATGCATTCGTCTTCATCTTTTCGTCAGACTGTATGGTGCTTGAGCTGTAGCCCTCTTGAGCAGCCAAATCTCGTCCCCCCACAATCCAGTCATTCCACCATTCAATGTGAGCAGTGGGTCTGTCCAGATACTCGTCTCTGTTGGCACACAGAATGAGTTGATAGTCTTGCAACCCTTGACACATGAAAACAATGCACATTCTTTGCCGGAAAGAATGCAAATACCGTTGGAGCTTCTTGTGTTGATATTTGGCTGGATGGACCATAAATCACTCTTGTCATCTAAAAAAGTCTGTAAAAGATGGCATCGTTTGATCAGAGACAACGAACACACATTCTACAAAATCTTGTTGAGACGAGACTTTGGAATCCAGTGTCTGGAGTACGGAGTGTCATTCAAAGACTACTATCGAACACAGTTGAATGTTCGCAAGTCAGATTACCTGTTTGTGTCATGTTCACACGAGACTGTTGTTGCGCCAGAGAGACACACTGAAGGACGAGTGGTTAAAAAGTATCCACCAAGAGGCAAAGTCATGTTCTGTTGGCCAGAAACGAACGCGTTTGCTTATCTGGTCGCATTAGTGGGAGATTGTATCTCGACTCATCGTAGACATTTGCTGGATTGATTCTGGTGGCTTTGGACCGACTGTCATCCACGTCTCTGACATTGACTACCGAGATTTGCACAGCATTCAATCGCATCAGCAAACACTCATCTCCAAAAAGACACTCAGAGGACACGATCATCCGATTGGATTGATACTGTCCAATGACAAGGATCTGGTGTCGTTTGACATGCAAGCGAATATCATCGTCTGGAACTTGGACACGAGCCAAAAGACAACCATGATCGAAGCAGGACCCATCTTTGTACAGTTGCTGTCTATGAGCGTCTCAAAAGACAAGATTGTGGCTGCTGGCATCAATGGCAAGATCTCTGTCTTTGAAATCAAGACTGGTACGCCCGTTTTAGAGATGATGATACCAGAGCCAAGCAGATCCCGCCTCAACACTGAGCATCTCGTCAACGTAGCTATTTTTGAAGATATGCTGAGTTATGGACTATTTAACGGTCACTTTTACGTCCACAGGATTTCAACTGGACAGCTGCTGCATCATTTCAGCTTTGACATGGTTCCACCAGAACCGACACCACCTGGACCAACACAATTGATACCCATGCAGCGCAACAGAACGCTTTCTGAACCCATCGTGCGACAGCGACCAGTGAATCCACCTCCAGATCCAGAACAACCAATAATGGAGACACCAATGGCACCTAATGCACTCGCACTCTCTTCAAGCTATCTCTTGACAAACGGCACACACAATGATGAGCTCATTCTCTGGGATCTGCAACAAGGCAAATACTTGGACACACTCTCTGAATCCAAAGCTCTCAGTCGCTACGGCCTCCACATCCCACCGTACAGAAAAGCCCGATTTGCAGAGTTTACACCAGATCACACTTGTATCTACACTTCTGTCGAGTTTGATTCGACGTTTGGACTCTTGATTTGGGATTATTCGAATCAGTGTAGGATTAGAAAGATTGTCAAGCGTTCTCTCCCAACAGAAGATGTCTGTGATGTCTGGATCTGCATTGACTCTGGTCTCTAAGAGTTTTTCGTGTTTCTGGTCTGTAAGTCTCCTGGGTGACTCTGCACTGCAAGCAATTTGAGTGGCTATAAGGGAATTCATTAAAAATCTTCATCAGTGGAAAACACTGCTGCAGTATCCATCTTCTTGGCTTGGTAAACTGGTGCTGCTTTGGCTTGCTCTGGTGCTTCATGCTTCTTGAGTTCAGCAGAGACGAGTTCAGAGATCCAAGGGAGTGGATCCTTCTTGTCAAACAAGCGAGGATAGCCTAGTTCAACGAGCGCATCATCAGCAATGGCCATCACACGTGTCTTGAGATCTTCCTTGTTGATTGGACGTGAGAGTCGCAAGGTCTTGCCACAGAGTTCATAAATGTCCTCAATGGCTTGATGCTCAATAGCAACACACTTTTTGACCATGTCGTGGACCTTTCGGACATCAGGTTTGTTGACCAAAAGCTTCTGAACGATCAAAGAAGAGGTAAAGTAGTAGTCATGGTCTTGTCTGATCTTGCAAATGCCATGCACCAAGCCTGGTAACTCTTGGACGTGGAGCAGGACATCGTAAATCGCGTTTTGCATCACTTTGTTGTAGATGGCAAGAGACACAATGCGCATAGAGAAATCATGCGCAGAGTCTGTCAAGTGTTGCTGAACCCAGGCAGTCTTTTGACTCATGAAAGTGACTAGCATTAGGAAAAGTACGTTTCTGTCCGGATTGGAACAAATCTTCACGAGTCATGCCTTCGTTTCTCAAGAGATCCAAACCAAAGACAAGCATCTCCAAGTGGATGTTGCGCTGCATGATTTGGAATCCATAGAAACACCTGGCTTCGGGTGATTGGATATCAGTCGAAATCTTTTGGACCACAGAAGCACCGAGAGTGCTGTCGTTCATGATCAAGCAAGCAACCAGGTGCAAGAGGAGCATCTGCTCGCGGCCAGTGAGTTTCTCAAAGCCTGAGATCAACATCAAGACCTTGCATATCATCAGAGAATTCAACGTCTTCAGCAGCCCAGAATTTGCTCTCTACAGTCTTGTAGTGCTGCCAGATTTCATGGTACTTGATTGGGAACAATACAAATCTCTTGGAGTTGGGAATCAAGATCGGCTCTTGTTCTGGCATCTTTTGAACAGTATCAAAGTCTTCAAAAGTAAGCATTCGGAGGAAACTTTGCCGCGTTCGGAATGGTTGATCTCAAGCTCGCAAAAATCCAGTTCAAAAAGTGGATTATTCCGAATGTTCCGAAAGCACCATCTGGTCCATTTGCACTCTTTGTGAAAGAGAACGCTGTCAAGGGTCCTGTCACTGGTGCAATTGCTGAGATCTCCCAAAAGTGGAAAGCTGCAGACCAGTCTGTACGTCTATTGACTCTAGTCCTACCAAGAACAAGCAAGACAATTACGACAAGAGTATGAGACAAAGCTGAAACAGTGGGAACAGCAGCTGACGATTGAAGACAAACTCGCTATTGAAGAGAAGCGATCACTCTCCAAGATCCTTGGTAAGCGCTTCAGTATTCCGTCCTACTTGTCAAAACGCCCAGCAAATGCTTACGCGCTGTTTGTCAAGTCTCGTCCAGGACAGGGAGATCCCAAAACACGCATGACGCAGCTTGCTTCTGAATGGAAAGCACTGTCTCAAGAGGAAAAGTCTGTTTTCCAGCGTGATTTCGAGCAACAGCGAAAAGAGTATGAACAACAAACCACCAAACTCAAAAAGACTCCAGAATACCAAGCTTTTCTTGCAAAGAAGGAAGCCATTGAGCAGCAATCAGAGGCACTTCTCAAACAACAGGAACGCAAACAGAAAGCCAAGAAGGAGTAGGTCTATTAAAATCCAAAGAGTTTGGTGCTCAATTGAGAGAATTCCTCCAATCTCAAGATCTCGACGCGTTCATAAAAGCCACAGATGGCAAGCGTGGTTGAAAGCATGACAAGCATCAACCCCTGAAAGACTCTGGTCCATGTTCCTGGTTTGACAACGAATGGTTTGATCTTGAACACACTCAGTGCCTTCACAGAAGAGTACAAAAAGTGGAAACTGGCACAGGTACTGAACAACTAGAATTAGGATCAGTACAAAGTAGTAGGGAAGCATCAGATAAGGCAAGTTCTGGTAGCTCAATGTCACATATGACAAATCAATGATCGAGGGATCATCCAAGTACAGGATTGGTCCCAAACGAGTGGCAAAGATGTGTCCAAAGACAAAGAAAGCAATAGTGTATCCACAGTAGCGATTGACTTGTGCCTCCTTTTGGATCAACTTCATCGTTTCTGATCCAGTTTCGTTCTTGAGCTTTCTGGGTGGTTGTCTCTTTGAATAGATCCAAGCAGAGGATCCCATGTGTACCAATAGAGAGACACCGAGCATGGATTCAAACAGTGGCGATTGGTAGATTTCTCTAGCAGCGTACATGAAAGCATCCGATGCCTTGAACGAATAGTTGGCTAGGACATGTCCTCCAAGGTGTAGGATGCCAAATGTTCCAAATGCGAGTCCCGAAAGTGCTTGAATCTTTTCCATTACGTAAGAGAGCAGCAAAGAAAGACAAACTACTTTTTAGTGGCAAGCTTGCGAGCTGAAAGTGAAATGATGATGACGAACCAAAAGGCAATGTAGCCAACAACGGTGCCAATTGTAGCAATGTGGCGGTATCCGAAGAGCGAATACAAGAATCCAAAGCCGCTCGACTTCTTTTCGTCACAGCATTCAAGAGCCCAGATGTTCATGCGTGGATCAAAGTTGAGACCGCCGTCATCGTCGTCCTTGAGGTTGATCGTCCTTGCCCAAGACCAGTCTTCAAAGCTACCAACAGATCTTGAAAAGATACCAGCAGCCATCAAGAAGAGCACATAAGAAGCAATGACATAGAACCATCTGAGCGACAGATTGCCAGAGAAGCGGTGGAGAAGGTAGCCAATAAGACATCCTAGTAAAATAGCAGAGACTGCAGCCAAGGGAATAGAAGTGGCTGGCTCACCAAAACTCACACCACCAATCATCAAGACAGTCTCCATGCCTTCACGCATGACAGTCACAAATGGCACCCAGAAGAAGATCTTTGGAGAGTAGGACAATGCTGGTGTCCCTTGGTGTTCTTCCACTGATGTGTCGGATGACTGATCTGGTGTGGTGGTACCTGAGGATCTGTCGGCCTCAAGCAAGACTTGGACCGAGCCTTGTTGCTGATCGGAAGGTGTGCGCGTGATGGTGGGGTTTTCGCGAGCGTGGATGCGTTCTGCAAGCTTGCGCTCCATTTTTTTGAAGAGATGCCTTGATCCAAGGAAGGCAAATCCAGTGCCTCCGACAAAGAGAGCGGCAATCAAGCCAAAGATGCCTTCATAGAGCTTTTCGCTCGATTCAAAGTAGTTTGCACCGACTGTATAAAAGACAGCCAGAAGGGCAGCTCCAACAGCGACAACGAGGGCACAACTGAGACCAGTACCCATCCAAAGCGCTTTCTTGTAACGCTGCATCTGCTCAGGTGTTTGCTTGCTCCTGTCAATGAATGAGAGCAGGACTGACACAATGATAGATACTTCTAAGGTCTCTCTAAGGACCACAAAGAACAAACCAGCTGAGAAGAGAGTAGACATGGCAAGTTTTTCTGACCGGAAACACATTCCGAGTTCGGGTGGTTCCGACTGGTCACGTGATTGCGAGTCATTTCATCTCAGAGATGTCCGTAGGTTCCGAAATGGTTGGCCAGGGACCCGATTGCATAGCTGTTGCACAATGGTCATGATAGAACAAACAAAAAGTTTATTACGCAAATCCAGGAATGACCAGCGGATTGTCTCTCGTAATGTCTCCATTGACACTCTCTGGCAACACAGCATAATTGACTGTCACGTTTGTGATGGTGTCTTCAAAGTAGAATTGACCCGATGCGAGGCCATCTTCGATTGAGCCAATCTCTTGAGACAGATTCAAGTCAAGATTGAAAGCCAGAACGTGATAGCGCTGTGCCCATGCAGATCCCATCCACCAGAGTCTCTTTCCGTTCACACCACCTCGCTTGAGTGGTCTTGGGATTGGATACAGGACATTCAATGGGTAGCCTTTCATCTTCAGACTGTAGTTTCTGGCCATCTTGGCAAATTCAAGATCATCTTGTGAAAACCCCTTTGAGTAGTTAAAACCAGGAACATGGTAACCGCCAGTGTAGAAACCACCATCTTTGGAGTGAAAATCAAGCGAATCTACAAAAACACCACTGATTTTTGGGTTTCTGTACGCAGCATCCAAGAGAGACTCGACATAGTTGATCTCGCCACCAATGGCATCGATGACAATGACTTTTTTGGACTGTAGCACTGTTGAAATGTTGTGCAAGAGTTGGAGATCACTTGTCGTCTGACTTGAGAGTGACAGACTGAGAATGTCAATGTTTGCATCAGCAAGGAAGCCATTGGAGATGTCAGGGGATTCAGGATATGCCATGATAAGAGTGTTCGGTGCCGATTGCTTGATCAAGAGTGCCGTTTCTTGAATCCATTGGAACGCAATGCCTTCTTGTGTTGTGATTTGCCAAGCCAAGATGGTTGGATCTTGCTTGTACTGAATGCCATTCACTAGATTCACTCTGTTCAAGAGAGATTGAATGGTATTCTTGGTGTTGTTCAAGACAAGAGGCAGAAAAGTGGGGTCAAAGAGTGGAATGACCACACGAATGTAGTTGCGTCTGCAAAGATCCAAGAGTGTATCTAGACCAAGCAGCAATGTCTCATTCAGAACGAGATTCGATAGCAAATGACCAGTGCGGAGAACACGCCCTTGGAGACCAGCAATAGACTTGACAGCGTCTTCCTGTTCATCCTCAATCGGCACTTGACCATTGATAGACAAGACTCGAGGGACGTTAAACGACGCAAAGCGAAACGTTTCACCCATCTCGTACAACAAGCCATTTCTCTGGTAGATGTAAACATCAGGAGATTCAGAATTTTGGAGTGTACCACAGTCTTGTTGTGGTCGACAAGTGCGGATGATGGTCTGTCCGGCGAGACCGCGACCAGAAGCATAACAGCACTTGAAACCTGGATCTGTGCATTCAATGTCGTTGAAGCAGTAGTATGCAGCATTGGAACTGGTTCTATTAGGTTGAACACAGTCATAGCGACAAGTGGTTTTGCGGATCAAGACATCCTCTGGACCAATGCAGCAGGAAGCACCGGACTGGCAAGTATCAAGTCTCTTGCAGGACTCCCAAAGATTCACAAGTGGAATAGAGCAGTTACCGGCAGTTTGGCATGACTTTTGGCTTCCGTCAAAGCAACAAACGCCTTCAAGGCAGGGGTCATTCTGTGAACACTTTTGACCAAGTGCACTGCAAGATACACCAACTATCAATAACAGAAGCATGGAAAGAAACGCGTCCGTGTGCATTGATCCCAACAAATTTGATCAACCACAATTGACAATAAATATCATTTACAGCTGACTGCGGAGTCTTCCAATGACTCCCATACGGTCTCTGTAACCTATGAGGCCAGCATCAAAGTTGAAGATGCCAGAAATGTCGCTTTTGATGTGCAGATTCTTGTCTTTTCCAAGTTCGATCGTCCAGTCGATGTAGTTGCCATAATCACTCTTTTGAAGTCCATGGATGGTGATAGACTGACCATTTCTCTTTGCAAAATTGGCAAACAGATTCTCACTTGCAAGATTGGAAGACAAGACAGTACACTGAACGTTTTCCAGTCTGGTGCTATGAACAGCCATGTCCAAGAGCTGACCAGCGATGCCCTGTCCCTGATTGTCTCTGTCTACTGCGATTTCATTCACCACAAGAGTGTCGGATTTCTGGATGCTTGAGGGAAAGTAAGCTCTGCCTCCAAAAGCACTGCTGGTTTCATACAAACGGCCAACCATGTATCCCACCAGCTGCTCTTTGCAAGTGGCCAAGAGATGCAATGAATTCTGCTGGATACAGTATTGACTCCTCGGATTCTGAAAAGAAAGCGGCCCAGAGATGCCAGACCGGTTTCTCATTCTAATCATGTCGTCTGGGAGATGCCCAGCTTGTCTACGCACAACATGAAATTGAACAGACATTTCCACTTGCTTGGAAAGAGTTTCCACGACGCCTCAAATGCAAGTGTCATGGAATGCAGAGTTGTTTGAAAAAGACAACCAAGTCAAGCACGAACACTTGGAGAACATCCAGTTCAAGCCATCCTGCGATGATTGCTGTGAATTGCCCAAGCGACCATTGTCTATTCAAGAACAGTCTCCTTCCTATTCCTTAGCTTGGAGTACCAACAATGCGTTTCTGTTGAGACACGACCAGAGACACACTCGATTGTCTCTCGAGTTTCAAAAGACAGATCTGATTCTCAAAGACAATGCAGTTAATCACACTGTCGTTGTTTTTGGTGGTGCCAGAATCCGCCCACTTCATATTGCAGAAAAGGAGTTGAACGAAGCCAGGCGATTGCATGCCGAGGGCAAGATGACTGAAAGAGAGGTCAAGATCAAAGAAACACAGGTCAAGAACGCACATTTCTATGAAAAGGCAGAGATTTTTGGCAGATTGGTCGCTCAACAGACCAATATGGCAGTGTGTACAGGTGGTGGGCCAGGTATCATGGAAGCAGCATCAAAGGGAGCGCAAGAAGCTGGAAGTAAGACTGTTGGACTGAACATTCTCTTGCCACACGAACAGCGACCAAACGATTACATTACACCAGAGCTGTGCTTTAGCTTCCACTACTTTTCAGTCAGGAAGATGCATTTCTTGCTGAGAGCACGAGCTTTGGTGTGTTTTCCTGGTGGATTTGGCACTCTGGATGAACTCTTTGAAGCCTTGACACTCATTCAGAACCAAAAGATGAAATCTATTCCTGTAGTGCTCTTTGGAGTGGATTTCTGGACCAGATTGATTGACTTTGAGTTCTTGGTGGAAAATGGCACTATTGATCCCAAGGATGCAGCATTGTTTCATCTCACAGATGATCCACACGATGCACACTCGTACATCATGTCATTCTATGCTTAAACGGATTACGTCGGCTGGATTGCTGCGCCACAAGAGTATTTCAACTTTTTTTGTTTTCTTCCCCTTTGCAGACTTTATCTCCACAGTGGTCATGAACTGATCACTGTGGTAAACTATCTGCGAACAACAATTGAACAATTGCAGATCTGCAAGTGCATGCTTGCGGCTTTGAATTGGTCACAAATTTACTCTGCTCGCTTCTTCCCTTTGCCTTCGTAGGGTTGTTCAAGTGACAGTTTGAGTGCCTGTTGCAATTCGTGATCCACTTGTGGATACTGGTCCAGAATTGAGAGTTCAATCGCCTTTTGCAAGTCTTCAAATTCTTGATCGTCCATACTCGAGTCATTTCCTGCTTCAAACTTGTGTCTGCGAATGGGTTGTGGTGAGTAATGCTGTTTCTTGATCTTGCGTTCCAGGTTGGTTTGTTCATGCTCTTCTTGCTCCAGTTCTTGGATTCTGGATTGCTGATCCTGGTAATCATCGTCAAAGGATGCTGGACCATCCAAGAGTTGTTGGTGCCTGTCTTCCAGTTCTTGTGTCCAAGGCTGCATCTGTTGCTGTCCTCTAAGGAATGTGTTTGTGATCGAATCTCTTACATCATCTGCCTCCACTGTCTCTGGCTCTTCCAAAGTCACTCGTTTCAGTGGGATCAGTGATCCAAACGTGAAATGCTTCACTCTTGTCAGACACAGCGGAGCATTGACTGTTGTCTTCTTTGACTTGGGTTTGATTTGCTCCAAGACAGTGCTTGGGTACTTGTAAATGTGAATCTCTCTCCTCCAAAAGTCTGAAATGTACTGCAACAACAGTCTGAGATCGGATTTGTTTGGGTTGTAGACGAGATAGAGCGCGTATTCGAGACTATACTCTGGTGGATGGTCTTTCAGAAGCTCAGATTGAATGTACTCTCTCAGAGAGTCCAAGAGAAGCTCAGAAGTTGTCTCGTTTCTGTAAAGCTGATGGGCTACTGTCAACAAAGGTACAAAAGGCAGCAAAGAGTGAGTCTGTGCCTTCAATGTTTTCAAAGTAGTGCGCCTCAAATCCCAAGTGTTTGATTTGCTGCTCAAACTCCAATCTCGTGCGTTCGTCATCACTCACGTCGCTATCTGACATCGGATCATGCTGAAACTCACTCGAATAGAACGATTGTTGTCTGAGATCAGGTGGATTGTCTCCAAAGAGTCGCTTGACAATGTCATCTTGCTTTTGATGCGATTTGTTCAAAGCCTGCAACAGTGTCTGTTCAGATACAGATGTCCTAGGCAACGTAGAAGACACTTGGTCAATCTGTTGCAAGCTCTGTCTCTCTTTTGATGAAGATTGTGTCTGCATTCCAGAAATGTGTAAACAAACTTTTTAGTTGGAATCATCTGCCTCAAAAGTAGTAATGGCAATACAGAATGCTTCGAATGGTGTCAATGGCCATCGCACATCCAAAGTGAAAAAGTCTGGACCACAACGACCAAACTGCAAGAGAATGGTGGCATCTAAGATGAACCAAAGAACCATCACCAAAGTCTGTCTCTGCAATCAGTTGCATGTTCTTGATGGATGGCTGTGTCACTCGACCACCAAAGTTGAGACAATGTGATTGCGTGGCTTCGTTCCATCTGGGTGGTTTGTTCTTCAAGAGCATGACTTTCTCCATGTTCCTGATCTTAAAGTCATAAGTAATGTCAGTCGTGTAGTCCTGGTAGTCCTTGAGATGCACTGCTGGCATCGCGACTTGCAATTCTCGTGGTAACACATTCTTGCTCTATCATAAGTGATCGTACATAGTTCACAAGTGCGACTTCTTGTGGTTTGGATGGATTTCTGGTGTCCGAGATGATGAAATTGCTACGTTTGAAGTTCCCTTTGATCTTGCCAACATAGTGAATCGAATCCTTGCTAATGTCTCCTGGACTGTCAGAGACAATGTAGTTGGGTGTCTTGGACATGATTCGCTTCTTGGCAGAGAACATGAACTTGTTGTCTGCTTCGTTGTGGAGCATGTATGTTGGGAAATTGACTTCTAGGAGGTTCTTTTTTCTATAAAGCTTGCATCTCAGCACACCTCCATCATCTACTCTAGCAAATAGGTTTCCAGGCACGATGGATGGCAGTTTGTTGACTTCGCCTGGACTGTTGCGACTTACACGTGGCTCTTCTTGTTCTTTGGCAGCTTCGTCCAGTTTCTCTTGCTCTTTGACTGTCTCTTCTACTTTTTCTTGCTCTTTGACAGCTGCTTGTGACTCAAGTTCCTTGGGAGTCTCCGGTTCTTCTTGCTTTGGATCCGGTAATTGAGCCACTGCAACAGGAGATGGTGGCTCTATGACAGGTGTGTCTTTCTTGGAATATCTACGTGATGAACGACTGCTTCTCTCTGATTTTGGCTCTTTAGGCTCTGTTTGTTGGGATTCTGGAGGTTCAGTCCATGATGACTTGGCAACTGGCTTGACAGCAATAATGTCTGGCTGTGGGAGATCTATTGGCTTCTGTAACACAGCTGCAGGCGGCTTTTCATCCAATGAGGGAGACTGAGATTGTACTTGAATCAATTGTGTTGGAAGTGCTTGAACAACGGGACTGGTAAGACTCTGAATGGACTGTCTCATACTCTGTAACTTCTCCTGGCTGAATGCATCAATCTCCATGCGTCTGTGGAAGAATCCTTGGATTTCAACGTCTGTTTGACTCGTTTCCAAGGCTTGCAGTGGCTGAACATTCAGACTCTTGAGGTTCTCTTCCAACTGTTCGACACTCTTTTGCTGCGTCAGTCGCTGTTGGAATCTGTTCGTGTTTGTTCCAACTTGGTCTGTTGCAACAGGTCCAGACCACAATGTAGACCTGACGTTTGCCTTTCTAGGCACTTCTTCCTCACTCATCTTGGTCAGGTTCATCTGGAGCTCCTTTTTGTCGATGATGGTCGCTTTGACGCCAGGCGTTGTGACAATGGCCGAGTCAACCTTCTCTTCCTCCTGGGTACCAGAGCTCTTGAGCTTTGAGTAAAGCTTGTACTTTTTGGCAATATCTGGAATCTGGGCAATATCCTTCTTTTCTGGCTTGCGACCATATTCATTCTGAAACTGGTGCTCCCATTGCTTCAACTCCTTCTTCAAACTCTTTAATGTTTCTATGGGTTGGTCCTGAGACATCATTTGCGTGGCAAGTCGCGTTCATGTCAAGTGGTCCAAATCTCCGCATTTTGATTATCACTCTTGCCGCTGGCAATCGGAGTTTCAGAACACGAGATGATACCCAGCTTGAGAATCATCAAAAGAGCGCGTCGTAGGATGATAAAAGGAGCTAGGTTAACTTTCTGACAATGACTGACAACCAAGGTGGTAAAATCTCACAGACTCCTGCTACTCTGGCTATCAGACGCAGATATCTCTGGTTCCTCACATTGCACCATGACTGCGAGTGCACAGTCAAGACTGCAAGACACATCTGGAACTTTAACCATACCCTTCGCTCTGGATCCCACGAGCTCTGTATCGAGACCCTCCTCAAACTAATCCAAGCACAAGGCGGTGCCGACCACGTACTTGAATTGACAATAGGTCCAGAGCTGGAGAGAAATTGCCAAGAAGCTTGGATTCGAGCCAAACAAAGCGACTTCTGTTACTTTTAGACTGAAAAAGTGGGTTTACGGTCCTCCTTTTGACGATAGAAAACCACATTCACGAGTTTCTTGAAAAAGAGGTCAACTCTAGCCGTTCTTTCCTTACATACTATGCCCTTTCCCACCAGACTGTCTCCCCAAAGCTCAGCATTCGTATTGAACCCCGCCAGTGCAAGATGGAATATGCATTACCGACTCCTGTGGATGAAAACGAAATCGTGTACAAAAAACCAACCATTCCCTTTGTGCCTCCATCTCCTGTGGAGGACCCTAGAAGTTTGAGGTCTCTAGAATCTACCATGGATTCAAATTGCCTCGGTCTCTTTCAGTCTCAGTACTAAATTACAAGTTTTGAAGTGAGTCACTTGAAGATCTTGTTGGATTTCTTGCAGCGGAACAGCTGTCAGATGTTCAGATTTTGCAATACGAGGACAGAATACCACTTCTTTACATCACAGATCACAAGAGATTACAGCATTGTCTCAGAGGATTGTCGGCATTGTCAGAGAGGATGTTCAGACTGTGAATGACAAACAGATTGTCAGAACCTCCACAAAGCATTCAACAGCTACAACAATTGGATCACAGCAATCCACAAGAGATCTTTGACATATAATCATAGTCAAGACTTGAAATGGTCCAAAACGCAACATCCACAACAATCGGTCGTTTCAAGCCATGTTGACTCTCTGGATGCTCAAGAGACAGCGAATGTCAGTGTTTTGAATTGGAAATGGCTCAGATCCATGCTGGGAATCACGGAACCAACTCACAGGACAAAAGTCTTTGAATTGGCTTTCCCCACCACTATCTGCTCATGTCTCTGAGACAACTGAGAATTAGCAGATATTTGAACTGCCAGTGGATCCCCTTTCACTGCCCACAGGATCTCACTGTCACCCACAGATGACCCCTTTCACTGCACAGATGATACAGATGCCTGAGCCCCTTAATCGTCAGCTGATAGCGATGTGACACCATTATGATGCTTCATGTATGACTTGTTTGTTGTCTCTTTGAATCATCACAACAGCGGAGGACATTGAGAGTGGCATGACAGCTACTGAGCCTGCTTTTACGGCATTCGCTTCTTCAACTAGCTTGAAAAGTGATGACGTGGTCCAGCACGTTCTCTGCTTTTGATCCCTCAAAACGCAGAAAATGATACGCCACTCGCCAAACACGAATAAGCTCAAAAGCACCACAAGTTACATACTTACCGGGCTGAGGGTGCACGCTGATCACCAAGAGCGTGGCCAGTTCATCTACTGACCCATTGCACTCAAGGGACATCTTTTGAATCTGGGACTACGGTCGACTTAGGCCAATTTTTGATTTGGAGACTGTGCGTTCGCGCATGGTCTCCGTTTTCTTTCAGGCTCTAAGATAGCGATTAAGTGTCTCTACATAAACATGCCTTGAACTGTTTTGAATTACCAGTTGTCACTTGCATTCTAGAGCTCTTTACAAGACACGCACTGCTTTCACAAGCAAATCCCGTTTTGTTGATACAAACCGCAGCCATGGATCTTTCAATGGCAGCTGAAAACCATCAGCAACATCTTACTAGAGCAAAGATGGCTCATAATGTGACAGAATCGTGTTCCATACATCGTGCACATCCTCTCCAGTTACAAAAGCAGTCTTTGCTCACGAACACACTTCCAAAAAGCGATGCGCTACAAGAAAGTAAAAGCTTAAAAATGGAAAAAAGAGTGCCTCAACACGGAATCGAACCGTGGGCCTATTGCTTACGAGGCAATCGCTCTGCCATCTGAGCTATTAAGGCACTGAAATTGAAATTTTGCACTTCATTATAAATAAAAAATGCAGTATCTTGCAGATATGCTTTAGCACTCGGTTACGGGGATGTTGACTGCTCCTGTGGATTGTCTGATAGAATCACCACTTTGCATAGCTGATTCTTCATCTCTCTGAAGCCTAGATCACGAGAAACCTGAAGTTGTTGCACATCTTCCTTTGTCAAGATCTGTCATCACAAATGAATAACAGGATTATGTGACAACGACTCCCTGACAACGCAGCTTGTGGACAATGTGCTCTCTGCCCACGTGAAAGTCATCCAAAGCGTCCGCTGACAGACAACTCTTTTCCAGAAATGTCTTCATACTACGAGCTCCTAGGAGTCACACAAAGAGCTACAGAGAACGAAATCAGACAGGGATACATTAAGGAATCCCTCAAGTATCACCCCGACCGCAACCCTTCTCCAGAAGCAACACACTTGTTTCAAGAAATCGCAACTGCTTACTATGTTCTCTCTGACAAGGATCGCAGAAATGCCTACGATCATGAGCAAGCCATTGATATGTCAGAAGAGGTGAATCCTCTGGCTGTTTTTGGACAGGTGCTGGAGGATTTGTTGGTTCCAGAAGTGCCCAACCCAGTGTACTGGTACCAGCCTCTTGGAACAGCAGCCGGAGCCATGCTTGGATTTATTGTCCTCAATCTGCCAGGTGCCTTGATTGGAGGCTACTATGGCAACAGAGCAGGAAAAGTCAGAGATCTCAAGGGCAAATCAGTCTACGATGCGTTCATGAAGCTGTCATCAGAGCGACGCCAAGAGATTATCGGATCCCTTGCCAAAAAGTTCCTGGGTCAAGCAGCAACTGCTACAATCACCTCCAAGTAAGTTTAAAGCCTCTTCAAATGAAATCCTCTTTTTCCAATCCAATTCTTGAATCCAAACGCGAGCCGCAACTGAGCCGCACACTTTCCTATGGACACAGTTGCAGTACAGGAAAAGATTCAAATTCTACTGCAATTTGGACAGCTGAGAAACATTGATATCTACCAGGCTGGGCTGTATCAAATAAGGGCAAGAGTCTACTGCAAGTCCCCCAAACGCATTGGCGGCGTTAAACGACAGGATGGAACGATTACTAGAACCATAGGCCGTGACCACTTGGTAGGAGAACCTGAATTCTCGTCTCACTTGAGAAAGGACCAGTATTTTGTTCAGGAAGTGGAGCCCAAAGTCTACTCCAAGTGTCAACGTGTCCATTCACAAAAGATTGGGGATTGCACCTGGAGATGCAAGCTCAAGTACCAAACACCAGCACAGCCCGCGATAGCCAAGTTGCTGTTTGGGTCACAAGAAAAGCCACAGTACAAGCACATACCCATCGTCCCAACGGTCTTTTGTACAAACGCATTCCTATTGAGACACCAATCAGAGACTATTCCACTGTATTGTGGCGGCTTGTTTGAAATCACGCTCGATCATTCCAATTACAATGGCAAACATAAGGAATGCATCTACGTCGAAGTCTCTCTATTCTTTGCTGAAGATGAGAATCCAGCACATTTGGTCCGAAAGCAAACGAGGACACTGAGGCTCAATAGAGTGACAAAAGATCCCTTTCATCCACCACTGTATCATCCAGTGACATTTGATTCAGTGTATTGCTCCTTTTGTGATCTGATAGTGACCAGATTGGTGTCAGAAACAAGCATCAAGATTGGAAAATCCATCTCGGTCCAAAACATCTCCGAGCAAGTGTCATCAGAGCAATGGGTGACATGGATGCAGACACAAGCAGCTCATCAGGATTCAAGCGACGAGGATTCTGCATCATCTCTCATGATCCAAGAGGACGAATCCAGTGGCAAGTTCAAACTCAAGTCTGCATTGATGGTAGCTATCAAGAGCCTGTTGCTGATTCAAAAAGACATGCCTCTGACAGACTATCCCTCAAAGAATCAATGGATCATGACCTATGGCAGTCTGTGGACGATTCTATTTCCGCTTTTGTTCAAGACCAGCCACCCAAGTGTCATGGACATTCCGGATCATGATCAACAGCTGCACAAGGTCTCTAGACAAGATCCATCGATTCCAAGTCTGTTTGAAAAGACTGTTCAGGACACTGCTGACCTGGACCACCAAACACTCTCCAAGATTCTGAGCCAACTGAACCAGCGCATTCAAGTAACATGGGATAGATACAAGGACATTCAGTACAATCTGCCATTCAAGCATCTCGAAGACCAACGCACCATGTCTGGTTACAAGAGACACACACAATTATTGAACAGAATCGTGAATTCACGACCAGATCAATCCATTTATGCCAAGCGGCGAGTATTGACAAAATTACCACCTTCTGGAGCATCTCCCATGATTCAAGATTATCCATTGCAAATAATGCCACTCGTCATTTGCCTGACACAGCCACAGGATGCCAACGGAGAACGACTCAAGACTCTGAAAAAGATGAATTCATACCAGAATCTACCTCAAGTCGCTAGGAACAACTTTTTTAGACATTCATCTTACGGCGCAAAACCAACGACAACAGAATCCACATCCACAGCAATGTCTCTTCGACAGTTGATTGAAGATGCACACGACAGAGATCCAGAACAACCAGTGCATCTGATTGTGTTCGTTCATGGACTCTTGGGATCTTCCATTGACTTGCGTGGCTACAGAAACACCATAGAACACATGATGCAGCTTGTCAATCTAGAACCAAAGTTTTACCACCAGTACCTCATCTCATCCGTCAACGAAAAGGACACGATGCAAGACATTCAGTTGATGGGAGAACAATTGGCTCAAGAAATCATCACGTTTGTTGAAAATCAATTCAACACAATTGACAAGATCAGTTTTGTCTGTCACTCACTCGGTGGTCTCATCGTCAGGAGTGCCATTCGTTCTCCATTGCTGGAATTGTACCGAGACAGATTTCACACTTTTACGACCTTTGGCACACCGCATCTTTCACTTGCACTGCACAACCACTCTATCATCAACTCTGGTGACAATATTGACTCTAGTCCTTGGCATTTATCAAGTGATATCGCGATCCAAGTGTCTTGATCAGCTGCACTTGCTAGACGAATCAGATCACAGACAGGGATTCATGTACAAACTCTCTCAGGATGAATCCCTGCTACTGTTCAAGAACGTTGTGCTCTTTGCATCCAAGCAAGATCTGTACGCGCCATTTCCATCCGCAATGGTACAAGAAGACAAGATCGCACATCCCCTAGCTTCCATTGTCTCAGAGATGAAGATACATTTCTCAAAGACACTTGCAAAAACCAATTTGTACCGGTATGAGATCATCTTTCCTGGACTCGATCCTCAAACATCACTGTCCCTCAACGACATCCTGGGAAGAAAAGCACACATTGCCATGCTAGAAGATCAAGGCTTCTTGGAGCTGTCCTCTATTTTGCATCATCTGCATCTGAAATAAAGTGAACTTGTACACAGAATGCTTGTACACTCGACAAAACTGGCTCCAAACTTGATTCAAGCAAGATCTCACTAATTGGCTGATATTCCCTCACTCTTAGTATGCCATGACTGCCTGGACATCAATTCTTCAGGTCTGGTTCTTCAGATGACTCTGTGAGGTGTCAGAGTCTCAATTGACGTGAACTAAGCCCTTTCAGCCCCATTTAAGGTAAACTCGGCAGTTTCGTGTAACCGGCCGGTCTTGACAATAGACCGAATATTGACACAACGCAGAGTTGGAGCGGCTAATTCCGTCTCATTTTGTGTGCGAACAAAAAATCGAAATTGGGGTGGAAACCTTCTCATGGAAACAGTGACATACATCTCATCCGAAGGAATAGAAGACATACAAGACACCACCGAACAACCAGAAACGGTAGAAACAGAGAGTATCCCAGAAAAAGACATCAAGAGAGACCGCGAGACAAAACACCCCAAAGCACTGCCAAGAAAAAAACAGCTCATCGACAAACACATTGAACTCCAAATCCAGTACTCTTTGGCACCGATTGCTTCCAAGCAACCATTATCGTCGATCAATGCATCTTTAGCTTTCAGATTGCGCAAGTATTGTCCACAATCGAAGCAAGAGTCCATTGCTTTGCCACCACTTTCAGAGCCCTCGGTTCACATCCCACAGCCACGTCATCAAAAAGTCAAACGGCAAGTGTTGGAAATTGTGTCCAATCCAATTGTCACTGACATTGAAACAGTAGATCCAGAGACTCCAGTGACATTAGAACGCATCAAGCATTTGAAAAAGACAGAGTGTGATTTACTCAAACGCATGCAGCCACCATCTCCATCTGATATTCAACAGAAGCGTATTTTGATGACAAGGATGGGTGAGCCAACGAGAAACTATCCTGATTTGCTTGCGGTTCTCAAGTGGCACAAATCCAAGCATTTGAAGCACTTTCAACAATGTTAGTCAACTTTACTGCAGATCAGAAATGGGCCAGGTCTTGATGTGTTTGAGGATGATAAACAGCTTTTCTGGACCAGCGTGTGTTTGTGCTTGGACTGGACGGACTGAGGCAGTGTAAACTACTTTTTCAAGTTTGGTTGCCGTGGATTTGATCAATTCCATCATGTGTGCATGGATGTCCTCAATCTTGTCTGGATCTTCTTCAAATGTCAAATTCTTGCCTCCTTCCAGACAGATGATTCCAGTCACGACATTATAGTACAGCTTCACAGACACTGACTGCTGCTGGATGAACGTAAACTAACATCAACTCTAAAACCATCACTTGAATGTGCTTGCGTTCGACATCCACCACAAACTCATCCACATCAGAAAAGAACTCCCATTTGACCTTTTGCGGTGGACTGGAAGACATAACCAGTTGTGCACAATGCTCAAAGTTGTTGATGATGCCTTTGCCGCACTGCATGAGTTGCAATAGCTTGACAAAGTATTGGAATGTGCCTCGCTTGCGTTTCAAGACCTCTTGACTAAACAGCATTGCTAAACCAGCACACTGTTGTCCATCGTTCAAGAGCGAGATGATAAAGGTTTGGTTCTCTTTGCCCAGGATCTCCAGTTTTAAGCAGTCACATGTCACCTGAAGTGTGCGTTCTTCCACAGACACTTTCAGTTCAGTGAATTCTGGATAGGATTTGCAGTAATCTTGTAGTTTGTAAAAGAGCGACATCGTGTCCAGATAGTTTTCCAAGACATCGACTGCGATTGGCAACACATCCATGGAGCAATACTCTCCGTGAACGAAATGAGTCATTTGTGCATTGGGTATCTTCATCGCGTATTCCAGCAGTGTCATGAGCAGTCCAGGTTTGTATGGTCGTGTGGGTTGTGTAAAGGGACCGGTAAACTGTGGACATGGACTCAGCTTTTGTGGTTGCAAAACACCAAATGGTTTGAGTGTATCGCCATAAAGCACAGCTGCATCTGCAATCAGGAACCCAGCAGTTCCCTGAAAGACGATTGACACTGCATGGTTGGGTGGAAACGCAAGATGGAGGTGATTCAAGCCCATGAATTTGATATCAACGTGTTTTGTCCTTGTCAGTCGCACACTGCAAGCAATCACATACTGAAGCATCTACCATCAACTCAAAAACATTCAGCATCTGCAAGAGATCCAGATTGGCTTCCAATGCACTGTTGATAAATGGACTTAGTTGTCCCAGTGTCTCTAATGCCGCATCAAACTCAACCACAAACTGTCCTGGCTGTGCGCCTTGTCCCATGCTTGGAAATTCGTATCCGATGCGCATCTGTGCTTCTGGGTAGGCAATCGTGAGTTGAAAGGGCGATTCTAATCCAATCTTGAACTGTTTCTGGTCACTGTTCATCAATCGCGTGGCCATGTTCAAGATGGTGATGGCTGAAGAGCAATCTGAGAGAAAAGACTGCAAAAAGAAGGTAGGTGAGCTGTAATCAATGACCAAAAGCTGGTTCTGTTTTCTAAAAGACGCACGACCGAGATATGTGGATTCTGGAATGTGCAGGTAAATGTCATGATGGACTCTGAATTGGACTCTGATTGTAAAGTTTTCATCCAGAGATCCAGATTCCAACAGAGAGATGAACACACTCCCAACTGGACCACCAGACATGGGTGTTCTTGTCGAGAGCATGTCAAAGTAAGCAGCTGGCACGACCAAGGAAGGAGAGAGACCCAAGAGTCTGACTTGATCCATCTCTTTGCCAGTGTAAGAGTTTCTCTTGATCAAAAACTCATATCCCACTTCTCTGTTCTCTAGTTCATTGACGATTACTGTCCCCCAAGCAATACGCTTGCAGTACTGGATGATCTTTGACAGCATTTGCACATCCATGTTAGTCCAATCTTTCTTTTCACCAAAAATGTCTGAATAGTGTATCAAGTGCTTTTCCATGTCCTTTGTCCTCAAAAACACTGAATACAATCCCTGGTCCAGATTGTCCACTTGATCCAGAACACAAATACCAAGCATGGAGGTTGTGTCGTTGACGATAAAGTACAATGTTTCATGCTGCTCATCATTCAGGTGCTGCAATCCCAGATACTGCGCAACGAGCAAGAGCTGATTGAGAATTGTCAACGATCGCAACAACAGAATGGCTTCTTTGATCTTGTGCTGCTGAATCATCTGTTGTACAATTTCTTGCTTCTCAATCTCTTGAAACTGTGCGACGACATTGCCTTTGCGTGGGTGCACACTAAACTTGATCTGATTGTGTTGGTAAAAGTCAATGTAAAGCGTTGGGAGTTCTTGGTCCATCTTGGATTCAATGCGGTTGTCAAAGAGTGGAATCAACTCCTGTTCCAGTTTCAACAGCGTTGTTTTGGATCTCTTGTCTGCTATTCTGAGAATCACAGATTCCATGTCCAGCAAGCCATAGTCAATTGGATCTTCTATCTCTATCATGTCATCCTTTTGGTTGGATCGCTCAAAGGCTCTGAACTGTAGACCAAACTCCCATTTGGAAGCAATCACTGCTTCACTCTTGAGAGCCGGTGTGGCATCAAACGTTTCCAGTTGAACATTCGGTCTTTCAATGATCATGTGAATGCAATCCTGTGTCTTGAGGTCTTTTCTCCACATCATTAGTTCCAACCGATCTTCTTCAGCTGTCATCCACAGGTTGTTTTGCCATCGTGTGTCTCTGAGAGATTTTGCTTGTGACGACAATGTCGTAAGAGCCAATTTGGACAGAAAGAGAGACAAGAGTTCGTATAACTTGAAGAGTGGATAGTCTGGCTTCATATCCAGTTTCTGTTGGATTGAATCTCTCAGATTGGCAATCTGCATCGAGTGAATCTTTTTGTCGTAAATGTCATAGCCTTGCGCTGAATTGGTCTGAATCTGTAAATCCACAATCTTGTAAATGTGTTCTCCTGGAATCAGGACTAGACTGATAGAACACATTTTGACAATTTGAAACTTGATCTGGCCATCTTCAATCACCAGATGCTTTCGCATCAGATGCGGCATGGGTTCCTTGTACAGCAACAGTTTCAGCTGTGATTCAAACTTGCGTTTGTCCAGTGACTGTTCCTTTTTCGAAAACTCTTTGAGAATACGCGGCAGACGACGGTAAGATCCAGTCCCTAGGACATCTATCGCTGTGGGAATGTCATAGTTGGGAATCTTGGCAATTCTCAATTCCTGGTGGATCATGTACAAGTCATTTGACGCCTTTTCAAAGCTGTGGTCCAACTGATGGATCATCTGATGCACTTGCTGCTCTTTTTCAAGAGTGTCTGTGAGATCTTGCAGCTTCAAGAGCACCAACAATTTGATCATCGTTTTCCTAGTTCTAGCTACAAACTCTAGCATTTGGACTTTGTCTCCATCCACAGACCCCTGTAGATCCATGTAGGATTGCTGGATTGCTGCTTTCATCAAGTGTTTCAGTTGGAATTTCTTTCCGTCGTTCATGAGTTGGAAACAAAGATTTGACAGCGATGGCTTTTGCACTATTCCAGACTTTTTGTCATCTGAGCAAGTGGATGAACTCTTGACTCATGCTCAGCACTGGATCAACCAGTTTGACCCAGAAAAAGAGGGATTGTCTGCGTTTTCTACTGGAGAGGACCAGAAGAGAGATGAGTACTTTTTAGAGTCTGGTGACAAGATCAGATACTTTCTAGAGACAGATGCCATCAAGGACGGCAAACTGGTCTGCGAACCAAGAAGATCCATCAACAAGATTGGCCATTTCCTGCATGAACTGGATCCCGCATTCAAAAAGCATTCCATCAACGCAAAGACACAGGAAATTTCCAAGACATTGGGATTTGTGGATCCTCGCATCTTGCAGTCGATGCTGATCTTCAAACAACCAGAGATTGGTGGAGAAGTGCCTGGACACATTGATTCCACGTTCTTGTACACCAATCCACTGTCTGCAGTTGGATTCTGGATTGCACTCGAAGACTGCACACTCGAGAACGGCTGCATGTGGTTTGCACCTGGATCTCACAAGCGTACTTGATCTGAAACTAGAGTATCAGATTCGACAGCGATTCATCAGAAGCAATGGCTCAACCGCGTTTATCAAACTCTCTGATGCTCAAGAACCACCAAGCGACGCGTACGTTGCAGTGCCAGTGAAAAAAGGCACTCTTGTGCTCATTCATGGCTCAGTCTATCACAAATCTGGACCCAACAGGTCTTCAAAATCACGGTGGATCTACACTTTCCATTGTATTGAGGGACAGAACGAGTATCCAGCAGACAACTGGCTACAAACAAAAGCACCCTTCACTAAACTGTTTTGAGGCGGAGTTTTACGCGACTCTTTGCTAGATGCAGCCTTCAGGAGGAAAAGACTCGCCTTCCAAACAAGCGTTGACACCACCTATCGCAGATGACCACGCACCATCAGTGTCATTTAGAAGAAGGCCATCCAAGATAGTCCCACCCCTTCGACGTGCCTCTTCAAAAAGTGGACACGTCCCATTGGACGACCCCATCACTAATTCTCTATTTTCTAGACTCTATCCACAGACTGGCTTGATGGAGGCTGCACCAGCTGCAACGGTTTATCGTTTAACATCAGACCCCCGTCGCATCTGTCTTTACTGGAGTTGTTCGGGATCGAGAGGATAGCAAGTATGCTCCAGTACAAGCCAAAAAGCCAAAGATTAACCCAGCACAGCCGCTGTCACTCAAAAACCAAATCTTGAAACCACGACCTGCATCTGGAACGAGGGTCAACCCACTCCCTGTCCTGCCACCCATTCATCAGGAGCAAGTGGATGTCGAGATGCAAGACGTAGAAGAAGAGAATGGTCCGATGCAATTCTTGGAAAAAGTATTGAAGAATCCAGAGTCAAAAGAGTTCATTTACATGATTCCAGTGGCTTCCAAGTCTGGACAGCGTTTCAATCCGTACAACCTCAGAATCGTCGAGTTTTCCCAAGTAGACACCAAATCACCACTTGGTTACTACACCATGTCTTCACATGTACACATTTTCATACCAGGGTGTCACTCATTTTGATGCATTGGGACACGGCGATTTTACACCACTGGACCAATGGCAGCGAGAATGCCATCTCTTCAACTCCCTGCTCAAAATCTCCTTTTTCAAGCAGTACAGAACATGGAAGTGCTTTAGACTCTGGAAATCTACCATTCTACACACCAAGATCCAAAATGCCAAACAAAAGCTGTCACAGCACTTGTTCTTGCTCGACCCTGTTCTCAGACACAGTCTCTTGGACATTCAAAAGTCTTGTGCGACTATTGTTGCTGAAAAGAAACTCATCATGATCCAACCTGGCACATCCTATGAACTCGGTGACTTTGTCCGTGACCAGAAGTCCTGGATCGAGACCATCAATGGCTCTGTTCTCAACGAATGGGAGCAATTCTGTACAGAAACTGTCAAAAAGGCATCCATGACCTGTTTGAACGCCAAAGGATTCGAAATCGTTCTCACAAACGACATTCTAGACGATCCTGTCAAACAAGAGCAAGTCAAGAAACTCACTTTTACTGAACAGGCTGCCAGACGTCAAGAGTGTCGTCGCTTGCAGCGTTTTGTCAAACTGACGGATTATCTCATTGGTACAACGTTGCAGCAGTTGGTGGTTCAGAGTGTCCAAGAGCTCTTGAAACTGTCTTTCAAGGGATGTACAGATTCAGATGTCGTTGTAGATACCACAGGCACTGGCATGGTCATCTTGAACGAAAATGGATTGGTCGAAACCTCTCCTGCTGAACGCCAGGACATTTCATCGACTGAAGACCTGACTAATGCCAAAGGATTGACTGCTGGTATTCAAGTCGGTGGTATTGTCGTTGGTCCAGAAGTCGGCACTGAAAGACTCGCCAACTGTGGCCCAGATGGCTTCAGTGACATTCTGTGCAGACTCATCATGGCTACTGTCCCCAAGATCGAACTCAAGGAAGTCATCGAAGACGAAGGCTTGCCTTTGGAGGCAGATGTCGATATGCCACAGCTCACCAAACCCAAGCCAAAGGAAGACCAAACCAAGTGGAAAGCAGGCAATGCAGACGAAAAGAAGTTCACACCGCTCTTCAGAACCGAACTTCTTGTCAAGCAAGACGACTCCAGAGACTTTTACTTTGCTCCTTCGTTGAATGAGTATCTAGTGACGATCGATGCTTTGCTCAAGATTTATCTCAACACTGCAGAAAAGCTGCCTCCTTTGACGAACTCGATTCCGTTCCTGGATCCAGCCAATCTCGCTGGTGGTGCTTACTCTGCTGTTCGTGGACTAGAAGACATGGAGTTTGGTGAGGGACCTCATATTGCCACGATCATTATCGAGAGTGCTTACTTCAAGGAAGTCTGTGGACGTATCCGTGGTGTCTTGGTGGGTATGTTTGCAAATGCCACCCGCTGGATGAAGACTTTGGCTGATTTGCGTTCCATGTGGATCGAAAACGAGTCTTTCAATGCTCTTAATGCCTTGAAAGAGTCCTCTGGTGAAATCGCACATCTTCTTGCCACTAATACTGAAGTCTTTGAAGGCGGTATCGCACAACTGCTCATCAGACATCAGCAAAAGAAAGAAGAAGAGATTGCTGCCAGCGGTGGTGAGCTGCCTCCCAAGAAGCCCAGTGTCTTGGAATTGGCAGCTACTGTCATTCAAGACGAAGAAGGCAACAACATCTCTCCAATGGTTGTGTTCTTTGAAAAGGCACTGGAGCAGTTTGCGTACCAGAAACAAACCATGACTGCTGTGCCTTCCAGAATGGCTGTCAACAATATTCTCGTGGATACAACCATTCTCAAGAGCATTCTCGAGCCAAGTCCAGATCGATGCTTCAACGATGTTGCAAAGCTCTTGCCTGGTCTTGCAAGAGACAAGAACGAACTTCTATTGACTGAAGCACAGACTTGGGTCAGAATCCTCAACACACAGCCAACAAGTGTCGAGCAGTTTGTCGAGTACTTGGGCTGGCTTGAAAAAGTGATTGTGTCCATGCCTACAGTCGAAATCTTGGAGCAGGAAGTCACTCGTTTGTATGGCTTGCTCGAAAGATTCAAAATCTACATCCAACCAACCGACCTTGCCATGTATCAAACACTCTCTCCAACCCTTCGTAGCTTGAAAGACGCGATTGATATTGCACTCGATAGCAAGGAAGAGAACATTGCCAAGTTTACTGCTGACCAGGACCGCTCATTGAACGAGCTCATGCAGGAAGTGTCTGAAATCAGAAACAGGGCACAGGATCCAATGGTCTTGAATCCAAACTCACAATCCGACCATGTCTTGACCTTCCTAGATGATCTTGGCAATCAATTGCTCAAAGCTGACACACTCAAGAAGAAGTACGAAGCATGGGCTGAACTCTTTAGAAACGGTGGTTTCTCAGCCAAGACTGAAGAAACCGAAGAAAAGGAAAAGCCACCACAGCCAGAAGAAACTGGTCCAAATGAACTGGAGGAGACCAAAGTAGAACTAGAGTTGAAAAAGACACTATGGGTCTCTCTCAAAGAATGGGACAATATTACCTCTGAATGGAAGTCTGCCAACTTTGATGCTCTGAATACAGAAGACATCAATACCAAGATTACTGCCTATCTCAAGACTGTTTACACACTCGACAAGGGTTTGCCACCGAATGAAGTCGTGCCAAAGCTCAAAAACGTTGTTGATGAATTCCGTGCCATGTATCCAACGATTGTGGATCTGAGAAACCCATCACTCAAAGCCAGACATTGGGACAAGATCCAGGATGCGATTGGCAAGTCTATTCCAAGAGACGAGGGCTTGACACTCGGTAAGCTCATCGAGAACCGCGTGTTTGATTTCAAGGATGAGATTTCGACCATTTCTGGACAAGCTGGCTCTGAAGCCTCCCTTGAAGAAATGCTCTCTAAAGTGGTCAAGGCATGGAACGAAGCAGAGTTCATTGTCACTCCTTATAGAGACAACAAGGATGTGTTTATTCTCGGCACTGTCGAGGACATTCAAACCTTGCTCGAAGACAGTCAAGTCACGATTGCTACCATCCGATCGTCGCGTTTCATTGGTCCAATCAAGTCGGAAGTCGAGCGTTGGGAAAAGATGCTGAATCTGTTCTCAGAAACACTGGAGCAATGGATGAACTGCCAGCGCAACTGGTTGTATCTCGAATCTATCTTTTCGGCACCAGATATTCAGAGACAGCTGCCAGAAGAAGCCAGAATGTTCTCCCAAGTCGACCGCAGCTGGAAGGATGTGATGCGCAAAGTATCCCGCAACCCCAACGCCATCAAAGCAGGAACAACACCTGGTCTCTTGGAAACCATGCAGCAGAACAATGTGCTCTTGGATCAGATCCAAAAGTGCCTGGAAGACTATCTCGAATCCAAACGCCTGCTCTTCCCTCGATTCTACTTTTTGTCCAATGATGAACTGCTGGAGATCTTGTCTCAGACAAAAAATCCACAAGCCGTCCAGCCGCATCTGTCCAAGTGCTTTGATGCCATCAAGTCACTCGAGTTTTCATCTGGTGATCCAAAGAGCATTGATATCGCTGCCATGGTCAGTCCAGAGGGTGAAAAAGTGACATTCTTGAAGACCATCAAAGCCAGAGGCAACGTCGAAGGTTGGCTTGGTACAGTTGAAGAAGCTATGGTTGCTGTCCTGAAGCGATTGATCAAAACTGCAATCGCAGACTTTGAAGACAACAAGCGTGCAGATTGGGTCAGAGAGCATGTCGGACAAGTGGTCGTGACTGGAAATCAAGTGCTTTGGACCAAAGACGTGACAGATGCTTTGAAGTCTGGTGATCCCAACAAGAGTCTCTTGGCACTGAAACAGAAGAGCATCAGCAACTTGTCTGGACTTGCAATGCTTGTGCGTGGTGAGCTGACCAAGATCCAGAGAGCGATTCTTGGTGCGTTGATTACAATTGATGTCCACAACAGAGACATTGTCGCTGGTCTCGTCCAAGCCAAAGTGACTGGTGCTGGTGACTTTGAGTGGACCAAGCAGCAGCGCTACTACTGGGATGTCGAATCTGACACTTGTCACGTCAAGATGTCCACTTCAGTGTTTTCATATGGTTACGAGTATCTAGGATGCTCTCCACGTCTCGTGATTACACCACTGACTGACAGATGCTATCTGACGCTGACTGGTGCCATGCAGTTGAATCTTGGTGGCTCTCCTGTGGGACCTGCAGGTATTTGATTTGAAAATAGGCACTGGCAAGACAGAAACAGTCAAGGATCTTGCCAAAGCCATGGCACGCCAGTGTGTCGTCTTCAATTGCTCTGACGGCATGGATTACAAGATGATGGGCAAGATGTTTGCTGGCTTGGCACAATCTGGTGCCTGGTGCTGTTTTGATGAATTCAACAGAATTGACATCGAAGTCTTGTCAGTGATTGCCCAGCAACTCTTGACAATCAAGAATGCCAAGGACATGAAAGCAACCAAGTTTATCTTTGAGGGCCGTGAAATCAGACTGATTGAGACCTGTGCTGCCTTTATTACCATGAATCCAGGTTATGCAGGCAGAACTGAACTTCCAGACAACTTGAAAGCACTCTTTAGACCCATCTCGATGATGATTCCAGATTACGGTCTGATTGCAGAAATCATGCTCTTTTCTGAAGGCTTTGAGAATGCCAAAGTCTTGGCTGGCAAAGTCGTGAATCTGTACAAACTCTGTTCTGAGCAGCTGTCTCAACAGGATCACTACGACTTTGGCATGCGTGCTGTCAAATCAGTGCTCATCATGGCTGGTGCTCTTAAGCGTTCGTCTCCAGAGCTTGGAGAAGACATTGTCTTGATCCGATCTTTGCGTGACTCCAACTTGCCCAAGTTCCTGAGTGAAGACATTGGCTTGTTCAGAGGCATTCTGTCTGATCTCTTCCCTGGAACGAATGTACCGGATCGTGACTTTGGACAGTTGGTGCCAGCAGTCAAGGAGGCATTGCAAGCCCGCGACTTGGAACCAGTAGATGGCTTTGTGGCACGTATCTGCCAATTGTACGAAACCACTCGTATTCGACACGGTGTCATGCTTGTTGGTCCAACGGGAGGTGGCAAAACCACTTGCTATGAAGTCTTGATCGATGCTTGTGCCAGACTCAAGGAAAAAAATCCACACGGTGACTTCCAGAACATCAAGACGTGGGTCTTGAATCCAAAGTGTGTCTCCATGAACGAATTGTACGGTGAATTCAATCTTGCGACGATGGAGTGGAAGGACGGTCTCATTGGTGTCTGTTTCAGAGCCCAAGTGAGTGAAAACACTCCAGATGAAAAGTGGACTGTCTGTGATGGTCCTGTCGATGCTTTGTGGATCGAGAACATGAACACTGTCTTGGATGACAACAAGCTCTTGACACTCATCAACGGTGAGCGTATCAAAATGTCACCAGCCATGCACATGCTCTTTGAAGTGGCTGATCTTGCCGTTGCTTCACCAGCTACTGTTTCACGATGCGGCATGGTTTACATGGATGCAGCTATTCTTGGTTGGAGGGCATATGTGCAGCAGTGGCTCAAAAAGATCCCACAACACGTCCATCCAGAAATCAAGGACCATCTCGGTGGTTTGATTGAGTCTTATATCGACCAAGGTCTCAAGTACGTTCGCAAGAACTGCAAAGAGTACCTCAAATCCGTTGATTTGAACCTTGTGACTTCTCTCTGTCGTTTGTTACAGACTTTCATCAACAATACCACAGAGATTGACTACAAGCAGCAGCCTGGTGACATGAAGAACCTGTTTTCGCACTTGTTCTTGTTCAGCTACATCTGGTCCATTGGTGGTAATCTGGCAGATGGCTACCAAGAAGGCTTTGACACGTTCTTGAGAGAGATGCTTGAACAAGATCCAATTGAAGCCATTCACTTACCAGCAAACAACTTGTTTGGCTACTTTGTATCTCTCAAACTCAAGACGTTTATACCATGGGATGACACTGTGCCTGCATTCAAGTACTCGAGTGACATTCCGTACTTTGAGATGATGGTCCCAACTTCAGACACGATCAAGTACGCTTATCTGTTGGAAGTCTTGGTCTGCAACAACTACCCAACACTCTTCACAGGAAACAGTGGTGTCGGCAAGTCAGTGATTGCACAGGATCTCTTGAACCGCGTCGGCAAGAACAAAAAGTTCCTGAACCTGAATCTCAACTTTTCTGCACAAACCAACAGCTTACAGACACAGCAAATCATGGAATTGAAGCTGGAAAAGAAGAGGAAGAACATTTCTGGCGCACCCACTGGATTCAACAAGATTGTCTTGTTTGTGGATGATCTGAATATGCCAAAGCTGGATACCTATGGCTCTCAACCACCGATTGAGCTCTTGAGACAGTATCTTGACTTTTCTGGATTCTATGACCGTGAAAAGCTTGCTTGGAAAGTCGTCGAGGACATTTCCTTGGTCTGTGCTTGTGCGCCACCAGGTACAGTGGTTGATGATAGGTGGTGGTAGAAACAATGTGACGCCTCGATTCTTGAGACATTTCAACATGCTCAACATTCCATTCCCAAGCGAAGTCTCACTCGCAAAGATCTTCAGATCCATCACTGAAGGGTTCTTGAAGCCATTCTCGGCAGAAGTCAAATCTGCCAGTGAAGCGATTGTGAACTCGAGTATTGAAATCTACCACAGAATGGTGACTGAGCTTTTGCCAACACCAGCCAAATCTCATTACACGTTCAATCTCAGAGACTTGTCCAAAGTCATTCAGGGTATGCTGCAAGTGAGACCGCAAGTGATTTCGACCAAGAACGATGTTGCTCGTTTGTTCTGCCACGAATCTGCCAGAATCTTTTACGATCGTCTGATTGATGACACTGACCGTCAGTACTTTAACAGGCTGCTGTCAGAGCTGGTTGAAAAGAACTTTGGCTGCCAGATCACTGCAGAGCAACTGACTCAGACGCCAATCATGTTCTGTGACTTTTCAAAGCGTGGTGTGCCACAGGAAGACAGAATCTATCTGGAAATGTCTGACATGAAAGTCATGAACACACTCCTAGAAGAGTACTTGGAAGAATACAATGTCACGATGAACCAGGAAGCCAGATTGATCTTCTTCATGGATGCCAAGCAGCACATTACACGCATCTCTAGAATCATCAGACAGCCACGAGGCAATGCATTGCTTGTGGGTGTGGGTGGTACAGGCAAACAGTCTCTGACGCGACTGGCTTGTCACATTTCTGACTACAGGTGCATTCAAGTGGAGCTCACGAGAACGTACGGTCTCGAAGAGTGGAGAGAAGATCTCAAGAAACTGTACAGACTCGCTGGCTTGGAGGGCAAGAACACAGTCTTTTTGATCTCTGACACCCAAATCAAGTCTGAAGTCTTTTTGGAGGACATCAACTCGATCCTGAACTCTGGTGAAGTGCCAAACTTGTTTGAATTTGACGAAAGAGAAAAGATCTTGGGTGATTTGAGATCTGTTGCTCGTGAAAAGGGCCTGAGTGAAGACAGAGACTCTGTCTATCAGTTGTTCATCAACCGTGTGCGTGATAACTTGCACATCGTCTTTGGAACATCTCCAGTTGGTGACACGTTTAGAAACAGATGCAGAATGTTCCCTAGTCTTGTCAACTGCTGTACCATCGTCTGGTTTGATGAATGGCCACGTGAAGCACTGTTGTCAGTGTCGAGACGCTTTTTGGAGTTTGTTGACCTTGGATCTGATGAACTGCGTGAAAAGATCTCTGAAATGTGTGTAGAGATCCATGTGTCTGTTGGACAGTTGGCCAAAAAGTTCTATCAGGAACTGCGCAGACGCTACTACACCACACCAACTTCTTATCTTGAACTCATCAACTCTTACGTGTCCATGTTGTCTGAAAAGCGCAAGGAACTGGGAGTTGCCAGAGACAGACTCAAGAACGGTCTCTCCAAATTGCAAGAGACCAACGAACTTGTGGCAAACATGCAGATCGAACTGCAGATGCTTGGTCCAGAGTTGAAGCAAAAGGCACAAGACACTGAAGAGCTGATGATCAAGATTGCCAAAGACCAAGAAACAGCAGATGGTGTCCGAAAAGTGGTTGCTGAAGAAGAAGCCATGGTCAGAGAGACTGCATTGCAGACTGAAGCCATTGCATCTGATGCTCAAAAGGATTTGGATGAAGCCTTGCCTGCGTTGGAGTCTGCTTTCAAAGCACTCGATGCACTGGACAAAAAAGACATTTCAGAACTCAAAGTGTTTGCAAAGCCACCGGAAGCTGTTGCGATGGTGTTGGAAGCCATTTGCATCTTGTTCAAAGTCAAGCCAGATTGGGACTCTTCCAAAAAGCTACTGGGTGATCCACAGTTCATGAAGAAGCTACAAGAGTATGACAAGGACAACATTCCAGAAGCCATCACAAAGAAGCTGCGCAAGTACATTGAGACACCTGGTTTCACTCCAGAAGCCATTGAAAAAGTCTCAAAAGCCTGCAAGAGTCTTGTGATGTGGGTCATTGCCATGGAGTTGTACTCTCGTGTGTTTAAGCAAGTGGCTCCAAAGCGAAAGCGTCTAGAAGAAGCACAAGCATCGCTGCAAGAGACACAAGCCAAACTGGCAGAAAAGGCAGCAGCTTTGCAAGAAGTCGAAGCACAACTGGACAAACTCAAAGCCACGTATGAAAACTCTGTTGCTTCCAAGAAGCTGCTGGTAGAAAAGATGGACGAGACACAGCGTAGACTTGCTCGTGCCAGCAAACTTACGACTGCGTTGGCAGATGAACAAATTAGATGGACAGAGTCTGTTCAAAAGTTGAACTCACAGATCGAGAGTCTGATCGGAAACATCTTCTTGTCGTCTGCTTGTGTTGCCTACTTTGGTGCCTTTACCTCTGCTTACAGACACGAACTCGTCCAAGGATGGATCCAAAAGTGCAAAGAAATGGAAATCCCAGTCTCTGAGACATTTACACTCGTTGAATCACTTGCTGAGCCAGCGACTGTGAGAGATTGGAACATTCAAGGCTTGCCAGCAGACAATCTCTCGACAGAGAACGGTATTCTTGTCACACGTGGTAGAAGATGGCCTCTGATGATTGATCCACAGGGACAAGCAAACAGATGGATTAGAAACATGGAAGGAAACAACTTGAAAGTCATCAAGCTGTCTGAACCCAAGTTCTTGAGATCTCTTGAAAATGCTGTGCGTACTGGACAGTCTGTGCTGATGGAAGATGTGGGTGAGACATTGGACCCAGCACTGGAGCCATTGTTGTTGAAACAAACGATTAGACAATCTGGCAGACTGATGATGAAGTTGGGTGACTCCTTGGTAGAGTACGATCGCAATTTCAAACTCTTCATCACCACCAAACTGCAGAATCCACACTATCTGCCTGAAGTCTGCATCAAAGTCACGATCATCAACTTTACAGTCACGAAACAAGGTCTGGAAGGTCAGTTGCTGGCTGATGTCGTGAAACTAGAAAAGCCAGAGCTGGAGCAGCAGAGAAACTCGTTGATTGTGAATATTGCCAACGATAAGAAGCAACTCAAGGACATTGAAGATAAGATTTTGAAGCTCCTGTTCAACTCTCAAGGCAACATTCTAGACGATGAAGAGTTGATTGATACTCTCAACCAATCCAAAGTCACGTCTGCTGCCATCAACGTGAGATTGAAGGAAGCCGAAGAGACAGAGATCCAGATCAACAATGCTCGTGAAAAGTACCGACCAGTTGCACTCCGTGGTTCTGTCTTGTACTTTGTGATTGCTGATTTGGCAGAGATTGATCCTATGTACCAATTCAGTCTCAAGTACTTCAAGAACCTCTTCAACAACACGATCCAAGAGTCTCCCAAATCCGACAATCTGGATGAACGCATTGCTGTCTTGTGCAAGAACACTACGTTCGACACGTTTGCCAATGTCTCTCGTGGCTTGTTTGAAGCACACAAACTCATCTTTTCTTTCATGATCTGCATCGAAACCATGCGAGAACGCAACAAGATCGAGACTCTAACCTGGAACTTTTTCCTTCGTGGCAGTGGCACCATTCGCAACAATCTGCCAGAGAAGCCAAACGCCAGATGGTTGAGTGCCAATATGTGGACGAGCATCTGTGACTTGGCTTTGACGATTCCACAGTTTGGATACATTATCGATCACATTTCGACTTATCCTGGACACTGGGAGTCTCTCATCAACGCGGACAGTCCACTGGGCACACCCGTTCCTGGTGATACCACTGGCTCACTCACACTCTTTGAGCGACTGTTGCTGATCAAAGTCTTGCGAGAAGAGAAGCTCGTGGCTTCGACGATTGAGTTTATCACGCTCGAATTGGGATCTGAATTTGTTGTATTGCCACCACTTGATCTTGGCAAAGCATTCAAGGATACCTCTGCTACTTCACCATTGATCTTTATCCTCTCCACTGGATCAGATCCAGTCAGTTCTCTGATGAAGTTTGCTGGTTCAGCCAAGATTGGCATGCAGGACAAGCTACAAATGATCTCTTTGGGCCAAGGACAAGGACCGATTGCTGAAGAGATGATCAAGAAAGCGGTCACGTCTGGCGATTGGGTATTTTTGCAAAACTGCCACTTGGCTGCTTCTTGGATGCCAAAACTAGAGTCCATCATCAAAGAGTTTGCCAACACAGAAGCAGACATCAACCCTACCTTTAGACTGATTCTGTCTTCAATGCCATCTCGTGTCTTCCCTACTTCAGTTTTGCAAGACGGTGTCAAAGTCACAAATGAGCCACCAAAGGGACTGCGTGCCAATCTGGCAAGAAGCTTTGCTGATGTCTCGCGTGACCTCTTTGACGATCATCCACCACAAGGCGTCAAGTTCAAGAAGCTCCTGTTTGGTATCTGCTTCTTCAATGCCATCATCCACGAAAGGAAAAAGTTTGGACCTCTTGGATGGAACATTTCATACGACTTTAGCAACTCTGATCTCGAAGTCTCGATTACCATTCTCAAGAACATGCTCGTCGAGTACAAGAACATTCCATGGGATGCATTGACGTATCTGACTGGTGAAATCACTTTTGGTGGCAGAGTCACAGATGAGTGGGACAGACGCACACTCAGATCCATTCTTGCTAGATTCTATACACCTCAGATCCTTGATGATGCGTATCAGTTCTCTGCATCCGGTTTGTACCATGCACCTACAGATGGAGATTTGAACTCGTTTAGAGGGTACATTGATAGTCTGCCCTTGAACGAAGAGCCATCCGTGTTTGGTATGCATGAAAATGCCAACATCAGCTACCAACTGCAAGAAACAAGGAGATTGGTGAGAACTGTTTTGGATGTTCAGCCTAGATTGTCTTCTGGTGGTGCTGGACGCACGAATGAGGAGATTGTGACTGACTTGGCACAGTCGATTCTTGAAAAGTGGCCTCCATTGCTCCACATTGAAGTGCCATCAGATCGACCAAAGTCAGCAAGTGAAAAGGATCGCAATCCAGTCTTGGAGAATCTGTTCAAGAGAGACGACAGTGGCAGAATGCTCAACTCTCTGTCTGTTGTGCTGTTGCAAGAAGTGGCCAGATTCAACAGACTCAACACTGTAGTCAAGACATCACTCGAGAACATTACAAAAGCAGTCAAGGGATTCATTGTCATGAGCTCAGAACTGGAATTAGTGTTCAAGAGCTTGTTGAACAATGAGGTATTGCATCTGACAACAGGTTCCTTCAGCGTGGGCACACTATGCTTATCCATCTCTCAAGACACTTGGCTCATGGGTCAAGGATTTCCTGCTGAGAATCGAGATGGTCACAAAATGGGCGAATGAGGGACAACCAGCATCCTTCTGGCTGCCTGGATTCTTCTTCCCACAAGGTATTCATTTTGAAATCAGGTTTCTTGACTGGTGTGTTGCAGAACCACGCGCGCAGATCCAATATTCCCATTGACACGCTGATGTTCCACTACAAAGTCAGAGACATTCATGCAGATGATCCACGTGTGCTCAGTCAAGAGTATCAAGACGAAGGCGTTCTTGTATCTGGCTTGTTCATGGAAGGTGCCAGATGGGACATGGACCGTAAATTGGTGCAGGACTCGTTCCCGATGGAAATGTTTTCGGTATCTTGTTTGATGATAGACCATGCCGCTGATTCAGTTTATTCCTACACAAACCATCTCAAACAAGGACAAGTACTATGCTTGTCCGTTGTACAAGACAGCAGCGCGCGCAGGAACACTCTCGACGACTGGACACTCTACCAATTTCGTTGTGACGATTCTGCTGCCATCAGATAGACCTGCAGACTACTGGATTGCCAAGGGTGTTGCTTTACTGGTACTTTTTGTGATAATAGTGTCAACTAACTGAATAATTCCAACCAGAAGGTGCAGTGTCAAACAAGTCAGCGATAAAGTCCATTTCCTGTCGTGTTTCTTTTGGTTGCTCTGCAGATGTCGGTCTCTTTGACTTGTACTGTTTCACTGGCTTGACCACATCCACTGGATCTGGCTTCACAATCACAAGCGTCACGACGTCCTGAGTCTTTTTGGTTTTTCTGAAGCTCTTGACCGTCTTGACTGTCAATGCACCATAAGACTTTTCATCAAAGTCATATGACAGTGATCCTTCTGTCCTTGGCCTCCTCTCAATCTTTGGTGCATGTTTGTACACTTGCCACTTTCTCAGTCTCTCGACTTCAATGGTTTTCTTGGGTTGATGACATTCTGGAAGTTGCAATGTAATACTCGCAATTTCAGAGGGTGCCGCTGTGCTTGGCTTGCGTTTGACTTCCTGTGAGATGATATTTGCAATCACATGTGGAATCTTGGGTTGTGGCAGACGTAAATCCAACTGCTGTGTCTGAACAGAGAGCTTTTGCTCTCTGTTGAGCTCGGGCAGGGAAATGTCTTCTATCGGTTGCTTGATGGTGCTATCCAAGTGATTCGGCAGTGGATCTCTGTTGTTGGTGTAGACTTTGTGTTCTTGCATGATCAGCGGTGTCACTGGCTAGGATCAAGTAAGGTACCTCTTGCTGTCTGTGCTCTGGGATCTGTTTCTTCTTGGTTTGTTTGGGTTCAATGTGTGGCAGATATCTGAGACAGTCCAGTGACTCTTTGACATCCATCTTGACATCTGTACATACTTGCATTGGCACAGGTGCGCTTGCTTTCTTCAATACATGATATGTGGTTGTCTTTGGTCTGGTTTCTGTGGGTTGCAAAGTGTCAAATGCTGGAAAGACTTGCATCTTGAGTGGTGTTGTCTGTGGACGCTCTTCCAAACGGAATTTCTGTGTAGTTTTCTGTGGTTTCTCTTGCTCTTCAATGTAGATGGAGTGGTTTTTGACAGGTGTCTCTGGAAGGATCACTGGCACTTTCCACTTGAGTGGGCAGTATGGCTGCTCATGGTACAGGATCGCATCTGCCTCTATGGTTTCAATGTTGATGGTCATGGGTCGTTGCTTGCGTTCGGCAGACAATACTTTGGCAGCCTTTTTGGCCAACCGACGCGCTTCGGCGTTGAGCGATCTTTCAGGTGCTTCCAGGTCTACGACTACTTTTTTGAAAGGTTTTGGAGTGTCTGGTTTGGTGACTATCGGCTGTGAATATGGCTCAGTCCACGACTTTGGTTTGGGTTCCAGTTTCGGCGGGTCTGAGAGTGGTGCCGTCCAGGAATGCGCATGCTGCACCTGTCTATCTTCAAATGCCGAAGCTTCCAATCTCACTTTGGGAGTGTAAACCTCTGACACTCGCTCCTTCTTCCTTATCTTTGCCTCATCTGAGCCAAACAAAGCATTAAACGATTGGCTGTGTAGCTCTGTTTGTGACCTTGTAAAGACAATGTTGATTTCATTGCCATCGTCCTTGACGAGCGTGGTTGACTCTCGTGTTGTTGACTGCATCAAAGAACTCTTGGACCTCCTAGAATATATTCTGCCAAGAATATTATTCTGAGATGCAAGAGAGTCAAAATCATGGATGACACAGATTCACAAGATTCACACAATCGTCCCTAGATCTAGCCCACCTACACAAAATGATGACTTTTCCCTATTTCTTGTGATTGATTTCATTGTTTGCATTGTTCGCGACATGCCCATCTCAGAACGCAGCCCAAGGGAGCAATCACTCCATCTGCCAAGCTACATGAACAAAAACACTCTCTCTAGAGCTTCATGGAAGATACCCGTCACGATAGAAATCGAAGAAACAAAATCATTTGCCAAGATATTCGAGCCACAAGTCCACCCAAGGACACCAAAAGAGCAAGAAGAACAGAAACTGTACTATAGACTTCCACAGACAGAGTTTAGAGCACTAGAGTTTGTGGAACGACCACCGTTACTTCCCAAATTGCATCTACGTCCACACAAGGAAGAAATCATTGCCAAACTCTTGGGAAAGCCATTTATTGACTTGCATTGCAATGTGCTGACCATTGACACTCAAAAGCCAGTCATTCGAAAACATCACGTTGAAAAGGAGCAACAAACGTCATTGCCAACAATCACTGTCGCATCTACAATAGATTACGAGACAGATATATTGGACAAACCCATTTCCATTACTCTCGGAACCACAGTCCATCGACACAAGGAGAAATCGAGCTTTGAGAAACTGCCAGAGATCGAAATCAAAGAAGGAGAGCTTGCGATTGACATGGACAAGGCACCACCACAACCCATCAAGCCAAGCATCGTTTACACGGAGCCAGTGTACACGAGCAGCGTGTCTTACTGTAACAGGGTCTCAGAGATTGAGAAAGAGAGATTACTCAAATCCACACTCAAACTCAAGTCACTGGTGGTGGAAAAGATCCAAGAACAGCCAAAAAAGGAAAAGAAGATCAAGCCAGTGAGATTGAGAAAGCCAGTGAGAAGACCCATTCCACCCATTCAACTACAGAAAGTATATCATCCAATGACGATCTGGCATGCACCTAAGCAAGTCCCACAGACACCAGACATTGAAGTGCAGTATTTGAAGGAAGAGACAGAGACAAAGTCTATCCCAGAGCACTTTAAGCCACTCTTGAAAGCCATCTTTAGAGTCTTGGAGTCCATTACAAAAATCCAACGCAAGTGGAGACAAATCTACAGAGCAAGACAGTCCAAACACACTCTATCAGCTGCAGTCATGATCCAGAGATACTTTAGACTCTCTAGGATCAGAAATGCATATTTGGATTTGAGAAACGCACAGGAGCACTTTGATGCCCAGATGCAGCACAAACTCATGGACAGAATCAGGAGAATGGATCAATATTACATCAAGAGTAGGATATTCAATGATGTGATGAAGATTGAGAATCCAATTGCCAAACAAGCACCAAAGAGAGCATTGAACAGGGATGCAATGTACATGACCAAAGCAAGAAGAACACTGTGGGTGTCGTTTGAAAGGATTGCGAGTTTGTATCTGAACGCGTTCCAGATCGACCCAGAGCTCATCAAGGAATGGACCAACAGTGAAAAGGACTCAGTCATCAAGCATTATGCTCGGTTGCTCTTGGAGGAGATGACGTTATCAAAGAAGCACCAGATGAACGAAAAGGAACGCACATTACTCAAGCTGACTGCAGCTGCATTGAAATCACCCATGGCGTATCCAGAGGATGTGATTTTCATGATGAAGCGACTCAGACCAGACACACACTCTTATTAAATTCGACAATCGCGTCACGTCACTTTGCGATGGAGGAACCCAAGATGCCGCAGTTTTGCAGCTACTTTTTCAGAGCTGGCATACCAAATGTTGGGCTGGAGAGTATCAAAGTCGAACTCCCGCCGATAGAGTGTCTCTCGACTTCAGATATGTACAACGCGCCAGAACGCAGGCAACTAGACCAGGAGTCAGGTAAAGAGACTCAAACAAGTGAAAGTTGTACAACTGCATCCACTGCAATACCATTTTCAGCCGCATGTCTTGTATCGCTATCCAAAAGAGGACACAAACGTGGCATTTCCGCAACACTGCCCCTTGGTCTCTAGATTGACGCTAGTTTTGCTTTCCTAACGATGTCAAGTTTATCTCTTCAGACACTACACCTCCAGCAAAGTGCCACTCGTTTGTATTGAAATTGATCCAAGATTGTGACGAGTGAAAGCGGCAGCAAAATGTATGGCGTGGCTATGGTCATTTACGTCAAACCCAACCCAGACCAACAAAAGCAGATGGAGCAATGGATTGAAGCCTGGCGATCAGAACACATGGATGATTCTCACTTGCTCATGATCCAAGAGATCCAAACAAAGATGGCCATGGAAAAGGAACAACTTCTGAAACTCAAATCTGGACAGATCCACTTGGATGAAGAGGAAATGAAGGAACAGATGGACTTGATCCATGAAAACATCCATTTGTACGAAGAGATGATGTCTCCATTGCAGCCATTCACGTTTACGTCAGAGAATCTGTACGTTGGCACAGCTATTGGTGTGTTGAGTCAGTTTCCGTTCTATGACTTTTTCAAAGACTGGCTGTGCAAGTTACACAATCAAATGGAGACAGAAATCCAAACTGGAGTCATTTCAACGATTGTAGAGCGATGTGCCATCAATCTGGTGTCTGAGATACCCATGCCACCGCCTGGAAGACTCGAAATCGCAGTGCATCTTGGCGCAAGCAACTTTTACGTCCACAGACCACCAGTGAACGCTATCTCATCCATCAAGAACTTTAGCTACTATCCACTGTTTCGTTGCATGTCTGTGCCAAATATCCTCACACTGTTTGAACTCTTGATCTCTGAACAAAAAGTCATCCTCATCTCCTCCCATCTGTCGATGTTGAATCTGGTGTCTGAAACCATTTGCTCTTGGCTGTATCCTTTCTACTGGCACCACATTCTCATTCCTGTCTTGCCAGCGAGATTGATCAACTATCTCCAAGCGCCAGTGCCTTACATCATTGGCATCAAACGCAACCACTACAACAAGTCTATATTGAATGAAATGCGACCACCAGATGCAGCCATTGTAGATATTGACAACAACTCGATTGATTATGACCCCAAACTCGTGGCTCAGATGCCACAGCGTGAAAAGAAGAAGCTCTTGGTGAGATTGGAGCGGTATGCTGGATCGCTGTTCCATGGCATCTCACCACGCTCTTCTTTGCAACAACCCAAACTCCAACAGCAATCAATGTTGCCTGGTGTGCCAAATACCCTCCAAACTGCATTCATAGATGGCAAGTACCACTACAGAACTTGTGAGAGCATACAATATCAACGCAAGATCCAAGATATTCCCAAATCGTACTATCTCAGATACCAGAATCTGTTTCTGCAGCAAAAGTCAGGGATGGTCAGAAAAGAGCCTGTGCGTGATAGAAGCATCGATGCACCATCACAAAACTCTATTGAATCCAGCAAGAGATATTCCACAATGGAACATTCATCTCCAAGAGACTCGGAGCAGCATTCACTCTCAGTCGTTGTCTCAACCGACAATCTGGATCAAAAGCTACAAATCTCGATTGAAGACTCTCCAGTCTCTGGCTCGACTAATCTGGAATCCGCCTCATCCAAAAAGACAACATCACCAGTCAAGAACTGGTGGACATCCCTAGTGACTCCAAAGCAACAAAAGTTTCCAGTCGATCAAGTCCAATCCACCAATCTGTCAAGAAATGACATTCATGCGTCGTTCCAGAACATTAACAAGGAAGCCAAGACACCCTCCTTCTTTGAGAGACTGATTGGTGATTACGATGCAGCCATGGAATTGCGTGAATCCATTGGAGAGGAGCCATGCATCAAGAGAGAAGGACACTATCTGTACGAACTGATTCCATTCACTTCAAAAGAGACAGACATCGAACAAGAATCAGCCGCCAATCCAGATGAAGATCTTGTTGACAGATTTGGATCAGATACAGATGATTCAGATGATTTCTCTAGATCTGAAGTCAGCACACTGCAGGATTTTGCAATGAGACCGACTTCCAGGCCACCATCGAGAAGAATTGCGAGTTTAGACCCTAAAAGACGCCTTACTGGTCAAAACACACCCATGGGCAGAGTTGGAACTGCCAAGAGATCACATCTAGAGAAATGCAAGCTGTGCAAGCAGTCTCTGGAAAAGGAACCACAGCGGATCCTGATGTGTTCAGGATGCCACATGCAAATCCACTTGGGCTGCTTGGATTTGATTGAAAACTGTCCATGCTCAGTCTACTTCCAAGAAGAAAAGATCAGACAAGGCTTTCTAGGACTGTTTGTGTCTCTGCTCAAGAACTACAGGCCATACTTGAAACCACAGGTGATACAGGACAGCGACTCATTTGTGTACAATGCCACTACAGATGTCTTTAGAATGGACCAATATTTACTAGAATTTGACTCTGACACCAAGCCATTCATGAAACAGCTCTTGAACTCTCAAGCGTTTTCTCAGTTTATTCTCGATCGCTTGGACAGCGAAAATGACTATGACGTGTTGTTTTTTGATGAGATGATCAAAGCCAAACTCAACAGGAGCAAGCTGAGATTCAGCAAAGAGGCAACACCATTCCTCAAAGACCAGAGTCACCAAATCACAACCACAATTTCCATGCTGGCACCCAATATGGACAATCTAGACACAAGTTTTTGGGATGATGGTAGATGCGATCCAAACAGAGAAGATGAGAGACTTTTTCAACTGGAATCCATCATTAGAAACTGAGCCACGCAAGATCCAGCCACTGATGACTGAGTCTGATCGATCGATCATGAAATCACACACGTCAGAGTTGGTCCAACGAGCGCGTTTGTCTGCAACAGTATTGAGTCTAAGTGTAGAAGAAGAAGCAGGAAATGTACAACTGGATGCGGTTCAAGGGATTCCAGTACCAAACAAACGAAATGACTGATGAAAAGCGACGGTCTTGAGATTGACAACAGAGAGTTACTGGAACAGAAACTGGAACATGTGACAGAAGAAATTGACAGATACGAACAGCAGCATGTATCTCTGCTATCAGAAGGAGAGATTGAATCTGCATTGTCCATCTTGCACTATCAGAACAGAGTTTTGGCACAAGCAGCAGCAGACCAACTGATTGACAGGTATTGGGTTTAAAAAGAGTCAGGATCAAGATAATGTGCAGCAAGTGCTCTCTCGACTGATCCGAGTGATTACAATCTACGAAGACCAAAAGCAGCGATTGCAATCTGGTGCCACACTGTTGAAAGCGCAAGAGGACTCAAGTCTGGACATGGGAGAGAATATTCCAGAGTATCCATTGCAGCAACGGCCACCATCCAAAATGCGTCAAGACATTTCAAAGTGGATCTCTGAAGCATCGACACAAGACTTGGCATCACGATCGAGTCTGCTGCAATCGATAGATCCGAGTGTGATCATGATGGTGAAGCAATTGGCAGCAGATGAACCACCCAAACGACCACCACCGCCACCACCAAAGCGACACACAAGCCAAAAGGAGGAAATGACACCAAAAGCGCAACATTTTCCTAGAGACAGGGAATCACCTGGAAACACTGTGTCGCCAGAAAGCCAAAAGGAGAGTTTACCTGCCCTTCCCAAGAGTGACTCTGTTGTTTCCAATAGTTAAACAGTTGTATCATGAAAGTCCCAGACTGTGTCTTTTGGATTCTTGGGTGAATTCCTGACATATCTATCATCGTCATGTGGTTTCTCCTTTTTGGTGCAACTTGAGAGCATCGATAACAAAGACAATGCTACAGCTGAAATCGTGAGTGCTGGTGACCAATCTGTGGACAGAATCGACAGACAAATGTGTCCGTTCGAGTAAACATGTGGATGCACTGGAACAGTCCTAAAGACAACTATCGGTGCTTCTAGAGGATACTGTTTTGGAAACTGTACATCCACCAGAAATGATTCATTCTCATAAAGTGTGTCTGGAGCACCGCTGAGTCTGATCTGGCATTGTGTCATCGAGTGTTCCAGTAGTTCAACACCTTGTGGTGGTTTTGACTGCAGTGCTTGTAGTTCCTTGAGAATTCTCTTCGAATAGGGATTTGACATGTCAGACGACGGAAAGATCTTTGACAGTTTTGTGGATGAAAGTGTTTGTGACTGTTGGAACGACATCGTTCAGTGACCTTGTCAACTACATGCTCTTGGAATCCACACAATCGACGCTCAAGAGACTTGGATACACCCAGTTGACCATTCAAGCAGGCAAATCAGACATCAACAACCATTTGGAGCTACTCGGTGTATCTATTTTTGACTATACTATGGATCTAGACAGATACATCCTGGAATCAGATTTGGTCATTTCACACGCAGGTGCTGGCACCATCTTCCAAGTTTTGTATCACAGAAAGAGACTGGTAGCAGTAGTGAATGAGTCATTGATGGACAATCACCAACAGGAACTTGTGCAAGAGATGCAAGATTACTTGACGCCAGCCACAATTGCAGACTTGGATCAAGTGCTCTTGCATCTCAGGGACAAGAAAACACTAGAGAAGCCAGATGGCAAAAAGTTTGCACAGCTCTTTCAACAATGATTCCATTTTTGCTTTCTTCGTTTCTGGCAGTGGATGGATACCGCAAAGGATCCCTGGATCTGTCTGGTTCCATATGTGGCTTTGTCTTGGGAATGGTTGTGTTCTCAAAACCGGTCATTTACGGCATCGTGCTGGCAGTCTTCTATCTGACATCGTCCAAACTGACAAAGATGGGCAAAGACAGAAAGCGCAAGGTCGAAAAAGACTATGACAAGAACAGCAGGCGAACTTGGATCAATGTCATGGCAAATGGATTCACTGGCATGATCTGGGCACTGCTCTATAGTAGATATCCATCCCTGAGTCTTGGTGGCTATTGTGGTCACTTTGCATGCTGCATGGGAGACACTTGGTCATCTGAGATTGGAGTGTTGTCCAAATCTGACCCATTTCTGATCACTAGTCTCAAAAGAGTGCCACCAGGTTCATGGATTGATACCAGGTACCAATGGAGGCCTGTCCGTGCTTGGATTGCTGGCATCTTTGGGTGCTGGACTGTTGATGGGATTGAGCACATTATTGGTCCATCTATGGATTCCACATGAAAGACCCTGGTTGCTGTTCCTGATCTGTGTTTTATCAGCGTTCGTTGGGAGTCTTTTGGATTCGCTGCTGGGTGCAACGCTCCAAATCTCACGCTTGGAAGACAACAGCATCTCTGACAAAGGAGAGTATATCAGTGGACGAGATATCCTAGACAATCACCAAGTGAATTTTGCCTCAAGCTTGGTGATATCACTCTTTGCTTCGCTTTCGTACACCCAGTAAATGTCGACATTTCAAGATCTACAGAGGAAACTCAGTGAATCAAACCAGACGATAGAATTACAAAGGATACGTCTGGCTCAAGTACCTCTATTGACAGTAGAAGGATTCTGAAATCGAGACTTTGAAGCAAAAGAGTTTTGAACCCTGGAACAGAGATATTGAAAACGTTTATCATCTAAACACAGCAACCAGAGAACACAATGTTGTCGAGTTTATTGATGTTTTTTGAACGCGGAAAGGCCGATCAACAGTGGATAGAAACCACACAACGATGGGCTCAAGGAGAACGAGAGAAGCATCTGGTGGACCTGGTCGTGAGCTTCTCTCGCGAGTGGCAACGTCGGACGACTGATCTCGAGCAGTTGCAAGCAAAGCATCAGCAACTGACAGAGGAAGCAATGATTCTCAAAGCAGAGAACGCACTCACAACACGAACAGTGGAAGATGCTGTCAAGTCTTGGGAATCAGTTGTGCGGCAAAAGGAAGCCAAGATCAAGGAACTAGAACAGGAATTGGATCAAAAGACAAGACTTGCGGAGCATAATGAAAAGAGACTCCAAAGTCTCATGCAGGAACACACTCAAGCAGTCAGACAAGCTGGACAGTTGAACACCCAGCGAATGGCAGAAGAAATGCAGTCGATCAATGCTGCCCGTAATGAGCTCAGACAGCACAGTGCACAACTCGTGGCTGAGAACAAGGCGTTGAGAATCAATCTTGATACTGTACAGCGTAATTTCGCCATCAAAGATCAGCAAATCAACAGTCTCACACAGCAGCTGGTACAAGCACAGCAAACCGTTCAGTGGCTGCAAGCAGGAGCACCTGCAAAATCACCTGTTCAAGAACCTCAAATGAGTCAGAGAGCCCATCAATTGATTGCATCCACACTCGTCAATTACCAAAACGAAAACACGCAGTTCAAGTTGAAGGTGGCTGAAGACAAGAAAGAACTTGAGAGACTGACGAATCTCGTTACAACCCTACAACAACAGAACACAAGACTCGAACAAGAACTCACATCAGCACAAAGCCATCAAAAGAAGCTAGAACAGAATCTACAATCCAGTGAAGAGCAGCGTCTGCAGCTGGAGCAATCTTTGTTAGCAAGTGAGAACAGCAGAAAACAGCTTGAGTCTAGCTCGTCAGACAATCAAAAACGCACTGAACAGTCCAAGAAACTCAAGAGATCCTTGTTGCCTAGTGAAGCTATTGATCTCGAAGAAGACAACAGTGGGGCTTCTGTTCAACTGCAAGAGTGTATGACATGCTCTGTTTACCGTCAAGTGTTGGCTCAAAAAGAGATTGAGATTGAGCAACTGAGACAGCGTGTGCAGCTGAATCTGCAAACACCAGGACAAGAAAACTCTGGAGTACAAACGACGATTGCCTTGATCCAGGCAGAAAACGACAGATTGAATGCACTTGTCAAACTCTCTGAATCCAGAATCTCTCAGTTGACAAGGTTGTGCAACGAGCAACTACAGACACAGGAACTGTTGACAAAAGAGAAAGCCAAGAATGCACTCTTGACAGCACACCAAAAGGAGCAAGAGATTCTTGCTTTGGAGATCAAGAAAGCATCCGAGCGCAGAATGGATCCATCACAGATCGAGCAATTAGAGCTCATTCTTGATATCAGCTTGCAGCAGCTCTCTGCAAAGCAACAGATCGCCACTGTCTTCAAGACACTCCAACAAAGAATGTCTGAACTCAAGGAACTGCAAGACCGACAACGCACACGCCAGACACAAACAACGTCCCAACAGCGCCAGATTGACAAACTGCAGCAAGATCTGAAAGAGTACAAACAGGAGCTGACACAAACGAGGCAGAAACTGCGTCAATCGAACAAGGAAGTCAAGAAACTGACTGTGGCTGCAGAAGATGACTATCTGTCACTGACCATCAGTCTCAACGAAGCACATCATTTGATGAAACAACAGCTGGAAGAAATCGAACTTTTGAAGCAATACCAAGGCAACGTTGAAGAATCCAAGACACTTTTGGAGCACGTTCAGTTGCTTGAAATTGAACTGTCCAAAGAAAAGACAAAACGCAGACAAAAACAAAAGATCCTGGAACGAATGGAAGGAAGAGTCCTGCATCTATCTCTCGAACAAGAAAACAAGCACCGTGAGTTTGCTGCTTTAGGAGCTGCACTGGAAGATTGCAAAGCCACTCTCAAGTCGAAAGAAACACAGTACACGCAGTTGTTGCACAAATTTGAAGCCAAATCAAAGGAAATAGAAGACTTGCAAAAGTCACTCCAGCCTTTGCAATCTGCTTTGGATGCAAAGGAACGTGAGCGATTTGTACTCCAAGTCAAGGTGAATGGACTGGAACAAGAACTGTTGCATGCAAGGGAAGCATTGGATCAGGCATCTGCCAGAACCACTCTATCTGATACCACACACAAACAATCGAATGACTTTTACCGTCGCATTCGTCGAGAGTTGTCTGAAGCCAAGGACAGCCTACAAAAGAAACATGCACAGATCACGGTCTTGACTACAGATCTTGACCAAGCAAATGCCAACCATGCTGAACTGACACAGCGCCATGAAAATATCAAACAACAACTGATCACGCTTTTGGAGAGGATACAGAATGTGACCCACGTCGATCTGGATTTCAATGTAGACAAAGCAGTGGTGGAAGCAGCAGATGCAGTGGAAAGACGACTGAGTGAAAAAGAAAAGAGTGAACAGCGGTTGAAGGCCTTGGAAAGACAAGTGGATGAACACAGACAGAGATCGAGAAGCGGCACACCAGAATCAGAAGTGGATCGTTTGAATGCGTCTAACAAGACGCTCCAGCAGCAAATGCAACGCACACAGCAAGAGTTGGAAGAATACACACGTACAATATTTCACGGTAGAAATGTATTTAGATATGGTCAAAGAAAAGGAAGCGCTATCGCATAAGTATGACTTGCTCAAGAAGCGCTTAATTGACAACGTAGACAAGAACAAGCCAACAAACCAGCAGGCTGAAAAGTCTGGTGACTGTAGGCAACAATAGCTAGTCCAGAGAGCACTGTACACCGACAGCATTACAGTATCTTGGCTTCTCAAAGAGACTGGATCGCATCTATCTTAAACACACAAACCACTTGCGATGTCATCGTATTCAGTGGCAACCTGCTCCTGAGTGTGTCTTGTCTGAGAGTCGAAAACTCTTGGATCAGTCTCATGTTTTCTGTCCTGTATCTTTCTTGCTCTAGATTCGTTTCTTCAGCATGTGCTTGTTCCAACTGTTCCATCTCCAATTCACAGTCTTTGATGATCTTTTCTTTTTCCATCGCAATCTTGCGCTTGTACTCTTCATCTCTTTTGAACTGATCCAACTCTTTGCCTCTGAGTTTTGCTAATCTGTCTTCCATGGCTTCTCTTCTCTTCATTCTCTGATTCTCAAGCATCTCGTAGCTTCTGATCATCATATCATTGATTCTCTTTGTCTTTTCTTGAAGCAACAAAATACGCTCAGAACGCGTTCGGACAGCATTGTGATACAACTGCGTGGCTTCATAGAGGGATACTTTGACACCATCAATGACTTCCCCAGCATTACTCTGCAAATCCTGCTCTGTCAATCCACATCGCTTGAGTTGCATTTGCAGTTTGTTGATTTTGGATTTCAGTCGTTCGTTCTGGTCCTTGACGTATCTGTTGGCACTGACTGTCTCCACCACCAAGACTTGCTGCTTGTCCACAAACGATTCCATATCTACTTCCTGATCCTCCTGTGCTTCAACCGTAGATTCCTACCATCAGTTGTAGTACAGAAGCGTTGAGAAAGGCAATGGCAATATAATTCGACAGCTTTGTTCGTGTCGCTCGCCTGATTCTGGCAATCGTCCGCTCCATGGCATTCTCCAACCCCTGTGTTCTCCCAAGAATGATTTCAGTCAAGATGTCAATGTATTCCTTTGCATCGTATTCCAAACAGCACTTGAGTTCTTGCATCGTGTCCAAAATATCCTTTCTCAAGAGCTGGAATGACTTTGTGAGATGCTTGATGTCCTTGACAGCGATATCATCCGTCTGTGAAGCTCTGTCGGTGAGAAAGACAGAGATGGTGGTTGTTTCCTTATCGAGTTCCATGCAAAGTTTATGAAAAGATGACAAAAAGTATCGTCTCTCGGACACCAAGCTGAACGATGCCTAGATCTTTGAGCTTGCGGTCGTTGAGTTTCTTCAAATGCACTGGGAGAATGGATTGCTGTGAAAAGACTTGGCTGATATGGCCTAATACGTCTTCACTGAGACCTGCATGTCTGAGTGCTTCATAAAATTCATCCAAAGTCGCGAATTTGCCCTAAGATGAATCAAGGTACTGACTTTGGAAGTGTATCTGCACGCATGGTGCTGAGATTAGAGAGATCTGTCTCAGACTCTGGATCAGTTTGGAACTGTGAGTAGTGCGGTGCATTTTCTGCTAGTTTTGTAGAAGATGCGTATTCTGAGAATGCAGGTCTTGACATTGACTCATAATCTGACACGTTGCCTCTAAAGACTGCCATTTCATCCTCTTGTCCCAGTGTCACGATCGTCGTTCGTTTGTCTTGCTTTGGTGTTCTGCGTCTGATCATGAAGACAGCAAATATGGCAATGGCTAAAACAAAGGCGGCACCAGCAACGATGCCAACAATTGCTCCAACAGACAAACCTGGACTGGAACTTTCAACACTCGACTGTGGCGTTGGAGTGGCGGTTTGTGTTGGTGCGGCACAAACAGACAATCCACAAACAGCAGGAACAGTCACATTCACACAAAAACTACCACCAACAACACACTTGGTCGGTTTAAAGTTCCACGCTGTCTGCAATCCATCAAACTTGTTGCCTCCCAGATTGAGATCCAACAATCTGTCCATTCTCGAAATCACATCCAATTTCCCAGTCAACTGATTGTTGGCAAGGTTTCTATCGTCAAACAGAATACAACAATGACAATCTGCCTAAATTAGCGAAATTGGATGGCAGTTCTCCAGTGAGTTGGTTGTTTGAGAGGTCTAGTGTAATCAGATTCTGTAGTCCGCCAATATCCGAAGGAATAGAGCCTTTGAGTTGTGAGCCAGAGATCACTATTGACTCGAGTGATGTCAGTTGGCTGATTTCTTTTGGAAACACTGATGCATTGAAACCGGCAATGTTGCTACAATCAAAACATGTACATTCCTGTTGCTCGTCTCGGTGGTGTTCCCGGTGGTGTGCAAGTGACCAGTGGATGCTGACAACAGCCTGGGTTCTCAATCGGTGGTTTGAGCTGGAATGCATCGCTGATGGCAACCAATGCCGGGCAATCGGGACTGGGTGGCGGCGGGTTTGACATTTGAGGCGAAGTTTGTGATCCGAATTCGGCGATACGACAGTGTCCGCACTGCCAAATTGTAAACGCTAATAACTTTACTGGTCAGTGTTAATGACTCTGAGAATCTTTTCTCTCACTGGCAGCTGCTTGATCAAATGTCTCAGTTTCTTGTCAGTCATGTACGGCAACTGAGATGGCTTGATGTCCTCTTGGAAGAAAATGAGACGCACATGCTCGATCGTCTCTGAATCGAGGCCGTGTCTCGCGAGAGCATAGTAAAAGCTCTCCATTGTTTTGAATTTTGATTTTGTGAACGATTGAAGGGACACTGTGGATGACATGTCATCGTCGTCCTAGTTTCAACAAAGATACAACAATGACAGAATCAGATCGAGCCAGGACTATGTCCTGTTCCACGTGAATGTAGGAATCGTTTGGATAGGCCATGAATGGTAGCATCTCTGTCTTTGGCGGTGATTTCACAATCGTGGGTGTTCTCTTGAGCTTTCTGCGGTACAGCAACAGCCAGAGCCCAAAAACGATGATCGCGACGCATCCAACAGCAATGCCAACGACTGCTCCGACTGACAGTCCAGAGTCTGTTGAGTCAGATGTGCACTTGGACACTTGACACACATCTCGTACTTTGGTGTCGTCTGTGCACACGGTTGACGTGAGTCTGCATTGCTGGAGAGACAGAGAGGGCACTGTGCCAGTGACATTTGTCTTTGACAGGTCCAAAAAGATGAGTGACTTGTAAGCCCCAAGCGCTGATATGTTCCCAACGACATTCTGGCTTGCAAGAGTCAGGGACTGGATTTTAGGGTTGTTGATGGTCTCTACACTGCCCCCAAACTTGCCACTGATTGAGAGAGTCTCTAGTGATGGAAGCTTTGAAAAGTCTGGTAATGTGCCATTCATATTCACCAAATTGATGGATACAATGGCGGACCCTGTGCACGAGACTTCTCCATAGTTGCAGCACTGCTGTGTGAGGTTTGATTGTCCACCGAGTGTTTTGTAGAGGCTTAGAAATTCCTTGCAGTCCGCCATCCCACGCAAAGAATTACGAGAAATCTGAGACTCTTTCATGGATACTAGAGTGGATCCCTGAGAACAGTTGCCATGCTTGAGATCCCACTCAATCACATCACGCATTTCAGTCCATCAATGTCTCTGACACTGTTTTCACCCATGGTTGCAGTAGTTTGACTTGATTCCAAGACAACTTGGAATTCACATTTTTTCTTCGCGCCTGATGGTTGAATTGGATTTTTCAGACCTAGAAGAGCAGTACAAGGTAGACCTGCCTTCTGCTACAGAAGCAGTAGTCATTGTCGACAACTGCCCGATCGTTGACGAATCAAAGCGAGAAAAGTTGTTGACAGTGTTGAACAAGTTGTTCTCAAAATGTGGTCAAATCAAGGAAATGCACATGCCAATGGATGAAAAGTCAAAGGGATACCTGTTTTTGCAGTATGAGACAAAGAAGGAAGCATTGGATTGCATTGCTACTTTCCAGAACCACAGACTGGACAAGAACCATGTGTTTTCGCTTGTGTTGATGGAGCAAGTGCCAGAGTTGCTTGAATTGGGTGAGTATGTCGAGCCAGAGATTGATCCTTACGAAGAGCGTGAATATCTCAGATCTTGGCTGCAAGATGACAAGTGCCGTGATCAATGGGTCATTATCCAGCAAGATATGGTCCAGATCCAGTACAACAACAAGCAGGATGCTCCAGAGAACGTCGAGCAGCGTCAGAACTGGTCTGACATGTACGTCAAGTGGTCTACTCGTGGTACGTTCATGGTGACGTTCCACAGACAAGGTGTGGCACTGTGGGGTGGTTCCAGTTGGAAAAAGATCATCAGATTTGTCCATCCAAACGTGAAACTGATTGATTTCTCTCCAAACGAGAGGTATCTCGTTACTTGGTCTCAAGAGCCTTTCCAGACCCAGTTTGGTCCAAGTCACAATCTCTGTGTGTGGGATGTCCTGTCTGGTGTCTTGTTGCGTTCGTTCGCCATCGAATCTGATCCAAAGACAAAGATCGAGTGGCCATTGTTCAAATGGTCGTTTGACGAAAAGTACTTGGCTCGTGCTCAAAAGGGAGCCATCAGTGTTTATGAAACACCAGGCATGGGACTCATTGACAAGAAATCCATCAAGATTGACCAGTTGCAAGAGTTCCAGTGGTCTCCATCTGACCATCTGATTGCTTACTGGACCCCAGAAGAAGGAAACATTCCAGCCAGAGTCACGGTCATCAAGATTCCAACCCGTGAAATCGTTCGAACCAAGAACTTGTTTGGTGTGCTCTCTGTACCAAATTTGACACTAGTGCAAACTCTTCTGGCAGCAACAAGGCGACTACCTCCTAGTGCGTGTGGACAGAGCCAAGACAAAGAAGCAGATTGCTACTTCGTTTGAAGTATTTAGAATGCGTGAAAAAGACATTCCAGTGGATGTCCTTGAATTAGATCTTTCGTTTGAAATGACCAACCTGTTCTGGGAACCATTTGGCAATAAGTTTATTGTCCTGGCCAACAAGGATCAGAAGCAAATGGGACTCATTTACCAAGTGGAAGTCACACAGCAAGTGCCAGTGAAGCTTTTGAAGCAAATCGAGTTGAAAGGCGTGAACCAGATCCTGTGGTCTCCAAAGGGCAGATTCTGTCTCATGGCTGGCATCCGCTCCTCGACTGGCGAACTTCAGTTCTGGGACACTGAAGACATGACTTTGATGGCCAGCACTGAGCATTACATGTGCACTGATGTCGAATGGGATCCAACCGGTCGCTATGTCCTTTCTTCAGTCTCTTACTGGAGACACCAAAACGACACTGGCTACACGCTCTGGTCGTTCACTGGACAAGAGCTCTTGAAACAGAACATGCCTCAATTCAAGCAGATCTCTTGGCGTCCACGTCCACCAACACTCTTGACACCTGCACAGCAAAAGAAGATCCGCAAGTCATTGAAAGACTATGCCAAGCAGTTTGACAAGGAAGATTTGCTCCACTCTGACAGAAACGCTTACGAAGAGCAAGAAAAGAGGAGAAGCCAATGGAACGAGTACCAAGAGTTGCTCCAAAGATCTGCCAAGCGTTACGCCGAAGCTAAACAAGAGCGTGTCAAGCTTTATGGCTATGACATTGACGCCAAAAAGGAGCAAGTGCAAATCGAAGTGGAGGTTCTCAATTAGTAAATTGGCCATTTGAGAGATTTCTGAATCGCGACGCGCTTTCCATGGCAGAAGTCGAAGCTCCACCAGTACCTGTTGAAGAGCAACCCCCAGTACCTGCACAGGAAGAAGCTCCACCTGTTGCAGAAGAGCAGCCAGCAGCACCAGCTGTTGTTGAGCAGCCACCTGTCGTTGAAAAGAAACCACAACAGTCGTTCTTGTCCGAAGGCACCGAGTTCAGTCTTGCCAAGACCTACCTCCAAAGCAAAGTCGGTGTCAAGTACCCAGTCTCTCTCTACGACCATCTCACACGCGTCGTCCAGCATGTCCTAGAACAACGACCAAACAATGCCGTTGACCAGTTTGAGCAGCTTTCGTATGACATTAAGCGAGCACGTCCACAGCTCATTGTCGAGACTGCAGTCCAAGAGAGCTTTACAAGTCCAGCAAACATCGAACGAGCCAAAACACTCTCCAAGTTCCTGGTGGTAGTTTTGTTAATGGTAGAAGACTGAAGAACAAGCAGAAGGCGAGCAAGGAGACATTCCAGACATTCTCGATCTCAGCAATCTCTGGCAATGGGCCGGTATTAGTTTTGGACAAGAAAACACATTTGTCCTCTTTCTGAGCATCAAGAAGCTTGTTGAAGAAAAGCAGTTGAAGAGTGTGCGTCTTTGGGGCCGCATTCAAGGCTTACACAAGGATTACTTGATTGTGGAGGCAGAACTCAAGGATGGCGTTCAGGACGAAGAAGATGCCATTGTGAACAAGCCACTCCAAAGACCAGACCAAGACGAGAAGAAGAAGAACCTGACACGCGAACTACGCACGGGTGTCAATCGCTACATTTACTACACCTGCAACAAGATTGGTGACAAGTGGCAGCGATTGCCTGACGTAGTTCCAGAATTGCTGCAAGTGTCTCGCAAGATTTACAAGTACTTTACTGGTCACTTGGATCAAAAGATCAACTCTTATCCTCATTTCTGGGGTACTGAGGCAGATTACTTGAGATGCCAGATTGCGCGTATCTCTGCTAGCACTGTGCTCTCTCCTACTGGTTACTACATGCCAGATGGTGAGGATGGTGGTGACGAAGAAGGACCACAAGCGATTATCGTCAATCCAGAGTTTGAAGGTTTTGCCAACGACCAACTAGCCAATATTGCCAACTGGTGCCACCACGTCCAGTACATCTTGCCTCAAGGAAGAGCAGTGTGGGAGAATCCACAAGCGAAACCAGAAGGCGAAGAACAAGAACAGGAAGAAGAAGAGGAAGAAGAACAGCCAGAAATCGAACCAGAACAAGGACCACAACTCTTGACACCCATTGCCAATGACGAAGGTCTATAATTTGATGATAGCACACGGAACTCTCCCATCTTGGAGTGCCAAGTTGTGCTCACTCTTGTCACCTGCCAAGTTCTCTCCTGTGGTGTTGAGATCCAACCGATGGCCAGGAGCATACACTGTAGCTTACAATGACAAGTTTGCCAACATTTATGTTGGAGATGGACTCAAGGACATTCCATCTGGCCATCATGTGGCACCAAAGCTACCAGAGATCCAAAAGGAGTATGTACAGCCAGAAGGACAAGAATTGTTGCAAGAACAGTTGGATCCAACAGTCGAACAAGAAAAGCAGTACGAAGAAGAGAAAGCAAAAGAGAACAAGGAAGAAGACGGCGAAGAGGCCGAGGAAGAAGAAGAAAGTTAAACGGGTTTCCAGTTTATCGCGATCGTTTGTCCGGAAGACGCTCCGTGTTCTCTCCCTGACGTTCTTCTAGTTGGTGATAATGCACCACCCACTCCTTTTTGACGGTCTGCCATGTTGAAGGATCAAAGAAGATAAAGATGCCTCTCTCAGATGTCGGTGTTTTGACAGTTTCTTGCTGAGGGTCTTTACAGAGCCAGAGCTTGAAATCTTTGTGGTATCTCCACTGCCGTTGATACAACTCCTGTGCACTCGCCTCCTGTAGAACATCACGCGGCATTGAGTAAAAGATGTAAAACAGTGTCTCATCTGAACACTGGGACAATCGAGTGAGTGTTGGTTTCAGATGGTGTAGCGTGTAAGAGCTAGGGAGTTTGAAACTAGGTTCGTGTCCTCTCATGAGCATCAATACCAAGTGTTGGATTGTCTGTAAACGGCGTCATAAACTGTGAATAGATGGGATCTGACGAGTTAAGATTCAAATTTAACAACGACAGATCCGTTCCGAGACTCAACACAGACAAGTCCTCGTTCTTCATTTGAATGATATCGATCAATCCCATGAGTGTGTGTTTGTCTGCCTTTTCTGTCTTGCCCAGCAAGTTGTTCAGGAGTATTTCCTGCCTTGTCTTGTTCAGAGAGGGAAACTCTTGCTGAGAATTGAGACTAGGAAATTCTGGTTTGGGACTGTTTTGTTTTGCGACTGCAGAGAACGACTGCATTTTGAAGGAAAGCACTGAAAACGCACTTTTCAAGATGGATCAACTGCAGTTTGATTTTCTGGCATCTAAAAAGGTACTGGCAGACAAGACAAAGGAATTCAAGCAGTCTAGTGGATGGCAAGAGATGAAACCATTAGTGAGATTGTATCAGCAAGAAATCGACAGTCTGACAAAGTACATCAAGCAAGTCCAGGACACTCTGCTGGACACTTTGAAGAGAGTGCAAGAGTTGGAGTCTGTGTCAGAGACTGACTTGAACAAGCAGATCCAGGACTTGACTGACAAACATCTCAAAGACACTGAATCACTCAAAGCACTTGAACAGAGACTAGAGACCTTAAAACGAGAGTATCTCCAACAGTTGGAGGAACAGAAAGCACTCTGGCTTGAACAGGAACAGTCTCTGAACGCGCGCATTCAATTCCTGTCTCAAAACGTCAAGAACCAAGTCATTGTCGAGACTCGAGTCGACACTGAGCAAGTCTCTAGACTTTCGGACAAGATTAGAGAGTTGCAGACTGAAAATCAGCTACTGAAAGAGCGAGACGTAATTTCACTCAACGATCACAGACAAATGACACAACAACTGCAAGAGAAACTAGATAGTATCCTGCTGATGAATGACAAGTTGCAAAAACAAGCCATTGAAACACAAAAAGCGCAAGTTTCATCTCAAAATGACAATCTCAGACTGTCTGCAGAATTGAAAGAGCTTCAAGAGCAATTAGAAGCCAAAAAGGACTATGACAGCATCTCCAATGAGCTCAAGATGATCAAAGCCATCCAATTTCCAGATCTAGACACTCAACAGCCGATTGAAACTTTGTTGGTTGAGAAATCCAAACGAACAGAGCAAGAGACAGTCGAGTTAAAGTACAAGATCCAAGAACTAGAGTCTCATCTCTTGTCCTTAGAATCTGAACAAGCATCCAAAGACGAAAGATTGGCAGAGCAAAAGCAGTTGATTGAGAGACTTGAAAAAGACTTGCAATCATTGGACAAGCCACAAAAGTCTCTGGATGCCCTGATGGGACAAGATTCCATGACAAATATCCTCACACAGCAACGCAACAGATACAAACAGCGATATGAAGAAGTAGAAGCTGAGAACAAGAAAATGCAACTGGAATTGCAGCATCTGAACGACAAGATCCAGTCTCTGAACCAAGACAATCTGAAAATGTTTGAAAAGATTCGATATATGGAATTCAAGTCCAATCCTCTCGAGAACAGATACAGACAAGTGTACGAGGACAATTTGGATCCATTCAGACAGTTTTCTCAACAAGTACTAGCATTGACAACAGGAACACAGGAGGCGAGAACGACAGATGAATCCTGTTGAAAGGATTGTGTTGATATTGACATCCATTCTATCCACTAACCGCTACTCTCGCATTGTTTTTATTGTGTATTCAGGATGCCTACATCTCCTGGTCTTCTTTACTGTGTTTTTGTTGTTGGAAGGACCAAAACTCGAAAAGCGACCAAATCCATTCACATGACCAATTCACCCAGCAAGACAGCAAGTGTGAGGGATAAACTGCTCTTGGCAATGAGCTTCCATCCGCCTGGTTGCTGCAGTGGATTTGTGACTGGTCCGGTGTAAAACGACACTGACACAGCTCTGTATCCCAATCCACCGATGAATCCAGACATGGCCATCGTCATCCAATCTATCGGTCTACGCTCTGGTTGTGCCTTTGCATTCTTGGACAATCCTTCGTAAACCAACCAAAAGACACAATGTCCAGACATGAGAGACAAACTCTTGATGCCAAAGTTACCATACGGCTGTGCTCTCAAATCCTTCAAAGTCTCTGGAAACATTCTGGCTTGAAATGGCAAGCTCGTCAACGCAACTGCCAACCCACTCAGACAGCCACTGACGAGTGTCTGGTTCTGCTTGTCTTTGATGTTGAGGTGTTTTGAGTAGTGATATGTCGCATACCAAGCAACCGGTTGAACGAGATCCATTTTTCCGTCAAAGAATTGATGTTCTGTACGAGATTGCTACTCAAAATTCCAATCAAACTGATAGAAAGTGAACTCAAAGAATCGTTCATCCTCGGAAGTGGACCAGGTGGCCAAGCCATCAACAAAACAAGATCCTGCGTCCAACTCAAACACATTCCCACTGGAATAACTGTACAGACTCAACGGTTTAGAGAAATGCACTTGAACAGAAACGAAGCCAGAAAACTCTTGATTGACAAACTGGATGTTCATTTCAACGGCAGCGAGAGCAAGCGACAACTCAAGATTGACAAGATTCGGAAGCAGAAGGCCAACAAGGAGAGGAAAGCTAGGAAAAAGTATGGCACCGACAACAAAGATGACAACAGAGATGACAGCAATTGACTTTCCTCAGATGCAAACACTTGACTTTCTCGATAAACAAAATCTGGAAAACAAGACAGACTTTTGGAGTTGGTTGATGGATGCTTATGGAATGGCACATGGCCCACTTGCCTATGAATTGATTGATGACGCATTGGTCGTCCAGGGTCAAACGATTCCTCTGCCTCCAGTAAGAGGTCTGCCAGTCAAGTACCAGGATTTGGATCAGTTGCCAGTCATGGTATCACTCAAGGAACTCAAACAGTTGTTCAATGACTTGTTGAGATTCAAGACGTTTGAAAGGCAGCCAATGGAGCAAGTGAAACCCTTGGAAACCGTCAAACAGCTACCAGAGAGAGAACCAGTGAGAGAGCTTGCGAATGTGCAACCAGGCAGATACAATCCACTCGAGATTGGAAGACGTGATATGGAACCCTTTACAGGACCATCGTTTGGATCACCCATGGGACCAGTTGGTGGCTATCCTGGTGGCGGGAGTATCGTTGGACCAGATCATCCCATGTTCAACAACCCTTATCCTGGATACCCACCCAATCTAGGACCACCACGATTCAACGACATGCAAGTACCACCTGGAGCCAGATTTGATCCAGTATCACCATTTGGCAACCCACAGCGACCATCCAGAATGGGACGTGGTATGCCTTTCACTGGTGAACCCAACCCAGATCACTTTGCACCACCAGGTGGTTACGATCCTTACATCTGAATATACTTTGTTGTGCACAGAAAAAAAAGTGTTTTTCTCGGAAATTGTTTACATCAGAGACCAGTGAGACATACACTGATGTTGAGCGATCTCTTTTGATACTCTAAACAGATTTGTGTGATTTCATGGGAGGAGCCAGAAACACAAGACACCGTCTGGCGGAGATTTTAGAAAATTTGTACGCCGCAGATGAGGCGGTGCATTTTCCGTAAGATGCAGGCCGTTGCTGATTGTGAAATCGTCAAGGGTATCTGGCCACAACTCGGAACTACTGTTCTCTTGAATCAGAACAATTGCTGCTTGACAAGACAACGGGGTACCATCTTTGTGCAGTGCACGGACGGCAGGGTCACTGGTATCTCACTCACTGGTCTAAATGGCAGCGTGCCGAAAGAACTTGGACAATTGACCCAGATCACATCTTTGGTCTTGAACCAAGGCAATCTCACGGGCGAAATTCCACCAGAACTAGGCAACTTGAACCAACTTCAAGAATTGGACTTGTCCTCTAATAATCTAGTGAAACAAATTCCATCTGAACTTGGCAAACTCGTCAAATTGATCAATCTCAATCTGACAAACAATGCAGGTATTTCTTATAAGATGAGATCTCAAGGGTCCATTACCAAGTGAATGGCAACAACTCAAGCTTGAGACGTGCTCACTTGGTAGCTTGTGTTCTGCTGACGGTTTCAAACGACCGGAAGTGTGTGGTCTGAGTACGCTGTTTGATGTTAGCCATTCCATGTCCTGTTGGACAAGTGCCATTGACACCAACTGATCCATCCAAACAGAGAGATGTACCATCTGCTATGTTTATTGGTACCATCTCTGGTGCAATCATCGGTGCCTTTGCACTCATCTTTCTTGCCATGTACATGTGCCAGAAAAGAATGATCCCAAAAGAAAAGATACCAGATCCATCCATGATCGTACGTGTCGAACAAGATCACAAACCACGCTCATCTCGTGGTTCCAGACGCATCAAACGATACCTCGATGAACCTCATGTTCCTCAAGAAGAACCAGTGCAGTTGACTGAGCCAGAGTTCTTTGTTGTTGTTGAGCCATTCGAACAAAAGAATCAGGTGAAGACTGGCACCATGAGATCGACTATAACCATTTAAATTGATTTCAAGTGTGTGGTTGGGCTGTGCCTCGTGACCCTGTGAAACGTTGTTTCTGGACGACTTTGCAATGTTGGTGTCAGGAGAGTGCGATATTGTCAGGGGTTTATGGCCACAGTGGTCAGAACTGCGTCTTTACCATGGCAATCTGAATGCTTCTTCACAAGAAATTGGCAATCTCAAGTACATGCAACTGTTTCTGAACAAGCCGACTGCAGAGAGAACAATCACTAGCTAGATCTCAATGTTTAATTGATGTGCCCAGTCCTTGACAAGATCCAACTGTTCTGGAAGCAATCCTTGGACAAGAGACTGCAACCTGGATCGATCCAGCTCACCTGGAAAGACAAACAATGCCTGATGCAACTCCTTTTGACGTGTTGGCCAATCAATGATGATTTCCTCTGGTTCATCTTCTTCCATTGGCATGGGAGTGTCAGCAGTCATGTCTTCGATCGAAACTGATTCTATAGAGTCCATGGAATCCAGTGTGATCAGATCTGGATGTGGAATGCTCACTTGATGCTTTTCCGGCACTTTTTGCACATCCATGGGTCGAATGAGATTGGTCTCGAGTTTGTGATAGAGCTCTTTGAACGAATCTGCATTCAATCGCAGTGGTGGCACATAAAGAGACCTGGAAGATAATCTGACACCAATCTTGTATCCATAGATCTTGGTTCTTGGGATTTTTTGCTTCTGTTGTCGTTGTTCAGCTTCCATGACTTGTCTCAATGGTGGAACGTTTTCTTTTGTGATTCTACCCATGATATCGCATGGTTTGGTGTGTAAAATGTCCTGTTCTTCCTTTGTGAGATATTTGCTGGATTTCGCCTTTTCACGAACAAGATCAAACATCTTTCGCTTCTGGATGACCTTTTGGTCTAATCCACGCTGTTTTGAGACGAGATTGGATATATACAGAGGCTGCTGTGATGAAATCAGTTTGCTATGGTCGATCAAGGCATCCAAAGTCGCATCTCTAGGCAGCGCACACAAATGAGCGATTTTCATGTCGTTCAAAGCGTTTCTGACAGGTTCCCAGTAATAGACTGGAATACTGGCCAGGTAGCCTTGCATTTCCTTTTTCCACTTGTCATCCACTTGCCAGTTCTTTCTCTTGGCAACATCTACCATTACAATAAAGACCAATAATGCTGAAGAGTCTGGGATAGTTATATGGCAGTGCGTACAAATACACCTCGCTTGTGCTGCTCTCTGAAGCAGATTTCTTGAGATATCCAAATCTGTGTCCATCCATTGATTGTCTGCCAGATCCCCTCACGTAAACAGACCAACACATGGATGGTGTCTCTGCTAGTTTCTGAATCTCTGGTGTCTGCTGAATTCTGTGTCTCGTGACAGGAAATCCATACATCAAACCAGGATTTTCAAGTTGCTGTCTGACATATATCGTTGGTCTCGATGGTTTTCGAACTTCCAAGTGCAACTGTCCCTTTCTGACGACATTGGGTGGCCAAAAGGGTTCTGGAATAGGAAAATGCACTTGATTGGAAGCTCTGTGGATCAGAATCGTTTCTCCTCGTTTCTTTTCACCAGAATACTCAAAGTTGACCATGCATCCTTCGACACTTGCAAATGCAGGATAAGGTGCAATCTTCTCGTCAATGAACATGACGTGTCCTTTTCCTCTGCCAGTACCGAATGCAATCGAGTTCAAGATGCAGTTGATGGATTGATTCAGCGTGTTCAAGAGGATAGAGAAGCCACCGGTGGCAATGGCCAGATTGCTGATGTACTCGTGCATCACAGAATTCACAGATCCTTGCTGTGGCACAAGAATGAGTGGAAACAGTCTGTGGTTCCATCTAAAGGGTTCTTGATACAACTGAGCACCTGGAGCCTTGATGCCATGGATGATGAGATGGTTGTTGACTGTATCCTCTTGTCTGACAGAATCAGCGTCTGTAATCCAGTAAATAATGATTCCCTCTTCGTCTGGATAGTATCCCATGGCATCTGCTCTCGTAAAGCAGGAACAGTAATTGAACACTCGTTGCAATGCAGCACCGTGTCTGGATTCCCCAGCAATTTGAAGTGACAATGCAATCTCTTGCACTAGGTCCATGTCGTCTGTTGACAACAGCAACTGCTCATAGTCAAAAATGGCATAACTGTCCTGACTAATGGCTTTCTCATGCTGCGGACTGCGTTTGAGGTCTGTTCGTGCTCTGATCCAAGCAGTGATCATCGAACGAGCAGTTTCGATGTAGGATATCTTGTTGTCGAACAAGGTCTGCATCGACGGAGAGGTGTCGACAAGAAACACGAATCTCATAAGGGAAAGATTTGTCCAGTTGAGCAACGTTTAATTTCCAAGTGGAGACTCTTTTGTGAAATCTTGTCTTTCGTGGTATGGCGGGTTCTTGGTAAACATCTTGGAGCCTCTCCACCACTGTGCATCGATCTTGGCATCCTCTGGCAACAGAACATATGTTGGTCTGACATATCTCTTTGTGTGATACACTGGTTCCTCTGCTTCTGGATCAAGTCCATTCTTGCCCAATCCCTTGACTGGCGCTTTCAGGTCAGCACCTTGCCATCCTTGACCCATAATCTCTTCTTCCTCTCATCAGTCTCAATACCCTTTTCTTGATTTGCTGCATTCTTCTGACATAATCTCTGTCAGTCTCTGCTTGCAACAATGGTGTCAAGTAAATACGAGACCACACTTCTTCCCTCTTCAACTCTCTTCCTTTAGACCCAAAACCTGCGCTCCTGTGTTCCTTTGGACCATTCTGCAAAACCCCAAGACATGACACCAATGGTTGCCAAGAGAATGACTGCACCAGAGGGTCCTCTTCTGGGCAGGTAGCGTTGATATCGGATCGTTGTTGGAAATCCTCCTGCTGGTGGTGCGTCTTGCATGATGAACAAAAAGTCAAGAAAATTGTCGTGTTCCTGCTTTGATTGAGCAACTGGAAGCAACTGTTTAGTTCTTGGTGGTCACAATCATTTGCTGAGAGGCTTTCGAGTGCTTGGTAATCATCTCACGCGCCAAAAAGTAACTGGCATCCACAAAGCAGTAAAGAGAGATCAGATTCATGTATGGCGACAGATGAAAGTTGGCAGTAATGTAGTTTCTCGAATTCTTGCGAAAGACAGAGTAAATCACAGTTACCACAAAGTTGGTATTGACGAGAATCATGCCAATCCAGTGGACACCATGATGCTTCTTGACCAGTTCTTTCATCGTGTGGTAGACATCAAGCTCTAACGCGATGCAAATTTCACGCAAAAAGAGGAAACTGGAAGAGAGGTTGATGAAAGCATCCAAAAAGATGCACAACCCAGCACTGGACATCCATAATTCATACTGTGGCGCATTGTAGAAGAAGCCGTCGGTGACAATGACACAGATGATGCCAAGATAAGAGGACCCAAGGAAGACAATGAGATGTGCTGCGCAAAGGACACTTGTCACAATGAAAGGTCTGGATCTGACACCGCCAAAGCCGCGCATACGAATCAGGAGCATGATGTGGATCAGGATTGCTGGAAACATACTGATTACAAACAAGACGGCAAGAAGCATGTGGTAGCCATGTCTCCAGGGATGACTGTATGGATAGTTTTGGTCAAGATACCACAAAGAGAACATGTAGCAAGCCAGGACAATGCCACTGGAGACTACTGCACCAACGGCAATTCTAAATAGTGGAGTCTTGATGACTTTCTTGTCACTATCATACTTTTGAAAGAGATGAAAAGCGACGACGGCAAACTCACACAGTCCAAGACCTTTGATGAGTTTCAGGACCTTGGCAGATGGCACTCAACTCTTTGTAGCCATCAAAGCGGTCTAAAGAGTACGATGGGAGGGACATGGGGAGGAAACGTCATCATCGGGGGACAATACCCTCAACGTCACCAACTTTATAGCCTTTCTAGTGTGTTGTAGAGCCTCTTTCAGTGTTAGAGCCTCCCATGGACTGTCTAGCATCCAACAAGACTCCAGATTTGTTGCCCATGGTCGTTACTGGTAGCGCACGAGTGCCCATACTGTGCTTGGTCATGATGTCCTTGGCTGCAAAGTAACTTGACTCAAGGAAGCAGTAGATGGCCAAAAAGTACTGCAACGGAATCGTATGATACACGGTAGCAATGTGATTGGTTGAAACACCAGTCAATGTAAAAATCAGCTAATGTCAACCAAATTACAGCTATCAACACATTGATATTTGTCAGCACAAGTGCAATCCATCGAGCTCCATCGTGATGAATCAAGACTTCCTTGACCATCTCTCTGCCACTCACATTCAAAGCATTGCAAATGTGAGAGAGGAAAAAGTAAGCAGATGTGATGTTGAGAACAGCATCTATAAGGACAGTCATACCGGCCAACAAGATCCAGATCTTGTATTGTGGGCCTAGCCAAAAGTCGGCCCTCAAGAGACGTACCTGGATGCCAAGGTAAGCACTGACAGCACCAACAATCAAATGCACTCCTGTCAAAGACGTCAGGATGATGAATCGCTTCGATTTGGTTCCCGAAAACGCCTTCAATCGGATGAGCATCATCACATGCATGAAGAAAGCAGTAAGAGATCCTAGGCACTCTACAGGAATCGTGAAAAAGTAATAAGTTGGCCATCTCGGGTCGTTATCTGGCATCAGCCAAATGAGCATCACCATCGAAGCCATGTAGCTGATGAGTGTAAGAATAGCAAACAGCATGGCTAGCATCGCCACTTGGAAGATGGCAGTCTTGACGACTTTTGGGTCGCTGGAGTACTTGCGACTCATCAACATGATACAGCACAGGAACTCTGCAATGCCAGCACCTTGGAAGACTTGGCCGGGAAGTTTATAGGCACCTTGTCGAGAAAATGCATATGCTGGAAGGGACATCTGAGGGAAACACGTCACCCACTGTATCCACCAAAAGGGGCTTTATAAGGCTTTTCAATAGAAATGTCCGCCTTCCTTTTCGTGAGAGTGTTGTTTCATCATTGTCAACCCCGTTATATGCCACTACGCAGGCAGTCGAGCGCCAGCCCTCTCGGGTAACGCCCCACACCCGTCATGTGCATGCTCAGTCGCCGGTGTGCCACGCTGGAAGCAGATGTGTCTTTCGTGGTCGTAACACTGGTCCAGCAGCAACTGGAGCATGTTTCGCGCAGCATTCGTGTCTGTTCACTGTCATGCCATGGCATTCACTGTTGGGACAGTGCAGCACGGAGTGTACCTTGACTTTGCGCTCTCTTGGTTGTGCATCACCGGTCCCTTGGGCTTGCCTCTGATGCAGCCATCGTGGTTTGACGAGTGGGTTCCTGCATGGATGAGATGGATTGAGAATGGCCTTGAAGTCGTGCTCCTTGTTCGACTGTCGACGCGCGATGAAGGCAGCAGCAGTGCCGCTGGGCTGTCCATGTCTGGTGGTGGCTCTGGATCGCACATCCAACTCTCGTTTGTTGTATTTTAGAAAATGAGAGACACGTCGTTCAATCGTTGAAGCAGCTCTGACAGACAGCACATATTTGTAGTCTCCCATCTTTTCATCAGAAATCAGTAGATACTGCAACCCATCCTGGAGCACTTCAAATGTTCAACACCGTCGGAACTCGTCGCGATGATTAGAGATCGTCTTTTGCCCTGATGCCGGGTCTTTGAACAATTGCTCGTGATCCCTTCAATGACCATGCGTATCCTCGACAATGGTTGGTGAAGCTGGCTTCATCGACAAATATGATCTTGCTCTGATCTCTTTGAAGCAGCTGTCTGCAATGAGTTAGAATTGACGCTGCAATAGCTGGTTTGCTTGAATGTACTTCTTGGTCGCCTTCTTGTGGGTAGATCCCAGCTTTTGATCGCTCTCCAACTGTTGATTGGGAAACAATCACCTGAAATTGAGTTGCCAACACGTTCCATACGTTCTTCACACTGAGTAAGCATTCACTTCCAACGCTCTTTTCACAGATTGAGCATTACTGGTCCAAGTTTTGAACGCGTTTGTGCCTATATCACCTTTCCATTCCACGATTGGCTTTCCAACGACGAAGAGCTCTGACGTTGACTTCCAGAATAACAGAGCAATCAACTAGTGTACTCAAGTGCTTGCATTCTTTCAAACAGACGTTGTTGATTATGGAGTGCATTTTGGGTAAAGTATGTGCAATCTTCAATGTGGAACAACGCTCTCCCGAAAAGCAAGGCGGACATTTCTAGTGAAAAGGGGCTTTAATGATATACAGTCTTGGCGGTAGCTGATTGCAGCACTGCCACTAGCTCTGTCAAAAGATGAATAGACTCGAAAGCGTATCTATAGTGCTAATCTCTATCCGTATTATCACACAGTCTACGTGTAAGTGACTCTAGAGCACTTTTTTGTCTCTTTTAGGAGTACCGAAGACAATAGCCGGTGGATCAAGTAGTCCAGACAACACGAAACTATTACATCTGACTGAAACTGCTCATTCCCGACTCGGTCTACAACTCTTTATCAACGTCACTTTGACACGCTCGGTCTCATATTCTATCAGATGCAGACTGGCTAGCATCCAAATTCCCTCGTGAGACTGTCTTGGATTGATTGGTGGTACCAACAGTCGTCATGTGCAATTGCTTGGTGGCAATGCTATGCGACTCGATAATGGCACGCGCAGCCACATAACTCGATTCCAAGAAACAGTAGATGGCAAGAAGATACTGGAACGGCGTCATGTGATAGACAACAGTAATGTGAGTCTGATTGACACCCAAAAGCGTGTTACAAAGCTAAAATCACACTGAATACCGCAATAATGGCGTTGAGATTGGCAAACACCAGGGCCACCCATCTTGGTCCTTCGTGCTGCAAGAAGACATTTTTGGCCATCTGGATTGGTTTCATGTTAAGAGCACTGCAGATATGAGACAAGAACAGATAAGCAGAAGCTAGGTTGAGGACAGCGTCAATCATGACTGTCAAGCCAGCCAAGAAGATCCACGTCTTGTATTGCGGTCCAAGCCAAAAGTTAGCCATGAAAAGACGGACTTTGATGCCGAGATAGCCACTGGCAGCACCAGTGCAGATGTGGGCAAATGATAAGAATGCCATCACGCCAAACTGGATGGATCGGATGCCGGAAAACGCTTTGAGTCTGATGAGAATCATGGCATGGGAGAAGACACAGCTGATGGTGCCAAAGCACTCGACTGGAAGCGTGACGGCATAGTATAATGGCCAGTATGGATCGCCATCATCCATCTTTTTGGTAAGCAAGACCAAAGCAATCGAGTACATGCTCAGAGTCACAAGACACCAAAAGATGGCCACCATCGCACACAAAAAGATGGGAGTCTTGATGACATTGGGGTCAGATGAGAACTTGCGAAAGAGCAACATGCAGCAACACATGAGTTCACCCAACGCAATACCATGGAATACCTGCCCAGCTAGCTTGTAGGCACCCTGACGAGATTCGCTAGACATCGGGGGAATACAGAAAGCCCGAGATGACGAACAAGCATTAAACTCCGAACTTTTCATAACATTAAAGCTCAGAGAGATGGCCACACTCAATTACTCGAATATCTCACATACCACACCATGAGAGCATTTAAATCTTCGAATCACTGTCTTCATCTCCGCTTTCCTTGGATTAAGGAGAGCACTGCCAATTCCTTAGTAGCACTCTAGTGGAGAAATTAAAGACTCTGGAATTGGATGTTTAGTATTGTTCGCGTTTCTGCTTTGAATATCATGTCCGCAATCGGTGCTGCCATTTCTAAAAAGACACAATTTCTGTTGAAGAAGCTGTTTGAGAGAACAGGAGCATCAGTCGACCACATGGATCGGAAAGTCAGTCGCACCATCTCTGAGTACTTGCCCAAAGAAATCTCAAGTTATGGAACAAGAGAGACACTCCAAAACACGTCCATACCACACAAGCAGCCAAATTAATTTACTTCAAATGACTCGAAGACGCATTATTAACAGACTCACTCACAGATTTCGTGTGAAGCGTCGACACAACCAACTTCTTGGCAGCCTTACTGTGCGTCGTCATAATATCTTTGGCAGCAAAGTAACTAGACTCTAGGAAGCAGTAGATGGAAAGCAAGTACTGGAAAGGCGTGATATGGTAGCAAATGGCCACAAGTGTTGTGTTGATTCCCAAGACGGTGAAGATGATCTAGTGTGAATCAGTGTACACCAATAGTCACATTAATGTTGACCAAGATCAAAGCCACCCATCGAGGTCCTTCATGATGGACTGCGACTTCTCGGACGATGCGCCAAGTGTTGAGATCCAAAGAGGCACATATGTGGGACAAAAAGTAGTAAGCAGATGCCAAGCTGAGGAAAGCATCAATCAGGATCGTGATGCCAGCCAAGGAGATCCAAAGCTTATATCCTGGTGCGGTCCAAAATTCAGCAACAGAGCTTTGGATGACATAGCTGAGGTAGCCACTGTAAGCGGTCAAGAGGACGTGAATGAGCGTAAAGAAGGCCATAGTAATGAAGATCTTGGTTCTAAAGCCACCAAAGGCTCTCAAACGCACCAACATCATACCGTGTGTGAAAATGGAAGGCAATGGAGAGATGGAACTCACAGGGATAGTGACTGAGTAGTAGTATGCCCAGGAGGGGTTTCCTATAGGCACATCTCGCACTAGGAATTCCAGACACATAATGTACATGACCAGAGTCACCGTACATCCACAGACTGCCAGAATGGCAAGGCGAAAGATGGTGGTCTTGGTAACGTGCGGGTCAGTATTGTACTTGCGGAGTAGGAGCGTGATGCAGGCACACAGCTCAAAAAGACCAATACCGTGGAAGACCATTCCTGGCTGTTTGTAACCGCCTCCTCTGGAAAAAGCATACGGCTGTAGCGTCGACATGGCAATCGATAGGGAAAGCAATTGGGTGACGTGATCCTTTTGACGCGCGGTCGTCCCGAGATGCAGTCGGTGCTCGATTGGTGGCAGTGTTAAAGTTTAATACTCTGCTGAAGCATCAGCTTCACTAATCAACTTGATAAAGACTTCTTCTAAAGTGGTTTGTCCCACACCCCAATCCAAGATACCGACACGCTCCTTGTTGTCCTCAATGGTCTTGAAAACTTGTGCCAGAATGCCTGGGACTGGTGGGAATTCATAAGTGGTGGATGTTGCAAAAGAGTCTTGCTTTGACCAACCTGGTGGCAAGATTGACTCTACAAACTGGCCGACTCTAGGGGTGTCCTTTGCGAGACTGTTAAGATAGACTTTGAAACCAGGACCATACAGCTGTTTCAGTCTCAATGGCTCTGCCAAGCAACGCAAAGTTCCCTTTGCCATGATACCGATTCTCTGACACAATGCTTCTGCTTCTTCCATCGAGTGGGTAGTGAGGACGATGGTTGTGCGTTCGCGAGCATCATTGACAATGTCCCAGATGAGTCTTCGAACATCAGGATCCAAACCAGTCTACGATCAAGAGATATACCGTTGGTTCATCCAAGAACACGACTGCTGGATTGCCCAAGAGAGCAATGGCGATACTCAATCTGCGTTTCTCACCACCAGACAAGCCTTTGGACAGTCTGTTTTCAAACTTTTCGAGCGAGACGTTTGTCATGGCTTGCACCACTGCAGCTCTCAGATCCTGCTTTGCAATGCCCTTCAAGCGGCCGTAGAAATAGAGATGTTCTCCAACAGTGAGCTCTTCCCAGAGAATGTCAAACTGTGGGCAGATACCAATGCTGTTGTAGACACGGTTAATCTGAGTCTTGATGTCAAAGCCAGCGATCGAAGCCACACCTGTGGATGTCTCGTACAAGCCAGTCAAGATGGAAATCAGTGTCGTTTTGCCCGCTCCGTTAGGACCCAGCAAGCCAAAGATGGTGTTCTTCTCAACAGCCAAAGTCACATCCTTGACAGCCAACTTGGGACCAGCACCGCCTCTGCCAGCATACACTTTTCTCATGTTCTTCATCACCAGAGGGTAGCCAGCAGGATCAAAGCGAGAGTCAGTCAATCTGGCTCTCTCTGCTTTGACATCAGCATCTTCAAACTGCGTCTCCTTTTCGTCTACGAGAATCTGCTTGGCAAGCTCTGCTTCAGACAATGGATCGACACGATCATTGCCCTGCATACGCTGTCTCTTTCTAAGGTAGTTGATGGGATCAGAAATAGGGAAATGCCATGGCTTCTTGACACCAAACTCTGTTGGGAAGACAGCATCAAAGTAGTATGCAAGCAGAAGGAAGACAAAGATCTCGACGACCATGAACCAGAGACAGACATTGACTTCGTTGGATCCCGTAAGATCGGAGAATCTGTATGGGCGTGCGTCTCCTTTGAAGGAAGCATCGTTGACCAACAGCAACGCTCTGTAAAAGGCAAATGGTGGCCAGATAAAGAACGGTGTTGGTGCTGGACGATCCTGGAAGATCTGGGCAATGGCGAGGGAAATCATGACAGAGCACAAGACAACGAGGAAAGACGAGATCAAGGCAAATCGAGAGCGGTTAAAGAGCGTGGAGAAGAAGAACGCGAGTGCAATTTGGTTGTGTCCCCAAACGAAGAACATCCAGATCAAGACACTAGATTGTGTCAGCGTGAAGAAAGTGAGCTTGCCATAGTAGCCAGAGATCAAGAAGACCAAAGTGGATAGTGTGTAGAGCACATAGAACGTGATGTAGTGCGAAATGTAGTATGACCACGATTTCATGCCGTTCATCCTCATCATGACCAGAATACGCTGCTCCTTTTCTTGCACCAAGATGATGATAAAGATAGGAAGCAAGAAAGAGACACCGAATGGATACAAGATGGATCCAATGACACCACCGAAGGGAATCTTGAGCTCATTGGTCTTGACAAATGGCATGATTCTAAATCCTTGAGTGATTCTGGTGTTGGCCAAAGACGCGTTTGAGAATCTCAAGACAGCGTTCGAGAGCTGAGTCTGTTGAGACAGAAGACGAGGACCTGGAGATGGGAATCCAGTGGAGCCATCCAGTCGCTTGTCTCTGCCAAACTGCAAAGTCCAAGCATACTTGAGACTTGGATGATCGATCTTGCGGTAATAAGTGGCACCATAAGGAATGGTCTTCAACAGTTGATTGATCTCAGCATTGAGGATGTTCACTTTCGTGTAGTTGAGCGGCAGTTGTGTGAAGGCATCCTTGTTGAGTTTCGAAATGTCTTCCAATGCTTTTTGAATGTTCTTTGCGATTTCATCATCCAAGGCGTCTGGTGTTCCATCAATGCGCTGGAACCAAGGGATGGGAGTGATGTTGAATCCTCTGACTGGACTGATTTCGAGATAGTAACGCGTGTCCATTGTAGAGAGCAAGCCACTGGATGCATTGGCTGGAGTGAATGGTGGCGATGGCACCAAAAGAGCTAGTGGATCGACATTTGGCTTCTGTGGTCGCTCTCCCAAGAGCTTTGGATCCACATCTGGTGCATAGCCAAACAAACTCCACGTACGCTGCTGGTTGATGGAAAAGTAGTTGTAGACATTTGGATCCACTGGAGCATTCTTGTTAGTCAAAAGTCCAAACCAGCCTCCTCTTGGCTGAGGGAGATAAGAAGCATCACGCACGAGATTGCCAGAGGCATTGGCAGGACGCTCGTACGGATCGTTGCTTGGATACTCGTCACCATACCACATGGCACAAGAGCGCTGGAACTTGAGAATCGAGGCACCTGGAGGGCCATTGCTGTTTGAAGTACCAGTGACGGCAGCCCAGTTGACAAGCGACACTTGGCCAGTGGTAGCAAGAGGGACCTGGCTGCCAGGAACCACTGGGACTGCAGGATCACTCGAGTTCAAGATTGGAACATTCAAACTGGTCATGGCGTTGGCTCGAGAGCAGTACTCGAACTCGTTGATAGGGAACGACTTTTGGATGAGAGAGTTGATCAGTTGTCCCAGAAAGGCTGCCAAAGCAACCATGAAGAAGGGGCACAAAATGATGCAGCAGACATTGTTGAACGTTTGGCGCTTTTGATAAGACAAGGTCTTCATAGCAAGCGCACTCGCTTGCCGTGGTTTCCCAATTCGAGTCATGGTTGTAGGTGCTTCTTGGCGGTTTTGATGGGAAATTCCCGGCGGTGCGGGATTTGACCGTTGATTTGCGGGTGCCACCGTGCCAAGGGCCGACTCAAAAGCGGAATTCTTCCACCAACGAACAATGGCTATCCAATCAAAAGGATTCCTTAGAGAGAGCGCCGACCAGCTGTGGATCATGCTCAAGCGCAATGCTGTACTGCAGCGCCGTGCATGGGGCTCTACACTTGCACAGACTGTGATTGCGCCGATTGTGTTTTGTTTGTTGCTGTTTGTGCTGCAACAGGCAGACACCAAGAACAAAATGGATAGCAACCCACATCCTCTGGAAACAACACTGCCTGGTGTCCAGCGCTGTCAAGGCAAGAACAACATTGGCGATCCATGTATCACTCTGATGTTCTATCCATCTGTCCTGCCAGCCGTTGGCACTCTTCCAGGCTTGGACATTGCACAGGCCTTGAACGTCTTTGCCAAGAAGAACAGCGAGCGAACGGGATACGAACTCAAGACCGAACAGCCTCGCTCTACTTTCGATGCTCCAGACCGTGTGTACGACATTGTTCCTGTGCCATCTGCAGACTTTATCTACGATTACACGCTCCAGAACCCAAACACGACCGCTTGGGGTGTTGTTTTCAATCAGACTGGTACCACCATCAGAAACGTGCAATATCAGGTTTGGTTCAATGCCACAAACACCAGAAACGGCAGTGATATCTACGACCGCACAGTTCTCAGTCTTGTCAGAGGCTTGGATGAAGCCTTGATCTCCGTCTTGAACGATCCTGAAGCCAGAGTGGTTGCTGAAATGGATGTACGTCTCAAGGACTGGCCCAAGATCGCCCCTGCCCGTGTGTCCGAGTTTATCATCCAGACTCTGGGTCCAGTGTTCTTTTTTTGCTCTGAAATGATCATCTTTATCAATGTGCTGTCTACGATTGTGTCTGAAAAGGAACTCAAACTGAGACACGGCATGGAAGTCATGGGATTGAAGCCGTACATCTACTGGACATCTCACTTTATCTCCAACTCGTGGCTCGTGATTGTGAATGCATTCTTCACTTGTGCTGCTGGTTATGCCTTCCAGTTCGAAGCTTTCAAGAATGCCAACTTTGGCGTGATTCTGTTCACGTATATCTTCTTTGGTGAAGCTATGGTCTTGTTTGCGTTCTTCATCACCACATTTGTCCGTACGACCAGAATTGCCATTCTCATCGGCATCTTTGTGTTTATCATTGGATTGCTGTTTGAATCCTTTGTCTACTCTTCTCAGCTGTTGGGCTACATCTGGTGGAGTGAGTCTACTATTCCATCTGTCGGTTGGATGTGCTTATCTATCTTGCCGTTCTTCAACTTTGGCAGAATGTTCCTTGATATCACGACTTTGACCACTGGATCTTATGATGCATTGACAAACACTTATATTCCAGGTCCTGGCTTCCCATGGTCTCAGCTGTACGACAAGATTGATGAAAAGTTGCTTCCATTGTATGGAGATAACTTGCCACCTAATCTGCCACCACCAGTCCAGACCTGGTACATTCTCTTGCTCAATGTCGTTGGCTACTGGCTCCTGACTTGGTACTTGGACAATGTCATTCCAAACGAGTTTGGCTACAAGCGACCAATCTGGTTCTTTTTGACACTTGACTACTGGGGACTCAAGAAACACTCTGCAACCAACATCAAAGAGTGGCAAACCAAGAACAGCAAGCAAATTTTCCCACCAGAAACAAAGGAAGACCAAGATGTGACATCAGAGCGCCAAAAAGCCTTGGACGAAAACTACCACCCAGCTTTAAAGATCGTGAACTTGCAGAAAGAGTACAAGAACTTAACAAACCGCAAGAACAACAAGCTGGCAGTCAAAGGCGTCTGCTACACTGTCGAACAAGGAACACTTTTGGCTCTTTTGGGACAAAACGGCGCTGGCAAGTCAACCACGATCAGTATGCTTTCTGGACTGACACCTGCCACCAATGGTGATGCACTGATATTCAACTATTCCGTCAGGACTCAGATGAACGAAATCAGAAAGATTATGGGTATCTGTCCACAGCACGACATCTTGTTTGATGATTTGACTGCAAGAGAGCACATTGAACTCTATGCTGGCTTGAAGGGTGTTCCAAAGTCTGAGTGGAAAGACCTGATTGAACAACGCTTGCAGATGGTCAGATTGCTGTCTGTGGCAGATGTCCGTGCTGGTACTTACTCTGGTGGTATGAAGCGTCGTCTGTCTCTTGTCATCTCTACCATTGGAGATCCACAAATTGTATTCATGGATGAGCCAACGACTGGTATGGATCCAGTCAATAGAAGACACGTCTGGAGCTTTGTTGAGGAATTCAAGAAGGAACGTGTCATTGTCCTCACGACCCATTCGATGGAAGAAGCAGATGTCTTGGGAGACAGGATTGCTGTGATGAACCAAGGCAGACTCAAAGCCATCAACAACTCTATTGCTCTCAAGAACAAGTTTGGCTCAGGGGTAAGAATATTGATGTTAGTACCGCATCTCTGCTGTTGTGAACAAGTTGAACGCAGATCGTGTCAAAGAGATTATCCAAAAGATGATTCCAGGTGCTGAACTAGACGACGATTCTGCTGGTGCCTTGGTCTACAAGTTTTCCAATGCAGATTCCATTCCTACTTTTGTCCAATGGCTTGAATCTGGCGATGGCGCAGAGCTGGTCAAGACCTGGGGCATTTCACAATCCACTCTAGAAGAAGTGTTTTTGCGTTTGACAAGAGAATCCAAGCCATAAATTCGTTCATTATTGACTAGTACTCTGCTGAGGCATCTGCCTCACTGATCAACTTGACAAAGACCTCTTCTAATGTCGTCTGACCGACACCCCAATCTAAAATGCCAACGTCCTTCTTCTTGGATTCGATCTGGACAAACAGGGATGACAGCACGCCTTGCACTGGTGGGAATTCATAAGTCGTTGAAGTGGCAAATGCATCCATCTTCTTCCAACCGCTCGGTAGAATGGATTCAAGGTACTGACACACTTTGGCAGTGTCATCTTCGTTCGAGTTGGCAAAGATCTTGAAACCAGGACCATACAGCTGTTTCAGTCTCAATGGCTCTGCCAAGCAACGCAAAGTTCCCTTTGCCATGATGCCAATCTTGTGGCATAATGCTTCTGCTTCTTCCATCGAGTGGGTAGTGAGGACGATGGTTGTGCTGCCAGAGGCGTTGTCCACAATGTCCCAAATCAAACGACGCACTTCTGGATCCAAACCAGTCTATGATCAAGAGATATACCGTTGGTTCATCCAAGAACACGACTGCTGGATTGCCCAAGAGAGCAATGGCGATACTCAATCTGCGTTTCTCACCACCAGACAAGCCTTTGGACAGTCTGTTTTCAAACTTTTCGAGCGAGACGTTTGTCATGGCTTGCACCACTGCAGCTCTCAGATCCTGCTTTGCAATGCCCTTCAAGCGGCCGTAGAAATAGAGATGTTCTCCAACAGTGAGCTCTTCCCAGAGAATGTCAAACTGTGGGCAGATACCAATCTTTCGATACACTTGAGCAGTCTCTGTGGCAATATTGAAGCCAGCCAAAGTGGCGTGACCAGTCGATGTCTCGTACAAGCCAGTCAAGATGGAAATCAGTGTCGTTTTGCCCGCTCCGTTAGGACCAAGGAGACCAAATACGGTGTTCTTTTCAATGGCAAGTGTCACGTCTTTCACGGCGAGTTTTGGACCAGCACCGCCTCTGCCAGCATACACTTTTCTCATGTTCTTCATCACGAGTGGATAAGGTGCACTGTCAAATCCATCAGCAGTCAGTCTGGCTCTCTCTGCTTTCACATCAGCATCTTCAAACTGCGTCTCCTTTTCATCGACAGTGACTTTCTTGGCCATTTCAGCTTCAGACAATGGATCCACACCACCATTGGCCTTGATACGCTGTCTCTTGAGCATGTAGTGATAAGGTTCAGAAACAGGGAAATGCCATGGCTTTCTGACACCAAACTCTGATGGAAACACTGCATCCAGATAATACGTGATGAAGAGATAGATGAAGATCTCAACAGCCATGTAAGCAATGCAAGTATTGACTTCATCACCTGGCTTGAGGTCAGACATTCTGTATGGAGCAACTGTAGCACTGAAAGAGGCAGTATTAATGAGCGACAATGCTCTGTAAAATGCAAACGGCGGCCAAATCAGATATCCCTCTGGTGCTGTTTTGCCATCAAACAAGTCAGCAGTCACGAGTGAGATAATCACAGAGCACAAGACAAGCAAAAAGACAGTAATGAGTGCCAATCTAGATCTGTTGAAGAAGGTAGCAAGGAAGAAAGCCAATGAGATCTGATTGTGCCCCCAGATGAAGAACAAGAGGATCAAAACACCATTGTCAGTGAGTGTGAAGAAAGTGAGCTTGCCGACCTTTCCAGAAATCAAAAAGATGGCTGCAGAGATGGCATAGAGGATGTAAAAGGTCACGTAATGGGAGATGTAGTAGGACCAGGACTTCATACCGTTCATCTTCATCATCATCAAGATTCTTTGTTCTTTCTCTTGCACCAAGATGATGGCAAAGATAGGAAGCAAGAAAGAGACACCGAATGGATACAAGATGGATCCAATGATGCTGCCAAATGGAATACTGATGGCGTTGGATCCCAACTGTGGCATGATTCTGAATCCATGAGTAATAGAAGAGTCACCGAGTGTCGATGGATTGCTCATTCGCAAGATGGCATTGTCCAAGAGCGTCTGTTGCAGCAAGAGACGCGGTCCAGCAGCCGGAAAGTTGGTGGAGGCTGTTAAACGCTTGTCAACGCCAACGTGGAAGTTCCAGGAATACTTTCTCTGGCTGTGGTTGATGGTAGAAAAGTAGATACCGCCATAAGGCACAGCAGTCAGCAACTGGTTGACTTGGAGGTAGAACAAGGTTCTAGCAGTGACGTTGCTACCAAGGAGCGCAGTCTTGTCGAGTTTGGCAATTTCAAGGAGCGCACTGTTGATGGCAATGGCGATCTTGTCATCCAAGTCATTGGCAACGTTGGTGCCAGTGGAGACATTGTACCATGGGAATGGCTGGACAGAGCGGACGATGGCATTGTAAGGACCAGTGAGGACAATGTCTGCATAGTATCTGGTGCCAATCGTATTCAAGAGACCATTGGACCGAGTGCCATTGACAAAGTTGTTTGCTGAGCTGTTGGTCAAGAGCGAAGCCAAGAATGGGTTAGCAAACGACTTGTTTCCCAACAAAGAATCAACACCATTGGCAAACCCGACATGTAGCCAAGCACGTTGCTGGTTGACGTTGAAGATGTTGATACCGGTGGCATCGATTCTGGACTTGTTCTGAGAAGCAATAACGGACAACCAGCCACCGATAGGCTCGGCAACAAACATGGCATCTCTAATCTTGTCACCCCTTTGGAGAGGATCACGGTCATATGGCTCAGAGTACGGATAGTCGTCAGCATACCAAAAGGAGCATGGTCGTTTGTAAGAACTGGAAGCTGCACCTGGTGGTCCATTTGTACTCAGCACACCACGAATCAAAGCCCAGTTGACATCATAGACTTTGTCATTCGAAGCGCCAGGCACTTGGCTTTTGGGTGTTGTTTGGTAAACTGTTAAATCTGAAGTGTCCCAGATGGGCACATTCACTTCGTTGAAAGTAGGTTTTGAAGAGCAGTAGAGGTACTCTGTGACTGGATTGGCGCGTAAGATAAGACCTTCAATGAGCCCTCCAAGTCCAGCAGCAATGAGAACCATGAAAAGAGGACAGAGCGCAATGCAACACACGTTGTTGAACGTCTGTCTAGTGTAAGCGGATAAACCTCTTTTGATAAGACAAAGCTTTCATGGTCAAAGCTGCACCTTGACGTGAGGGACCTGTCTGGAACGTCTTGTATCTGTTCTCGTCTACGGCGTCTGGATGTATCTTGACCGTTTCTGCTGCCATGCAAAGAATCTGCCGAAACGCGTCGGGAATTTGCCGCGCGTCTAGATGACTGAAGAGCACTTCAAGTCAACGGTAGAGGACAAGTCGTTCCTTGTAGCGTCATGGGACCAGCTGAAAATCATGATGCGTCGTAACACGATTCTGCAGTATCGGTACTATGGTGCTACGCTTTCTCAAGCTGTTTTTGCTCCGTTTATCTTTAATCTGTTGATTTTTATCCTCCAGAAGGCAGACTACGCCAACCAGAGTATCTCAAATCCTTATCCACCGTTGGGCGGTCTTCCTGGTGTCATTCCATGTCAGGGAAGGGAAAGAGACAGTCCATGTATCACCATGCTCTACTCTGCACCGTCTTCCGCTAGTGTTGATTTCGACAAAGTCATGCAAACGTTCTCGACCAAGAACCAACAGCGCACAGGCAATGCCTTGGCTTTAGAAGGCTCCCTGAGTACTTTGGATGCACCCACAGCCAAGAAGGGCATCTACAAAGTCAGCAGTCCTAGCTTCATTTATGATTACACGTTCAAGAATCCAAACACGACTTCGTGGGGTCCTTGTACTCATCCTAGGCATTGCGTTCAACCAAAGTACCACCAACTCAAAGAACATTCAGTACCAGGTCTGGTTTAACGCGTCCAATGTCATCAATGGCAGTGACATCTTTTCGCGTTACGTGCTGTCTGTGGTCCGTGGTGTCGATGAAGCACTGATCTCGGTCATGAATGACCCCACAGTCTCGATTACGTATGACATTGACGTGAAGCTTAAAGATTGGCCATTGGCACCACCAGCGACTTTGGGTGATACCATTGTCCAAAAGCTAGGTCCAGTGTTCTTTTTTTGCTCTGAAATGATCATCTTTATCAATGTGCTGTCTACGATTGTGTCTGAAAAGGAACTCAAACTGAGACACGGCATGGAAGTCATGGGATTGAAGCCGTACATCTACTGGACATCTCACTACCTGTCTTACACGCTTTTGGTCATTGTCAATGCCTTGTGTGCTACTGCGTGGGGCTACATTTTCAACTTTCAGGCCTTTAGAGACACCAACGCTGGTATCCACATTGTCAACTTTTTCCTCTTTGGTGAATCCATGGTCATGTTTGCTTTCTTCATCACTACGTTTGTGAGACGCACCCGTGTTGCCATTCTGATTGGCATCTTTATCTTCATCATTGGTCTGTTGTTTGAATCGTTTGTGTTCTCCAGCTCATATCTTGGCTACATCTGGTGGAGTGAAACCACAATTGACAAAGCCGGCTGGTTGTGTCTGATGTTTATTCCATTTTTTAACTTTGGACACATGTTCCTTGACATTAACATCCTCACGACTGGCAAGTTGGATCAGTTGACAAACACGTATGTGCCAGGTCCAGGTTTCCCATGGTCTCAGCTGTATAATGACATTCCACTGTCTGTGAAGCCTTATTATGGCACTGATCCACCTAATCTGCCTCTGCCAGTTCAAGCTTGGTACTTGATGATCATGGACATTGCTGTCTATGGTCTCTTGATGTGGTACTTTGACAATGTCATTCCAAACGAATTTGGATACAGCCGTCCTCCTTGGTTCTTCTTGACACTCGACTACTGGGGCATCGAACTCAAAAAGGAAACAGTCCTAAAAGAATGGCAGCAACGCTACTCTTCTCCAAAGGAAACTGTCGAACCAGAAGGCAACGAAGACTCTGATGTTGTCCAAGCACGCACAAGAGCTCTCGATTCAGAGTTCTTCCCGGCATTGAAGATCTTGAATCTCAGAAAAGTCTATCGCAACTTTGGCTCTGAAGATGACAAGATTGCAGTCAGAGGATCCTGTTTCTGTGTTGAAGAAGGCAAGTTGCTCGGATTGTTGGGACAAAATGGTGCTGGTAAATCCACGACCATTGGTATGCTTTCTGGTTTGACTCCTGCGACTTCTGGTGATGCTTTGATCTATGGTCACTCTGTCAAAACCCAGATGAACGAAATCAGAAAGATTATGGGTATCTGTCCACAGCACGACATCCTGTTTGATGATTTGACTGCCAGAGAGCACATTGCATTGTATGCTGGCTTGAAAGGAGTTCCTCCAGAGCAATGGGAGCCATTGATCCAGCAACGTCTTGGCCAAGTGAAGCTCTTGTCTGTGGCAGATGTCCGTGCTGGTACTTACTCTGGTGGTATGAAGCGTCGTCTGTCTCTTGTTATCTCTACCATTGGAGATCCAAAGATCATTTTCATGGACGAGCCAACGACTGGTATGGATCCAGTCAATAGAAGACACGTCTGGAGCTTTGTGGAAAAATTCAAGAAGGGAAGAGTGATCATCTTGACCACACACTCTATGGAAGAAGCAGATGTCTTGGGAGACAGAATTGCAGTCATGTCCAAGGGCAGATTGCGCGCCATCAACAATTCCATCGCTTTGAAGAACAAGTTTGGCTCAGGGGTAAGAATATTGATGTTAGTACAGAATTTCAGTGGTGACAAACAAGTCTGATGCACCAAAGATGAAAGAAATTGTCAAGCAAATGATTCCAGGTGCCCAGTTGGAAGATGACTCTGCTGGTGCTTTGATCTACCAATTCAAATCTCCAGATGCCATTCCGCAGTTTATCAAGTTCTTGGAAGACAATTCAGAGGGGCTGGTCAAGACCTGGGGCATCTCACAGTCTACGCTTGAGGAAGTGTTTTTGAAGTTGATTCGAGAAACCAAAGATCTGTAAACTCTTTTCTTATGACCAAGTTGTTGCACTTCAACGATGTCTATCACATCAAGAAGAGTGGCAGATTCCTACAGTCACTCAAGGACTCTGATTTGGTGTGCTTTAGTGGAGACATCTTCTCCCCATCGATTGAATCCACCATTTACAAGGGACAGCACATGATTCCATTCCTGAGCAAGCTGAACAACCTCATATTCATGTATGGCAACCATGACTTTGATTTTGGACCAGAGAGACTCTTGGAACTGAGCAAACAGCTGAATTGTGATTTTGTGCTCTCGAACGTCTTCAGCAGTCACCCATTGGGATTGGCACAACCCTATGTCGTCAAACACATCAACAGCCAATCCATTCTGTTCCTTGGACTCGCTGGGAGTGACTTTTTGCTGAATTGTCCACTGTTGAACGCACAACTGATGGATCCAGTCACAAGAGCAAAAGAGATCATCGCTAGTGTCAAAGCCAAGCAAAAGATTGATATTATTGTAGCATTGACACACATGCGCATGCCAGACGACTTGTTGCTGCAACGAGAATGTCCAGAAATTGATTGGATTCTTGGTGGACATGATCATCACATGCATCTATCACAAGACCAGCCATGGATTGTCAAGAGTGGATCAGACTTTGACAGTTTCTCGCTCATTGACCTCAGTACTCAGAAAGTGGAGCAGTTTCATGTGGATACTGAAGAGGAGCATCCAGATTTGGTCGGGTATCTCAAAGAGTTGGATGAATCACTCCAATCCAAGTTTGAACAACCAGTGTTTGTGTCATTGGAGCCTCTCGATGGCAGATCTCTCGTGGTCAGAGCACAAGAAACTGGATTAGGAAATCTCCTGGCAGATGCAGTCCGTCGCTACTTTTTATGTGACATTGCGATTGTCAACAGTGGATCCATCAGAAGCAACAAGATTGATCAAGGACTGATATCGATGAAGATGGTTTTGGAGATTCTGCCGTTCCAAAACTATTTCCAAGTCAGATCGGTGCGTGGATCAGAACTGATCAAGGAATTTGAAAATGCAGTGTCTGATGCACGAACTGATGGCAGATTCCTGCACTATTCAGGTGTTTCTATGAAAGTCGATAATGAACGACCGTCTGGCTCACGCGTCGTATGGTCTGCGGTCTCTTCAGAAAGATGGTATACAGTTGCTATGACAGATTTCATTGCAAGTGGCTGTGATGGTTTCAATTTCCAAAAGCACAGCACCAGAACAGATGCAGAGAGTGTGAGTGAGCTGGACATACTCTTGTTCTCACTTCCACTGCTTGGAACAATCGAAAACAATCTCCCAACCGTCTCGCCAAAGATCGAAGGCAGAATTCTACAATCGTGACGTCATTTCTTTGAATGCAAACAGGCATTTTGGTCAATACATGCAATTTCGCACTGACGCTGGGGCTTTTATCGATAGATTTGACATTTCTGATTCTCGATAGGACCAAAAACCGATGGGTGATACCCATTTTTGTGTTCGCGATGGTTTTGACACTCATGGACATGGTTGGCAACTTCCTTCCAGACATTTTTCATACGATAGGTGTCTCTGTAGTGGAAAGACTAGTGAGATTGTGCTGCATGACATTTATCGTCCTGTATCCCTCTGAAATTCAAAAGATATTCTCGGTCATTGACCCGTACTGGACACACGAACGCATTAGAATCTTCCAGTGGACATTTGTGTTTCTGATGTTTGCATTGCAGCTGCCAGTCATTATCATGTTTGCCATTGATGACGCGTACTTTCAGGTACTCTTCTTGACAACAGAACATTACCATCTGGTTGAGTATCATGTGGGCTGCCCTGCAGGGTGTGATTGGTCCTACGCTGTGCATCAGAACGTGTTATATGGTCTACAAGTTCACGTTTCAAACCATCTATCCACCAAATGTCAAGAAGCAAGTCATGGGTCAGTTTTACAAGTGCCTGCAACTCTTGGTTCCCATTGTCTTGTTCATCCTCTCTGCAGTCTTGATTTACATTTTTCAAGTCGGTGGAGTTTACAAAGATCAAGATTCGATCCTTGGCAGCATGACACAGTCGTTCATCATCTGGTCCTTTTGTCTCTACTACAGGCTGTTCATCGAATGCAAGCGACTGGTGCAACTGGGATTGGATATCCAAAGTACTCACTCTGACCTCAAGACGGATTTGTCATTTCAGAGGACAAAGGCAGCACCGCAGTCTCAAGAAGTGCTCTAATACAACTCTTTTTGAATTGTAGATTTTTGCATAAGAGTCCAAATTTCACTTTGGAAGTTTGACATTAGTGTAGTTTAGTTTATCAGTTTATTAGCGTAAGTTCAATTTTCAGTTCCCATGGGAGGCAGATGACCTGGATGACTCAACAGGCCTCTTGTTGCACTGCAGCTCGCCGCCAGAGTGAGCTCTGGTTGGAACACTCACATTCAAGCACTGGAAGGCCCAGGTTGTTGAGTGTCGGCTTGCGTTGGTGGTTGGGATGCTGAGCATCGCGGAAAGTATTGCAGCAGAGTTCTCTGACTTGCTGCACGTGGAACTGTAGGCTCTGGAGCGGAACTAGGCTCCTGGCTGGACTTGGCCCGCTTGTGCTTCTTCTTGCGTGGCACAAACCGCAGGGCGTCTGGATTGTGCTCTGGTGAGACCAATCGACCATCTTCGAGCGTGTTGTAGCCTAAGCATGATACGTAGACCTTTGTGAGAGCTGTGTTGAGGACCTGCAAAGAAGCTGATGTCACTCTGCTTGTCATGCAGTTGAGTAGGTGATCGATGAGTGTGCCTGTGGTGTCCTTGCATGTTTCAATGGCTTTGGTTTCCAGATACTTGTCCGCACCAGAGCAGGCAGCGAGATGCTCATGGCTTTGGTTTCCAGGACTCTGACACTTGTAGCAACTCTTGGTCCGTGTCACTCGACCGGTTCTCCATGCAACAATGCGTCCCAGAGTGTCTGCTGCCACTAGTGGACTGGAGAGCAAAGTACTGAGACGTTTGTCCACCAGGATCCGTGACGCGACTTTGTTCTGTTTTGAGGCTTCTTTAACGCGGGAAAGCATTGCTGCTTTGGCCTCCCTGGGATGTCTCCGCAACATTATCTCGTCGACTAGATCTCCATCTGGCAGTGTCCTCGTTTTGACCACTAGCCAGTGATTGGGCTGTCGGAAGAAACCGCTGACTATAGAGTCTCGGGGAAGTGATTTCGTGGCATGCAGAGCGTGTAGGGCGTGGAACAGCTAGACATGTGGCTTTTTGGGATCCACATCCGAATGCAAGCGGTAGATGTAGCGTGCTTGCAGGTAGCTGTGTCGTTCCTGGATTGACTCGACGAGCAGCAGAGTATGCACTGCGTCGTCATCCACGCCGGCTCTTTGCAGCGGCAGTCCCAAGATGTAGCGTAGGACATTAGGGTGATTTTGGAGCACGGTTGGGGTTGGGGTGCAGAATTTTGACTAGCAAAGGGTTGTTTAGGGGGTTAAGATGTGTGGGGGGGGGTTGTGGTTGTGGTTGTGGTTGTGGTTAGGGTTAGGGTTAGGGTTAGGGTTAGGGTTAGGGTTAGGGTTAGGGTTAGGGTTAGGGTTAGGGTTAGGGTT